>JARQOC010000005.1:474422612-475622612 GCA_033576535.1 Allobates femoralis
AAAAATTTGGGGAATTCAAGTGCACAATGAAGTCTTTTCTGTACTATGAAAACCACAATAAGGCTAGGGTCACACTTGGGAGTCAGTTTTTTAGAAACCTCCATTACTGCTTGCCGTTTTTTCTGTTGTCATTTTGATGCAAAATTAATGCTAGCGTCAATCATGCTTTAACTCATGGTACCTATATGTACCATGCGTTAACAGATGCGTTTCCCATAGGGCCCCACGTTACAAAAATTGCTATGCATTTTTTTTACTGCACCTTGTTCTGGTCCAAAAAATGCATAGTGTTTTTTCCAATGCATTGTGACACAGTATTTTTTGCATTGAAGCCTTTTGGAACCGTTGACGGATCAGTTTTTCAACATTTTCAACTTGGAAAAACTGATTGTTTTAACGAATCCAAGGCTCAGTGTGACCCTAGGCTAAACACAGTTCACATCCTCAAAAAAAAAAAAAAAAAAAAAAAAAAAAAAAAAAAAAAAAAAAAAAAAAAAAAAAAAAAAAAAAAAAAAAAAAAAAAAAAAAAAAAAAAAAAAAAAAAAAAAAAAAAAAAAAAAAAAAAAAAAAAAAAAAAAAAAAAAAAAAAAAAAAAAAAAAAAAAAAAAAAAAAAAAAAAAAAAAAAAAAAAAAAAAAAAAAAAAAAAAAAAAAAAAAAAAAAAAAAAAAAAAAAAAAAAAAAAAAAAAAAAAAAAAAAAAAAAAAAAAAAAAAAAAAAAAAAAAAAAAAAAAAAAAAAAAAATCACTGGCCAGTAGCCGACCTAATGAAAAACAATCAATCCTTTTTTGTCCGTTTCTGACAAAACTGGGATGATTTTGATTTGCATTGGACTCGTGCGAGTAATCACGGGGAAACTCGCATGAACCTATCCTGCGAGTCCTTACTATCGCCGAGTAACAGTCCTAGCATAGATTCGCCCATCCCTAATCCAAGGCTAAATGTGACCCTAGCCTAAAACACAGCTTCACACCTCATCAAAAACACTCAAATACAAAGAAAGGCTAGGGTCACACTTGCATCATTCATCCGCTAAACGGATGAGTTTTTTACATGTGCAAATGTGTAAAAATGCATGCGTTAACGCACCCTTGCAAAAGTGCAATGCATTTAATGCAATGTTTTTTTGCTAGTTGTGCTAAAAACATGGTCTGTAAAGTTTTCTGGTGCTTTTTCAAAAACGCATGTTTTCTTTTAACATGGGAGTCTATGGAAAACGCATGCGTTAATGCATGGTACATATATGTACCATGCATTAATGCATGCAGTCAAAATGGAAAAACATGCCAACAAAATGACAAGGCAGAAACATTGTCACATGTTCTTATTCTGCCTTATTAGGCTCCCGTCACACTTGGAGGAACGTTTTTGGGAAGCCTGCATTAATGCTAGGCGTTTTTTTTCTGTTGCCATTTTTTTCCTATTTTAATGCTAGCGTTAACGGTAGCGTTAATGCATGGTACATATATGTGCCATGCGTTAACGTATGCGTTTCCCATAGGGTCCCATGTTAAAAAAAAGCATGCGTTTTTGAAAAAGCAGCAAAAAACGCTGCTTACCACGTTTTTTGCTGCTAATGCAAAAACTCATAGCGTCAAAAGTGTTGCCTTTTGACCATGCATTTTTTACATTGGAGCCTATGGATGCCTTTTTGCATGCGTTTTTCAAAAATACATATTTGAAAAATGCTTGCTTTTAGTGCATCCATGGCTCAAGTGTGACCCTAGCCTTAGGCTAAGTTCACACTGCGTGTTTGTCATCTGTTTTTTGTGCTACGTTTTTGTACAAAAAATGGATCAATTTTTATCAGGCCAGGAAAGTCTATGAGACTTATGAAATAATGTGCCAATGGCTGCACTTTTCCTGATCAGGTTTTGGTGCAAAAACCTGATCTGGAACAGAAGTAGAATGTCCTATAAAACTAGGGCCTGGCAGATCCGGCAGAAAATTAGAAAATTTCTGCCTCAGCGCATAGCATTACCAGCAGGTAACGCTATGTGCCGTCAGGCAATAGATCTCTATGGCAACCAGAAGCTTACTGCAGCCTCCGACTCCACAGAGATCTCCAGGATATGCCCTTTTGCAGATCACATAGGAAAACGCTGCAAACAGCATTTCCTGTGCGCTCTGCAAAAGTGCATATCCTGTGGAGCCAGCGACTGCGGTAAGCGTCCGGTTACCATAGGAATCAATAGTCAGGCAGTACATAGCATTACCTGCTGGTAACGCTATGCGCTGAAGCAGAAATTTTCTAAGTTTCTGCCGGATCCACCAAGCTAGGGGCAGACGCAGGTCTGACCCTAGCCTAATTGATCTGGTTTTGCAGCAAATACTCACCCTTCCCGGTGATCTCACAGTGTGCATCGGTGATTTCTTCCTTCTGTGCATCAGCAAGACAGCGCGAAGTGACTACAGGACCTGTGCCCCATATGGTTCAGCCTGGGTCATGTGGTGCAAGGTCCTAGAAGTACCATACACATGCCTGGAAGGAAGAACTCACTGAAGCTCGTTGTAGGATCAAAGGGGAGGGTAACAAAGCGTGTGTGTGTCTGTCTGTGTATCTGTCTGTGTGTGTCCCCTTATTTGTGCTGCATTTGTAATCTCCATAAACACAGCACAAACACAATATGATTGTGCTGCTTCTGTTTTGAAAACCTCATAAGGTTTTCATGCAGAATTTTCCTGACCACAAACGTATCAATTTTTTTGTATGAGCACATAGCCATAGAAACTAGCTTAGGCTAGGGTCACACTTGCGTCGTGGATGCGTTTTTTCCATGCGTTTTTCACACTTGTCTTTTGTGAAAAACTCATGGAAAAACGCATCCATAGGCCCCAATGCAAAACCACATAGCCAAAGTGCCATGTGTTTGTTGGATGCGTTTTTTGGCTCAGCACCAAAAAATGCATCATGCTGCATTTTTTTGGTGCGTTGTCGGTGATTTTCAAAAACGCATGCGTTTTTGTAACCTCGGGCCCTATGGGAAACACATGCATAAATGCATGGCACTAAATGGTACCATGCGTTTTTGCTTGCTTTTTTTTAAGGCTGCTCCTGACCTAACAGCAAAAACACAGCCCAAAAACGCAGGCTGTCAAAAACAACCTTAAAAAACACAGCCAAGTGTTACCCTAGCCTAACATAGTAACATCACACCATGATGTAGTGAAAGCATCACATCCATCTGCAGAAAAGTGAGCTGCAATGTGTCATGAATACAATGGAACAATGTAGTCCTCATTCAAAGCGCCAGGCCATGAGTCCGGACACGTGAGCGGGCTTTCCATTGCTGTTGTGCAATGTGCAGATTGCCATGTTGCACTGGCCTGAATGATAATGCAGTTACCAGATTAAATACATCTCTGTTCGTTTACTGAACCTTCATTATTGGTCAAATACATTAACAGGAACAATAAATGTGGCTGATGTGTGATGATTCTCTGCTTCCTCCAGCCAGATACATTGACTTTCCTGTGCTCCTGATTAATCATTTTACATGCAGTCACTATAAAATCAGGATTCTTCTCCTTGAAATTCAAACATTTCTAAAAATCTACATCCTATCACTTATGTTATCATACTACACAACACTTTAATCCTCATTTACATGACATTTTAAGACCCTATTTTTCCTGCATATTTGCATAAATGCCTGCGATTATGGCAGCGGATAATAATATCTCCCACCATGGGTCCAATTTCTTGGTGTTCCAATCACAAATATTCTTCTATGTATAATGCCCCATTACATGTCTGTGTTTTCAGTACATGTGGTGTCCATATTCCCATGTACTGGAGACACGTTCACAAACATATTCACTAGAATAGGTGGTGATTTTCACACGGATCATGTGTACATGTCAACCACACATGTGTCTGTGTGAGCCACACAGAGACTTGTTAGTCTTTTTAGATTCAGCATGGATGAAAAGAGCTAAAAGAGGTCTAGGGGTGCGGTACACGGATAACATCTGTGTTCTAACCGTGTGACACAGACCAGAGTTAATTGCATTCAAGAAATTTAAGGGGTTTCCCATGAACAAAGTTAACTTTAAAGTTCATTCTAGATCTTGGAATAAAAATAATTTCCACAATTGGATGTGATTAATAAAATGTTCTTGTGTTGAGATTAATCTTATATATGTGTATGAATGAATGCAAACAGGTAGCTCGACCTCGCCTTCAATGTTCCGATCCCAGGTGTGCAAAGTGTCTGGTAAGCATCAGGTCCATAGACAAATTCAAAGAAGTTCAGCACACTGGTTCCATGTTTCCTCAATGGAATATTTCTTTATTTGGTGCTCACATGAAAATTAAAAGCATCATCTTGCGGGGGCAACCCGGTCAGACACGTTTCGATAAACTTTATCAATGTGAGCACCAAATAAAGAAATAATCCATTGAGGAAACATGGACCAGTGTGCTGAACGTCTTTGAATTTGTCTTATATATGTGTCCCTGCTATGTACTGTGTAATGGATGTGTCTTACCGTACAGGGACATGGTCTGATCACACCACATCTCCTGTGCTGAGATAATCTTATATATGTGTCCTGCTATGTACTGTGTAATGGACGTGTCTGACCGTACAGGGACATGGTCTGATTATACCACATCTCCTGTGCTGAGATAATCTTATATATGTGTCCCTGCTATGTACTGTGTAATGGATGTGTCTGACCATACAGGGACATGGTCTAATAATACCACATCTCCTAGGCTCTGGAGGCTGGAAAAGAATATACAGACATTACAGCACAGGATCACAGCTGATTCTGTTTGTTAGTGAAAGCATTCCCCTGCTTGTTTTTAAAAAATGTTTTACCTCAAAGAAAGAATTATTTGCCTCCCATGCTGTAATGTCTTTATGCTTTTTTTTTTGCGGAACACAGAGTGCTCTGGAGTATTGAGTTGCAGGGACTCTGTGTGTCTTGGTACTGTCTCTGTGTACATCACAAAATATGTTTTTTTATAAATTCCAATCCACCTACAAAGACTTGTAAGATCTACCACACTGTAGAATAAGACAATTGCAGATTTTTGCACTTGTCTCTTTCCTGCAATTAGCTCCGCTGACTTTTCAGCCTTCGTTCCGCCGTAGCATGCCTTTTATAAGATATTTTAATTAGCTGTGAAGTTTTAATTATCCCTCTATGCCTCTAGCTGAGATTCCAACGTTCGTCTTGTGCTATAACTTTTTACAAAGAAGTATTTTTAAACTGATCATTAATTTTATGATCACAGAAATGAGATGCAGAATTTATGCTGTTGTCATTGGCACAAGCTCAAGGCAGCACTGACAGTATTTCTGATTGTAATAGAATGACTGTGAACTAATGGGGCTCTAAGCATTCTTCTGAACATACATTTCATTTCAATGTCCGATTAGTGTGTAATGTTCCTAATTATAGTGCCCCTAAACTTCAATCACAGCATTACTTGGCAAAATACAAGTAACAGATATTAAGTGCCTTTAGACAAAGATGGATGAGGATTCAGGCCACGTTACAGGTCCAGAAAAGAGGTTTCTTACAGTTCATTGAAATAAACTCATAATATTACTGATGAGTTGTATTAGAGAAAGAGAAGTCTTCCAGTGCTGAATTTTAATATGGTCCCGTGTATAGATACAGTTCTTTTATTGTTAGATCAGAGAACATATACAGATAGACCAGGGGCGGACATATAATTTGTGCAACCAGTGGTGCTGCAGAGGGGCCCAAGAGGTAAGGGGCCCACCATCACCTCCAGTACAGTTGGAATTGTGCATTACGATGAGCTATTGGATTACCAAGGGCCCATATACTGTTTTTGTTCTCTGCTATCTATGTCGACTAGTGCATAGAACACAGCGGGGCTTGCCATTTAGCTTGTGCAGTGATATACTGTATGTTATTTTCCATAGGACTCTTGGTAAGCTTATTATTGTTTACTAGACAGGGGCCTGATTCAATCACATCGTGCAATTCTAGAATGTGTACGATTATATATTAGATGAACTACGTTGTTAATGTGTTAGGTTCTGAAATGAAATAAAAATAGGTGCATATAAAACTCAGTGATAGCAGTAGAATTGTAAAACATGCAAACAACAAAGTAGGTATGTGTATGGAAAATATGAAGAATGCTGTTATAGATGAAAATGCTGCTATTCATGGTTCAGTAATGAAAGTAACTACATGATGGGACGATAATGTTTGGACTTCAGAGATTTGTCATTAAGGTACTGGAGGATGGATGCTGCATCCTGTGACAGTCTGATGGATCTGAACTCTGTAGATTCGTCATTACGGCAGCGCCTGTGTGATGCTGCATCCTGTGACAGTCTGATAGATCTGAACTCTGTAGATTCGTCATTATAGCGGCACCTGTGTGATGCTGCATTCTGTGACAGTCTCATTGATTTGGATTGTGGAGATTCGTTGTTATGGTGCTGGCAATATGATGGTGCATCCTGTAACAGTGTCATAGATCTGGACAAAGGAGAATCTTCATCACATCACTTGCGTTGTGATACTGCATTATTTGTCAACCTCACTGTAGTGCTTGCTGTTATTAAGCATCCTGTGATCATCTCATTGACCTTGACTCCGGAGATTCATGTTGTTGGCGCTGTGGCTGCATAATTACATCCTTGACAATCTAATGGGTCTGGACTGGGGAGTCACGCATGCACTTCTGTGTAGTGTCTTGGTCAAGGCGATGCTCCCTTCGTTCAGTAGTCTCGTTTGCGTGTCATTGCCTTTTCCATTGTGCTGCTTCTTTCCTTCCATATCATCTGTGTATGATTTGGGACGGCCCATCTTGACGTAGATTTTGAGTGATCAACCAAACTAAGGGCCCTTTCACATCTGCGTTTTTCGTAATTCGCGGCAGATGCGGTGAAAAAACCGCATCTGCCGCGTTTGCCGCATAACCGTTCCACTTGCGGTACGGTTGCGGTTTTTTCCATAGGAAGTATAGGGGGACTTGCGGCAGATGTGGCAAGTGCGGTTTTGCACTTGCGGCAGGTGCGGCAGCGAAAAAAACCGCGGCTGACCGCGGTTTTTTTCGCTGCCGCACCTGCCGCAAGTGCAAAACCGCACTTGCCGCATCTGCCGCAAGTCCCCCTATACTTCCTATGGAAAAAACCGCAACCGTGCCGCAAGTGGAACGGTTATGCGGCAAACGCGGCAGATGCGGTTTTTTCACCGCATCTGCCGCGAATTACGAAAAACGCTGATGTGAAAGCACCCTTAGTTTAAATTTTAACATTCCAGTTTAACTGCCTTTTGTAATGTACATGATGTACCATAAGTGGCGCTGTTTTCAGGACAAATTTACAGACAACAGACTGGATAGGGCTTTTATATAGTAGATTAGTAATGAACTCTAAAGGCCCTCTTAGATGGGGCAATAATTGGTTGAATGAACCTCCATAAATATCATTTATTACACTGGTCAACAAATTTTCACAATAGTCATGTTACTGAAATAAAATGATTCATTTCATGTGCTCAACACGACTATGAGACTCAAAGAGCAAAATTAACTCTAGTTTTTTATAATCTGCAATTATTATTAACATATGGTAAACATATACAATAGTAGTAGGTCTGGTGAATACCTGTAAAAAAATCAAGTCATAGACTACGTCTTAGATTTCTATACCTGTCCCTTGTTGCAATATCTTGAAGGAAAAGTTTACCATGTTCATCACTAACCATAGAACACTTGTCAGGAAAGAAAACCAGATGGGATTGAAGGAAGAGGATCTTAAGAGACATATTGCAGCATGTCTTCTACTAGTCTGTTATAGACGTCTGCCCTAACATTCTTGAGAAAGTTTGTAGATACTGGACAAAAGCTGTGCTGCACATGTAAAAGCGGAGCAAGGCTTCTCCTGGTCGCCAATCTTGCTTCTGAAGTAAAGATGATCTGCCTTCTTCACTTGAGAAGTGATACTTTTCTTCAGTCTGGCAAATATCACTTCCCCACAAATATAGCAAAAATTGTGAACGGTTTTAATCCTCTTTTGAGGAATTAGTGTTCTCTACTGTAACTATGTGGATAAAATAATAACAGTTTTATGCTCAAGGTAGCTTAAACTGTATCTCACGGAGTCTTAAATATTTTAAGTGCTGAACCTTTCCGACTGGGTTTTATATACCGGGAGTGCACTGCTGATATCACCTTACTTCAGCAGGCGACTGGTAGTAGTACTGCATTGCATCAGAAGATAATAAACTCTAGATGATGTATGCATGAGAGTATTATGCAATGTGATGTGATACTACATCATTCTAGACTTATTAAGGATGGTGCTACAGTCCTACTGAATAAATTTACGTGGTGAAACATAGAAAATGCACTATATGGCATATCTTCAAAACCAGAGCCAATAACATTTTTCATGGTCATATTCATGTTCAACACACCAAAATACTACAGATTAGGACCTTTTTAAGCAACATTTTCAGTGTTGGCTAGCGTTAGTGCTGGCAGCCATAGGCCAACATATAGGCAGATACTTGTTCATCAACTGATTGCATATTTTGTAAGCCTAAAAATAATTTTTGTCGACAGCATATCTCCAGATATAAACAGAAGACATGTCACCAACCATATGCAATCTGTATGGAGAACGAATGTTCATATTATAATGATAGTTCATTCTTATGCAGTTTACTGTACTTCGTGTATAAGAGTCTTTAAACT
This sequence comes from Allobates femoralis, assembly GCA_033576535.1. Classification (NCBI taxonomy): domain Eukaryota; kingdom Metazoa; phylum Chordata; class Amphibia; order Anura; family Aromobatidae; genus Allobates; species Allobates femoralis. The sequence goes on from JARQOC010000005.1 coordinate 474,431,309, forward strand.
TCTGATATCGTCAGTCAGCGCTCATTGAAACAGTATATTTGCCTATGCAAATAAATATCGATGGGAGTTCATCTATGTGCAAAAGTCTTAATGGATAGGTATAAAGATACTTTTTACTAAGAATCTCTAGGCACTTCTTGTAGCGTTGCATTCCTCCATTAGGCAATATTATTATGGAGGTTTTCCTTCCCATAAATCAACCTTTCCTGAAACATGGAACATTTTTACTTTTAAACTACATTAATGAAAATGCTTACAACTAGTGAGGAGTGAATTGTGCAATACTCGGATTAGGGAGATTCGTAACGAGTAGTTTTTAATACTAGTGCATTCATACTGAATAACGAGTCCAAGGTTAGTCAATTAGTCATAAGCTCCGCCCACACACATCCGACCAAAAAAAGAGCATTTAGGAGTTTTCACTGCATACAACACCTTGCTACAGTTGTGGCCAAAAGTATTGACACCCCTGGAATTCTGTCAGATAATACTCAGTTTCTTCCTGAAAATGATTGCAATCACAAATTCTTTGGTATTTTACCTTCATTTAATTTGTCTTCAATGAAAAAACACAAAAAGAACTGTCCTAAAGCCAAATTGGATATAATTCCACACCAAAACATAAAAAAGGGGGTGGACAAAAGGATTGCCACTGTAAAAAAAAACATGTGATGCTTCTCTAATTTGTGTAATTAACAGCACCTGTAACTTACCTGTGACACCTAACAGGTGTTGGCAATAACTAAATCACACTTGCAGCCAGTTGACATGGATTAAAGTTGACTCAACCTCTGTTCTGTGTCCTTGTGTGAACTGTCTGAGGACTTGAGAAACCAAATTGTGAGGAAGCATGAGCAATCTCAAGGCTACAAGTCCATCTCCAAAGACCTGAATGTTCCTGTGTCTACCATGCGCAGTGTCATCAAGAAGTTTAAAGCCCATGGCACTGTGGCTAACCTCCCTAGATGTGGACGGAAAAGAAAAATTGATGAGCGATTTCAACGCAAGATTGTGCGGATGGTGGATAAAGAACCTCGACTAACATCCAAACAAGTTCAAGCTGCCCTGCAGTCCGAGGGTACACAGTGTCAACCCGTACTATCCGTCGGCGTCTGAATGAAAAGGGACTGTATGGTAGGATACCCAGGAAGACCCCACTTCTTATCCCGAGACATAAAAAAGCCAGGCTGGAGTTTGACAAAACATACCTGAGAAAGCCTAAAACGTTTTGGAAGAATGTTCTCTGGTCAGATGAGACAAAAGTAGAGCTTATTGGGCAAAGGCAATAACATAGAGTTTACAGGAAAAAAAAGAGGCATTCAAAGAAAAGAAAACAATCCCTACAGTCAAACATGGCGGAGGTTCCCTGATGTTTTGGGGTTGCTTTGCTGCCTATGGCACTGCACTGCTTGACCATGTGCATGGCATTGTGAAGTCTGAAGACTACCAACAAATTTTGCAGCATAATGTAGGGCCAAGTGTGAGAAAGCTGGGTCTCCCTCAGAGGTCATGGGTCTTCCAGCAGGACAATGACCCAAAACACACTTCAAAAAGCACTAGAAAATGATTTGAGAGAAAGCACTGGAGACTTCTAAGGTGGCCAGCAATGAATCCAGACCTGAATCCCATAGAACACCTGTGGAGAGATCAAAAAATGGCAGTTTGGAGAAGGCACACTTCAAATATCAGGGACCTGGAGCAGTTTGCCAAAGAAGAATGGTCTAAAATTCCAGCAGAGCATTGTAAGAAACTCATTGATGGTTACCGGAAGCGGTTAATCGCAGTTATTTTGGCTAAAGGTTATGCAACCAAGTATTAGGTTGAGGGTGCCAATACTTTTGTCTGGCCCATTTTTGGAGTTTTGTGTGAAATGATCAGTTTTGCTTTTTGCTTCATTCTCTTTTGTGTTTTTTAATTTAAGACAAATTAAATGAAGATAATAATACAGAAGAATTTGTGATTGCAATAATTTTCTGGAAGAAACTGAGTATTATCTGACAGAATGGCTGGGGTTTCAATACTTTTGGCCACAACTGTATATCCCCCAGTTAGAGTATTCATTTAAACAGCTCTCACTGGGGTGCCAGCTCTCATTGTTTACTGAAGGCAGGCAGCAATTTGTGTCAGATCATTCACAATTGGCAAGCCCCATTCATTCTCTGTGAGACTTGCGTCAGGTGCGGCAAATGCGTTTTTTGCCACGATCCGGCACTTACGGCAGGTCAAAAAAACGCAGCTGACAGCAAGTGTCGCATCTGGCAAACCGTACTTGCCGCACCTGACGCAAGTCTCACAGAGAATGAATGGGGCTTGCTGCAAGTGTGCCATAAGTGCAGCCATTACGCAGCAGATATGGTAAATCTCCCGCAAATTTTAAAAAACGCTGATGAGAAAGGGGCCTTAGGTGGGCAGGGATATGCAAAACAAATGATAGGAAATGGGAAGCTGCACCTTAATTAAAATTTGATTTCTGCTTAATGGAGGCAACAATTAGATCACAAAAGGTGCCATTTTTATAGGGGCTATATTGCTTAGACGCTGTATTCTTAGTTTAATCTGTCAGTGTGGGCTGACAGATTCCCTTTAACTTGTACAACTAGAAATCTGTTCTTAAAATGTTGTGCCTATAATCTATCACATCACCTTTTGAAAAATGTTATAATATGGAAAGTTTATGCCCTCTGTTAAGGTTAATGATGTATGTACATTAGCATTGTTTTCAGCTTCGCTCTTTTTCGTTATATATAACACACTGCCAGGGCCATGACACAATAATAACAAAACTGTTTCTAATTTTTTGTCCCATTGCTGTGCAGACAAACAAAACGTCAGAAAGTCGATGTGTTATACAATTGACCATACTTAATACATGGAATTGTGCCACTTTCTAAAACTGGCCGTTTCCAAATTTTCTATTACCAGGGGCAGAATTTTATTTTAACGAAAAAAATATAGATTCATTTTCACTAAGTGGGAAAGTTCCCTAAGGAGATTTTCTAAATCATTAAAGCACCCTCCTCAACGGTGACAAGTGGTGCTATGTTTCCACACACAATGCATACCACGTAGAGCCCTGAACATACATTTTGTAGAGCTGAAGAGAAAAAATGCAGAATATGCAGCCAGTGACCAGTGCATAGGTTACAGAGCATGCCCACATTTCTATTCCATTGAATTCAACAGGTGTTATTTTGTCCTTGCTTTTTTGGTCACATCTAGTGTTCCTCTAATTTATTGTAGTAAATTTGCAATTTATGCATTTGAGTATATTAAGTATGTGATGACTGGATCATTTATCCATCATTAGGGATGAGTGAACTCAAACTGTAAAGTTTAGGGTCCCTACTGGATACCTTCTCACAGAATTCCGTGGTCGAGTTCGGGTTTGGATGCTGTGCAGCAGCTAAATAAACTTTGTTAAAAGGCTGCAGCAAAGCAAATCAAACAGGTTTTTGACTGTACTGGCATGGCTGTAATTGGCCGGCCACATCATGTCATCGGGTCTATACAGAACCCAGTGACTCAATACTCACCGTACACTGTCCTCTGGAAGTTGACAAAAGCAAAGTCCTCCCCCCTACATATTGTACACTTGCACCCTTTAATGCCTTTCTTGGGGCACTAAAGGGTGTATTTAGCCTTATTTAACAAATAAATAATTAAAAAAATGTCGTGGTGACCCCCACATTTTTTTTAACCAGCCTCGGTAAAGTGGACAGCTGTGGGCTGCAACCGTCAGCTGTCTGCTTTACCTTGGCTAGTTATCAAAAATTGATGGGACCCCACACCAATATTTGAAAATATTTTATTTAAGTAATTAAAAAAACAGCTGGGGGGTACCCCGCTTTTATGATAACCAGCCAAGGTAAAGCAGATAGCTGGGGCTAATATTATTAGACTGGGAAGGCCCATGGGTATTTATTAATTTAAAAAGTTTCAATGTAATCAAATGGAGTAATATTCCATGACACACATTGAATTCTACGGAGCCTCATTCTGAGAATGAGGCTCCCTACGTCACTCCCGGTCGACACCAAGCACAGAATTTCTAACAAACATGAGAAATTGCATACCTGTCCCTGACTGCAAGTGACCTATGGAGCCTCATTCTTATGACAAGATTTCATAGAATTCAATGGGCATCAAAGGATATTACACCATTGGATTATGTCAGAACTTCAAGGATTTTTTAAAATTAATAAATTGGTGAATGAGAGATAAGTTTAATCAAATAAACTATTTTTTCCAGTGTCTGTGTGTTGTTTAAACTGTACACTTATTGAGTTAGTAATGGGAGTGTCTGATAGACCCATCTCCATTTTTAACTCCTGAAGTTGATGTGCGCTATCAATTCTCAGCTGATATCAACCCCAAAATTATTGTTTTGATTGCTACCGCCCCAGGACAATCGGGAAGAGTCAGGTTTAGCGTCAGAATTTCTCACATCAAGTGTGATGTGCCACTTCTGGTGTGGCTGCGTTCTGTTATATTTAGGGTGGGAAAGGCTCAATAACCATAGGACTTCACAGACTAATTATACCAGCTCCCAGCTATTTGCTATACCTTGGCTGTTTATCAAAATAGGAGGAACCCACGTCATTTTCTTTTTCAATTTATTCCCTGCCACATTTGTTTTCTGGGCATAATATTATACTTTTCTTAGCCCCCATTTTGCTTCCTTTTGCAGATATGATAATTTTACAACATTTTACAGTAGAGTCTGGGTAACAAACCAAACTTTTAACTAAAGTCCGGCCGGAGTCGGCGGACCCAAACATCCACGAGTACCCTCATCACTATCCATCTTCTTAAAAAGTTATTGCTGGTATAAATTAATCTTAACATGTTAATGACAAATATATGAGATAAATATACAACAACACTCTCTACTCCTCCTTCCAGACTAGTCCTCTGCCACTTATATAGTCGATCATTTACTACTACTACAGATCCTCTCTTCCCATGGCATTACAGACCTGTGTCTCTCCTGGATATCCTCATACCTCACCAACTGCACATTTAGCATCTCCAATTTCCATACTACCCTCTCTCTGTTGTTGACCCCCAAGGCTTTGTCTTGAGACCCCTACTCATCTCTATGTGTGGCCTTGGGCAGCTCATAAAGTTCTATGGCTTCCGGTACCACTTATATGCTGATGACAAACAAATAATCCTCTCTGGTTCAGAAGTTACCTCTTAGAATCCCAGAATGTCTATCAGCCATATCTTCCGTCTTCTTATCACAATTCCTAAAACTCACTGTGGACAAAGCTGAACTCATCTTTCCTCCATCTCATTCAATCATCCAAATATTTAGGACTTGCGCCAGCGATAATGACGTGATGCAGAAATTTCTGCATCAAATCTGTATCCACTATAGGCAGAAATTACATAACAAAAATGTTGCTCTTTTGCTACATAATGGCTGCTTTTTTTGAGGCAGAAAATTCTGCATCTGTCTATGTCAGCGCTGGGCTGTGGCTGCCCTTTGCTCAGTCTGCCCGCTCTTTTCTGCAAGTAGTTATAGTATGACGTTTACCTTCCATACTCCAGGCACTTCCTGCTTTTGGCCGCATAACATCTCACGTGGGTCACACGCTCCTTACCCACATGATGTGTGACGCGCCGAAACCGGGAAGGTAAAGACTAAACATTAATTGACACACTGTAAAATAAATATATTTTATTGTTAATTATACTGCATGGTATATTAAGAAAAAAAAAGTTTGCTCTTTCATCCAATATAGATAAAGTATGAAGAAAATCTATTTGTGGTGCTGCATCCTAAAAACCTTTATCATTTTATCATTTTATCTTTCATATATGTGTGTGTGTGTATATATATATACTGTATATATATATATATATATATATTGTATATGAAAGATAAAAAAAAATAATAATGGATTTTAGGATGCAGCACCTCAAAATAATTTTTTTTATTTACGTATTTTGTTCTGGTCAATAAGAGGTTAATTTTCACAGGATTCAACATCATTATTTGCACAGGCTCTTTACGAGCCAGAATTTTGATATTTGTAATGGAGATCTGTGGCCATTTTATAGAAGTCATAACCTCGAGCAACCACCTGCACCATGTTAATGAATGTAGCCTTGCACATAGAACATGGCAGTGCCCACTGCACGGCTCCACCATGACCCTTCCATAACTCCGGTCCCACAGCTGTCCTCCCACCCTCCAAAACCTGCCTCCGCACCCCGCAGGATGGCCGCAGCCCCCCAATAAAATTTTTCATTTTTTACATTTTGACAAGATTCGGATTTTAAGATGCATCCCCGTTTTCCCCCCAATGTGGAGAAAATAAAAGTGGTTCTTAAAATCCCAAAAATATGGTATCTGTGTGTGTGTGTGTATGTATGTATATATATAAATATATATATATAATATATATATATATATATATATACAGTACAGACCAAACGTTTGGACACACCTTCTCATTCAAAGAGTTTTCTTTATTTTCATGACTATGAAAATTGTAGATTCACACTGAAGGCATCAAAACTATGAATTAACACATGTGGAATTATATACTTAACAAAAAAGTATGAAAGAACTGAAAATATGTCTTATATTCTAGGTTCTTCAAAGTAACCACCTTTTTGCTATGATTACTGCTTTGCACACTCTTGGCATTCTCTTGATGAGCTTCAAGAGGTAGTCACCGGAAATGGTCTTCCAACAGTCTTGAAGGAGTTCCCAGAGATGCTTAGCACTTGTTGCCCTTTTGCCTTCACTCTGCGGTCCAGTTCACCCCAAACCATTGGGTTCAAGTCTGGTGACTATGGAGGCCAGGTCATCTGGCGTAGCACCCCATCATCATCACACCCTCCTCCTCCATGCTTCACGGTGGGAACCAGGCATGTAGAGTCCATCCGTTCACCTTTTCTGCGTCGCACAAAGACACGGTGGTTGGAACCAAAGATCTCAAATTTGGACTCATCAGACCAAAGCACAGATTTCCATTGGTCTAATGACCATTCCTTGTGTTCATTAGTCCAAACAAGTCTCTTCTGCTTGTTGCCTGTCCTTAGCAGTGGTTTGCTAGCAGCTATTTTACCATGAAGGCCTGCTGCACAAAGTGTCCTCTTAACAGTTGTTGTAGAGATGTGTCTGCTGCTAGAACTCTTTGTGACATTGACCTGGTCTCTAATCTGAGCTGCTGTTAACCTGCGATTTCTGAGGCTGGTGACTCAGATTAACTTATCCTACGCAGCAGAGGTGAGTCTTGGTCTTCGTTTCCTGGGGCGGTCCTCATGTGAGCCAGTTTCTTTGTAGCACTTGATGGTTTTTGCAGCTGCACTTGGGGACACTTTCAAAGTTTTCCCAATTTTTCAGAATGACTGACCTTCATTTCTTAAAGTAATGATGGCCATTCGCTTTTCTTAACTTAGCTGCTTTTTTCTTGCCATGATACAAATTCTAACAGTCTATTCAGTAGGACTATCAGCTGTGTATCCACCAGACTTCTGCACAACACAACTGATGGTCCCAACCCCATTTATAAGGAAGAAATCCCACTTATTAAACCTGACAGGCCACACCTGTGAAGTGAAAACCATTTCCGGTGACTACCTCTTGAAGCTCATCACGAGAATGCCAAGAGTGTGCAAAGCAGTAATCAAAGGAAAAGTGGCTACTTTGAAGAAACTACAATATAAGACATATTTTCAGTTGTTTCACACTTTTTTGTTAAGTATATTATTCCACATGTGTCAATTCATAGTTTTGATGCCTTCAGTGTGAATCTACAATTTTCATAGTCCTGAAAGTAAAGAAAACTCTTTGAATGAGAAGGTGTGTCCAAACTTTTGGTCTGTACTGTATATATATATATATATATATATATATATATATAAACACAGTGTAAATTAGGGTCCCATCAGACTAAGGTCACCTTGCCATGGTTGATGGGCAAACATCTGTTGGCTAATATATGCATGAAGAACCTCTCTTTACAAGATAAGTACTGTATATATATAAACATTCAATTACATTAATATGATTATCTTTGGTGTTATTGTAATCATTAGGTAATATCCTATTAAGATGAACGTAAATTACACAGGATCAGTTTACTTTTTCGCATTCTTCTTTGTTTAGTAAATTGTTATCTTCATTCTTTTTACATTTTACATCACACAAATATCGCCACTTTGGATTGCGTCTATTAGTAATTTTATAAGAAAAGAAAACTAAAAGAAGTAATAGATTTCTCTGTGAACCTATTATACAAGCTGACATTTTTTCTTTCCCTGTAGGAGACTCAGATGAAGAGAAGGAGTTGGATGGGTTTCCTCGCCCCCCTGATACATCTTCTCTGACCTCAGATCGAGATAGGGATGAGGAGCTGCCTTCTGACGGTATGCTTCTGTTTCCTTTACAATATGCTGTGTTCTCTTGTAAGTGGGTGGAACAAGATCCTAGAAATAGAATTGCACAACTTCAGAAATAGATAAAAAGAAATATAGGGTTACGACTCCATGTATGTTTTGCTACTTTGAATTCTTTTAAGAACTGCAGAGCTCCCTCTAGTGGTCATTTAAACAAAATTGATTTTATTTGACTGCAAAAGTTTTTCCAGTACAGTTTATTGCAATCCTGTTATTTGTTTTGTGGCTTCCACATATTATTTTCACCTACATATTTTAGTCTTCAAAATAATACAAAACAAATAGATTTTTAAGGTATTCCTGCAGTTTTTAAAGTTAATATCAAGTTTTCTGTGTATTATTATTGTATGTATAATGTATATGTATCAAGCAAGATTCCTAAATTTTTACTGCCTATGGTGAAAAACTGATAGATAAATACTGATATTGATTGCATAATTATAGTTACATATAAACCTAGTTTAAACTAGTTAAAACAACATACTATGAAACAAAGTTTTTAAAAGGATTTTGTTTCACCATTTTGTACAAGTTTATCAATAAATTAAAAATAATACACTGGATTGGGTATTTCTCAATTTAATATTCCCTATACTTGTTTTAGGTGATGTTTTTATTTTTGATAGGCCTTATTTATTTTTATTTTTAACAGTGGTATGATACATTATTATTATTATTATTATTACTATTATTATTATTGATACTACAAGCAAAATAATGTTTAAAAAAAATATCTGAGAATTTTTGTAGTTTTTATTATGGTTGCTCTTTTAATTTTTGATGCCAGCATTGCTAAGTTGAATACTGTATTATAAACATTTTTAGGATACATTCACATGTTCACTTTTTATTCAGTTTTTCACAGCAGTTTTTGAAATGATGAGGTGATAACGTGTTTTTATTATACTTTTCCGCTAATTGTTCCTCTCCTGGTTTTGGCTTATAAATACTAATGTAGAATACTGAGCAAATACTCAACGTGTGAACGTGGCCTTTAGAAAGACATCACCACTTTTGTATTTATCACTCACTCCTGGTTTTGGCTTACAAAAACTGATGTGAAAAACTGACCAAAAACTGAACATGTGAACATATCCTTACTAGTATTAAACCATATCTGGTACCATGAAAAAAACCCTCACTACATATGCAACCTGCATGGGCCCCATTGACCCCATGGTACCAGTCAAGGGTTAAATAACAGTATTAAAAAAGGAGCACTTGCTTCTCCAGGATTCAGAACGCTGTTTGTACATGCAGGAGACAATGCCAGAGAATACTTTGCTCCAAGCCGGCCATTATGCTAACATTGTATTTTTTCTAAACAGCCGTAATTGATGATGCTGTGTATAACGAACCGTTTAGGAAAAGTTAGCAAATGATATTTTGCATTAACTTCCATGGGCATTGTATGTCCTCTCCTGCGATTTAATTACATGCAGCGAGTGAAAGCCTTCTAAGTGTGTTATAAAGTTGTGATTGAGTAATGCTTTGTGACATGATATGATGATCAGGCAGGGCCGCTCTGTCTCTAAGTACAATTGCCAAACTAAAATATGCTTCCTGCAACACAGCACTCAAGGTTTTATGTTATCCAGATCATTCCCGTTGGATACATAAATTGCCTTTATGGGGTATAAAATTATGTCTATTGCAGAACAGGGATAAGTGAGCCGCATGCATGTGTAATAAATACTGCAGTCGGTGATTCAGGGAAAAAGATTTTGCCATATTTACCCCTATATATGGGAGCAGTTAGTCTATTCCATCTTCTTCTGCCCAAATATGATTTACTTTCCCTTGAAATGAAGCACTATTTTGCTTTAGTGGAGTATTCATCAGTAACTAACTGAAAATGGCTCCCTAAATGCTCGCTTATTGGATTTAGATAAGGTCGGGACTTAATATATGTTTATTGTATGAACAATATCATTTGGCGATAAGTATGTAATAATGATCGTAAAATCCACTGATTTAATGTGAATTTAGATCTTATGACTATATTAAAAATATTAAGTTCAAAGGTATATGGAGTGAGTGCCGGCAGACTTGTCCGGATCGCATACTAGTGTATCTCGATGAATTAGAAGATCATCAAAAAATGTAATATTGCCATGTTTCAGGGCTCCCAGACCCCTTCATCAGGACAAATCAATATCACATTGCCATGTTTCAGGGCCCTGAAATGCATTGACTAATAAATCAATATTATGTTCACCCTTTGATGTGTTGTGGAATATGGCAGCGAGGTTTTTAACCCTCATCTCCCCTACTTTAATTTTCTGAAATAATGACTTTGGGTTTTCGTTGGCTATAAACTATAATCATCAACTTTAACAGATCACTTTGAGTTATATATGTGTTTCAATTTATGCATTGAGTTACTGAAATAAATGAACTTTTTGATGATATTCTAATTCATTGAGATGCACTAGTATCTATCACTGGAATCAATTGCCCATTAGGCTGTGATCAGACAGGTTGTATCGTTGTGGGTTAACAACTTGACGTCTTGTAGATCTACTGCACTGGATGTACATCGCCATAATGATCACCGACTCTGTAAATTCAGTTGGGAGCTCTGAGTGTCACATCTGGAATACAAATAGTTAACTCTGGGCACAATACCTCGTCTGAATGAGGCCTGGCCTTACATCATGTCTCCTTGCTTTACTGCAGAGGATTCTGTATATTGCATTATTTGCAACATTAAATTTTCTTAATTTTTAAAACACACAAAGCTTCGATAAGAAATTTGAAAACGGAAAACTTCCAATATTTCTTTCTTTCTTTCCTGGTGAACAATCCTTCAGCTGTCACACCATTCCCTATTAACTCGACCAGGCAGAATTTTTCACAATGAAATTAGCCCGGGTCACGGCGAGGTCTGTTATTAAATCTTATTGTTATTTTGTCCTTTTGACTTCTTCTTTGTGGTTCGCGCCAACAACAGTATATAAACTGTTAGATTATGAGCGCTAAACATGATAAGTATTTTTCATAATGCTAATGTAATTTTCAAGGTACCGAAAAGGTCACATCCCTATATTTCTACATGCATTAGGAATATCTCATTCTGCTTAATATTTCTCCCTCACTGTTCCTCCGGTTCAAAAGTTCATCCTGTTCCCCAATGGCCACCTAATTTTCCAGTTATTCCCCGAAGCCATATGTGTTTTGGTTTCTTTATGGATTATTAGGTACTGTAGGAAAGTCAAATAAGTTATATCTTCTAATGAAATCCGAGCACACTTCAGATCAGTGATGCCTGGACTTGATTGCTAGTGGCAATTATCACGGTCTGGGTGTAAAGTGATTGGTTTTACATGGTACTGAGCAGAAGAACAGAAATCTACAGTCAACTGCATACAAATAATGTAATTACATATCACAAATATACATTACATAGGTAATATAGAGAATACGTTTTATGCTGATTCATTGCAAACTGGCATCAAATCAGGTTCACGTTCAGGTTATTGTGAGCGAGTCGTAGAAATGTAGATTTTTACATTGGGCCTGAATGATGAATGGAATTTCAGTGAGGGGCTAAAGTGGTCTCCAATTTGTCAGTACAATTAATGGGGATTCTACAGTCCTGTCTTCTCATTAATATCAATTGTTGGAAAGGTGCTTCATACAATAGAGGGGGGATAATTGATTTTGGAATAGGGATCCTGTTTCATTTATTGATGTGTTGGTTATTTGACATCTAAGTGACAGATTTCAATATCAACAGTCATATTAAAGGTATCAGAATTGTATTATTTTTCCATTGATGTTCACTGACTAATACCTCGCCTAGGCAAAAAACTGCTACGAAAAGAAATCTGTATTGAAAGAGCTGACACTGAATATGTTTCAGTTCAGCAGCAATTACACATACAGGTGCATCTCAATGAATTAGAATATCATCAAAAAATTAATTGTTTTCAGTAATTCAATACATAAGGTGAAACACATATATTATATAGAGTCATTACAAGCAAAACGATCTATTTCAAGTGTTTATTTATGTTAATGTTGATGATTATGGCTTACAGCCAATGAAAACCCAAAGGCCTTTATCTCAGAAAATTAAAGTAGGGAGGATAAAGGGTTAAAAATCGTGATGCCGTATCCCACTAGACATCAATGGGTGAATATAATATTGATTTATTAGTCAGTGCATTTCATGGCTCTCTGAAATGCCCTGAAACCTGGCAATATGATATTGATCTGTCCTGATGAAGGGGCCTGGGAGCCTTGAAACACGCTGACTAATAAATCAATATTATATTCACCCTTTGATGTTTTGTGGAATACGGCAGCGCGGTTTTTAACCCTTCATCCTCCCTACTCTATATGCACCACGCTGGGGACTGCAGCAGCCGTGATATGGTTTTATAGTGGTTGTGACTCTCACAACCACACAAGGTGAAGCCTCTGCTACCTATTTAGGTAATATTTTATCTCTCAGACCTTTCATCCTCCCTATTTTAATTTTCTGAGATAATGACAATTTGGTTTCCATTGGCTGTAAGCCATAATCATCAACATTAACAGAAATAAACACTTGAAATAGATCACTCTCTGTGAAATGACTCTATATAATATATGTGTTTCAGTTTATGTACCAAATTACCGAAATAAATTAATGTTTTTTATGATATTCTAATCTATTATATAATCACGAATGGGTTTTTTGCCCCTTTTGAGACCGCACTCGCTGCGAGTCAGCGTGGTCATGTGGATACGAACGAAGCATTGGCCGCGCAGCGGCCATTGCGAGTCGCTCTAAGGCGACTCGCTATGCCCGCGCAGCGGGCATGGCGAGTCGCCTTAGCAGCGCGAAGCATTGGCCGCGAAGCGGCCATTGCGAGTCACAGACTCGCACTGCTAGAATCGACTTAGCAGCACGCACGTATCCACATCACCACGGCGTTCTAAGCACACTCGCAATGCCCGCCGCAGATTACTGTCCTGCCACGCCAATGATAGCGGCGGCTGAAACTCACATGACCAAGGGAGATCTCGCCAGAATTGACTGCTGGAAGCGGAAGTGCAGCCGGCTGGAGCACGTGACGGACAGCAGTAACCATAGCAACAGAGCGGCGCCGCTCCTCACCCCGGGGGCCCCCGGCGGCCACAGAGCCCGGGCAACCAGCCGAGGGGCCACAATGAACAGGAAGAAGGGACACAAAGGCTTCGAGAAGAGATCTTGCCAGAATTGACTGCTGCAAGCGGAAGTGCAGCCGGCTGGAGCAGGTGACGGACAGCAGTAACCATAGCAACAGAGCGGCGCCGCTCCTGACCCCGGGAGCCCCCGGCGGCCACAGAGCCCAGGCAACCAGCCGAGGGGCCACAATGAACAGGAAGAAAGGACACAAAGGCTTCGAGAACCACAGACCATACAAACTATAAGTATCTGCACCTGTGTGTGTATATATGATATATATATGTCTGTACTGCTCCTCCTGGCACAGTGTGTAGGGGCTGTGTATACAGTGTGCACCTGTGTGTGTATATATCATATATAATATGTGTCTACTGCTCCTCCTAGCACAGTGTATAGGGGCTGTGTATATATCATACATATATATAATATGTGTGTACTTCTCCTCCTGGCACAGTGTCTAGGGGCTGTGTATATATGATAGATATATATATAATATGTGTGTACTGCTCCTCCTGCCAGTGTCTAGGGGCTGTGTGTATACAGTGTGCACCTGTGTGTGTATATGATATATATATATGTGTCTACTGCTCCTCCTGGCACACTGTATAGGGGCTGTGTATATATGATACATATCTACTATATAATCACGAATGGATTTCGCGCACCGTTTGAGTCCACACTCGCATGCGACTCAGCGTGGTCATGTGGATACGGCCGAAGCATTGGCCGCGCAGCGGCCATTGCGAGCAGTTCTAAGGCGACTCGCTATGCCCGCGCAGCGGGCATGGCGAGTCGCCTTAGCAGCGCGAAGCATTGGCCGCGAAGCGGCCATTGCGAGCAGTTCTAAGGCGACTCGCTATGCCCGCGCAGCGGGCATGGCAAGTCGCCTTAGCAGCGCGAAGCATTGGCCGCGAAGCGGCCATTGCGAGTCAGAGACTCGCTCTGCTAGAATCCCGATGCATTGTGCATCGGGCACCCAGCTAGTAATTCATAAAGATGTACCTGTAGTTAAATCATTTAGTCAGCACGTATGGGGTTAAAATCGGGTTTTGAAAAATCTTTATTTTATGGGTTAAGTATTCACTATGAAATATGTTTATAGTCCACTGACATAGAAAGTGCACCTATGATAACACTGTATTTTATATTGGGACTCGGGAGGAATATTTAGCATTTTTACACCATTTTAAAGGACCAGGTACAAGTAGCAAACGATTCTTACCTTTAGAAATGTAACATTGAAATACAATAATTAAAGAACAGTTTATAAACATCCATACAAAGAGGGAAAAGGATCTTTATGGACATGCTGGAGATAGTTCCTTATTAGGATGGTCCTAGACATCTGGGAATTTATATTATTACACCTTATCAATGAAGCAAACCGCAGCTGCCCTGTCAATAGTAATAAAGTTACAGACCACAATGTGCAGAATTCTAACTAGATCCTTGATCTTCTGGAAAGTTTAATCTATTATAGAATAAAATAAGGTCATTAATGAAAGTGTTGGCACCCGTGAAATTGTTCCAGAAACTGAAGTATTTCTCCCAGAAAATTATTCCAATTGCACGTTTTGTTATACACATTTTTATTTTCTTTGTGTGTATTGGAACAACAGCAAAACAGAAAAAAAGACAAACTGGATATAATTTCACACAAACCCCCCAAAATTGGCAGGACAACATTGTTGGCATCTTTGGCAAAATTGTGGGTAAACAACTTTGTTTCGAGCATGTGACGCTCGTTCAAACTCATCTGTGGCAAGTAACAAGTATGGGCAATATGAAAATCACACCTGAAACAAGATAAAAGGGGAGAAGTTGACTCAATCTTTGCATTATGTGTCTGTGTGTGCCAAACTAAGAATGGAGGACAGAAAGAGAAGAGAACCATCTAAGGACTTTAGAACCAAAATTGTTGAAAAATGTCAACACTCTAAAGGTTGCAAGTATATTTACAGAGATCTGGATGTTCCTTTGTCCACCATAATCAAGAGGTTTACAACCCATGGCACTGTAGCTAATCTCCCTGGAAGTGGACAGCAGAGAACAATTGATGAAAGGTTGTGATGCGTTATAGTCTGGATGGTGGATATGTAGCTCCAATCAAGTTTTAAAAAATTCAAGCTGTCTTGCAGTCTAAGGTTACATCAATGTCAGCATGAACTATCCAGAGACATTTGAATGAAATGAAACACTATGGCTGGAGACCCAGGAGGATCTCACTGCTGACACAGAGACATAATAAGCTAGACTTCAGTCTGCTAAAATGCACATGAATAATCCAAAATCCTTTTGTGGATAGATGAAATAAATATAGAGCTTTTTAGTAAAGAACATCATTCTACTGTTTACCAAAAACAGAATGAAGGCTACAAAGAAAAGAACACAGTACCTACAGTCAAAAATGGCGGAGGCTCAAAAATGTTTTGTGGTCGATTTGCTGCCTTTGGTAATTTAGTAGTGCCCATTGTCAGAAAGCTTAGTCTGCGTCCTAAGTCATTGGTCTTCCATCAGGTCAATGACCCCAGACATAGTTCAAGAAGCACCCACAAATGGATGGAAGCAAAGTGCTGGAGAGCTCTGACGTAGCCAACAATGAGACCGGATTTAAATCCGATTGAACTCCTACGGAGAGATCTTAAAATTGCTATTGGGAGAAATCACCCTTTAAAATTTTAGAGACCTGGAGCAGTTTGCAAAAGAAGAGTCCAAAGTTCCAGTTGAGAGGTGCAAGCAGCTTGCTTATTATTACAGGAAGCGACTGATTGCAGTAATTTATTACAAAGGGTGTGCAACCAAATATTAAGTTGAAGGTGCTAACAATTTGGTCGACCCATTTTTGGGATGCGATGTGAAATTATGTCCAATTTGACTTTTTTCTGTTTTTGTGTTGTTCCAATACACATAAAAGAAATAAACTTGTGTATTAAAAAACGTGTACTTGCAATAATTTTCTGGGACAAATACTTCATTTTCTGGACCAATTTTAAGGGTGCCAACACTTTCAGTCATGACTGTGCATGTATGTGTGGGTATACATATATATATATATATATATATATATATATATATATTTATATAATATATATATATACATACATTTCAGTTATTGTATGGAAAATTACTCATGAAAAAGGAAGAAAACTCTGGGTCTACATGACTAATTTGGCTTAGGCTAAGCAGCAGTAGTCTACAGGGCACAGTTTGAGCAGAATGACTGCACACATGGTCAGATGGAGTCATTTGGCTGGCAGCTCCGCAATGTGCATGGCCTCCTTTCATTACTGTCAGTGACTGAGAAGTGTTTGATTTAAACCACTTTAGAGCTTAGAGGATATTGGAATTTATAGTCCACGCTAAAATCTGTGTATTGTGTCGCATATTGAACAGTGTGAATGCACCTGCATTCGAGCACAATTCGGTGATCACATTAAAAAATATATATACTGCCCTTAAAGGTCCCACAATTTTAGTACACATGTCCCAGATTACTGAGCTTAAGGGTTGTGCCACAATTTCAACTGATTACTTATCTATAGGATAGATGATCAATTGTTGATTAATTTGTATCCCACCAGTAGAACCACACCTACCATAAGACCCTTTTTAATGAAGCCATGGTTGAACCTTCATCCTACCATTGCATTACGTATAACTGGCTAATTAATGTATTTCAGTTCCCTGCTAAATTGTCATACGTTTTAGATTATTGGATGCCGGAATTGTTATTCCATTAAAAAACCCTACAGTAATTGTTGTAATTGGCTTGGTTTCATTTCACTTTTTGTAAAAAGGAGAGTGGAGAAGACTGAAGATGCCAGATTTTAGGAGTTGTTTGTTCTTCTATCACTATAGTCAGGACTTAGTTTATAAACCTGTTACCATGTATTACTGCTCTCTATTCTACAGAATTATAGACCGTTATACTTAGAATAACAGTATAGCTACATAACTGTGTCACTTTGTCAGAGAGGAGAGACTAAACATTTCTGAGGTCTCTACTGGCTGCAGTTTTAATGTCTGTTATAATTTCTATGGACGGATAAGATCTAAATAAATCAGTCGGTAAATTTATTAAGTGCAGACCCGCTCTCTGGCTTGAAGACATTATAACAATTACAACATAAATCTGCATTTAAGCAGAGATTAAATAAGTATAATGCCATCCAAAACCTATCCCCAGGATAGGTCATCAATATCAGATCAGTGGGGGTCCGAAAACATTCACCCCCACTAATCAGCTATTATCGGATGTACACTGTTCATGGAGTTCCAGCAGCACAGGTCCATTCAATTTTTAGTATTGCAGTTTACCTCTTATCCACTTAGAGGGATTGTCCATTACTAGGACAACCCCTTCTGAATCCACTTGTTTCCCTCAGGTAAAATAAAAGAACCTATACTCACCTCATGTGCTGCCACCATTCCAGCGCTGTTGGTAATTGTGGTTTGGGGCTCATATGACATTGTGATGTCCCATGTGCCCCGTTTCCAGTCACTGCCAACTTCCTTCTCCCCGCCATTGGACCAAATGGACTATCAACAGGAAGCGACACTGTTGCTGCCGCTTACTTGGACGCAGGGCTCACGTGACATCAGAATTTCACGTGAGCCCTGAACCGCAATTACCAACAGTGCTGGAACGAAAACAGCACAGGAAGTGAGTATAGGCTCTTTTATTTTAGAAAGCCAATAGCAAATAACTAAGGAATAGTGCAGAAAGTACAGAACAAACACAAGAACTACCCTTAAAAAAATTCAAATTTATTAACATACCCTTAAAGTCTTTACAAAACAAATCACATATATAGACAACAAACACGATATTAGTATGTACAAGGAGAGAGGGAGGGACAAAGTAATGAACCCTGTAAATTTTCCCTACCTACCTATGGAGGTTGGCACCCTATGTCATGTGCATTATGGCACCAATGGCTATCCCTCATACACCCTATACTGCGCTCACATAGTACAGCTATCTTATGTAGGTGAAAAAATTATATACAAAGGAATGTGAAAGCCACCAGATACCATCCAAAGTTATTACACATATAGTCTACTCCCCTATGGATTGTCAATTAGAGTTATTGCCATCAATCAGGAGTCATCCTGTATTATAGAATGTACTCAGGACAGGTTCTAGTTGCCTCCGGAAGAAGCGAGGTGCGATACGGACGTAGGGGAGAAGGGACCACAACTACAACACAGCGGTCAGGATCAGGTATATATCTTAACACTCTACAGAGGTTTTTTGGACTATACATATACAGGGTGAGGATTGGGAATTGGTTAATGCTGAAGGTATAGGTTTGGTGACACCATATGAATATAGGATACCTCAGTGTGAGTGAGGTTATCAGTGGTTAAGCAACCGGTCTTGGCAGTCCAGCTCCCTTATAGTTTTCCTCTATATATATGATTAATACCATAAAACCGTGCCACTTTGAGATAATGGTAATGTACATTTTGTGGCTATTTAAAGAATGTTAAGTATAAATTGAATGTTATATACTATGTAATATATACTGCTGTGGTTGTAATCTTGTGGATCCCTAAGAGGATATGCTCTGGATTTTATAATATTTTAATGGATTTTTTGATATGGAATATAAATAAAATTTTGGAATTATTTGTATCTGGATATCAATTGTCATCATTCCTATAGAAAAAGGATCTTTTTCTGTTGTAATATAATGCGCTCACATAGTACAGCTATCTTATGTAGGTGAAAAAATTATATACAAAGGAATGTGAAAGCCACCAGATACCATCCAAAGTTATTACACATATAGTCTACTCCCCTATGGATTGTCAATTAGAGTTATTGCCATCAATCAGGAGTCATCCTGTATTATAGAATGTACTCAGGACAGGTTCTAGTTGCCTTAATAATATAGCCTATTACTTTAAGATCTTTCTTAAAAAATACTTTTTCTTGTTACTGCGAGTGGCCAACAGGTAGCTTATTTGTAGACTTTCACATATATAAGTATTTACCTTTGATTACCTAATATTAGTATAGTCCCAGATTGAGACTATCCTATTACATGTTATACCACATCAAGGGAGAATGCAGTCATAACAAATGCTTAGCCACAAATAAACAGCCTTTAGAATAATTTTGCAGAGAGAGGAACATCACAGCCCGACGCATTTCCCCCCTTTTTTAAAAGTCATAGACAAAAGTGATTCCTCAGGGGCATCCAGGATCTTTATTCAAGCCCAACAGACGATCAGGTCCTTGTGGCAAAAAACTATGAATTGATTGCTGAAGTGTAGGAAGCTGAAATAACTACTTTAAAACTGCCAAGTATCCATCCTAACATGTCAGGTTTTTATGTGATATGGATGCATAAGGTTGTCCACAGAAATAAGTATGTTTCATACTGCAGGAGTCTTCCCACAAATAAGCAAATCTGATATATGCCGGTCACACTGATATTATTAATCATAAATACGTGTACCCATCCATAAGGGTATGCACCTTTCCAGCATAGTATGTAACATGCCAGACGTCAGTCAACGAAATTACCCCCATCCTATTTTATTTCACCTGGGGGAAACAAGTGGATTTAGAGGGGGTTGTCCTAGTGGTGGAGAAATTCTTTAATAACTTTGGAACTGATGATGTCCCTCTGTTATTCCTCTCGGTCATGTATAAATAACTTGACATCTATGCAACATACATTAGTGTCAGAATATGCAGGGCACGCCTTATTCACACCTGACTGTCAATTTATTCATGTGTTTCTAGAAGGAATAATAGAGGAATATCACATTGTAAAAATATAAGAAAAGATTGGCAGAATGTTATTTATTAGGTAATGCAATTATTTTATAAGACAGATGTATGAGGAGCGCTGACAGATCCTGTCGAAGGCTGCTTTCACATCAGCGATTTTGCCCATTTACGGCAGATCCGACAACTTTGCCGCATATGCCATGTAACAGCTCACTTGCGGCAAGCCCTATTCATACCCTATGAAACTAGCGATCAGGTGTTGGCAGTTGCGGTTTTGATACCTCAAATCCGGCACTTGCGGAGAAAGAAAAGAAACGCTGCTAGCAGTGGTTTGTTGACTTCCCGCAAGTGTCGGATCCGGAAAACCACAACTGACCACAAGTCCCATAGGGCATGAATGGGGCTTCCCGCAGTCTTGCTGCAAGTGAGCCATTACGCGGCAGATGCGGTACAGCTGATGTGAAAGGTGCCTGTGAGAAAACTGAAACTAGTCCAATCCCATGTAAGCTCTTATCCTTCACCATATGAATTAAGTATAAGTAAAAGACATTTTGAGGTTTTATTTGGATTGTTGAAATTCCTTTGGTAAAAACACATTGATAACCTCATAGCCCATTTCACATTCAGTAGAAATGATGATAATTCAGTATACAGTACATACTCAATTATTTGGGTGAGATCTACATAAAGTGCTATTTTTGGCAGCTTGATTGTGGACATCACTTCATATAATCCTGTCTGCTAGAGTATTACTAACATCACTAATCCTAATATTAATTATGCTACGATCATATACAAGGCTACCTGATATGCTAGTGCAATCATGTCCACCTGCTGGGGTAAAGTTTGCAGTTGTTATTGCAAACTTATGCACTTTTTAATGGCCACAGGTTGTCATGGCTGTGAGAAGCATGTGGTGGATGCTTTGTTGAGTCCCAGCCTTAGGCTAGGGTCACACTAGCCTTTAGGCTGACGAATCTGTTTAAAACCTAGAATTCTGCAGCTTGAGTGCATAGCGTTAACTTATTATAACACTATGCTCAGGCTGGCCTATACATCCCCATGGTTATGGTTGGTCTCAAGCGCAGCGGCTGCTTGACACAGAAGTATCGGATATGCTCTACTCCTGAACGCACACGGAAACACGGTTTGCGTTCAGGAATAGCGCATATCCGGTCCTTTTGTGTCAAGTGGCCGGCTGCACTGGGAAACCGGTAACCGTAGGGATGTACAGGTAGCCTGAGCACTGAGTTACACCACGTTAACACTATGCGCTCGGGCTGCAAAATTATATGTTTTAAACGGATTTGTCAGCCTAAAGGCTGATGCTAGTGTGACCCTTAAACATGCAACATAATAACAAAAGAGAAATGTAAATTAAATCAATATTTGGTGTGACTGCCCTTTGTTCAAATGTACCTAGAAAAATTGAGGCAATCTTTGAGGGAACTAGTCAGGGAGATTGTTCCAAATATCTTGAAATAACCCCAGATATTCTGCAGATGTAAGCTTGGACAAATTCTTCTGTCTGTTCATATACTCACAGCATTGACCGTTTTGAATGTCCAAAATACCCAGGACAAACCAACATGGAGGTTCCATTGAGCTGTTCTCTCCTAGTTTCATACCACAACAGGTTGTAAATTCATATGCCACCGGGGCAATTCAATCAAAGTGCAGAACATGTAGTGGGAGCCACTCCCTGCTTCCCCGCCTGCAGTAGCGCTTTGATATATGAACTGAATGCAAAAGGACCTGCTGTGCACAGGAGCCACTGATCAGAGTGGTGAGTATTCTCTACGCCCCACTCATTCCATGCTTGGGCACAGGAACTGTTTGCACACTAACCACATGGCACAGGAGCCGCTAAGTGCTAGCGCCCATATCATGCTGTGCATTCCTGTACAGCGCTTCTGTTTAGGTGCTGAATACAGTGGAAACTGATGTGTGCGGAAGCTTTTCAGCACTAACCCTCCCACCCCCATCTCCAGTTTTGTACCACCCACATCACACTGTGCATCTGTGTCCAGAGCTTTGATATGGGCAATGAAAGCAGCAGAAGCCACTCTCCACTAAACTGATGATTGGGTGTTGCAGCACTGTTCTCCCTCACCCACACGTCCTTGACAGTTGAGAGCAGAACATAACATCTTCTGCAGTATAAGCATAATTGGCCCACATAAAGAAATGCCTTAGCATGTCATGTGGTCATCCAATGACATGGTGGTAGTATTAAGGTTACAAACTGACACAGAACACACTAAGGCAAATATATTTGATGTTGATACAGTAGTAGAAACTGCAGGATAACATCATCTCATCTTAGAAATCTGGAAATTTGGAAAAAAAACTGTGAAAAACAATGCTGTGACCACTATATCAATGTATTAAAGGAGTTGTCAAATACTGGACATTCCCTTACCCGTGGATTACCATATGATGTTGTAATGAATGATTCACTACTAAAATTTAAGGAGGATCTGGATGCCTTGTAAATATAATATTACAGGTTATACATACCGTACTACATTCTTTGATAGGGCGTTGATCCAGAGAACTTGTCTGATTGCCTTATGTGGAGTCAGGAAGGAATTTTTCCCCCAATGTGGAGCTTAGCGTTTGCCCCATGAGGTTTTTACTTCCTCTGGATCAACATGTTACGTTATGGGTTGAACTGGATGGACATAAAGTCTTCCTTTTAGCTTAAAAATTCTGAAAATATGAAACCCCAGAGTGTTGCATACATTAAAAAAAATGTTTACTTACCTCCCAAACTAGCACCGAACCTCTGCCCTCAACCATGTGCTCCACTGGCCTCCTGACCTAAACATGGCTGCTGTTTTCACATTTTTGTCCCAGTGAGTATTGGTCAGTTTACTCAGTTTGTAGGCCAGGTACTTTGATATATTTTACCTCAGTATTTGTCAGGCCAGGTGCACATGTTGAGTATGTTTTTACCTCAGTATTTGTCAGGCCAGGTGCACATGTTGAGTATGTTTTTACCTCAGTATTTGTCAGGTAAGGTGCACATGTTGAGTATGTTTTTACCTCATATTGTAAGGCCAATGCAATGTTGATATTTTACTAGATTGTAGGCCAAGCGCACATGTTGAGTATGTTTTTACCTCAGTATTTGTCAGGTAAGGTGCACATGTTGAGTATGTTTTTACCTCAGTATATATTAGGCCAGGTGCACATGTTGAGTATGTTTTTACCTCAGTATTTGTCAGGCCAGGTGCACACGTTAGTATGTTTTTACACCGCTGTTTGTAAGGCCAGGTGCATATGTTGAGTATGTTTTTACCTTAGTATTTGTAAGGCCACGTGTGCATATTAAATATTTGGTGAATATTTTTACCTCAGTAGTTATAAGCCAAACCCAGGAGTGAAACAGTCAGAGGGAAAGTATAATAGAAACACGTCACCACTTCTGTATTTTTTACCTACTCCTGGTTCTCTCACAAATACTAAGGTAATAACTCACCAATACTGTGCACATTGCCTTATATGAACCGGAAAAAAAAATGTTGTATCAAATATACAAAATACATTTAGCCCCTAAAAAGATACTTGTATAAGTATCAATGACACAGACGTAGGACACCTACCTATTCCCATGTCTATATATGACTGGAGCTTTCCTAAATTCATTCCAACAGCACTTGCAGTAGCAAATGCTTGAGTGCCTCAGAAGCTTTAATAGTAACCTCAGGGCCTAGCACAATTACCAGATATCTTATGTCTACAGTGTATGAAGGTTGTGACCCGTGAGCAGCATATGTCTGCCTTGGCTAGCAGTATGATTCATTTGGGAGACTGTCTATGGCCAGTCAGACCCAGGGAAGGTGGTGTGCAGTGGCATTTTAGATTAAGAAAGATTCAATAAGTGTGAGGATCACTGCCCAGAACTAGTTATACACATCCTGGATCTTTATTGCGGCTTGTGCACAGTCTTCCAGAGTCATTCAACTATTTACTACTTTAGATTAAAGTGGTCTTAATGTGACCTGCCCTAATTTACTACTGTGAAATTACTGTAATCACACTTGATTACTTGAACGTCATTAGAGCAGGCTTTATCCTTTTAGCATGTATATATATATATAATTATATTATTATTCATGTGTTTTGTATCTGGAAGATGCATTATGTCTAGCTTAATAATGGTAAACATATCTTCATAATTCTCTTGTCCATGATTTTCTGTTCCTAAGGGCTGACTAACAGCATGAGCCCAGCCATCAGGAGGATATTGATTGCCCAATATTGTTTCATTATGATTGACCCGATGCAAATGATAGCAGAGGGTGAAAGGCATATAGATACAATATCTTCAGCACTCCACTTTAATGTACATTCATTTAATGTCTGCTACATATGCACTTTCTACTTTGTGGTTTTTCAGTGATTCCAATTAGATGTACTGTATGTGTAGCACATATGTGGCCTTAGATGTCACAGAAGTAAGAATTACTTACATTAAAGTTTCTGAAATTTTAATAGCAGCCATATATGAGAGAAAAAAAACTTTTTTTCCTTGGAGCCATGATAAAGGGTCCTTTTTACACTAATCACGAACAAACTTTTGTAGAACCAATACTTCACAGTTATCTGCCAGTGTAACAAGCTTTTGTAAGAATGATAATTCCCAATTATCTACCAGAGTAACAAGCTTTAGTAGTAACGATAATTCCCGATGATCTACCAGAGTAACAAGCTTTTGTAGTAACGATAATTCCCGATGATCTACCAGTGTAACAAGCTTTTGCAAGAATCATAATTCCTGATTATCTACCAATGTAACAAGCTTTTATAGTAACAATAATTCCCGAACACTTGTCAGTGTAACAAATTTTTGTAGGAACAATAATTCCCGATTATCTGCCAGTGTAAGGCTGGTTTCACATAACAATTTTGTGCCTGTCCGTGGGATCCGACTTTGAAGGGGGACCCCACGGACAGGCACGGATCCATACGGATCCCTGCAATCGGATGGCAAATAGCCATCCGATCTGCAGGATCCGTGTGGATCCTGCGGTCCCCTGTCTCTCCCTACTCCTGCCTCCTCCATCTTCTTCCCTCTCCTATGCTACTCTGTCCCCCCGCTATTCTTTGCTGTGCCCCCACTATTCTATCCTCCTCTATCCCTATCTTGTCCCCTGTCCTCTTCCCTGTCCTCTCCCTGTGTAAAAAAATAAAAAAACCTCCTCCCGGAGGATACATCACCTCTCACCGGCTCCACGCTGCAGCACCATCAAGACTGAAGGACCTGTGATGATGTCAGAGTCACATGACCCGGTCAGCTGACCGGGTCTCTTACATCATCACAGGCTCTTCTGCCCTGATGGTGCTGCAGCGTTGGAGCCGGTGATAGGTGATGTATCCTCCGGGAGGATGTTTTTTTATTTTTTTACACACAGGGAGAGGACAGGGGACAGGATAGGGATAGAGGAGGATAGAATAGCGGGGGACACAAAATAGAATAGCGGGGGTACAGCATATAGAATAGGAGAGGGCAGAAGATGGAGGAGCAGAAGCAGGGAAAGACAGGCAGTACGGAGCCAACATCGGATCCGAGGTGAGCTCGGATCCGATGTCCATAGGCTCCCATGTTGTGGGCACTAGGATCAGTCTCGGATCAGCAGTGATCCGAGGCTGTCCGATGTGAGTGACGGACACAAAATCGTAGCAGGCTACGATTTTGTGCCCGTGATTACATCGGATGGGATCGGATGGTGCCAAAAATCGGATGCTAATAGTGGCACATCCGATCCCATCCAATTCCCATAGGGGAACATGGGGTCTGATTTCGGATCCGATTGTATCCGTTTTGGAACGGATACAATCGGATGACCGAAAATCGTTATGTGAAAGCAGCCTAAGAAGCTTCTGTAGGAATGATAGTTCCCTATGAACTGCCTGTGTAAACATACCATAGATAACATTCAATTCTCAAGTGATTTGGTTTTCCTGCATGCAAAAAATGATCTTCACTGGCCCTGTGTTTACCGGTGATGCGCTCTCGATAAAATTTATTGTACATGGAGACAGAACTATTATATTAGCAGTTTTTCTGTCTCCATAATTGCTCATCAGACTCTGTAAATAGATGAGTAAATGAGCAGGAAACAACTTGAATAGTCAATTGACATTAGTTACTGGTCTAACATCGTCCAATGTAAATGGCCAGAATTGGTAATAATAAGGGGAAGGCCACACAAAAAGCTTGCAGGGTAGATGAAAACAGAGCTGACAAATGGTTTTATTGCTAATAGGCATGGTATTTAAATTGATATTAATAGACTCTTGATTTTGCAGGTAAACAACACTGTTACCAGTAAAATCTTATAGCCATTAAATATCTATTTGGTTAAACTGTGAACTGTCATGGCACAGAGCAGTAGGTGTTCATTTCTTCTGCACCATTGCGGTAATGAAGCATTACACTGTAAATAAATGGGCTGTATGTGTAGTGCCCGCATACGTTAGGTTCTCCAGAGTAGGAGTTGCTCTCTGTAGTAAGGTTGTAGACAGAATTTTGTTATGTAATATATGAAAATAAAAATGATATAATGAGTAAACGCATCTTTGTATTTATGGTGAGGAAATGTTTTATATAATGTAATTATCCAGTTCTTTGTCTGTAGTTAGTAATTGATAGATGAGTAGGACAGTGTAATAAATTGTATTTTCCCTGGGAGACCTCAATTCCTACAATACAAGCTGTCAAACAATGTTAGCATTACTCTTCTTTTCTGATAGTATCTTTGGGGATGTGGAGATAATCTGATGTAAAGTCTTACATTTGACATTGTATCCAGTTGGTCTTCCTAGAGACAAGCGTCTCTATTTCTAATGGAAGTAATACATTACACTAAATTGTGCATTACATATAGGAAATAGGTTTTTCATATAAAGAAGTTTCAATTTAAAATGTTCAAGGATGTCATATTGGGCTGCAGGTTTGTGGGAAAATACTGAAGTTACATTAATATCAGTGGATACAGATGTTCGGAACATTTCTTGTCCTGGTAAAGTTCATTGAAATTGGTCACACACTTATTTACTAAGAGGCTTTCAGATGACAGAAGTACTGCGGAGCCACTTGCTTTCCACTGAGAGGGTTAACATGCAGGGCAATCGAGGCTGGGAGTCTAAGAGCTTGGCCAATAATCCATTCTCCTCTCCAGACTCTTGGGATTGCTTGTTGTGGGAAACAGCACATCCTAAGCATCTGTTCTTAGCTAGGTGAAAATCGTCACATGTAAATTTTGTTTTTCAGAATAGATAAAGCATAGATCATTTATACAGTAGCCCGTACTACATTGCCTTCTCTCCTGAAGCTTTACAAAACTGAACCCATTTAAACTCTTAACCAACATGATCAATAAAAGAGTGTTGGACTGGCTGTGGATGAATCTGAACATTATACAATTCAGTTCCCGAGAAACGCACCCCCTCCCCCAAATGCCCACATACTTTTTAACACATTACAAAAGATTATATCAGCAACATAAAGCTTACATGACTTCAGGTGTGAATTACACATGCTTCCCCATAATGCCTTGCAGCTATTACATTACATGGTGTAGTGCAGCCAATCAGGAGGGAATATCATAGCCTTTTTAAAAGTCAAGGCAAGGAATGCAGCAGCCATTTAGCCATTTAGTGAAAGGATGTCAGAGTTCACAGCTCAATAATGGAGATCGGAAGAGAAATCTTTAAAACTTTGGACAAATACTGTATTGAGTTGTTGCATTTCTTGTGCAATTCTTTTGGTACTGCAGGAGGTGAAACAAGCAATGAAATAATTGAATAATTATTTTGGTTTTAAATAGAAAATATACCGTAACTCGTCATAAATCAAGAAATTGAACTCTGTCTATGGTACAAAGTGTGCATATCGCAAACAATTTTTTTTTTTGCAAACTTATAAAATGTTTAATTTGTTCACTCCACAGTAATAGCACACCCTGTTGTAGGTTGCTGGCATTTTGGATTTTAAGGCGCCGTTACACGCTAGGATATCGTTAACAATATCCTTAGAACGATCACGTGACAGTGATCGTTCTGACATCGTTAGTGCGTTGTCACACACAAGGATATCGTTATTGATATCCCATTCGGCAACGCACCAGTTAAATAGGAGAGCAAGGACTGAACGATCTTTTCAAGCGTCAGGAATAGGAGATTTTTGAACAACATCATTCAAAAAGCTGTCACACTGAACGATGTTGTTTCTTCAAGCAGCGTTAATTGCACGACAAGCGATAGATTTGAGGTCAGGATCTCATTTTTTGTGATGAATGTTCCAATGATTTTTCAATCCTACATCGTTCGTTTACACGCAAGGACGCACAAACGATATCGTTAGAACGTGCACAAATCTGTGACATTTCAAGGATATCGTTAAAGAGGACCTGTCACCAAACCAGGCATGGTGATCTACCGCTGCAGCGGTGGGCAGATTACACAGGCAGGGGGTGTGAATCTGCCCTTGGCTGCAGCCCCTAGCCACCTCCTTAGTGGCTGTAGCATGTAAGTTTTCTAACTGTATTATCTCGGGGTACAGGGCTGTTCAAGTGCTGGGGGACCCCTTGCCTGGATGCAGCAGACATGCTGTATCCAGTGCTGTAATTAGATCACCATGCCTGGTTTGGTGACAGGTCCTCTTTAACGATATCTTAGTGTGTGAAGCGGCGTTAAAGGGAACCAACCACCTCAGATCACCCTAATACACAGTTAGTACATGTCCCTGCACCCTAAGGATACCTTTCCAGCACTGTTTTTGTGTAAAATCTTGCATTAGTATAACTCATATAAAGAGTTTGTAAACTTACCAGCCTGGTGACTTCTGGGTGTATCCCTCCTTCTGTTATACTTCAGGGCTGTGCATTCATTGCATGTCTGTGCTCCCCCTCCCTCTGTGCAGAGGAGATAACGATCACACCCATCAGGGCAGGGCAGCAGGCACGGAGGGAGGGGGAGCACAGACATGCAATGCACAGCCCTGAAGTATAACAGAAGGAGGGATACGCCCAGAAGTCACCAGGCTGGTAAGATTATAAACTCTTTATATGAGTTATACTAATGCAAGATTTTACACAAAAACAGTGCTGGAAAGGTATCCTTAGGGTGCAGGGACATGTACTAACTGTGTATTAGGGTGATCTGAGGTGGTTGGTTCCCTTTAAGCGTTTTGCCTTTTGCCTTTTTTGGCAATAGGATTTTATGATTGATTTTTGCTTATTAGAAAAAAATGTAGACATTAAGGCTGCTGCCACATTTTGCATTTTGTATGCTGTATGTGGTATGTGTACCTACCTACTTAGCATTTCTTTTTAATCCCTTTTTGGCATGGGTTAAATAATTGGGATTGAAATGATTGTCAAAGTTAATTACAACAGTGTACAAAATGTATGGTAAAAGAAAAAGGGGCTACAGCAACAGATGTGATAGTGTAAACAGGAAGAAAACAGTATGACTGAAAATGTTTGAACTGCAAGCACTAAGGCAGGGGTCACATTATCGTTTTGAGATGCACTCAGGGGTCGCGCTAAAAACTTAGACTTTGGCAGCATGAACGCGGTGCTACTGCTTTCAACAACGTCTTTTCTCGCTTTAGGCCATAATGTGAGATTTCAATCAAATGACCGTGTTGGAGCCGTGCTATGAGCGCATCTCTATAGGGTAACATTGGCTGCGTTAACGCAGCGCTACCATGGCGGTAGCACCGTGTTTATGCTGCCAAAGTCTAAGTTCTTAGTGCAACCCCCCTGAGCGTGCTGAAAACGGTAATGTGATCCTATCCTAAGGCTACGGTCAGACCAGCATCAGCCATAATGCAGACGAATCTGTTTAAAAGATATCTTGAGCGCATAGCGTTAACATAATGTAACGCTATGCTCAGGCTGCCTATTCATCTCTATGGTTACCTGATTCTTCATGCCGCCGGCAGCTCCATACACGAGGACCGAAAATGCGCTATTGCTGGGCGCACAGGAAAATGCTGCAAACCGCGTTTTCTATGCGCTCTGCAATAGCGCATATCCGGTCCTTCTGAGTGAAGCTGCTGACTGCGCGAGGCTTCAGGTAAATATAGGGATGAATAGGCAGCCTGAGCATAGCGTTACATTATTTTAACGCTATGTGCTCAGGCTGCCAAAAACCTACGTTTTAAACAGAATCATCTGCCTGAGGGCTGACGCAGGTTTGACCCCAACTTAATACTGCAGAATCAGCATCATCCTGCCAGAGCAGCTACCAAAAATAGATAAAAATTAATTCTGTTTGCCTTCAGAAACAGCAATTATGGGGAGGAAGCCGAGGCATTATAGAATACAGTCATGGCCAAAAGTATTGACACCCCTGCAATTCTGTCAGATACTACTCAGTTACTTCCTGAAAATGATTGCAATCACAAATTCTTTGGTATTATTATCTTCATTTAATTTATCTTCAATGAAAAAACACAAAGGAGAATGAAGCAAAAAGCAAAACATTAATCATTTCACACAACTCCACAAATGGGCCGGACAAAAGTATTGGCACCCTCAGCCTAATACTTGGTTGCACAACCTTTAGCCAAAATAACTGCGATCAACCGCTTCCGGTAACAATCAATGAGTTTCTTCCAATGTTCTGCTGGAATTTTAGACCATTCTTCTTTGGCAAACTGCTCCAGGTCCCTGATATTTGAAGGGTGCCTTTTCCAAACTGCCTTTTTTAGATCTCTCCACAGGTGTTCTATGGGATTCAGGTCTGGACTCATTGCTGGCCACCTTAGAAGTCTCCAGTGCTTTCTCTCAAACCATTTTCTAGTGCTTTTTGAAGTGTGTTTTGCGTCATTGTCCTGCTGGAAGACCCATGACCTCTGAGGGAGACCCAGCTTTCTCACACTGGGCCCTACATTATGCTGCAAAATTTGTTGGTAGTCTTCAGACTTCATAATGCCATGCACACGGTCAAGCAGTCCAGTGCCAGAGGCAGCAAAGCAACCCCAAAACATCAGGGAACCTCTGCCATATTTGACTGTAGGGACCGTGTTCTTTTCTTTGAATCCCTCTTTTTTTCTCCTGTAAACTCTATGTTGATGCCTTTGCCGAAAAAGCTCTACCTTTGTCTCATCTGACCAGACAACATTCTTCCAAAACGTTTTAGGCTTTCTCAGGTAAGTTTTGGCAAACTCTAGACTGGCTTTTTTATGTCTCGGGGTAAGAAGTGGGGTCTTCCTGGGTCTCCTACCATACAGTCCCTTTTCATTCAGACGCCGACGGACAGTACGGGTTGACACTGTTGTACCCTCGGACTGCAGGGCAGCTTGAACCTGTTTGAATGTTAGTTGAGGTTCTTTATCCACCATCCGCACAATCTTGCGTTGAAATCTCTTATCAATTTTTCTTTTCCGTCCACATCTAGGGAGGTTAGCCACAGTGCCATGGGCTTTAAACTTCTTGCTGACACTGCGCACAGTAGACACAGGAACATTCAGGTATTTGGAGATGGACTTGTAGCCTTGAGATTGCTCATGCTTCCTCACAATTTGGTTTCTCGAGTCCTCAGACAGTTCTTTGGTCTTCTTTCTTTTCTCCATGCTCAATGTGGTACACACAAGGACACAGGACAGAGGTTGAGTCAACTTTAATCCATGTCAACTGGCTGCAAGTGTGATTTAGTTATTGAAACACCTGTTAGGTGCCACAGGTAAGTTACAGGTGCTGTTAATTACACAAATTAGAAAGGCATCACATGATTTTTCTAAGGGTGCCAATACTTTTGTCCACCCCCTTTTTTATGTTTGGTGTGGAATTATATCCAATTTGGCTTTAGGACAATTCTTTTTGTGTTTTTTCATTGAAGACACATTAAATGAAGCCAATGATACCAAAGAATTTGTGATTGCAATCATTTTCAGGAAGAAACTGAGTATTATCTGACAGAATTGCAGGGTGTCAATACTTTTGGCCATGACTGTATATGGCCCAACACTTGTCAATCACAGTACAATGATGTTACCTCTGTCAGGGACATTGTCAGTTTGATTCAGTGTTTAGCAAAGGAAAGTCTGTCCAATCAAAAATACCTAAGAGGAATACATTGTAGACCATTTAAAAAAAAAAAAAAAAAAAACAACATGAAAAGTCTGTCAGCGCACTGTTATTATATGGGCTGTTAGTTACTATAAAGTTTTATGGAGAGATCACTTTGACATTACTAAAGCTGTGTTCATATTAAAAAGCTTAAAGGGGGTTGGATACAGTCTTAGGAGACCTTAGAGTGTTATACAGTATTTTCATGGCAGTTAAAGGCTTTGCAGTAATGTGATTCATGGTGAATCAATTGGCTCTAAATTTAAATTTTGAGAAAGTTTGTCAAACCTGGTAAATTTGAATTTCAAAATATTCAATCAGGGTGTAAAAAAATGTTATGAAGAAGCCCCAAATGGAACCAATAATCATCTCATTGTATCGATAACATGGTATGACTACAGGAAAAGTTGAAAAGGTAAAAAAATTAAAAGGGAGGGAGACAAAATTCCTTACTGCCCTCAGTTCTGTTAGCAAAAAAATAATACTTTCTTTTCAATAGGGAAAATCAGGAAAGTAAAATTGTAAGCATAAATGAGCAGACACTATGTGGGATATCCAGCAAAGTTGATTATTGACTTGAGCACCTGCTCCTTGGAATGACCCTAGTCCATTAATATATAACAATAGGTATATTTACACTCACAGACTTACAATTGTATATGTTGTTTAGTGAGTTCGAAATTTTGTGAGAAGAAATTTACTACAAATCAATAAATTCAATGCGACAATGTTATATATTATATGACCTCGAAACCAACTACAGTACATAATTGAGCCCATTATGGCATTATGGATCAATTATGGGAACATGGGTCATGAAATGGAACACAACTGTGTAGGTGAACATCAGATCATAGCTTTCTAATAATCAAATGTTCTTGATATATAATAAGAATAGCATACTTATACTGCACAGTATGAAACTACATGTGCCATTAAAATACATTAACCCATAACAGCATGTAAGTAACAAAAATGACTGCATCACTTAAAACATGTACTACCCATACCAACACATAAGCAACATAAATAACTAGAAATATGTGTTACCTTACACCTGAACATCCAAGATGAGTATACTCACTGAATCAGACAGGATCAGAGCACACCCCGTATAATGCCTATTTTTGAATCTCTACAATTTGCTTCAATGCTATTTGTCCACAAGACTTGAATGCCCACTAGAGGAAAACAAAATATATACTTACATTTCAGAGGCAGAATCTTTTTTTTTAATTAATTGTACCCCACTCTTTGGTGCCCTTAGCAGCTGCTTACCATGTTTACACCTAGTTCCAGTCGAGCCTTTATTTATTTCATCAGTGGTGACATTTCCCCCATTTTTGTCAAAAACTATTGGCCTTCATAGTAGCCACTTGAATAAACTCTGGAAATGATTTACACATTATGGAACACACAGGCAATTTCCAGCACTTGGCACAAAAATTCAATTTTGTGCTCCACTTATACACAGCATAATCAGTTTGAGTAGTTATCATGTGGCCACTAATTATCTCAATGTTCAGTGAACAACTACAGCTCCTGCTTCTCTCAATGTAGGGAAAGAAAGCTAGATGGCATGTGACTGTAAGTGTGAAAATTGCTTATGAGCACTCATGTGATGGTCACTGGAACCAGCAAGTAGAGCCAAATCCTGACAGGGAGTATGTTACACACTGTTAGGATTGGATATACTACAGTGCTTAATTTTATAATTAATGCTCCTACTACAAATACACATGTAGTAATCCTTAACTTTTCAGACTGTACAATACTTTAACATAGCCATGTATCATTTTATCTGTCAAGATTTGGAATCTGTACGTACAGGATCAATAACCAATAACAATACAGAAATATAGTACCATAACTGCCAACACCGCAGAGATATAACACCAGAACCACCAACAATGCAGAATACAGTTTCATAGCCACCATCAGTACATGAATACATCACCAGAACCATAAGTAAAGAATATAGCAGCAAAACTACCAAGAGTACAGTAAGATAGTATCACAACTACCATCGGTACAGGAATATAGACTCAAAATAACTATTAATATATAAATACATCACCAGAATCCCCATGAGTAAACAAATATTTAATGAGGATTACTATTTGTACATGAACCAACACCAGAAGCACCATCAGTATATGAATATAACATGAGTACAACCCTCGGTATATAAATACATCACCAGAAGCAATATCAGTACATGAATAAGTGTCCAGATGCACTATCACTAAATTAATACATGACTAGATGCATGACCATCAGTATGTAACATCCCCAGAATCAACCTCAGCACAGGAATACAAGACCAGGACATCATCAGCACAGGAATGCATCATCAGAAACACCATCAGTAAAGGAATACATCACCACAACCACCATTAGTACATGACTACGTGAATATATTGTCAAGTTTAATACAGAGATCAATTCTAATGTTAGGTCAGCCCCATATACAACGGTATTACATGAACCTACAACTTCCAGTATGTCTTTAACAATCGAAAGTAGATACTGTTAGTTGTTGACATCTGCCACCAACAGACTGTAGAACATACAATACAGGAACCACAATACTGATGCGACAAAATCAGTATCCCAAATCAACCTTTACATCCAGGTATCTTAAAGGTGATATCTTCTTTCACTTGAGTCTTTCTCATTTTTTGTGCTTCCTGCACAAAATATGACCCCCACACTGTCCCTTTTATGATAAATAAACTTTACTGTCCTCTCCTATAAATTATTGCCTCTGCACTGTCTTCCCTTATGAACTATAACTACCACTGTCCTCTCTTATTAGCTATTACTGCCACTCTGGCTCTATCTTAAAAAGAACCTGCCATGTCTCCAAATGCTATTAGCCTGCATATATAGACTTAACCTACAGGGAACAGTATTTTAAAGCTGCACGGCTGCTGCATTGCATGCACAGCTACAAGGGAAAGAGAATAGTGATGGGCGAGTCCTAAATTACTCGGAATCGCCTGACTCTAGCGAGTCCGAGCCCGGGACTCGCTACTCGTTGCGAGTCTAGCGAGTCCAATGTTAATGAATGGGGAAGCGAGTAATAGCGAGTAATATGCGATTTACAAATTGCATACGTGTCTCGGAAAGCGCTCGCATTGCCGTTTTGCGGGTTAAGTGTGTGCTAACACTTGGCAGTGAAGCAGCACACTAGTCCCTGCAAAAATTATTAAGTGCGCACAAGTAGTCGCACAAGCAGGTGGCGTACGTGCTATTTGCCGGTAGGAGAGCAGCAACGCACTGGTCTGCCACAGAGAAAATAAAGCTGAAGGGGTTATTATGACCCAAAATCTATCAGGTGCAAAAAATAAGAAATAGTACCTCAGCTAAGCCTCTGACTTCAGCTATTAGGAAAGCTGTGTGAGTAAGCTAAGCTATGAGGTCGGTCCTGTGTGCACTGTAATGGTGGGTTTACACGTCACAATATCGTTCCGATATCGTAAACAACGGCGCGGTATACAACATTTCGTGCCCGGTTTTCCCTAATCGCATCGGTGGTTTACACGCTGCGATATCGGGATACAACGTCCCTACGAAGTGTACGCCCCCCGACCCTGGAATGACCATTTAAGATGGGAGTGAATGGGTGACGTTGCAGTACACATCGGAGTTGGGCTGTCACATGGGACTATCCGTCTCCAACCGGCATCCGATATCGGGCGGTTGAATAGCACGCTCATTCGACCCCCGATAACGGTTTACCATCATTCCTGCATCGTATCGGATGTTCACATCGTACAACGCAGGAACGATATCAGGTCCAACGCACGAACCACGTTACTTTTGGTCGGAGTTGGACGCCGATATCGCAACGTGTAAACCCACCATAAAGGCTGCTCCTCCCTGCCTGCCTGCCTGCCTACAGTCCTCTACACAGTACTCCTCTGTCCTCCTGGTAGCTCTCAGAAGAGCTGTTTGGGTTAAATATAAGGAATCTTGAAGTTTCCCTACACTGACTGACTCTCCCTATGATCTGCTCCAGCATCTACCTCACCCTGCACTAGCTCAGATCGTCACAGGAATGTGGAGGAAATGGCGGTGGCAAGACTTATATACAGCCTTGCCTCTCATACATGACATAGGCATCACGATGGACAGAAGCCAATCATAGTCCTGCCACAACCAACATGGCTGTGGCATTACTGAATATGATTGGCTAACATGCTTGTCCATCTTCACAAGTTTTCTGACCTAACACGCTAGGCTGTCTCGGAAGCTTTGTCGGAACATAACAGATTCTGTATTCGCGAGTCCCGAATACAGTATACAGGACTCGGATTCGTAGACTCGCTCAGACTCGCTGCTGACAGCGGGTATCCGTGAATCGGTGCGATTGTTTAAACGATTTGCGGAGATACAAGCTACATAGCGATGTGATATAGCGAGTCTAGCGAGTGAGAAAAAGTAAACTCTGACAAAACTAGGATTGCCATTGACTTGCATTGGACTCGTTACTGTGCGAGTAATCGCTGGGAAACTCGCAGAGTACCGAGTCCTGCGAGTTCCTTACTACTCGCCGAGTAACGAGTCCTAGCGAGTAGATTCGCCCATCCCTAAAAGAGAACTGTTTTGTTGCTGTTAGCATGTCCATTGACAGCTGTCTCTACAGTGCATCAATGCAGAGCAAGCTGTCAGTTGGTACAGGTAAGTGCTCATAGCTGCCACTTCCTGTATACTGAAAACAGATATGTCCGCTTGTATTTTGCAGAGACATACAGTCTATGTAAAAACATGGACACGTGAATGGCACCCTAGTTTATACAGGGAACTTATGGTATCTGTGGAAAAACAGATATTATACATACATGCCATACAGTTATCTGAATGAGGCCTTATACTGACCAGTCTCTGTACTGTGCACCTCCTCACACCCTCTCCCCTGCATACTGTCCATACTGCTTCCTGTCCATACTGCTCCCCCCCCACACACACAGTACTCAGACTCTATAATGTGCCCTCTTGCCTTTTTCCCCACCCATACTGTCCCCTCATGGATAACCTCATTACCAGTGCAACAGAAGCCCATATCCTTTTGCAGCACAGGTGTGAAAAAATGCCCCCCGATACACGTCCCGTGGTGACATGTGACCCCAGTACAGTACAAAAATTCCTGAATGTAGCAGATACAGGCAATTAAACCATTGTTTCCAAAGCTCGAATACATTTTCCCCACTAAGATATGGCAGATTACGTGATTTATTGCAGACATGGCCACTTATACCCCAAATTCAATGCCTAATACTTTAGATTAGCAGACATTAAGTGGGAACCAAACGATTTACTCTACCATTATAGCCGTTAGTTCCCAAATATTAAATGTTTTTATCACTCATTAGTATTATTATTGGGTAATAACAATTGTAACTGCAAAGGAGTAATGCTAATATTGCTGGAAATGTGCATCTCCCACTGTTTAAATGTTTTCTCAGATTTTTATTTGGCGAACATAATTGAGGAAATGATTTGTCAGGTCTATGATAAAAAGAGTAAAAAAAAATAAAAAGTTAAAATTCAGAAGAC
The DNA here is from genome assembly GCA_033576535.1 of Allobates femoralis. NCBI lineage: Eukaryota > Metazoa > Chordata > Amphibia > Anura > Aromobatidae > Allobates > Allobates femoralis. The sequence continues at coordinate 474,469,278 of JARQOC010000005.1, forward strand.
ATCATTGTGCTGTAATTTCCCAGTTGTGTCTATGATGCATATTTAATGCTTAGCCTATTCAGTTGTCACCGGTGTTATTTATTATTGACGTGCCAAGATCCGAACGCAAGGTTTTGGAGATATCACATCAGCTTGCAAGCTGTAATTTAAAGATGTAGCAAACCAGCGTCTACCTTTAATTACCCGGCATCAGCGCTCATTAGGATTTATGCATCCAGCATATCGCAAAATGCTTCTGATTGTTTGCTTTTTTTTTTTTATTTTATTTTTTTTTTTTTATAAACCCAGAGATTTAAAAGGAGATGCGGCCCAATTTTTCTTCTGACTCAGAGGGAGTTCAGTGACCTTTTTGCGGCAAATTATGTAGAAAGAAAATATTTATATTCATTTAAAATAACCTCGGTGAAGAAATAGTCTCATTACCCTGTTTGATCAATTCCTTGTAGCTGGGGCTGCAGCAGCCACTCCAGCCATTGGTTGATGGAATACACTGAGAAGTAGCTAATGGTAATGGTGCTCATCAGGACCGGGTTCAGCCAGCGGTCAGCAACAAATAATGCAGGACTGTTCCTAAGTTTGTGGCTAGTGGAATTTGCTACAAGCCCGGAGCCAGCAGCATCTCTGAATTTGGCTATTCGATTAGAACCAAGGCTCAAAAACTGCATTCGCACAACATAGATCTCTACTGCCGCCGAAAGAGTTTCTTTTGTCTTGCTGGAAAAATACCGTACGTTAGTCTTGATTGACAAATAAAGGGCGTAATGCGGAAGGGGAAAAAAATATGATATTTATTGCATTAATTAAATGAAGATATAAGTATAAATTAATGAAAAAATGCTACTTTTTACATTATGGAGGCAGAGCTTATCCTGATGAAAATGTAAATGTAAACATGATGTGTCATGGGATTTACAACGGTGCATTTCCCACAGGAAATGAGGCTGGAAGATGGGAAAACCTGTCTCTCTTTTATTGAAGACAGAGGTATTTACAGCCCTTCTAGCAAGGGACAAGACAGAGGGGCCTGATAGCCTTCATTTTATGGGGCTTCAAAGCCCCTGCTTGGGAAGAAAGAAAAAAAGAGCATTTTTTATGGCTTCACGGCATCATGGTAAATTAGCACAATGTTTTGATGGGAAGTTTAGACAGACAAGGCTGGTTCTGGGGAAATCTGTGGAGGGAGCTGACACTTATTTGCACAGATTTTTATTTTTTACATTTTAGAACCTGTTAAGAAACACAACACCCTAATTACTCCTCATTCCTATTTGTATCTGTTGAATTATGTTACTCTGTATTGTCTCATTGTGTCTGTACATTCCCCTCTGCATTGTAAAGTGCTGTGGAATATGTTTGGCGCTATTGAAATAAAGATTATTCTTCTTCTCTCTTCTTCATCTTCTTCGTCTTCTATTTTTTTTTTCAACTTTGTTTTTATTAATATTTTTGCATGACACATCAACAGATATCAACATAAAAGAAACAGCACATGTTCTAAAACTTATGGTCATACTGTAGATAAGTATATAAAGAGGGGAAAGGGTGAGAGGTTCACATCTTAAATGTAACTATGAGGTATCTGATAGGGTTTTAGGATATCTCAGATTAGGGAAAGTCCAGGCACTTTGGGGTTCAGAGCAATTTCTTTGTCTTCTTTGTCGTCTTCTACGTCTTCTTCTTGTCGTCTTCTTCTTCTCTGTCATATGCCATTCACTCCCTTCAAATATGTTTTAGCTTTTTTAACTATTTATTTCTCACTGCCTATATAGCTTCAATATAGCCCACAACACTGTACAGAGATTACCGGCATTCACCCTGGAGCTGGCAAATATTTAATACGGGATAAAAAGTAACATGAGACCTATTGAGTTGTTGTAGTGTATTTATCATCGTTAGAGTTTACAAACACAGTATTAACTTTGTCTTTTTTGTTAAAACACCATATGCTATTTTAGTGGTAATACGAGCAGGGCCATAAATAAAATATAGGCGTTACTTTGATCATTTTTGTATTTGCTAGTCCTGCAATTTGACAGAGATAAATATAGAATAGTATGATTTATAGTAAAATAAAAATCATTAAACTTACAAAAATGTGGAAGTTTAGTTTATTGCTTGACTTAACGTGACTGAATCCAGATATTAAATATTATTTTTTATTTATTTTACAGAAAATAAATATTGGTAAAATATATCTAGTGAACCACAAGAACTTTGTATTTAGGTACCATAATATATTTTGTCATTACTTAATGTGGATAGGTTTGCATAATGCTTTACACTATACCTTCTGAATGACCGATACCTGTAAATACAAATGCTGAAATTGTCATCCCAAATCCTTATTAATATTTCGTTATCAGCTGTTTTTGTGCTATATGGAGCTTCTATAATACTGTAAAGCTATGTGCCGACATGGAATGTGTACTGCAGATTTTTGACGTCCAAAATCTGTACAATGTTTCAAAGATCTACACAGATAAGTTGGTGATCTGTTGCCATGTTTTTTGTGTTTTTTTCCTGCGGATTTTGCTGCTTTTTTTAATCAATTGTTCACTGTTGTAATAGTGAATAAACCTAGGATAAAGGCTGGAAAAAATGGGTTTCTTTATGTCTTATTGTGACATGGGCTCAGTGGCTTTTTTGATTACCAGGTCAGGTACAGCAGGCAGGTATGGGCTGACACCCACCCATAGCTGCCCAGATTTGCCTGGCTGTTAATCAAAAATACAGCGACGTCCTTTTTTTTTTAAATTTGAAAAAAAATTATGTAGGGCTTTCCTGTATTTTAAGTTGCCAGTCAGGTAAAACTAGACATCTGGGGGATGGATTTCTGCATTCTGGGCCCTCCACATTGTGAATTGAACCACAGCTGCCCAGGAAAATGGTGCATTCATAGAAGCACCAATTTATGGAGCTATACATGACTCTTTCAGCTGCCCTGTGGGGTTGGTAGACTGAGTAATAAGGGGTTAATGCCAGCTGAATAATGCCAGCTGACAACAAGCTGAAGGTTCATAATGTCAGGCCAATGTTATTGTCATTATGAACCTCTAAAGTAAATAGTAAAAACTACACTCTAGAGAGACAAATCATTTATTTGTAATAAGTAAACAAACACATCTCTGTTTAACCTCTTTATTACCCCCATAAAAACCCTCAACGATAATCCTCAGCGATGTTGGTCGGTTCTGAAACTCACTGCCTGGGGTGGGCTGGGTGACGTGAGAATGTTCATCTAAAGTTAGAGCTCAGGGGGGGCGTGTCCTGGCCATGGAGGGAGAAGGTCACTAATCCGTGAGCTCTCTCCCCTCAGCTCTTTCTGCCCTCAAGATTAGCCCACCAGCCTGCATGAAACGAGCCACATGTCGGTGAGGAGACGGAGCAAACGCCGAGCTGCGACCCCAGCCCCTCCAGGACCGAATCACCCTCAGATAACTCGATATCTGAGGAGTTCATCGGGGCCCCCCCCGGACGCTGCGAGCTCCAAGATGGCGGATCCCGCTCCTCCACGAGAGATAATGTCGCCGAGCGCAGGGAAGAACTCACAAGTGCCCGACGGCCCGGCTGCATCTGTGGCGCGTCCTAGCCTTCCCCACGCTGGAGGCATCGGTAAGGAGCAACGGGAGGCAGTGGTGGGTTGCCCTGGAAACTTGGACGCCAGGGATTCAAGGGGGGGATCCCCGGAGGCTCATAGACCCGCTCCAGCGGCTGGAAGCACAAGGGAGATGGAGATCTTAGATAAAAGCCAGGAGATGCTGGAGGCCCAGGCGAACAGGGGAAGCAGAGTAGAGGAGCTGCAGATACAGATCCTTCCCTCCCCCAGCCCAGGGATGTCACACAGCGCCATTACTCCTGTGTACAATGTAATACCTGGACTGCAATACCAAGGGTGGCCATATTATTCGGGAGCGCAGACCTGGCAGCAAATCCCTTCAGCAATGGATTCTTCTATGCACCTGGGGGACCCCAGGCAATATCCTAACCAAAGGGGCCCCAATTCTGGACACCAGACAGGGGGAACGACCATGAACATCACAGGCCAGCTTATGGGTCATAATGAGGCCACCCAAGACACCGCCACCCTGAGAGGAGACGAATGGGATATGTTCAAGGCCCGCATCCTTAATATTCCCACAAGAGAGGAACTGGCAGACTTTGTAGCTAAAATGGAAACTTCCATTAGAGCAACAACCAATGAACTCAGGGAAGAGGTCCGGGGGGTCTCTGATAGAATGTCTCAGTCCGATGCCAGAGTTGAAACTCTGACTGATCGAATTAAGAAACTGGAGGACACTGTGATATTCCAACGCTCACAGCAAGAGGTCTTTCTTGATTCATTAGAAGATATTGAGAACCGAGAGAGGAGACAAAACATAAGAGTCCGGGGGCTCCCTGAACTGGTTACTTCCGACGAATTAGGAAAAACACTGCAGAGTCTGTTTAATTCCGTCAGAAAGACCCCAATGGACTCAGTTATAGAATTTGATAGGGCCCATAGGTCTCTTGGCCCTCCCCCGGCAGAAGGGGCGCCCCCACGCGATGTCATATGTCGCTTGCATAAATACCGGATCAAAGACGATATCATGAACAAGGCAAGGAAGTGCGAAGAGATCACATTTCAAGGTCTTAGTATACAGCTGATGGCGGATTTATCCAGGAGAACCCTCCAAAAGCGGAGGGCCTTGAGACCCCTCTTGGATTTTCTCAGGCAATATGATTTGGCATACTCTTGGGGATACCCATTCCGTCTCCAAGTACGACAGGGAAATATATCAGCGTTCCTGACCCATCCCAGGGAACTTCAGGGATTTCTTCAGGCCCTAGATTTGCAGGACCCTGGTCTCCAATTCCCTGATTGGCCATCAACAGCACCTGATAATTTGTTTTCTACAGCTGCACGACCTGGACGAGCGATCCGACGCAGACGGAGCGGCAGACCCAAGAATCGCAGACGGAGGAGGACCAGTGAGGATGATCAGGAAGAAGATGGGTGACTTTGTGAATTGTTTTCTTTTTTTCTTTTTCTCTATCTCCTTTTTTCGAGATGTTTAAAGCACTTGTTCGCCCTCTAGTAAACACTGGGGCTGGAGGATTAACCGAGAACTTATAACGCAATTAAGATCTCCATCTGCATCCTTGTTGCAGAAGGGAGATCTCTCTAATGCTGAGGATAATGACAAGTTGTGATAAGGGGTTGATGAGCCCCTCTAAGCCTTTTTCCCTACCCTTTGAAATCCTACCTACCCCCTTCCCACTCTCCTTTTCCCTTTAACCCTTCTTCCCTCACCTGCCCCTCCTCGCAACGCACACCAACCCTTTATCCCCTCCCAGAGGGCTCATACCTACTCTCCAATTTTAAGAAAATTTACTTTACTATTCACATTGTTCTCTAATTTACTGTTAGCTCGGTAACAAGAATAATTTTGTTAAACGCACAAGTGGTTTTCAGGATCTTATCTTATTTCATATGTGCTTTTGCATTTTAGGCTGGTGATAAGTAGATGTGTTTGTTGCAAAGTTTCTGGGTGGTGGGCTGGGGGGACTCTATCTCATTTATTTGGGTCGTATTTTTATATATTGTATTAAAATTCATAACCCCTGATACTGACTCTTATAGCGGGTTTAAACCATTTACCCTATCCCTCCAGGAAAGGTAGCTCCCCACGGGGACATCGTATTCTTTTTTTTGAATACGATATTTTACGTCAAGATTTTTCCCCATAATTTTGTTAGACAGTATTTACTTCGTCCAGGGATCTCTTTCTTCCGTCTCTAGTTTCTCCTATTCTGCGATTCTCTTCTTTTTTCTCCTGAGAGGGGTGGCCGACGCCGTAGCTGATATCCGGGGGTGGTGACAGCCTCTAAGAGGAGGGACAATGGGGTCCCTGAAAATTGGTTCCCTGAATGTTAGGGGTTTTAATACGCCACAAAAAAGACAACAGGTCTTACATGATATGCATAAGAAGAAGGTTCAAGTGTTATTCCTTCAGGAGACACATTTTAAAGAAGGACACGTACCATTCATTGGAGAGAGACATTACACTGATTGGATCCACAGCACTAATCCCGAAACTAGAACTAAGGGGGTATCGGTTGCCTTTCATCGGGGACTACCCTATACGCTGCTAGACTCCAAAATCGATCCAGGAGGACGATACGTCTTTCTTAAATTAAAGATAGCAGATAATCTTGTGACCATGGTGAACTGGTACCTGCCAAACAGGGAGCAGACGAGGGTGTGCAGAGCCTTATTACTAAAATTGGCGGAATTTGCCGAGGGCCAGGTAATAATAGGTGGCGATTTTAATTTTGTCTTTGATCCATCTATAGACTCCACGTCAGGTAGACGGGCAGTTCCACCTATGAGACTAAAGGCACTCCGGGACCTCCTACGCAAGTTACAACTGGTGGACGTGTGGAGGATCCTCAACCCTACCGGTAGAGATTATTCTTACTTCTCAGGGGTCCATCAATCCTACAGCAGGATAGATTTATTCCTGGTCAGCCACGGGGTTCTTTCTTGGACTCCTGATGCTACCATGGGCAACATCGTTTTATCAGACCATGGTCCCATCTTTTTGTCGGTGGAGATCCCGGGGTTGACCAAACGAGAATGGACCTGGAGGCTAAATAGTTACCTTTTGAAAGACGCCAACTGTCTAGCTGACCTAAAGGCAGATATTGCAGTCTTCACTCAGACACATGCTCAGGACACCACTCCTCCTCCAGTGCAATGGGAGGCCCTGAAGTGCGTACTCCGAGGCACTCTAATCAGACACGGATCCAGATTAAAAAAACACAGGTCCGAACAAATTAACATTCTGTTACTTAAGATTGGTAGGCTGGAATCTGACCATAAGACCTCTCAGGAAAGGAAACTATTGGTTGAGTTGACTAAGGCTAGAGTAGACTTACGTAATCTCCTAGACGCTAGGTTTGAACAACTCACAGAAAGGACCAAGGGCTTTTTCTATAAAAAGACGAACGTTTGCGGGCGACCTCTGGCTAGATTACTACACCCTAGATCTGGTCCCACATATATACCTTCGATCAAAAATCCTTCAGGGAAGCTGGTCCACAGATCAGACGAGATCTCAAAGGTATTCCAAGACTTTTACACAGACCTGTATAATCTACGGGGGAAATTCGATGACATGGATCCAGCAGCATTGACAAACAAAATAAGGACATACGTGGGGAAGGTGGGGATCCCTTCTCTGTCTGACGAGGAAAAGGAGCTTCTGGAGGGGGATGTCTCGATGGAAGAACTCACTGAGGTGGTCAAAAACACCTCGACCTCTAAAAGCCCAGGCCCAGACGGCTTCACGCCCATTTTTTACAAAACATTGCTCGGCGACTTGCTGCCCCACATGCTTTCCTCCTTCAGAGCTGTCCTGGGAGGGGAATCTTTCCCTCCACAGGCCTTGGAGGCACACATAAGTGTACTGCCTAAACCAAACAAAGATCCCTGTGAGGCGGCAAGCTACCGACCTATTTCACTAATCAATGTGGACGTGAAGTTGTTTGCAAAAATCTTGGCTGATAGGCTATCCTCGAGACTTCCATCCATCATTCACCTTGACCAAGTGGGCTTTGTGAAAGGCCGAGAGGCGCGGGACAACATTCTCAGATCCTGTATGCTCATTGAGAAGGCTAAAATGTGGAAGTCCCCTCTATGTCTGCTTTCCATCGATGCAGAAAAAGCCTTTGATAGGGTCCACTGGGGGTTCTTAAAAGAGGCTCTGAACCATGTTGGTTTGGGTACCAGGTTCATGAATGGGATTTCCTCTCTTTATTCGTGTCCCTCAGCTAGGGTGCGCATAAATGGAGGACTATCAGGATCATTTCATGTTAAAAATGGTACGAGACAGGGGTGCCCCCTTTCCCCTCTGTTGTATGTGATCGTGATGGAACACCTGGCCAAGGTTATCAGAGATAACCACAACATCCACGGGCTGGTGGTAGGAGATGTACATCATAAAACTGCGCTTTTTGCAGATGATGTACTAGTATATGTAGCTCAGCCTCTAGTGACTTTCCCCTCCTTGTTACGGGAATTTGAAATATTCGGTGGACTTAGCAATTTCAAAGTCAACTATTCAAAGACAGAGGCGCTGAACATCTCCCTGCCACCTGCTGAAGCAGCTACGGTTGCAAGGGACTTTCCTTTTAGGTGGAAGGCGGATTGTCTTGTATATCTGGGAGTCAACCTCCCGGCTGACTTATCCAAACTCTTCCAGTTGAATCATCAAACTTTGCTACATAAAGTAGGGACTTTACTGGAGAAATACAGACCCCTGAGGTTGTCGTGGCTGGGTAGGATCCATGTCGTGGGAATGGACATTCTTCCGAGATTCCTATATATCTTCCAGGCAGTCCCAGTGTGGCCTGATGGTGCATTTTTCCGATCCATCAGGTCAGCGATTTTACGTTTCATATGGAATGGTAAAAGGGCAAGAGTTAGTCTGAGGAATCTGACGGCCCCTAAGGAACAAGGGGGGGCAGGGCTTCCAGATATCCGCAGGTACTGTTTGGCAGCCATCATGGTTCGCCTTATAGACTGGCAATTTAAATCTGACTCCAAGCAATGGATACGGGTGGAACAGGACGGCATTTCAGTTCCCCTCCGTAGCCTGCAATGGCTTTCTCGGGAGGCCCTGACATCCCTGAGTCCTTTGCCTAATTTCACGACTGAAACACTTAAAGTTTGGCAGATAGCGAGGAGAGAATTGAAAGAGACTCAATACGATAGCTCTTTGACCCCAATTTTCCACAATCCGGCCTTTCCACCAGGGATGACTAATAAGACTATTTTGGGTTGGACCGAAACAGATGATATTAGAATCGGACGGGTCTTGACGAGGGTGAACTCCCTTCCTTTGAGAAGCTCCAATCGGCTACTCCACAAATTAAACTCAAATGGTGGGAATATATGCAATTGAGATCATTTACGAGATCTCTTGCAGTTCCAACGACCCCGACAATGGTACTCTCCTTGATGGAAGAAATTTTTGTGGCCGATGGGGCTCCTTCGAGAGGGATTTCGGCAATCCATAGGACTTTGTCCAGATCTATAATTGAGACAAACACGGGTTACCGGAAGGCATGGGAGGAGGAGCTGGGAAAGACAATACCTGACCTAGACTGGGAAAAGAGCTTCCTCATGGCTCGCAAAACAGCAGGCTCATGCGACGCTTTGGAAAAAAGCCTCAAATTACGATACAGGTGGTACCTTACCCCCGACAAGATACATAGATTTTCCCCAGACACTTCACCACTATGCTGGAGATGCGGAAATGAGAGGGGTACTATGTTACATATATGGTGGAGCTGCCCAATGATTCAGGAATTCTGGGTTAGGATATTCCGTAACTATAATTTGGTAACGAGAAAAAACCTGGTAGGCAACCCTGACATAGCCCTATTGTCTCTGCTCCCTGGATCTTGGAAGGTTCAGAAGAAAGATGTTCTCCGATTCTGCATAGCCGCGGCTCGAAGCGTGATCCCCCGTCATTGGAAGGAACGAGAACCCCCTTCCATTTCAGAATGGTACCTGGAAATGGAAAAGATTCGTAGATACGAGGAATTGTCGGCCGACTTTTCCCAGACCCAACACACATATGTGTCTACCTGGACTGAATGGGTCTTATTCACAAATGCCCCTAACTTTGGGGACTTCTTTATCTGAATATTTCAGGCTACAGTGCCCCATTTTCCCTGGAACAGCCTCCGGGGGCTGCTTGGCTCGCCACACTCTCATGATTAAATCTTTATCCTCCTCACACTCCCCTACATTCTTTCTCCTTTCTTTCTTCTATTTCTCACCATATTTCTTTTTTCTCTAAACCGCTATAACCCTGGACGAACACTAAAATATGGTTATATGAATAAATAACTGGTCGGAAGCAACCAGAAAACGATCTTCAGTACCTGGTACCGACATTCCCCTCCTACAGCTACAGAAGGAGGATACCTTACTGTGTTAATAGAACGGAGGAGGAAGGGAAAAGTACGTTTTGATTTCATCTGATTGTGTCTTAATGTGGTATATGGCAATTGTTAAGAATGTACTGTTTTTGCCCCTACTTCCTAAAACAACACTATGTTACGTTTTTATGTATACGTTGTTACATATGCAAAAAATTTTTTAATAAAATTATATTTACCCTTAAAGTTAGAGCTCAGCTTTGTCACTCTAGCTGTCCTCAGATGAACCAGATTGTGCCGTCGCCACACTCGCAGCAGGCAGCGAGTTTTGTTTTCTGCTGTAAACAGACATCACTGCCTAGTTTTACCTGACTGGCAACCAAAAATACAGCGAAACCCCAGATATTTTTTTAAAATCTATTTCAAGAAATAATTTTAAAAAAGAGCTCCCCTATGTGTTTGATTATCAGCCTAGGTTAAAAAAAAGCCAGTTGGGGGGTGTGGCAGCCCATAGCTGCCTGCTTTGCGTGGGCTGGTGACCAAAAATACAGCAAACCCCATGTAATCGGCGCAAAATACGTGCAAAATCTGGACTAGATATGCAGCAAATATGCACTGGGTGAACAGTGCTGTGTATTTGCAGTGTATTTGGGAGCTCACAGAGTTTTATGGGTGAAACTTGCATTAAAATACTCTGCAACAATTGACATATAAATAAATATATAATAATAATAATGCTGTAGATTTTTCCGCTGCAAAATGTGCAGCATTTCCACTCCGAGAAAATCTACAGCATGGGCACAACACTTCTAGTTTCTCATCCACTTTGCAGAGAAGGTGCTGTATTGTGGATTTGTCAAATATACTTCACAAAAACGCGAGAAAATGTCCCCAAAATACGTGGGAAATCCGCACCATTGGCACATAGCCATAAAGGGACAAACTAATTCTATTTCTCTGTGGTGTATTAGTTTTCACTGCTATACTGTAATTTTGACAAACTATAGCAAATTGTGGGGTATTGGTTTGTCTTTTGGTCCAAAACACGTAAGCTTGTGAGCCACTACACGGCTCCCCACACGTCACAAGTCCTATCCACTAAATTCTCATCTAAAGTGAGCAAAGGACATAAATAGAAAATACATTTTCTTACCACAGCAGATTCAGGTCAGACGACCATTACACTCAGTGCTGTGTGCAGCTTTGCCCAGGTTATAAATGAAGGCACAATGAATGCAAGACACCAGCCCCAATCACTAGCAACCTCCTTTCTCACAGAGGGAGTGAGCACTGGTTGTCCTGCAAACACAATGGGATTCATATAGGGCGCAGTTCACACAGGTTTGCACAGTGTATGCCCAGCCTCTTACATAAGCCCTCATCTCAGTAGGCGGGCTGTTATGGCATTCAACACTGCTACCTACCGAAACAAACGCACCTATATGGCCCAGCTACACACAGCAACAAAAAGAGTGCAAGAAAAAAACCACAATGACAGGTGCTGAAATTGTGGAAAATTAGTTAGTTTTAAACTATAGAAAATTGTGGGGTATTGGTTTGTCTTTTGGTCCAAAACACGTAAGCTTGTGAGCCACTACACGGCTCCCCACATGTCACAAGTCCTATCCACTAAATTCTCATCTAAAGTGAGCAAAGGACACAATTAGAAAATAAATTTTCTTACCACAGCAGATTCAGGTCAGACGACTATTACACTCAGTGCTGTGTGCAGCTTTGCCCAGGTTATAAATAAAGGCACTATGAATGCAAGACACCAGCCCCAATCACTAACAACCTCCTTTCTCACAGAGGGAGTGACCACTGTTTGTCCTGCAAACACAATGGGATATAATTTTGACAAGTTTGTATACACTCATTTCTTACTATATGTGCAGAGTAGATATATATAGAGATTCACAGTATATCTATATACAGAGTGGTCCCTGAAACCTATCAAAAGTGCATTATGTCCAGTGGTCTAATTTCCTAAAAAATACCTTATGCCATCCTAATAACCTTTCATTGTTCACACTCCTCTTTTGCTTGTGCTGATATCTCCTTATTCAGAGATATCAATAATTTCCAGTATCAGGGACTATGGGGTCTATATATGGGATTCTCATTATGTGTAAAGGGGTCCTTTAAAGTTACATTTACAGCTGAAATCTATAAGATAAAAGTTGAAACCTACTGAAAGGCCTTGTTCAGGAGAATGGGTGTCCAGAAACAAGATTTAGATTTAAAGAGTGGTTTCCATGAGGAACTGATCTGCACATTGGAGGGGGAAGGAGGATGAGTGGGTTATTGTATAGTTCCTTGTTCTGAAGGATCCACATTGCTTAACCACTCTCTTCCTCACTCTGCCAATCACAGGGCGAGTTATTTCTGGTTGAAATGCAGAACTATGATATCATTGTGCAACAGGTCCTGGAAGGGTTTTAGTGACACTTCTCATGCTAGAATAACTAGAAATCATTAGACCTCAGATTCTTGAGCAGCAGAAATCAACAGATCACAGATTCATGAGAACATTTACTTACATTATTATTATTATTATTATTTATATAGCACCATTAATTCCATGGTGCTGTACATAAGAAGGGGTTACATACAAAATTCAGATATAGGCTACAGTAAAAAAATTATCACTGACAGACTAGTACAGAGGGAAGAGGACCCTGTCCTTGTGAGCTTATATTCTACAGGATGAATGGGGAAGGAGACACATGGTTGGGGGTTGCAGAAGCTCCAGTGGTGGTGAGGCTGCAGCTCTGGTGGTGATCAGGTGGCAATGTGGTTTTACAGGCTGAAAGCTTTTTTTAAGAGATAGGTTTTCATGTGCTACCTGAAGGATCTTACTGTGGTTGATAGTCAGACGTGTTGGGGTGCAGAATTTAAAAAAATGGGGGCTATTCGGGAGAAGTCTTGGAGGCGATTAGGTGACAAATGAATAGATGGAGGAGAGAAAGTGGTCTTAGGAGGAGCGGAGATTATGTGAGGGAAGATATTGAGATATTAGTTTGCATATATAGTGAGGAGACAGGTTATGGATGGCTTTGAGGGTCAGCGTTAGTAGAGTTTGAACTGGATTCGTTGGGGAATTGGCAGCCAATGGAGGGATTTGCAGAGGGGAGAAGTGGGGGAGTAGCAAGGAAGCAAGGAGAGAGGTGGATTAGACAAGCAGCAGAGCTAAGTACAGATTGGAGATGAGTGAGTTAGCAGGGAGGCCACAGAGGAGAATGTTGCAGTAGTCAAGGCAGGACATCATGAGAACATGTACAAGCATTTTAGGAGCTTGAGGGTTGATGAAAGGATGGATTTTGGAAATACTTTTGAGCTGGAGGCAGCAATAGGTGGCGAGAGTTTGGATGTGTGGTTTGAAGTGCAGGGCAGAGTAAAGGGTTACTCCGAGGTAGTGGTTTTCAGGTGTGGGAGAGAGCGTGATGCCATTTACTGTGATAAATCAAGTATTATTATTATTTATTTATGTAGCGCCATTAGGTTCCATGGCGCTTTACATGAGGATAAGGGAGACAAGCACAAGTACACTAAATCTAGGCAATCGAGACGTACAGGTACAGGAGGGGCAGGGACCCTGTCCACAAGGGCTCACAGTCTACGAGGGGGGGTAGGATACAGTAGGATGGGGGAATGTCAGGTATGGGGCGGTCGCCTGGGTCTCATGGCAGGTTGTAGGCTTGACGGAATAGGTGAGTCTTCAGGTGACACTTAAAGCTTCTCAGGGTCGGAGAGTGTCTAACGTGTTGGGGCAGGGAGTTCCAGAGTATGGCAGATGCCGGGAGAAGTCCTGGACGCGGTTGTGCGAAGAGGTGATGAGGGGGGAGCAGAGGAGGAGTTCTTGGGAGGAGCGGAGGTTGCGTGAGGGTAGGTATCGGGAGACCAGGTCAGAGATGTATGGTGGGAACAGGTTTTGTATGGCTTTGTACGCCATGGTTAGTGTAATGAATTGGGATCTCTTGGAGGTGGGGAGCCAGTGAAGGGTTTGGCAGAGGGTGGAGACAGGGGAGTAGCGGGAGGACAGGTGGATTAGTCAGGCAGCGGAATTGAGGATATATTGGAGAGGTGTGAGGGAGTTAGCCGGGAGGCCAGTAAGAAGGAGGTTGCAGTAGTCAAGGCGGGAGATGATAAGAGCATGAATGAGTGTTTTAGCAGTGTCGTGGGTGAGGAAGGAGCGGATCCGTGAGATGTTCTTGAGCTGGAGCCGGAGGGATGTGGTGAGGGCCTCGATGTGGGGCTAGGGAGTAGGGAAGATATGTGAGATAATAGAAAGATAATGAGTTCAGATTTGTCCATGTTGAGCTTTAAGATGCGAGAGGAGGAGGAGATGACCGATAGACACTCAGGGGCTCTGGACAGCTGAAAGGTGATGTCTGTGCCGGAGAGGTAGATCTGAGTGTCACTAGCATATAGGTGGAACATCAAGTTAAAGTTATTCTCATGTTTTAAAATGGATATGTTTAAGCCCGATTTCATTAAAACATTTAAATTTGCCCCAATTTCTGTATCATCTTCTTTTCGTATGCTAATTTTTACAACTTGTTGCCAAGGTGACCGTCCAATGCTACTGTCTTATAGTGGTGGCCGAACATGCGCAGTGCTCACCTGTCTTTTCCTAATTAATTTATAATCCGTGAATTGAGGCCAGCTGGGAGTACTAGACCAAACTTTGTCCCTAATCCTAATCCCCTCTCTGCAGCCACAATACACCTTAATGCTGCAGAGGCCATATAAGGCAGCCTTAAAAGTAGAATTGGGAGCACATATTGTAATGCTTAAAGGGGTTGTCCAGTCTAAATATATAGGTCTGCAGTCAACCTATGTGACTAGAGACCTATGAATCCTTACATAGTGTGCACTGTGAGGATTCATCAGTTTCAGACTCGGGAACGTCAAATGTATTGAGTGAGGTCGCCGCCCTTCAGTCAGGTTCTGACCGCGAGTATGCACAGCGCTTACTCATTGCCACATTGCTGCTGTTCCCAGCACTGAAACTGGTGAATCCACACAGTACACAGTTCATGCACTGTGTGGATTCATAAATCTACAGTCAGAAATAGTCATAGAGTGACTGCAGACTTCTGGATTTAGACTGGACAACTCCTTCAAGGCTTGAACTATCAACCAAGCAGGAGCATCATTACCCCCTGCATTCAAGAAGCGGGACATTGGGGGAATGATGCGCTCCTAAAGATAGAAAACTACACAAATTCTTTAAAGTGTAACTCCTGTTTTTGGAGAACTTGCAGCACAATGTCTGTGTCTGCCTTTAGAGCCTCCCTCCTCCTCCTTCCTCTCTCCATAGAACTTTATAAGCACCAACTATTATCTCGTAAAAGTCTTTTTTCACTGAAGATGTATTTTGCCTATGAATTGACAATATTAAGAATGAAAGATAAGTCAAGAAGATTTCTCTTATAAGATATATTACAATGTTGCTTACATTCATATGTACTATTGGTTTCTGAAATAATAAAAAAAAGCAGTAACTCTTTAAAAAAAAAGAAAAAAAAGTTTGATGCAGAATTTTTACAGAGTACAAGAATTAGCTGGAGATTTCTATGCTCATAATGTCTTCTTTTAAAGAGAACCTGACACCACGTTTTTCCCATATAAACTATGGCCATCACCAGTAAACCCTTAAAGGGAACCAACCACCCCCAATGACCCCCCCGGACTATTAATATGGCTCCCTACACCCAGCACATACATGTGCTGCAATGTTTTTTGCTAAAAAAACTGCTTTTTAAAAGTGAAGATAATGCTTTATAAAGTATTTAACGAAGGGACGGGTGGGCGTTACTTAGCTGTGGCTAAAGCCGGGTTGCAGCTGCCAGTCATCATCCTGTGTCCCCTCGCAGCATAACGGCCAGCCCTTTCTTGTCGTCACAGCCTGGTGCACGGGCTCGCATGCCCGTGCACACGTCATCAGCTACAGCCGGGTAGCGAGCGCGCGCTCTGACTTCCTGGCTCAGCTATGGAAGTCAGAGCGCGCGCTCGCTACCCGGCTGTAGCTGATGACGTGTGCACGGGCATGCGAGCCCGTGCACCAGGCTGTGACGACAAGAAAGGGCTGGCCGTTACTGCTGCGAGGGGACACAGGATGACTGGCAGCTGCAACCCGGCTTTAGCCACAGCTAAGTAACGCCCACCCGTCCCTTCGTTAAATACTTTATAAAGCATTATCTTCACTTTTAAAAAGCAGTTTTTTTAGCAAAAAACATTGCAGCACATGTATGTGCTGGGTGTAGGGAGCCATATTAATAGTCCGGGGGGTCATTGGGGGTGGTTGGTTCCCTTTAAATATAGCATTATAAAATACTGTCTAAAAGTCCTAAGACCTATCTGTAAAACATAAAAAATAGCTTTTACTATATTCACGTACTGGGCCGTTCGTTATGATGGGCGTCGCTAGTCTTGGTCCAGCGCCTCCTTTCTTCTTGTGATTGCCGTCCTCTTTCTCTGCTTTGTGTGGATGCCGCGATCTACGTCATCCAGTGTCCTCCATTTTGCTCCTGTGCACTTGTATTTTTCTCTGCCCTGCTGGGAGCAGAGTGATGTATTATAGTGTGCATAAGAGGATGTTCTTTGACCTTCTCTACACCCTCATCAGGGCAGAGAGAAGTGCGCATGCGCAGGAGCACATTGGAAGATAGTTTGGGGATCATGTAGAATGCATCATCCATGCGATGTAGAGAAGAATGACGACATTCACAAGAAGAAAGGTGGCGGCAGATCAAGATCAGTAACATCGGACTGGTTCAACCTGTCAGTGAGTATAATAAAAGGTATTTTTTACATTATACATTATAGCTCAACCTGGGGACCTATATACAGCATTCTAAAATGCTTTATATAAGAACTGGTTTTGGTCATATTTTATATGGGAAAAACCTGGTGACAGTCTGACAGTGCTAGCATTGCTAAGCAGTGCATCATGTATCAATCAACATTGCTTTGGATGTATATGTGGCACCCCACCGGGTAAGCCACCACCATAGGTACTGCATTCCCACGGTTAGGGAGTGTAGTGCTCCTGTTCTCCAGGTGCTGGGATGGTGTAGTCGAGCCCACAACACAAAACACACACACGCAGTGACAGGCCACTAGGACAATGGGTGGAACCTGAGGGAGGACCCAGGCCACAAAAAGGGGGACAGGACAGTGTTGGACAAAGAAGTCAGTAGAAGGCGACCGGATTAGTAACATCGACTGACGAGGAGTGGTAGTCAGAAGTGTTGAGGCGGTGTGGTGTCAACTCCCACGGGTTGAAGCTACACCATCACGATTGCTTGCGGGAGGGAGAGAACTGACTGGTAGAGATGGAGAAGAACCCTTGGGGTGTGGAGAAGTCAGCGAACACTCGCACGCCCGAATCATACTAGACAGAGGGGTTGGCGGACGAGAAAGGGACCCGGCCCTGCAGACAGTGCGGTAGCTGCATGCCCCAGCCGTAAACCCGGAGACCCCAGACTTCTAAAGGGAGCTGTGGCCCAACACCCAACACATCTTGGGGAAAGTGGCCGAACTATGGAGCAGCTCCCTGGAGAGTGACCTAATGGCGCCCGGGACCTACAAGCACCCATAGCGACCAGTACTTGACCTCTGTGTGTCAGAGAGTGTTGAGAGCCTGGGGAACAGAGTGACGATACGCTCGCCTCCGAGGAGAACTACCCCTTATAGTGCTGAGAGAGACCCACCAGAGACTGAGACACCAAAGAAGGAGAGTAGGGGCACCAACCATGGCTTGACTGCACTAACCCAGCTCTGGAGAGGGAGCAAACCGGAGACTGGCAGGAGTGTACCTGATGGCCATGTTTAATACCTGAGTAAAAGTAACGGAACTGCAGTGTGGTGTGAGAGACTTTTATTTGCGGGGACCATCAGCCGCAGAGGCCGCCCGAAACACCAAGAGTACTGTGAGCTGAGTGACCAACTGCCAAGGTACGAGCCATCGAAAACCACTCCACTGCCCTGGGGAATGCGTTCCGCCTGCGGGTAGCGGGACAATCTAAGCTGCCGGTCATCATCCCCAGAGGTTCTGAAGCAGCGGTGACCGCCCTGGCTGTATACCGCACGTGTTGTCACGAATACTCCTTTTATCCCCTCAGACTTTCCCCCATCATCCCCGTTTATTTAACTGACACCGCCAGGGTCTTGGCCCCCGTCTGTCCCCGTGAAGAGAACTGAGGAGTGAAGATGTGACAACAACTAGCAACTGCCCAGTATCGAGTCTTCCCCGGTCTTGGAGTGTGGGCGTGTCATACATAGATGCTCACTCCATGTCGAAGCATTCAACAGGATTTTTTTAATATTTATCCAAATTGCAAAACTCCTTTAAAAATGTTTAGAAAGATTTGATTAATACAAGGTTAAACTTACGTAAATACAAAAAGCATTCATCAAGCTTAGTTTTTTAACCCTGGAGTGTTTGATCCATATTCTGTTTGCTGTCTTCTGTTTTGACCGTACAGCACGGAGAATCTCCAGTAATGTAGTACCTGCTGCCATTTGATATATCTGGCTCACTTGTGTCCTATGTACACATTTAAAATACCACTTACTCATTTCTGCCTCGACACAGAATAGCCACCATTTATCTTTATAATTAATTTTCTTGGCTTGCTAAAGTTGTTGAAGTGTTTACAAAAAAGAAGGATCTTTGACTAATGGCCTAACATTAAAAAATGCACCAGAACAGAATATAGCTAAATAAATATGTTGGTTTAAGTAGCACTACAAATGATGTAATGGAGTGGGAACAGTATTTCAAAAGTACACAAATTGTCTCCGGGCCATAATTCTTCCTGAAATGCATATTCTGAAGAAAGCAAAGGCTTTAATTCTGTTGATGTATTCTAAGGAACTTGATATAGCCATTTTAGTCTTTTAATTTGTTAATATGTGCCGATTTACCGTAGCAATTTTACGATCATCCTCTTTTTTTCTCTTTTTAAAAGAGTCTTTTCGGTTAAATGTAGCATTCCCTCTAATGATATAATTTCCCCTAGATTGCAGAGACATTGGCTTTTTCTAAACTGAGTTAATTGTTATAAAGCACTTCACTTCAGTAGGACTTCAAACAGTACCGTATGTTCACTTCCATCTCATATTGAGGTCATTTTTCTTCTTCTCTCCGTTAGCCCCCACTCTGTCTTAAGAGTAAAACAATTGCAATAGTTTGCTATTTGTTAGAGGTAGTCTGATGGATTGCCCTGCATCCACTATTAAATTGGTGAGGTATTTATTTGGGATATTGTATATTTTAGAAATAGATCTAGATATACCCCGCTATTTCCTATCTGTTTTTCTCACAAATCCTCAGTGGCATGTGGAGATTTCTAGACAATGATGAAACGCGTTGTTTGTTTTGAGGTTTGTTAGAACGAACCATCCAAAGCACAATGTAAAAAGAATGTTTAGTAAAAAGACTCCTCATACACCCACCCTCTAAACACACACGGGTGCTGAACTTTTTGTCTATCACATACAATGGAGAGCACATATACTTTATTGGCTGTCTAAAGATTTGCTCATTCACACCTATTTCAGGTGAGTGATGCATGGCAGAGGCTATAGACGTAATACAAAAACTATAGAAAGGTGTGAACAAACAGGTTTCAATATGAAACTGCTGAGTAACTATTTCTACCCATTTCAGACTCTTTCCTCTAATTATTGAAACCTAAGAATAATCAACACCAGAATAATCAGCAACAATTGGTGCATATATAGAGGAAAGACGCTACCACACTAAGCTCCTTAAGGCTGGTTTCACACTGCGGTTTTTCACTGATCAGGTTCAATCAGGTTTGTGTGCCAAAACCAGGAGAGGAACTTGCAGAGAAAAACTATAATTGAAAGATTGACACCTGTTCTGGGTTTTGGAGTCACTCCTGGTTTTGAAACACAAAACCTGATCGAACCTGACCTGATCTGACCGTAGTGTGAAACCAGCCTTAGACCATCATCCTCTTAGCCTGCAACCAGGATTCTAGTTACCCATTGCATTTTTAACAACAGCTCACACTTGCTAAACGTTGGGGCACCTGTGGAGGCCACATACCTGGAAATGGGCATAACACAACCTTGGCTTGGGCTCTCTACCAGTTCTCCACCAGTTCTTATTCCATTAAAGCAGACAATCTGCATCTATTCTTCTACACTTATGCAATTCTCCTAGCTTTGAAGAAACCCATAACAAAAACAAATGTACAAACTCCTTGCAGATGTTGTCCTTGGTGGAATTTGAACCCACGACCCCAGGGCTGCAAGGCTGCAGTGCTAACCAATGATCCTACTAGATAGATAGATAGATAGATAGATAGAGATGTAAAATAGATGGCTAGATAGATGTTAAATAGATGGCTAGATATATAAATTTATATACCGTATATACTCGTGCATAAGACGAGTTTTTCAGCACAAAAAATGTGTCATATACGGTACTTAGTGGTATACATCCCCCCCCAGTGGTATACAGGGCCCCCCCTTGCTTGTGGCAACCTGTAAAAGAAGATATCATCATACTTATCGTGTCGCCGCCGCTCTGTCACCGTCACCGCGCTATTCCGGGTCTTCAAGCTTCCTTCACCGACGCACAGGAAATGACGTCATTGTCTGTGCACCGGAGAAGGAAGCTTGAAGACCCGGAATAGCGCGGTGACGGTGACAGAGCGGCGGCGGCGACACGATAAGTATAATGATATCTTCTTTTACAGGTTGCCACAAGCAAGGGGGGGGCCCTGTATACCACGGGGGGGGGGGGCTGTATACCACTAGGTACCGCTGTATACAGCTGTGGCTGCTGTATACCCCTCTGGGGCTGCTGTATACCTATGGGGCTGCTATATACCTCTGGAGCTGCTGTATACCCCTCTGGGGCTGGTGTATACCCCTCTGGGGCTGCTGTATACTCCTCTGGGCTGCTGTATACCTCTGGGGCTGCTGTATACCTCTGGGGCTGCTGTATACCCCTCTGGGGCTGCTGTATACCCCTCTGGGGCTGCTGTATACCTCTCTGGGACTGCTGTATACCTCTCTGGGGCTGCTATATACCTCTGGGGCTGCTGTATACCCCTCTGGGGCTGCTGTATACCCCCCTGGGGCTGCTGTATACCTATGGGGCTGCTATATACCTATGGGGCTGCTGTATACCCCTCTGGGGCTGCTGTATACCCCTCTGGGGCTGCTGTATACCCCTCTGGGGCTGCTGTATACCTATGGGGCTGCTGTATACCCCTCTGGGGCTGCTGTATACAGCTCTGGGGCTGCTGTATACAGCTCTGGGGCTGCTGTATACAGCTCTGGGGTTGCTGTATACAGCTCTGGGGCTGCTGGATACCGCTCTGGGGCTGCTGTATATACCACTGGGGAGGCTGCTGTATACTACCACTGGGGAGGCTGCTGTATACTACCACTGGGGAGTCTGTTGTATACCACTGAGGGGGCCTGTATACCACACTGCTGGGGGCTGTATACCTGTGCTGGGGTCCACCCTCGGCTTATACACGAGTCAATAGGTTTTCCCAGGTTTTGGGGGCAAAAGTAGGGGGGTCGGCTTATACACGGGTTGGCTTATACACGAGTATATACGGTATATATATATGTATATATATATATATATATATATATATATAAAAGAACTTTATCTGTATTTGTACAGATTTACGGTTCATGCAGCGTTATGTGATTCCCTGTTTGTTATGTTGATGGCTGGACCATATATGATAGCACTTAATACCATTTACCTTTTATGAGGTAATACCATGGACTTTTGTGGCTTGCAAACAGGAACCTCACTCCTCTTGGTATCTGTTGAATTGTGTTACTCTGTAATGTACTATCTTGTCTCTACATGTCCTCTCTGACTCTCTGAATAGTAAACTGCTTAGGAATATGTTGTTGCTATAGAAATAAAAATTATTATTATTACTGTTAGATAGATAGATTAGATAGATAGATAGATAGATAGATAGATAGATAGATAGATAGTTAGATAGGTAGAAACCAAAAGGTGCAGTAGCACACTGTTTGCATTAAGATATATGCAAACACTGAATATGTAAAATTTAAACAGCATTAACGTCATAAAAAAAAATATACTTTTAAAATGCCGGTACTTAGCACACAAATTCGACAATCTATGTGTGCCCACGAGCCTCAATAATGGCCTTTCTTTTTAAGGGACTATAGCCATTTCTATCAGATATGCCTCTACTGGGCAAATAGCATTTAAAGGGCAGGTAGGATCCAATTAAAAACTGCCTAAGGCCCCTTTCACATGTGCTTATAGAACACACCACTCCTCTCTTATCTCCTCTTCCCACAACTGCTTACAAGACAGCACAACCGGATAAGGTGAGTGGCCACCTATTAGTACGCCACGCTAAATAAATCCCCCTGGTAACTGCACTATTGCGCCCCTTTCTCTCTCTTTTCTCTTGCATTCATATTTTCCTGGCAATTAGAGGCTTTAAATATTGCAATGTATGGCAATTTTTTTCAGCATAAATTGAATTCTTGGGGAAAGTTCACAGAAGCCGACAATTTTGAATTCCAAATGATTCACTCTTTTCTAGTCCCTAACACACTGTGAAGGGTCCTAGTCTGATGTTAGTAACATTCAAGAATTTATCATGGTGTCTGATAGTTCCACTAATAAATAATAAGGGTAAATACTAGTTTTACTTGATATGACCCCATGAGGCTACAACATTTAAAGCGTAACCACTGTTTACATTTTTATTCAATAATAATATAGAGCAAGTGATTTTATTAGCTTTCAATCATACTTCATATGAAAATTTTGGTTAAAAACCATTCATAAACCTTCTAGAAGATGCCCCCAATACACTGTGTGTGAAGCATATGTTCATTATCAGTCAGATCTGTCTTCACACTGAATATGGGCATATAACCATATAAGATAAAGGGGGTTTGACACAGTGTGCGAGTTCTTGACTGCTGCTGGTGAAGAAACAATCTATCGGATTACTTCAGACTACAGCACAGTTGCTAAGCAATGACAGAATGTCAGGATCACTGCAAACTCCTGTTTCCTTGGCCCACGTTTCTAAACTGTCATCTGGCTCCACACAGCTCAGTCATAATGTCTGTCAACCCCATCTCTGCTGGCACATCACACTGCTCCCTATCAACTGCTGGCCATGCCCACACAGCCATAATATGCAGTTTTTAAAAGAGCACAGAAAAATGTGAGAAAATAAGTCATTCGGCAAAAAAAAGCATTATCTTAGCTGCTATGTGACCCATCATTAACAGCCAATGCAGTAATGTGATTTTTTTTTTCAATGAAATGACATTTACACTTTAAGCAAATGTGTAATATATGTGTTACTTAAGCTCAGCTAGTTGTGCATGCATCTGAAGTTGACATTTGTTACTTGACCACTTGAAGGGATTTTATCAGTTTTCATTGAATCAGTGTTTCACTTATAATACTGGCATGAGTGGCAGAGTGGCATTTGGGCCCCCTTAGATACCAGTGCCCAGGTGCATCTGCTACCTCTGCTTCCACTATTGCTACACTTCTTGGAGGTTGTGTGCAGCTGAACTATGCTCCTGTGTATTAGTTCTGGGCATACTTTATCGGGTTGCACTGTATATATGTACTTTTTGATTTTTTTAATGTATCATAATTGTGTTTCAAGGTCATTGGCTACATATAAAATATTTTAGATAATATTTGGTCTGATACACCATTCACAATCGTTTCAGAACTAATATTAATGAGATGTATGTCCTACTATTCTAATAAATGTGATGTTATTATTAGTGTTATTATTTATTTCTAGAGCACCATTGATTCCATGGTACAGTACATGAGAAAGGGTTAAATACAAACAAGTTAAAAATACAATGAACAAACTAACAAAATACAATGAACAAATTAACAGTGACAGACTGATACAAAGCGGAGAGAGGGCCCTACCCTTTCGGGCTTACATTCTACAGGGCAGTGGGGACAGAGACAGTAGGTTGGGTCTGCTCTGGTGGTGGTGGAGCGCCAGATCTGGTGGTGGTGGAGTGCCGGATCCGATGGTGGTGGAGCGCCAGGTCCAGTGTTGGTGGAGCGCAAGGTCCAGTGGTAGTGGAGCATCGGGTCCACTGGTGGTGAGCTGGCACTGTGGTCATTGAAGGCTGTAGGCTGTTCTGAAGAGATAGGTTTTCAGGTTCCGCTTGAAGGTTCCGAGTGTGTGGGACAGTCGGACGTTTTGGGGTGCAGAATTCCAGAGAATGGGGGATGCTCGGGCGAAGTCTTGCAGGTGTTTAGATGAGGAACGTACAAGTGTGGAGGACAGGAGGGGGTCTTGGAAGCATCGAAGATTACGAGTTGGATGATATCAGGAGATTAGTTCAGAGATATAAGAGGGGAACAGAATGTGGACGGCTTTGTAAGTCAGTGTTAGTAGTTTGAATTGGATACGTTGGTGAATTGGGAGCTAGTGGAGGGATTTGCAGAGTGGAGAAGTGGAGGAATAGTGAGGAGAGAGTTGCATTAGTCGGGCAGCAGAGTTAAGGACAGATTGGAGGGGTGCAAGAGGGGGTGCAAGTGTGTTAGCAGAGAGGCCACAGAGGAGGAGGTTGCAGTAGTTAAGACGGGAGATTATGAGGGCATGCACTAGTAGTTTAATAGATTAAGGGTTGAGGAAGGGACAGATTATGGATATATTGAGTTGGAGGTGGCAGGAGGTGGCAAGGGCTAAGGTGTGTGGTTTGAAGGACAGGGCAGAGTCAAGGGTTACTTTGAGGCAAGGGACTTTGGGTACAGGGCAAAGTGTGATGTCATTTATTGTGATAGATAGATCTGGTAAGGAAGGTGTGTGAGTTGGAGGAAAGATGTTGAGTTCGGTTTTGTCTACATTGAGTTTTAGGAAGCGAGAGGAGAAGAAGGATATGGCTGAAAGACACTCCGAGATTCTGGACAGGAGAGAGATGACATCTGGGCCAGAGAGATAGAGCTGAGTGTCATCAGCGTTCAGGTGATACTGGAAGCCATGGGACTTTATGAGTTGTCCCAGACCAAGGGTATAGATTGAAAAAAGGAGGGGCCCCAGGACAGAGCCTTGAGGGACCCCAACAGAGAGGGGATGGGGCGAGGAGGTCATGTGGGAGTGGGAGATGCTAAATGTGCGGTTGGAAAGGTAGGAAGAGATCCAGGAGAAGGCAAGGTCAGTGATACCAATGGAAGAGAGGATCTGTAATGCGAGTAAGTAATTTTGGTCAGGGCACTTTCAGTGGAGTGGTGGGGGCAGAAGCCGGATTGATATCATATTTAATTATTGTTGACTGATACTTATTTTTAATTTACCGTATATACTCGTGTATAAGCCGACCCGTGTATAAGCCGACCCCCCTACTTTTGCCCCCAAAACCTGGGAAAACCTATTGACTCGTGTATAAGCCGAGGGTGGACCTCAGCACAGGTATGCAGCCCCAGCAGTGTGGTATACAGGCCCTCCCAGTGGTATATACAGGCCCCAGCAGTGTTACAGCAGCAGCCCCAGTGGTATATACAGCAGCAGCCCCATTGGTATATACAGCAGCAGCCCCAATGGTATATACAGCAGCAGCCCCAATGGTATATACAGCAGCAGCCCCAGAGGTATATATAGCAGCAGCCCCAGTGGTATATATAGCAGCAGCCCCAAAGGTATGTATAGCAGCAGCCCCAGTGGTATATATAGCAGCAGCCCCAGCGGTATACCGTCCGCCCGCCCGCCACCATCAGTATACATGCGCCCCCCCTATCAGTATCCAAGGCTCCCCCCCCTTGTAGCCCAAACCTGTAAAGCAAGATCATTATACTTACACCTGTGGCCACCGCCGTCCCCACACTGCACCGCGCTCCTCCATCTTCTTCCGTCTTCCTCCTCTGGCGCAGACAGTTGACGTCATTGCCTGCGTCCATCGGAGGAAGCCGGAAGAAGATGGAGGAGCGCGGTGCAGAGCGGGGACGGTGGCGGCCACAGGTGTAAGTATAAAGATCTTGCTTTACAGGTTTGGGCTGCAAGGGGGGGCCCTGGATACTGATGGGGGGGGGCGCATGTATACTGATGGTGGCGGGCGGGCGGCCGGCCTGTGTACTCACGTATAAGCCGAGGGGGTACTTTTCAGCCCAATTTTTGGGTTGAAAAACTCGGCTTATACGCGAGTATATACGGTACCTGTATTTTGCGCACACACCTTTTAACAAGAAAAACTCCTGCTGAAAATTGTGTGCATCTTATAGCTGGGAGGCATCTTCCTGTGATGGAGGAGAAAGCTCTTCTCCTGCTCTGCACTGACCTATATGATCACTGCAGAGCAGATGCAGAAGCTTACGGGATCCTGAATGGAGGGTGAGCAGCTGAAGGACCTTTTAACCATTTAACTCCATTTAACATTAGGACTTTTCAGATCATGTTACCTGAAAGGTCTAATGGTACATTTACATGCGGCCACAGGAAGGTAGGAACAGGCAGGCATCGGACACAATTGTGCCTGTTGCCTTAAAAAGACCACGATGTGGCTGTGTGTAATTATTATTATTATTATTAGGTATTTATATAGCACTATTAGGATACATGGCGCTTTACAATTTAAAGGGTAGACAAAGACAGGTGGTCAAAGACGACCACAGTCGACGACAAATCCACAATAAATCATATGATTACAATAGGGGCAGGGATCCTGTCCGCGAGGGCTCACAGTCTAGAGGGAAGACACAGGAAGGAAAGTCCTGAATTACACACAGCCACATCGAGGTCTTTTCAAGGCAACAGGCACAATTGTGTCCGATGCCTGCCTGTTCCTACCTCGTAATGACGTCATTGCACCGCCCCAAAAGCCGTGACGTACCAACAATATCGTTCACGATATTGTAGCATGTAACGGACCCTTTACTCAGCTAAATCCAGAGACTGCAGCAATGGAACAAGCATCCTCTTGCTGCAGTCTTTGGGAGCACACTGACTGCCGCGGGGAGCCATAATGTCACTTGCTGAATCACTGTCACCATTAGGGCTCACAATCTATATTCCATATAAGTGTGTCTTCTGAGTGAGGAAATCGAGGAGCTTGGAGGAAACCCATGCAAACACAGGGAGATCATATAAACTTGTAGATGTTGTCCTTGGTGGGATTTGAATCCAGGACCTCCAGCGCTGTAAGACTGCAGTGCTAACCACTGAGTGACCATGCTGCATACATATATTTTTGCATTTAATGTCATCCCATGGCATAAAATCCCATGTTATCCATACATTTATGTAAAAGTGAGTCTTTTTCAAATATCTCAAAATAAGAGCAATCCATGAAAAATGGAGGAAATAGGGAAAAATGGGAGTTATCATTGAAGCACAGCTGAGTAAAATCTAATGGCCACTTTACACACACCAACTTATCTGTCCAACTTCTGAACAACTTACTGGTTGCAGTGAAATCATGGACACATTGTTCCATTTGTACATAGCCACAAAATGGAGCAATGTGTCCATGATTTCACTGCAACCAGTGAGTTGTTCAGAAGTTGGACAGATAAGTTGGTGTGTGTAAAGTGGCCCTTAGAATAAAACATCTATTAAAATAAGTAAAAGGAAAACACATAAAAGGGTAGGGCTATGTTCATACTGTGCGTTTTTGATCTGCTTTATTTGTGCATTTTTTTTCTTTTCTTCAGCTGGAAATCTGGTTCTGCTTTTCAAAAAATTGGATCAGAAATGGATTTTCCATTTCTGATCTGTTTTTGATCCGTTTTGGTTGGGTTTTCTGGTATATTTTTTAAGCCCATACAGAATGCTTTCAATTGGAAAAGAAGATCTGAAAAGCACAGCCATACTTGACAGCTCCTTCTTTTAGAAGATCACTTTTCAAGGGAAAAAACGCTCCAGGTCATGTTAGCTCAGGTTGAACAGCAAAACTTGAAAACCCATTAGCTTTGCTGGGATTCCATTTAAGTGATGCATTCACTATATTTTCACTGCAAAATCAGATTAAAA
Source organism: Allobates femoralis (assembly GCA_033576535.1). Lineage (NCBI taxonomy): Eukaryota > Metazoa > Chordata > Amphibia > Anura > Aromobatidae > Allobates > Allobates femoralis. The sequence continues at coordinate 474,497,228 of JARQOC010000005.1, forward strand.
AAACTTATAAAAAAACTTATAAAAAAGACACCGTGAGAACATGGCCTAACACGTTTCAACATCAAAATGATGTCCTCCTCAGGCTGATCAGAAACAATGGAGCAGATGTAAATAGGAACAAATGTCTGGAAAGGAGTTTGATAATGACATTATGTAGTGAAAGGGCAACATTTCATGTGCATAGGCCCAAGATGGTAGGAAGTGAGGTAGGGAGTGACGTCATGGGTTAAAAGATCAATTTATACAATTGTAAAGCATTGCAGAATATGTTGGTGCTATATAAAGATTATCATTATTGTTATATGAGGATAATAGAGGAAAACCACACAATGTCAAAATATAACCAGATCATTAGTCAAATTGTTCAGGCAAAAGAAATTATATAAGTACTTAATAAACATAAAAAAGTAAAAAAAAAATTTTCCTGCCTGCAAATGAATTATTTAGCTGTATGCAGTGGCGCTGTGCTCATTTATTTGCGACATCTCACCCATTCATCCATTGTGTGATGTGCTAGTGTGAACAGACATGTACATGTGTGCACCGATGCTGTGCATGTAATAATCTCTTCTTTAGGGTGGAAACTCACTTATGCAAGATGCATGTTAGTATTTTGCATGCCTCTTGGGTGAGTCACCTGGTATGGGCTCCGCCTTTCTGGATGGGAGCATGGAGCTGCATAAAAACACAATCAGCTCCACCCTCTTGTTCAGAGAGGCAGGAGGTGGGCCGGGTGAGGCATGCGAGATGTATGTGAAATACTCTTATAACTCTCGCATGTCTCACCCGGAACAGCCTCCACCCTCTCTGGACGGGAGAGCATCAGCTCCATAGAAACACCATCAACTAACATGCTCCCATTCATGGGCTGTTCCGGGTGAGTCATGCGAGATGCATGCAAAATACTTGCATGCATCTTGCATAAGTGTGTTTCCACCCTTATGGTAACTTCCATGCATGGTCTGTGAGGCATACACATGAAAGGAACGTTTTTTTTTAAAAGAAATCAAATTAAAAATAAATCCGTAAAGTGGTCATAAATATATTTTTTCTCGTAAATATGGCACTAAAATGTATAAAAATATCCTTATAGGATTTTGTCAATCTTCCATCTTTTTTTACTACTCAGGGCTTCCGGCTTACTGTTTTTAGGATTGTAGTTTGGTTTAGAAAACATGTTTGTAAATATCCTATTAAAACAAACTTGCACCCATTTTTGTTTCGAGGTCTGGATCCCGCTTTTAGGGCAAAGCTGTTTCTTGTTATACTCGACGCCATTTTTTAATGAGTTTACAACTATGGGTGTTTTTCATATAAATGGAGCACTAAAAGCTTACAATTTGAACTAAAAGTTGACAAATGGTAGCACTTTTTGTATTACATTTACCAAACTTTAAAAAGTAAGCAGGGCATATCGGAAGGAAGATGGCCATTAACTATTACACCGATTTGGTAAACCTAAAGTCAGAAAATTATATAAATCTGCACTAGCTCAAAGCAAAAGCAAATTTTATTTTTTAAGTTGATTTTTTCTTGATTATTATAATTCCCTATTAATTAGCCTACCCCTGAGTAGACTCTCCACTCTTCAGTGCATCCTTAATGCAGCAGCCAGGGTCACCTATTTGGCTAACCGTTACTTGGACGCTTCTGCTCTGTGTCAGTCACTGCACTGGCTGCCCATACACTATAGGGTCCAATTCAAATTGCTTGTTCTCACCCACAAAACGTTTCACAGTGCAGCACCTTCCTACCTCTCCACCCTCGTCTCTATAACCCCACCTGTTCTCTTTGCTCTGGAAGCGACTTTAGACTAACATCAGCACTAATCTGAACATCACACTCCCATCTCCAAGACTTCTCCCGAGCTGCACCAATCCCCTGGCATGCTCTACCCCAAGAAATTAGGACTATCCACAATTTACATAGTTTTAGACACTCCCTAAAAACACCTCTTTTTAGGGCTGCTTATCATGCTCCCTAGTCAATGTCATTTAAGGCCCAGTTACACACACAGATAATTGTGCAGAGATTGTTCGCAGATCTCTGGTTGCAGTGAAATCATGGACACATTGTTCCATTTTGTGGCCGTGTACAAATGTAATAAAGTGTCTATGATTTCACTGCAACCAGAGATCTGCGAACAATCTCTGCACAATTATCTGTGTGTGTAACTGGGACTTTAGATATGGCCTATTCACTATTTCTCTGAACAAATTTTTTCTCTGTTGACTTTCACCAGACCCAAAAGCATTATGAAGATTGGTTGGTGACGGCTCATGCAGCTCTTATCTATTCCTCATTTTCTCACCATCATTGTAAATAAGCACCTGTACTCTGTCACCCGCACCTCGTAAATTGTAAGCACTTACGAGCAGGGCCATCATTATTTTTGCTTTAATTATTGTATTTTTGATAACTGTTACTTATGACTGTGTGGATATTGCAATGCCCACCTAGCAATGCCCACCAGGGCCGTGGGGTACTCAGGACCAAGCCGGTCAGTTCTTTAGGAGGTTACGGTGGCCGTGATCCGGCCTCGTGACCCGGCGCCGAGACTCTGGGCCTACAGAAGCGGAATATTTACAGGGGATATTCGTGATGCCACCTGTAGTGTTTGGCCAGGGATGGCCGACGCTGCCGATTGAGATCACTGGGGCAAATGGTGATGCAGGCGGGATGGTATCGTTCCCCACAGGTGGAGCGGGGCCCCAGGGATAATTGAGACGAGACAGTCTATTAGGATAGTGATGGTCGTTGGGGTGCAGGACAGAGGGTGCAGGAAATAACCTGGGAACACAGGGGTTGTAGCTTCCTTTACCTTTTACTTGGCAGATAAGTAATGCAGTCCAGGATACTGGTTACAGATTGTAGAAGGAGTCCGGCCAGCCTGGAAGCATTCGGGGATCCTCCTCCCCAGGCGGGATTGGAGACATTCCTGCTGTGCTCTCCTTTTGGGTCCCTGCTGCCTGTAGCTATGCTGTGGCCCTCTTCCTGCATGTTGGTTCTGACCCGTATGACAGGCAGCAAGAGCCTATCACGGGTACTGCCAAGCTATTGGTGGCTCTGGGCTCTCAGGATGCTGCTGTACGCTGGGTGTTCAGTGTGACCAGGAGACTTGCAGCCTCCAGCCCTCCAGATTCAGCTGCTGAGATATACAGTGCCCACACAGCCAAGGACTCTGGGGTCCTTTCTCTAGTGCTCTGCTATGGGGGAGCTCAATCGCAGCTCCACTCTCCAAAGCACTTCTCTGCATTTCTCTTTCTTCCCTCTCTTCAGATGTTCTGCAACCCCTCCTCCTGACCAGAACCAAGGCAGCTCCCCTGAAGTCGGGTTCTAGAGCTCCCCCTTCTGGCCTGGAGTCAGGGAAAGTATTGCATGCTAGTGTTACCTCCTCCTGCTTCTAGGCATGACATCACCCCATGTGAGGGAGGCAATGCCACTGGGCAACCTGACAACTGGGGTGCCACAATATGAACCTCTGAATTGTAAAGTGCTGCGGTATATATTGGCGCTATATAAAGATTATTATTATTATTAAGTTCCACTATGCACCAAATTTATTAAGAGGCATTTACCTGTTGATCAATTTGTTGTAATTTACATAATAATTTTCTTCTCACTTGTCTTCCGTGTGCTGTCTGTGTGCAATCTGTTTTTTACAGTAGCAGTAATTAATCATTTACCGGACCATTTCCTGTGTTACAGAAATGTAATGTATCTTTAAGAATAAGATTTTTTTCACACAGATTCTGTTACAGGTACCGTCACACGCGGCAATATTGCTAGGCAATTTCACTGGCAATTTGCTGGTTGCAGTGAAATCATGGACACATTGTTCCATTTTGTGGCTGTGTACAAAATGTAACAATGTGTCCATGATTTCACTGCAACCAGCAAATTGCCAGTGAAATTACCTAGCAATATTGCCGCGTGTGACGGTCCCTTATGGGATAAAGTTGGTCACCTACACCACCTCATTAAATACTATGGGTCATAAAAAAATCAGATAGCACACGTCCGATTTATACAGTCATCTGAACGAGCCCTTACATGGAGTCGTCAGCAGCTGCAAGCCATCTCATCTGTCCAGGACACGGGTATTTTTCCATCAAATCTTGTTGTCCACTTTAGGGACATTTTTTACTTAAATGCATGTACTTGGGGCTAAAACAATATCTTGCAATTCGATTTACCGTAATTAAAAAAAATGTACCCCCTTTGCTTTCTTATAGGCTCTACAGCAGTGGGGAACTCCAGGCCTCAAGGGCTGCCAATAGGTCCTGTTTTCCGGATTTCCTTTGTATTATACAGGTGATAATATAATCACCTGCACTGGTGATGATTCCAACCCCTGTGCAATGCTAAGGAAATTCTTAAAATCTGGCCTGTTGGTGGTTCTTGAGGCCTGGAGTTCCCCACCCCTGCCCTAGAGAGAGAGAATTATTCCACTACAATTAATAAACCATTCCTTTTAGAAAGAAAAACGCACCAATTCTGCACCTTATAAATGCACCGTGTGCACAGACATGTGTCTTTTTTTAAATTATATTGAGGTCAATGGTTGAAACACACTGGAAAAAAAACCCGACCAAATCTGCAAGGAAAAAATAAGCAAACATCTGGACATCATTCAGAAGTCTAATTGACTTTGCTGCCTATAAGATAGGCATGAAGAGTTTGGTGCAGTTTTGTCAAAAAAAAGCACAAAAAAATAAAAAGGCAAACATTGCAAAAATTGAAACCAATTTCAACAATTCTTAGCCCTATTTACATGCTTTTAAGTAAAAAAATAATTGACCCCATAAGTGGACAATTCCTTTCAGCTTGTGCACACAGTTCGTTTTTATCACTTTTTTTAATGTGTTTTTTTTTTAGTGCAGTTATGTCACAAGCGGCAAGAAAATCCTTAGGCTGGCTTCACACCATGGTTTATGGGATCAGGTTCTGTCCAGTTTGAACCCAACAGAACCTGATCTGGTTTTGCCTCCCATGTATCCCTATGGTGCCGGATTGGTCCTATTTGGCCATCAGGTTTTGTGTATTCTGTGTCGGATTCGTCTTTGTCCTGTTTTTCACCATGCCCAAAATCGGAGCTTGCAGCATTTTTTGGCTCCAGTGAAAAAAATCGGACAAAACCGGACAGAAACGGATCTGGAGCGATCCGGCACCTATAACATGGGAGTCGGATCCGTGAAAAAATCAGATACTTTCCTGGATCCAATTTTTTGCACAGAGCATGCTCAGAAATTCTGCCGTCCAAACTTCTAGCACAGGCTGTGAATTCAGCACCAAGGACAGCGGCAGAGCAGACACAGGCAGACTTCAGCACCATGGACAGCAGTATTTCATGCACAGGCTGGGAATTCAGCACCTTGGACAGCGCAGAGCAGACAAGGCAGATTCGCACCATGACAGCGTATTCCGACAGGCTGATAATCAGCACTTGGACAGCGCAGAGCGACACAGGCAGACTCAGCATATGGACAATGACAGAACGATCCTGCAAAAAAACAGGATCAGGGACCATATTTGGCCACACTTTTCTACACATCCTGTCTTGTCAGGTTCTGTCAGGGTGATTCTGCAAAAAACAGGATCCACTCTGACAGACAAAAATTGTGGTGTGAAGCTAGCTTTATGCCAGCAAAATCAATGAGAATCCTGAAGTTTCGTGCACATGTTGCTTTCTTTTCCGTTCACATTTGGTACAAATCTTTCTCTCAATTCTTTCAGTATTGTTGCAACATTTTTACACCCCAGAATGCATGAAAAATGCATTGAAAATATGCATGCAAAAAACGTGGCAAATACACACCGAAAACGTGTCAAAACGCAGGGACGCAGATTTGGTGCACACATTTCTGAATCCAAATATATCATGCACGCCTACCCTAAGAAATCCAATTTTTGTCATATTGTTGACACAATCAAATCAGAATGTAATAAAATAATAAATAATGTATTGTCTAACATTTACATATCGTCAGATGAATTGATATAGGCTTTATAACATTTTTGTCCTATGATTTAACCTTTCATATGAGCATATAATTCAATATAGTCACACTATAACCCTTCGTCTAAACACATTTAACCTATGTTCTCTATCCTCGAAGCCTAAGCCCCTGTGCTGTGTGAAGAGACAAGGTCCATAGATAGTGATCACGTAGTTAATACATTGCGTGTACGTTTATTTGTTAGTGTCTGTATGGAAGTTTCCAAAAATAACAGAATGTCAGCACAGTAGGGAACGGCTGTGCGCCTTCTGTCTCTGGGTGCAGGCCCCTTAAGTCTTATTAAATTTGGACAGGTTGATATTGTAGCGTTGTACTTCTGTCTTGATCAGTTGATACAAGGCTGCTTTGAGATCAGTCACAACCGTATCCAATTTTCTCCAAGATGCAGGTTCATTGCTGGGTCAGTACACTTTTTATTGCGGAGAGAATGAGAGGCCATGCTGGCAGACCACAGGTAATAGGCAGCGTTTTGTATCCAGGTGAGTAGGCTTTCAGACCTAAATAATTAGGTGCTAGGACTCCTTTGGTAATTCGTCCAATAAAGGTGTTTAATGATGGTATGAACGGTTAGATGTGGTGATTAATTAGCCTGGGCATTTTGGTCTGGCTAGTGTGCATGCTGTAGAACATACTGGAAATCAGCTGGTAGGCATGCCGTCTTGTAAAGGGCTTTCTGCTGTGACACTGGTTATATATCATTGCAGCTGTGCCCTTTGATTACTGGGAGGGCTTGCAGAGTGATTAATAGCCAAGATCAATGTTTCTGCCCAGCACATGACATTTGGTCACAGAGCAACCATATACTTATTCCCCTTTGGCACAACGCTTAGGAGAAATGAAGGATGATACCTGCCAATTTATAGCTGAGGAGCTTCCAGTTTATAAAATGAGTCAACTTTGACTGTACAAAATTATTCCCAATTGAAATAATTAGTGTACCATTAAACACAATTAGAGGTAAGACTACAGGCGCATGCTTGCGAACCCCAGCCAGTTGACAGATGGTTAAATTGTCCGATTTGGCCGCATTTCATAAAAGGCGCACACTTTATTTAGCAAAAAGAGATAACATTTAAAGTAAACATATAACCACACAAACCATAGTTAACAACATACATCATACACAGGTCAATGTGCTGACAAAGGTTCTGGGCCAGATGTGTCAATTGATCATTTAGGACAATGCAATAGACAAGTAGTAATTATACTAAGATATGACCATTCATAATTAATAAATAAATAAACCACCTATTCCTGGGATAAAGGTCCTTTTATGACAAATAATAAGGGACCCATTCATAGACTTCTTGAAAGAGTATTCAGTTCAGGGAAACAAATCAATCTGCAAATAAGTTAATTAATTACCATGTTTCCCCTAAAATAAGACCGTCTCTTATCTTACTTTTTGCTCCAAAAAATGCACTACAGTATGTCTTATTTTCAGGGGATGTCTTATTTTTTCATCATCCACTTCCAAGCCCCAATATTCCCATGCAGCCCCCAATATCCCCACCATCCCCTTGCAGCCCCCAATATTTCCATGCAACAACTTCACGCCCCCCCCCCCGTATTATTTTAGGGGAAGCAGGATATTAGGCTACGACAGAACATTAAGCATTTAGTCTTCCTTTTTCAAGAATACCAGTTAATTATTTTTTAAATGAGTTATGTGATGCAACTTCCTTCAGGTGCTGCAGTGACCAGGAAATCTGGAGTCTCCCTGGCCTCCGGTGTTTACTGCTGGGTGGTTAGATCCCTTGCAGTCTCGGACGCTGGTGTCTGAGGTTTTGCACTCTTTCTCTGGGGCGAACCGGTATGGCTCCACTCCCCCTCACTATCTCCTCCTTGCCTCCGACCCTTGCTCTAGGGTCCCTCACACTGCTAACGGCTCTCATTGGTACAGGCTTAACGCAGCTCTGTCACCAGGATGTCTTCACAGTCCTCCCTGGAACTGCACTGCCAGGCTCCTCTTCCAGGCCTGAATATATAGGGGCCTCGCCTGAACTCGTTTGTAGAGCTCCCCCTTCAGGTCTGGGGTGGAAGGTGTTGTGTGCAGGCTTATCTGATGTGGAGATCCTTCTCTGCCCAGATGTATCCGTGGCAACGGGACCCTGGGGTGCTGATAAATGGCAAATGAGGTTTAATGGGATAAATGTAAAGTCATTCACGTGGGCAGAGGAAACAAAAGGTATAATTATGTGCTTAATTGTAAAACACTGGGCAAAACTATCACTGAAAAAGACCTGGGTGTATGGGTAGATGACAAACTCACATTTAGTGGCCAATGTAAGGCAGCTGCTGCAATGGCAAATAAAATAATGGGATGCATTAAAAGAGGCATAGATGCTCATGAGGAGAACATAATTTTACCTCTATACAAGTCACTAGGGCGACCACATTTAGAATACTGTGTACAATTCTGGTCTCCGGTGTATAAGAAAGTCATAGCTGAACTAGAGCGGGTCCAGAGAAGAGCGACCAAGGTTATTAGAGGACTGAGGGGTCTGCAATACCAAGACAGGTTATTAAGCTTGGGGTTATTTAGCTTGGAAAAACGAAGGCTTAGGGGTGATCTTATACTAATGTATAAATATATGAGGGGACAGTACAGAGACCTTTTTAATGATCTTTTACTCTTAGGACTGAGACTGGGACAAGGGGGCATCCTCTACTGTTGGAGGAAAGAAGGTTTAATCATAATCACAGACGCGGATTCTTTACTGTAAGAGCAGTGAGACTATGGAACTCTCTGCCACATGATGTTGTAATGAGTGACTCACTACTAACATGAAGGGCCTGGATGCCTTTCTTGAAAACTATAATATTATCAGTTATAATACTAGATTCTTTGATAGGGCGTTGATCCAGGGAACTAGTCTGATTGCCGTATTGGAGTCAGGAAGGAATTTTTTCCCCAATGTGGAGCTTATGTGTGACATGTTTTTTTTGCCTTCCTCTGGATCAATATGTTAGGCTATGGGTTGAACTAGATGGACTTAAAGTCCTCCTTCAACCTTAAAAACTATGTTACTATGTAATAGCACTGTCTGCGTTATTTCACCATTGACTCGATTGTTATCATGAATAAAAAGCTGAAAAAACAGATGTGTGTTCACACAATGGTTGTTGGTGCCTCTCTAAAAAAAAAACGCATGCTGTCTTCAGTTATCTATAATCATGTCTGCATGCCAAGCAATCTTTTTCACTCTCTCCAATTGAAAACAGAAAAATACTGCAAAAATGCACTATTTTTCGCACTGTAAGGGTGCAGATTTGGTGCGGAAAATGACTGCACCAAAAAGCAGCGTTGGCACATATTGTTTGTCACCAGGATAAGACCCTATTTGTGCTTTATTTAATTCACAGTTTTCTCAGAGTTATATTTCCGAATCCCTTCTTGGAGGTTATTTACCACTATTGAAGTGAGTAGGACGTTACACCTTCTACAGTGACCCCAAGTTTACAATATGATGTTTCATAATGTTGTGTAATTTATCTCCTGCACTTTAGCTCCGAGAGTGGTAACATGTCTAGTCCCACACTGCCCTCTGCTGGCCTTTCTCTAAACTACAGTTTCCTTATATGATCAAAGGTTGCTTAGCAACCAAAGAGGCATTTTTCAGCAGTTGAAGTAGCTCCTGTAGACGCAGGATGGAGGACACAATAGTGACAATGCGAGCACGTGGGTTTAGGAGAAATGACAACACCTGTGCCATCCTGTCCTCTGGCGAGTACGAGCAGTGAAGAATAATACAAAGAACTTTATACAGATCCCCGCTGGTAAGAAACTCTCAGAGCTAAACAAGAGGGAGAGTTCATTTAGTGGACATGGAGTAAAAGTTCCTAATCGTTCAAGAAACTACAGTTATAGTGTCCATGTTTTTTATGGACTACAACTCCTCAGCTACTCACAGGACAAAAACTTATCCTGCATATACCAGTTCTACTTTTTACATTGCTTCAACTGGATAGCTAGCACGAAACCTGACAGGATTCACTCCGATTTCGGCCGCAAACGATGAGGTTAGGCATTCCAGGCGAGATATCTCATATAATCTGGGGAATAGATTGAGCAGAGTCAATAAAAATAACTGACGTGGACTCAACACCAATGGCGTCTCGTCCTCCAGTCCTAACACCGCCTCATTCCTGATGCTCTGAGCGCTGACACCGGTAGAATGTGACTTCACCCTGTCAGCTTACACTAACTGCAAAAATATAAACCTACATGATGAATGTTGGGTTTTTATCATACGAGGCCATGGATCTGGTGGTAAGTTACATCCTGAAACAATGTTTATTTCCTCCACTTTTGAAGCTCACTTGGGATAACATAAACAGTAGGATATAACGATAGCTGTGGAAGAGGAGTCACTCCTCAGAGGTCAGGAAGAGCAGCCTGATGCAATTTCCTTTGATGTGTAAAACACTCTGTTGGGCTCCCCTGACCACACAGAATTATTCTTTTCTTTTTTTAATTTTTATGTTTTTATTTTCACATTTTAAGAATGATATGATTAATGATATGGTTTTATATTGATTCTTTTTTTAAATAAAGGTCTGGGACGCTTGGTAACATGTTTCATATACCGTACATTCAATTGTGACTTTTATAAAATACATCCCTATTTATTCTATATATACAGCCTTTGTGTGTATATAGAAAGATGATCTAAATAAAAATTACTTTTTAAATATATTATATAAATTGCTTTAAGATTCTTTTATGATAGGTAGTGACACAATTTCTCTAAATTGCTTTAAGATTCTTTTAAGATAGGTAGTGACACAATTTGACCGCTTTACAATGTCAAAGAACTGGAAATTAAATTTAGTAGAAATTCAAATGTCCATGTATCACAGTGCAAGTAGGGACCACAATGTACAAACCGGCTGTGGGTCTCCTGACCCGAAATTGACAGCTTCTCTTATGAGTATGAGACTGCCAAGCTCAGGTCAGGAGACTCACAGGCAGTCTGTACTTGGACTGTGACACACTGTGTCTGAATTCGGCATTGTAGTGTTTTAATCCTAAAAACTGCTCTGTGTAGACTCATTTAGAGATTTCAGCTCTGAAGCCTGCACAACTATGAATGCAGCTCTGGATTATAATACAGTAATAAGCTGTAGCTCATGAGTTCAAGAAAATTCAAGGTATTTAAAGCAGATCTGTCACTAAGTTTCTAAATACAAACTGAATATATTGTTTTATAGGTCTGATGAGGAACCTACATTTACTTTGAGAATCTATGTCAGAATGGAATGGCTGATTAATCCTTTATGAAAGTTTGGCAATTTGCCCCCCGCCCCCAGCCCTGATTGACAGCTCTTCAGTGTCCCTCCTCCCTGCTGCTGCAATTTCGCACTGCTCAGTGAAAGCTGCAGCTGTCAGTCAGGTTGAGTGAGCACAGGCTGAGTGCATTTAGACTATTGAGCTTCTCTAAAGGGCCTGTTTCACGCTACCATAACGTTAACAATATCGTTGAAACGTCACGGGTTTTCAGTCCAATGTCGTTCAGTGTGACATGTACATCTGATCAACGATAATCGGGCAGATCATTCATCAGAGGTTTTTAAACCGGACCTAAAACCAAACGATGAGCACTCGTCCAACCTGCAGCATCGGTGTGTGTGACACCTCGATAACGATGCCGTTAACGAACTCGCCTATTGAGAAGTGAAGGATGTAAGCCATCAAACGACCGCAAGTATCGATCGCTTGTCGCGAAATCATTGCTGCGTCGTTAAAGATATCTGTATGTGTGACATTTCACTAGCAATCATTGAACGACGTTCAAGCGATCTAGGTCAAGTCGGATCATTGGTTGGCTCGTTCGACAATTGAAACGTGAAACGGACCCTTTAGGCTAGGGTTAGACTTGCGTCATGCATTTTCTAAATGTATGCACTATTTTCATGTGCAAATGTTGAAAAACGCATGTGTTAACGCACCCATAGACTAATGCAAAAAACTAATTGCAAAAGTGCTATGCGTTTGACGCTATGCGTTTTTGGTAGTGCACCCAAAAACACAGTATGCAACGTTTTTGGGCCCGTTATTGAAAATGCATGGGTTTTTTAACATGGGAGTCTATGGGAAATGCATGCGTTAACGCACTGTACATATATATACCATGTGTTAATGCCTGCGTTGATGCATGCGTTAAAAATGAACATACATGTCTTGGAAATGGCAAGGGGGAAAAAAGCATCCTTTAATGCATCCCTCAAACAGATGCAACCTCCCAAATGTGACCCTAGCCTTTGATCTGATTCACTGACTAAGGCTAGGGTCACACTTGCATTTTTTCCATGCATTTTTCACACTTGTTTTTTGTGAAAAACGCATCCATAGGCCCACATGCAAAAAATGCATGCCCCAATGCCAAAAATGCATGTCTAAAGTGCCATGCGATTTTTGGATGCGTTTTTGGCTCAGCACCAAAAAATGCATCATGATACATTTTTTGATGCTTTTTCAAAAATGCATGCGTTTTTGTAACATGGGGCCCTATGGGAACTGCATGCAAAAACACATGGCACTAAATGGTACCATGCATTTTTTAAGGCTGTTCCACACCTAACAGCAAAAACGCAGCCCAAAAACGCAGGCTGCAAAAAGACTTAAAAAAATGCATGCAAGTGTGACCCTAGCCTAAAATTGTACATTCAAGTCCATGTTTCTGTGAAAAAAGGCGTAAATCTATTGTACTGTATGGCGGATTTGAAAAAAAAACAAGGCACAATGAGGGGTGTAGCAGGAAGAAAATAATAGCAAACTGTTTTTGTCCTCTTTAGAAGGCTGTATAAGGCTAGGGCCACACTTAAGGGTGGAGGCACACTATCATGCATCAAAAACGCTGCGTTTTTGATGCATGACAGTGATGCGAGTGCAGTGCTAGTTTGGTGCTAGTGTGGTGCGAGTGTGGTGAATGTGCCTGGCTGTATGTAAGTGTATGTGGTGCGAGTGTGAGGTGTGAGTGCGTGTGTGCTGTTTTCTTTTCTCTGCTGTCCATGGTCTTGATGGACCACGGAACAGCATTCCTGCTATCCCCGTACAGTTACAATAATGTTTAATTGCTGTGACAGCAGCAGTGAAGCATTATTGTATGTATAATTTATTATTTATTGCAAAGTTACACTTATCAGCTTAATTGTACATGTTTTTACAATGTCGGCTGTTCAGGAGTTCATTCAGCACTGTGTTACCGAGGGGGTTTTAAACCAGTGATTAAGGGGTTAATCAGACGCTGGTGTCATGACACCATCTGTCCAGGGGTTGTCTTCTTCCCCTGGATACATGGTGACATGACATCATGTGTCTGAATGGGTTAATTATTCTGTAAACCAACTTTAAGTTTATGTCGGGACAGAAAGAGCTGGGATTTATGAATGAAGCCAGGGCTTCAGCACCATGGACAGCCTCTCACAAATCACGGCTCTTTCTGTCCCGACATAAACTTAAAGTTGGTTTACAGAATAATTAACCCATTCAGACACATGATGTCATGTCACAATGTATCCAGGGGGGGAAGACAACCCCTGGACAGATAGTGTCATGACACCAGCGTCTGATTAACCCCTTAATCACCGGTTTAAAACCCCCTCGGTAACACAGTGCTGAATGAACTCCTGAACAGCCGACATTGTAAAAACATGTACAATTAAGCTGATAAGTGTAACTTTGCAATAAATAATAAATTATACATACAATAATGCTTCACTGCTGCTGTCACAGCAATAAAACATTATTGTAACTGTATGGGGACTGCGGGGGCCAGTGATTTTGACAGCAAACGGCTGCGACTCTCGCACCGTGTGCTGTATGGGTGCAAGTTTGACTCGCACCCATATACTTATAATGGCCTCTCGCACGAGAGAATCGCGTGCAATCGCAGCGTGCTGCGATTGCACTCGCATTGCCCTCGCAAAGCGAGAGTAATGCGTGAAACTTGCATTGGTGTGACCTGTATCATTGAAAGATACAGGTCCGAGTTTAATGCAAGTTTTTCTCGCTTTAAACTCGTGCGAGTAAAATGCCAGTGTGCCTCCACCCTAAGAGGTAATCTATATTAGCTGGATGACGTTACAGCAGAGCCCAGCCTGCTGTAACGCTGACTGCTAACGTCGGGAGCTTCCTATGTACGCTTATCCATAGAAACCTGCTTTTTACTATGGATACAGCTTCACAGGAAGCCCCAGTCAGTGCACTTATCTAGCACGCACAGGAAAACAGTGCAGACGTTTTCCTGTGCGTCCAGGATAAGCGCACTGCCGGGGGCTGTGAAGCTGTATACATAGTAAACAGCGGGTTTCTATGGTCCAGCATTCATAGGAAGCATCTGACATTAGCAGTCAGCGTTACAGCAGGCTGTGCTCTGCTGTAACATCATCCGGCTAATGTGGGTGCACTGTTAAGTGTGGGCCTAGCCTAAGGCTAGGGTCACACATGCCAATCCATTTTTTATAGTGTTTATAAAAATGGATCCGGTTTTGTTTGGGTGCTTTTTGTGCCTCCTGTCACCCTGGACGTTTTTTGGACTAAGTAATTTTTTCTTAAAAACGCATATGTGTTAACACATGGTACCTGTATGTACCATGCGTTAACGGATGCGTTTCCCATAGGGCCCCATGTTAAAAAAACGTGTGCATTTTTCCTGCACCCAAAAACGTTGCATGCAGCGTCTTTTGGAGGCAGGGAAAAACGGTATAGCGTTTTTGAAAAACGCATTGGCATTTAAGTGTACCATGCGTTAACAGATATGCGTTTTTGGACTTAGAAAAAAAAGTCCAAAAACTGATTCCAAAAATGGATCCAGGGCAAAACGGAAGTCATGTGTGACCCTGGCCTAAGGCTGGGGTTACACTAGCACTAGGATTACGTTCAGGGGGTTCCATCAAAAAGATCTGGCAGCATTAATGCAGCGTAACCATAAAGGTAACGCTGCCTAATACAGTCCTATGGGTGAGGGACTCCCGACTGCAGTCAAACTCCAGCATGTAATTGACGGAATTTGAAACCTCGCGCTATTTCCAAGCGGACCACATGACGTGCACTTCAACATCATGTGGTCCGCTTGGAAATAGCATGAGATTTCAAACTTCGGCAATTACATGCCGGCATTTGACTGCGCTCAGGAGTCTGTCCCCCGTAGGATTGTATTAGCAGAGTTAAGGCAGCGTTACCTTTACGGTTACGCTGCGTTCATGCTGCCAGATTCTTTTTAACAGAACCCCCTGACCGCAATCCTAGTGCTAGTGTGACCCTAGCCTATCTCCTTTTAAGGGATTTTCCCAAAAGCGAATTTAATTTTCAGGTCTGTTTTTTTGAGGATCCACCTTTTCAGCTGCAAAATAGATCTGCTTTACAAAAAACGCATCTTCTAATCACACAGTGCGTTTTTGATGCGTTTTTTTGCAGATCTGTTTTTTTTAGCGCATTCACTAATAAGGACAATGGAGAAAGCGGATCAGGACAAACACACAAAAAGGCTACATTCACACGGTGCATAATTGTAGTTCATTGTACAGATGTGCTATAAGGGCCACTTTACACACACAGATATCTGTGACCAACTTCTGAACAGATCTCTGGTTGCAGTGAAATCATGGACACATTGCTCCATTTTGTGGCTGTGTACAAATGTAACAATGTGTCCATGATTTCACTGCAACCACATATCTGTTCAGAAGTTGGACAGATAAGTTGGTGTGTGTAAAGTGGCCCTTAGGGCCACGTCACACAAACAGATATCTGTGCAGATATTGTTCGCAGATCTCTGGTTGCACTGAAATCATGGACACATTGTTCCATTTATACACAGCCACATAATGGACCAATGTGTCCATGATTTCACTGCAAAAAGAGATCTGTGAACAATATCTGCACAGATATCTGTGTGTGTGACGTGGCCCTAAGGGTACCGTCACACGGGGCGACGGTTGCGGCAATGTTGCCGGCGATGCGCGGGAGCGCGCATCCCTGGCAACATCGCCGGGGAGATGTCACACGGAGCAACTTACCGGTGATGTCGCCGGCTAGTTGCCGCGGCTATCGCTCACTGGGTTGCCCAGCAACCCAGCGAGCGGTAACTCGCAATGTTGGAGATAGGCGGTGTCGCCCGCAACATTGCAGGTTGCCGCGTTACACAGGGCGATCAGGCATGATCGCCTCAGCAACATTGCCAGGTTTCCCAACATTGTTGGTAAACCTGGCGATGTTGCTCAGGCAATTCATCGCCTGACTATCATCCTGTCACACGCGGTAACTCGCCGGCGATGTCGCCACAATTAGGCCACGCCCCTGTGTTCCCGGCGATATCTCCCCGTGTGACGGTACCCTTATGGTACCTTTACACGCCGCCACAACAGGATGGATACCAACGGCAACTTCACGTGCACGAGCACGGGCGAACGGTTACCAACGGGAACCGCACCCTCTTTACACGCCGCCACAAGGTGCGCTACGCTACGCTACATCTACAGCTAGCTACATCGCCGGGTGTCGCAAGTAGCCGTCTGTAGCTCAGCGTACCAGCTTTACACACCGCCACCACAGAGTGATCTGGGAGCAACAAAGGCAGGACGTAAAACAAATAGGCGTGCCACAGACCTGTACGCCGCGCCCAAACCACAACCATTGGCCAACACTACGGAGTTGTGATTGGGCACGACGGAAAGGGCGGATGGCCGAGACGTGCCGTACTAGTGAGCGGAGTGTGGCACGGAATAAGCACCTGTGACATGGCGGAGCCTGGCGAATGCATCGAAATCGATGGTAATGGGTCACGCTAGAGCGGTGGCCAGTCACATATCCCGTGTGTATTAAAGTAGCGGTCCGGGGCTATGTGTGCGTAGTACAAGTGTTTGCCTTGTCACGCACGATCAGCGCTTGTGACAGCCGCGTGTGCCGATTGCACTGAGGTGCGTTTGTGTAGTGCTGAAGGGACAGCTCATCCAAGATGGAGGGCTGTGAGGCAAGGGCCAATCGTAACGCAGCATCTTCCACCAATGATCGCTGAAGGGGCGCGGTATCACGGAGCCTGGGTGACGCCTTAGCCACATTGCAGCTACATCGCCGGATGTCCCGAGTTCCCTTCTGTAGCTTCTTTACACGCCGATACAGCTCGCTACAATCGGCGATGTAGCCATATGTTTATGGGCAGTGCACGGATACAGAGGTATCTGTAGCCGGCTGTGTCGTCCCGTCTTCAGACGCCGCTACTACGGGCGATATTGGCGCGACAAGCTACATTTGTAGCCTGTAGCGGGTTGTATCCATCCTGTTGTGGCGGCGTGTAAAGGTACCATTAGAGTGGAATGCAGTAAAAAGCAGTGATGTTGTCTGTCCCAGCCAAATCAATGCATTTTACTTTTTCACATTCAGACACTGCACTTTTTAGGGATCTGCGTTTAGGCTCAAAAATCCAATGCTGCGCCATACTTTACCGTTTTTTGCGCGTTTTTTTGAGGATTCATTTTTGCAGTGAAAGCAGTGGCGATTAGCATCTCAGCCAAGTCAATGCATTTCCATATTTAGCATTCAGATGCTCTGTTTTTTTTGAGGATCTATTTACTGTGGAAAGCGGATCCTCAAAAAGAATGAGCATGTCAATTTGGCTACATTCACACACAGCATTATTGCTGCGTTTTTTGAGGATTCGTTTTTGGTGCAGAAATTGCACCAGGAATGGATCCTCACAAAGCGTAGCCGTCTGTGTGTGAATGCTGCTGCAGTATTTACTCACCTTGCCACACTCCCTCGGTGTTCTCCAGTGGTGTCCTGTCATCCTGGAGGCCACAGCGAGCGCTGCCTCTAGGACCCTGTGGCCTGGTCATGTGACCAGGTGATGTCACACAGTGACATGGGGCAGTCCCAGATCCTTCAACATGTCCTGCATCCTCGGTATAAAGGGAGATCACCGACCCCTTCCTCAGTTCAAATCAATATGATATTGCCATGTTTCAGGGCATTTCAGGGAGCCCTGAAAAGTATTGACTAATAAATCAATATTATATTCACCCTTTCATGGCTTGTGGAATATGGCAGCATGCTTTTTTTTTTTTTATATAATTCTTTATTTAGAATGTTACGAACTTAACAACATAAAGATATAAACAACTGTACAGTCATACATTGGTCACAAACTTCAAACTGATACCCAGTTTGTACTTGCTTATGGAGGTATAAGCTGAGACCACATGCCGAAACATTGAATGGCCCAAAACAGAGCATTGGCGAACCAGTAAGGTCCTGGAAGGCCAGAGAGTAGCTTTTTCCATAACACAAGAAAGGAAAATGCAAATCAACAGAGAAGTGAGCAGCGATGGTATAAACACAAACCATCGACAACATTTAAAAAACAAAGTAATGGAGAGGAGAAAAAAAGCATGGTTTTTAACCCTTCATCCTCCCCTTTCATTTTCTGAGATTTGGGTTTTCATTGGCTGTAAGCCATAATCATCAACATTTACAGAAATAAACACGTGAAATAGATCACTCTGTTTGTAATGACTATATAATATGTGTTTCATTTTATGTATTGAATTACTGAAAAAAATAACTTTTTGATGATATTCTAATTCATTGAGATGCACTTCATTGTCTGCGACGTTTTTCTGTGTGCTCAGCTAAAGCGCACTTTTGAGTTCTGTGTTTGGCCGCATCCAAGGTAAACTACGGGTTACTATGGAGCAGTGTTGCCGGGCAGCGAGTGACGTTAACGCTAGCCATTACAGCAAGCTTTGCTATGCATTTACTGGAATAGTGAGACATGGGTCACCCTCCAAGTGTGACCCTAGCCTAAGGCCAGCTTCACACCATGATTTTCTGCTGTCAGGCTCTGTCTGGTGGTTTGCAGAAAACACCGGATAGAACCTGACAGCCCCGAACATAACAGAAACGGAGGGTCCTGTTTTGTGCTGGAATCCTCCCTGCGTGTGCCTGGAACTATCCAGGTGCTGAAATTTTAGCATAGAGGCTGGAGGGAGCTAGCTGCTGTGCTGAACTTTCAGCCGGGGAGCTCTCCAGGTTCTGAAATTCAACGGAGGCTGCTTTTAAAAGCCACTGCTCTTTCAGCACCTGGGAACCGGTCCAATTTTATGTCGGATCCGGCATGATCCGGCGCCCATAGACTCCCATGTTATGGATGCCAGATCGCGCTAGATTCGGGAGGATCCGATTATGTCTGATTTTTGCCTCGAACACAACAAAATGCTGCAAGCTCCAATTTTGTGTCTGGGGCTACAAAACGAAATCTGCCATATCCTCCCGGACAGCACAAAACTGGATGGCAAATCACTGCCATCCGGCCCCATAGAAATACAATAGAGGCAAAATCGGATCCGGGGCTGTCCGGTTCACACTATGGTGTGAAGCTGGCCTTACCTAAGTTAAACCTAGATTGTTGTATTGGGGTTTCTTGAGCTCTCCAGGGGACATGACTCTGAGTCTACCCACTAACTTCTGAGAACATGTGCACATCATGACACATATAGGACTGTTATTGATCAGCTGCAATGTCAGCACCAAATGGGGTCGAATGCTACTGGGCATTAGGAGATCATTATTGTGTAGAGACTTGGTTCTTTATAGGATCTCCTGGTACGGTGGTAAGGAAGTCTGATGAGGTAAGATATTCAAATTGACTTGACATATTGTATACAAATAAATATAGGCACCATTAGTCAGTAAACCTAGGTCCTACACGCCCTATAGAGACTTCGGAAACTCCATGAAACGTGCATTGAAAAGCCTTCAGTGGCATAAACAGTGCTACACAGTGATGTGGATATACTAACACTTTCTAACATTTTAAAGAAGTTCATTTAAAGTACAAACATATTTTATTTCAACGCTTTCATTTATTGCTCTGTTTCCAGTCAGCAATCAATGACTCAAAGTGCTGCTGCTGCCCCACCAATTAAATAAGCCCTTTTATGAAAGTAGCATTGAAATAAATATTGCTTTAATTATACGTGGCTGTTTACATCAACTCTGTTTTCCACATAAATCCCGTTGACGTCTCCAATTTATTTATTAGTGTTCTTTCAGCATTTTTAACACTAATGAGAAAAACAAATCTGAAAGGTACATTGACCCAAAATCACAATTACTGTTCTCATGCTAAAATGACAATAAATTAATTTGATAAAGCTAAATACTGATATAGTGAACACCCGGTAAAGAGAATAATGACCAACATAATTATATCCGTGAATTGACCTTATATACTTCATTTAAAAGGCAACTCCACTTTCAGAGCATAAACTAATTCTTTAAAGAGCATAAGAAATTGGAACAAATGGAAGAAGTTTGCTACTAGGCAGATTTAGGATTCTAAAAAAAGCTGTCCAGAGGTTTATATTTTTGATAAGGTATATGTTTGCACCGTGTTAGCCAGTAGATGGAAATATTAAATTATGAGAGTGCTCACTGGTTGATATATTTTAACGGCCAACTTAAAAGATAGTAAATAGCAAGCTTTCAAGACTACTTGGGTCTCGTAAGCTTGCTATGAACCTTTCAGCCTGATGAAGAGACCTGGGTAGTATGGAATACTTGCTATTATCATCTTTTCAGTTAGCCACTTAAAGGTATCAACCACTGAGGACTCTCAGATTTTAATATTTTTTGAGGAAATTTTAAAGCATCTCCCGGTGAATCTACTACTAGGCAATGTCAAATGAAAAACTGCAAAAAAAGCTTTAGGAGAAAACTATTCTGTTGTGTGCACATAACATCTTTTTTGGATTCTGCTCTGAAATCCTCGTGAAAAAGAGCTTATTTAAGTGCTCAAAGATGAAGAAGAGCATTTCTACGTAAAGATGACTTGCTGGTGGACTCAGATGGAAGAGGAACCCTGTTCAAGAACAATATATGGACCCTTTGGATTCAAAGAGCTTATCTAAATGCACAATTCCACCTACTTTGGAGGTAGAACTGGGCCCCCTTACGTCTTGTGCCCCTGTGTGACCACACATATTGCCCCAATGATGTGGCCGCTGCTGTAGTGGTCATATATTCAGTATTTTGAGATTGTTTTAATTGATTCAGGTTTCAAAGATGCCAAGCAGTTAAAAGAAATTTGCTGAATAATTTTCAGTAATTTTCCACTCTGAAAATACGCAATACTGTACAATACCTGTCAATGACAATGCTGAAAAGACACCCAGAAGACCTTTAGGTGTATTTATGAATGTTTTCCCAACATTTTTACATGAAAAACCACTAGCAACTTCTTCATTGTTGAATGGAGTTAAATAAAACAACTCAAAAACACCAGTAATAAAGACTAGGACTCACATCCTCGTTCAAGCAACCAGGAAGTAAGGAAACTGTATGGAGACTGTAGAGTTGTGAGCTGTTGAAAAGACATTTTGAGAATACTCGTTTAGTGTTTAGTATTAAGATTATTATTATTATTATTATTTATTTATATAGCGCCATTAGGTTCCATGGCGCTTTACATGAGGATAAGGGAGACAAGAACAAGTACACTAAATCTAGGCGATCAGGACGTACAGGTACAGGAGGGGCAGGGACCCTGTCCACGAGGGCTCACAGTCTACGAGATAAAAGTATTAAGCACAAAATTATGTCTCCTTTATCTGGAAGACTCTTATTTCTACCTCATTGTCAACTAAATAAAAACAAGAAGAGTCTTAAAAGTTTATTCTCAAATTATTATATTTTTTGGATTATAAAATGCACTTTTTCAATACGAAATTGGGGGGAAAATGGGGGTATATCTCATAATCTGGTTATACCTTATGGTGGTGGAGCATGGACTCAGGAGCAGGGGCGTAACTACAACAGGTGCAAGGGTTGCAATTGGATTCGGACCCTGGAGCCTAGGGGGCCCCAAATGTCCCTTTGGCTTATCGAAAAAGACTAATGTTAATAAAAAATTGCAGTAATTGGGGGCGCCCTTGGAGCTTTCACATAAGGGCCCATGATCTTCATGTTATGCCACTGCACAGGAGGCAGGATTCAGATTCAAGGATGTACCGATGGCGGCATGGTCAACGCCACTGATTTCCCAGCAGTAGACACGATGGGTTAAAGGAAAATGGCTGTGGAGGCAGCGCGTGTACAAACGGAGATATCGTAGACCTGCAGCATTGCCCCACTGTGCCAATGGCACACCACAAATCATTAACCCACTGTTCCACCAATGGCACACCCCATAGCATTGCTCCACCGTGTAGCATCGCACCACTCATGATGCCACCAGTGGCCCTGTATCCTGCAATCCCACTCCACTGCACCCCAGAGTAAGCTGCACGTGGATTATAAAATACACTCTACTATATTAAGATTGGTCCCCTTTTCTACCATTAAGTATTATTTCTTTCCCATTTTTTTCCTCTAAAATTGGGGTGCGCCTTAAAATCCGCAAAATATGGTACTTTAATTAGTTAAACAACATAGAGATAAGCATGCTTGCAATTAATTTCCTTTTTCTCTACGTTGTCATTCTACTGCAGTGATAACTTTATCTTTCATAGTTTACAGCTTGTTTTCATGGAGCTTAGTCACTAGTGCCTGCCCAGATCCTGGTTGAGAGAGAGCAGTAGTTACATGCCTGCCAACATACAAGCGGTTTTAAGACTCGTGCCGGATATGAAAACGGAAGTCTGCCGGATTTTGAATATCGTAGATGTGAAAGCAGCCTAAACATACTTATAACAGTGTCCACTCCAGAGCAAACCTGTGCTGAGCTTTACAGTTCTACTAATCCTACAGTTCTGCTCTCACCAAAACTGTCACTCAAAGAGAAGTGCCTGCCCCATCAGAAACCAAAACGTGAGTAGGCTGCATAGTTCTGAGCTGCCAAAAATAAAACTTGAGAATACATAATGATGTTTGTGAAAGGCTGGTGTCACACTTGATCAGTTATTGACCTTGAATCCGTTATTGGCATCAGGTTTTTCACTTTTTTGCTCTAAGTCCAAAAACTGATGCTAAAAAACGAATGGTGCACTCAAGTGTGACTGAAATGATGTCAGTTTTTTTACCGGACCCAAAAAATGCTGTGCAGTGTTTTTGGGTGCAGGAAAGAACCGGATCTGTTTTTTTAACATGGGGCCCTATGGGAAAACGGATCTGGTTTTTAATTGCACAAAAAAATGGATCAGTTTTTTAGAACATTGTTTAGGGAAATAATGACAAAGTCCAAAAAACGTCCAGGTGCACAGGAGGCACTATTGGCACCCTAAAAATACCGGATCAGGTATGGAGAACTAGGGAAAAAACTGATGGCCAAGTGTGAACCCAAGCAAACTTAGGTGTTAAAACAATAAAATCAAACATTCCAATGTATGAATTAAAATGGGAAATGGCCTTTTCCTGTCAAAGGGTTATTTATTATTGTCAAACAAAAGGAACTACTGGGCACTATAGGGTATATACCAGGGCAAATCCATATGTATGTGGGTGACCATTCAGTGCAGCCTCCTGTGGTGTTGCACGCTATGTAGCCAAATGAGACAGATTATCCAATAGTAGTAGAATGAAACGGCGGCACTCACCGGAGTAGATCTCTGCAGTTTATTAAAAGTTCCACAGCATTTCCATGGACACTTTTATCAGGGGAGGGGGTGAGACGACGGACGACGGTCTACTGTTTCGCGGCTAATACCGCTTCTACGGGTCCTGATCAGGACCCGTAGAAGCGGTATTAGACGCGAAACAGTAGACCGTTGTCCGTCGTCTCCTCACCTCCTCCCCTGCTAAAAGTGTCCATGGAAATGCTGTGGAACTTTTAATAAACTGCAAAGATCTACTCCGGTGAGTGCCGCCGTTTCATTCTACTACTATTGGATTATTTATTATTGTGTTCTAAAATGGAAAATAAATGCTAAAAATCCTCCCATTCTTACCGAGGTAACCGACCACCTTTGTAGTGTAGCAGTAGCGGACGAACATGTGCAGGGCTTATAAATTCTTTCTAATAGGGATTGTAAGGGGGACTCTGACACTGGCCTGCATGAGTGGGAGTGCACTGTAAGTTCTGAATTCAGGACATATTCGGTGCAACTGGACTTCTCTGATGCTGCAGAGTCAAAACTTTTGGAGAAGTGGAGACAGCACAGGAATATCATATTTTTATGGAAAAAAGTTATTTAAGCACCTATACAGCCTTATACCACTACTAAAATGTGTAAAAATATGCTTAAAGCATAACTGCCATTTACGCTTTTATTTAATAAAAATGTAGAACAATTGATTTGAATAAACTTTCAAATATACTTTATAAGAGAATTCTGGTTGAAAACCATTCATAAACCTTCCAGAAGGTGTCCCCACTTAACTGTGTCAGAAGCAGACATATGTTCATTCTCAGTCAGATTGTCACATATTGACTGCCTTGCTGTATGGAAGTGCTGCTGCAGTGGTTTAAATGAAGCCTTTTTTTCTCTGCTTTGCAGTGTGTGGCTCTACATTGCATTAGGTGTGTGTGATGGATATGACTCATGCTTAGGTGAGCTGAGGGGCCTGCCTGGGCAGGCTGCTCCCCGCCCCTCGACCATAAATGGGTCAGCTGACATCCACCTGATGTCGCTGATTCAGGTCACTTCTGGACTGTGACCTGTTGTGCGCGGAAGCTGATCCAGAGCTGCTGCCTTACTCTCCATTGGAAGTTGTTGGGTTCTTTGGTCCGTGGGTGGAGGTATGGGCTTTGCCTAGGGCTTGTCAGGAGTTAGGAACTTAGGCTGGTGGCTTGGACCTCCTCACCTTTAGGGGTACCTCCGAGAACAGGGAAAGTCAGGGACCCCAGTATCAGGGCCAGACCAGGCTCCCCCGAATCCCTATGCCCAGTTCCCTCCTACTTCTGGGCACCCCGGCCGCCCCAGTGTGACACAGATCAGTCTTCAAGCTTCTCACACTGAATATGGGGCAAGTAACCATATAAGCGTAAAGGGGCGGAGCCTACAGAACATCCACACTGCTGACTGCAGCTGATGAGGTAACAATGTATCTGATTACTTCAGGCTACAGCACAGAGCTAAGCAATGTCAGAATCAGTGCAAACCCCGTTTTCCTTGGGACAAGCTTCTGATCTGTCATCTGGCTCCACACAGCTCAGCCATGATCTCTGTTAACAGTGATGTGACAGCAGAAAAGTGGTTATCAGCTGCTGGCCACACCCACACAGCCATAAAATGCAGTTTGTAAAAGAACACAGAAAAATGTGAGAACATAAGTCATATGGCACAAAAAAGCATTATTTTAACTGCTATGTGACCCATTATTAACAACCAGCGCAGTATTGTTTTTTCCTTTCAATGAAATGCCATTTACACTTTAAAGTTCCCTCTAAATACATAAAAAGAACCCTTCATTTTTATCCTAATATTATACACCCCCAAAAACTATCCAAGAAGAATTTCTCCTTTTGTTGGTAAAAGCCGCCACATGGTTTCTCATATATTGTAAGGTTCATATCATGGTTGTTTGTAAACTTTTGATGTAGCAGGCCTGACATGAAACAGGCAGAAGTGGAGGGCAATGTTTATAAAGATTAGCTTGACATCAATAACCTGTGTGAGCTGTCAAATGGCATGTAGCACGCAGAGATATATTAATCTGGCATAGTTAGCATTGTAAGTGGTTAGAATAAATAAAGGGATCAAGCAGATGAAGAGGGATTAACTGTGCAGATTGAGCAAATTTAAGTCACTGCAGCAGTGATTTTACAAAGGATTAGCTCGCTTTTACAAATATTGATTACTGATTTGCTACTCTGAAAGAAGATGAAACAGCTCTCACTTGCTGGACTGGGCGTTAGGTGAAGTTTTCATCATTCACACCAATCCTCCTGTCATGAGCATTATTGAAATTGACAGATATATTATATGATAAATGGTTGGGTTAGGGCACAGAATACATTTGTACAATTTTTTGAGCTGTAATGTTACACATGATTTCTTAACTATGAAAGCGGAGAATGTAGCAATTTTTAGAAACGGAAACCCGTCAGCTTAATTTATCCATGGAAAGGAAGATGAAGATTATCTGCGCTCACGTGCCAATCAGTCTGTAACACAGATGTGGCATAAAATAAGGAGCAAATAATGCCATTCTCTTCTAAACTGCAGCAATTCTGTTATTTTTTTGTTTTGTTTTAAGGCGTTAATATAAAGTCCTGATGTTGGGAAAATATGTGTAATCTCATTTTTCTAATTACCGTACTTCCACAAAAATTAGAGTGTACATCAGACCTGATGTGCGTGTTCCATAGGGGTAATCCACTACTAGACAACCCCATATTAATTACCTTCTGGCAGTGGTGCAACTAGAGTATCATGGGCCCTGGAGCAAGATTTGTATCTGGGCCCCTCCCTCACATGTTGGTCAGAAGAATGCACCATTGCAGATTTTGAAATCCTATAAACACATATATGTTGCTCCCCTTCCCCTTCATTATGTAGTTATGTCGCCAATCCTGTACTAATGTCCCTTATCCTGGGACCATCTTGGTATATATGCCCCCAATCCTGGGCCCACACATGTATATATGATCCCATTCTTGGCCCATACTTGTATATATGTTCTCTGGTATATATGTCCCTTATCCTGGGACCATTATGATATACTAGATGGCGGCCCGATTCTAAAGAATCGGGTAGTCTAGAATCCATATATAGTTTATTTACTAATAGTTACGGGAGTGCGGTGAAATGAATTGTGTGTATACAGGTGGCTCAGTGGGTAGCAGAGTATACGGTGGCTCAGTGGTTAGCAGTGAGTGCGGTGGCTCAGTGGTTAGCAGTGAGTGCGGTGGCTCAGTGGTTAGCAGTGAGTGCGGTGGCTCAGTGGTTAGCAGTGAGTGCGGTGGCTCAGTGGTTAGCAGTGAGTGCGGTGAGATTGGTCAGCGCAGCGACGTGGGCAGAGTGGTCAGCGCAGAGGACAGGGGGCAGAGGCGGCTGGGCAGAGGACAGGGGGCAGAGGCGGCTGGGCAGAGGACAGGGGGCAGAGGCGGCTGGGCAGAGGACAGGGGGCAGAGGCGGCTGGGCAGAGGACAGGGGGCAGAGGCGGCTGGGCAGAGGACAGGGGGCAGAGGACGCAGAGGACAGGGGGCAGAGGACGCAGAGGACAGGGGGCAGAGGACGCAGAGGGGGCAGAGGACGCAGAGGGGGCAGAGGACGCAGAGGGGGCAGAGGACGCAGAGGGGGCAGAGGACGCAGAGGGGGCAGAGGACGCAGAGGGGGCAGAGGACGCAGAGGGGGCAGAGGACGCAGAGGACGCAGAGGACAGGGGGCAGAGGACGCAGAGGACAGGGGGCAGAGGACGCAGAGGACAGGGGGCAGAGGACGCAGAGGACAGGGGGCAGAGGACGCAGAGGACAGGGGGCAGAGGACGCAGAGGACAGGGGGCAGAGGACGCAGAGGACAGGGGCAGAGGACGCAGAGGACAGGGGGCAGAGGACGCAGAGGGGGCAGAGGACGCAGAGGGGGCAGAGGACGCAGAGGGGCAGAGGACGCAGAGGGGGCAGAGGGGGCAGAGGACGCAGAGGGGGCAGAGGGGGCAGAGGACGCAGAGGGGGCAGAGGACGCAGAGGGGGCAGAGGACGCAGAGGGGGCAGAGGACGCAGAGGGGGCAGAGGACGCAGAGGGGGCAGAGGACGCAGAGGGGGCAGAGGACAGGGGGCAGAGGACAGGGGGCAGAGGACGCAGAGGACAGGGGGCAGAGGACAGGGGGCAGAGGACGCAGAGGACAGGGGGCAGAGGACAGGGGGCAGAGGACAGGGGGCAGAGGACAGGGGGCAGAGGACGCAGAGGACAGGGGGCAGAGGACGCAGAGGACAGGGGGCAGAGGACGCAGAGGACAGGGGGCAGAGGACGCAGAGGACGCAGAGGACAGGGGGCAGAGGACGCAGAGGACAGGGGGCAGAGGACGCAGAGGACAGGGGGCAGAGGACGCAGAGGACAGGGGGCAGAGGACGCAGAGGACAGGGGGCAGAGGACGCAGAGGACAGGGGGCAGAGGACGCAGAGGACAGGGGGCAGAGGACGCAGAGGACAGGGGGCAGAGGACACAGAGGACAGGGGGCAGAGGACACAGAGGACAGGGGGCAGAGGACACAGAGGACAGGGGGCAGAGGACACAGAGGACAGGGGGCAGAGGACACAGAGGACAGAGGGGGTCACAGGACACAGGCCGGAGGGGGTCACAGGACACAGGCCGGAGGGGGTCACAGGACACAGGCCGGAGGGGGTCACAGGACACAGGCCGGAGGGGGTCACAGGACACAGGCCGGAGGGGGTCACAGGACACAGGCCGGAGTGGGTCACAGGACACAGGCCGGAGGGGGTCACAGGACACAGGCCGGAGGGGGTCACAGGACACAGGCCGGAGGGGGTGACAGGACACAGACCGGAGGGGGTGACAGGACACATGCCGGAGGGGGTGACAGGACACATGCCGGAGGGGGTGACAGGACACAGGCCGGAGGGGGTGACAGGACACAGGCCGGAGGGGGTGACAGGACACAGGCCGGAGGGGGTCACAGGACACATGCCGGAGGGGGGCACAGGACACAGGCTGGAGGAGACACAGGCTGGAGGGAGCACAGGCTGCAGCGGAGGCGGCGGGCACAGGCTGGAGCGGAGGCGGAGGCAGGAGGGCAGACTTACCGGTGGGCGCGCGTCGGGTGTAGGAGGAGAGGAGGGGCGGGCAGAGCTGCAGGACAGTCAGTCCCGCCCTCTCTCCTCTCCAGGCGCGGAGCACGGGTACCCCCAGAGGTTGTGTGGCCCCCCGAGGTGGCGGGGGAGCGTTGCCGGCGGAGGCCGCACACCGGAGTGTGGGCCGGTCCGGGCCGGTTCCCTCATGTTGGTGGGCGCACACCAGGCTGTGTGCGGACCCAGTGGCGGCATGGCGGTCCCTGATGGAGAGTGGGCGGTGAGCTGCAGGGCTGTGGGCCGGATGTGGGTGGGCGCAGACGGGGCTCTGTGGGTCTGGTGCTTCCGGTTCCGGTGTTTGACACAGGAGGGAGGCCATCACGGAAGCGGAAGCGGATTTTGGGCGGAAGTGGCCTTCGGGTTTTATATAATAGATATGCCCTTCCTATCCTGATACATATTTTATTCTCTCATGCTTGTATATATACCCCCAATTCTGGGCCATCCTGGTATATATGTTCCCTATCATGGTATACACATCTTCATTTTGGTATATATATATCCACATCCTGGGACAATCCTGGCATATTATTCCCCCATGCTGGGCCCATGCTAGCATATATTTTCCCCATCCTGGGCTCATCCTGGTATGCAGTATATGTTCCCCATCTTGGTATAAACTGTCCCCATCCTGGGATTATCCTGGTATATATGTCCCCCATCCTCGAATATATGTTTCCCATCCTGGGCCCATCCTAGTATACATGTCTGCATCCTGGTATATATTTACATCCTGGGACAATACTGGTAAATATGTCCCCCATCCTGTTATATAGGTTCCTTTCCTGGTATATACAGTATCTCCCCATTCTGGTGTATTTGTTTCTCATCCTGGTTTATATGTCCCCATCCTGTTATATATGTCGACAATGCTAGTATATATGCTCCCCATTCTGGGTCCATCCTAGTATATTTGTTCCCCATCCTGGTATATATATTCCACATCTTTGGCTTATCCTGGTGTATACTGTCCCCATCCTGGACCCATCCTGATATATATGTCCCCCACCCTGGAATACAGTTGTGCGCAAAAGTTTATATACCCAGGCACATATTTTGCTTATTGGCCTTTTTTTCAGAGAATATGAATAATAACAAAAAAACATTTTTTCCACTCATGGTTAGTAGTTGGGTGAAGTCATTTATTATATTACATTATTAAAGGGAACCAACCACCCCAAATGACCCCCCCGGACTGTTAATATGTGTCCCTACACCCAGCACACACATTTGGGGCAATCGTTTTTGCTAAAAAAACTGTTTAGTAGCAGCTAAGATATAGCTTTATAAAGTTTAATAAATTCTGACGAATGGGTGTTACCTAGCTTTGTCCTCGTGCAGTGTTCGTGCCTGTCAGCCTCCTCTCCCCCCCTCCCTTCAGTGAAGTCCTTCTGTGCAAGCCGAAAATGCCCCACCTGTCTGCTGCTGCCTGATAAATTATGCACGCCCATCTCTGCTTCTAAGAGCCTGGCCACGTCATGAAAGGGGCGGGGCTAAATCACGGCATGCCGGAGCCCGCCCCCTTTCATGACACGGCCAGGCTTTTAGAAGCAGAGATGGGCGTGCATAATTTATCAGGCAGCAGCAGACAGGCGGGGCATTTTCGGCTTGCACAGAAGGGCTTCACTGAAGGGAGGGGGTAGAGGAGGCTGACAGGCACGAACACTGCACGAGGACAAAGCTAGGTAACACCCATTCGTCAGAATTTATTAAAGTTCATAAAGCTATATCTTAGCTTCTACTAAACAGTTTTTTTATCAAAAACAATTGCCCCAAATGTGTGTGCTGGGTGTAGGGACACATATTAACAGTCCGGGGGGGTCATTTGGGGTGGTTGGTTCCCTTTAAGTACTGTGTTTTCTCTGTTTAAATCATAATGACAACCAAACACTTCTAAATGACCCTGATCAAAAGTTCACATACCCTGGTGATTTTGACCTGATAACATGCACAGAAGTCGACACAAATGTGTTTGAATGGCTAATAAAGGTAACAGCCTCACCTGTGACAATTTTGCTTGTAATCAGTGTGTGCATAAAAACTGAGTGAGTTTCTAGGATCCAGACAGACTCTTGTAGACTCTTGCATCCAGCCACTGAGGTTGCTGGATTGTGAGTCATGGGGAAAGCAAAAGAATTGTCAATGGATCTACGGGAAAAGATGGTTGAACTGTATAAAACAGGAAAGGGATACAAAAAGGTATCCAAGGAATTGATAATGACAGACAGCAGTGTTCAAACTGTGATTAACAAATGGAAAATCAAAGTCTCTATAAAACCAAACCATGATCAGGTAGACCAACAAACATTTTGGCTACAACTGCCAGGAAAAGTGTTCAGGATGCAAAGAAAAACACACAAATAACATCAGCTGAAATACTGGACTCACTGAACACTAGCAGTGTGGCTGTTTCAGTATGCACAATACGGAACCACTTGATGAAAAATGGGCTACATAGTCGAGTCACCAGAAGAATTCTTGTATGCGGTTGTGGGAGGATGAGATGAGGGGGGAGGAGAGGAGGAGTTCTTGTGAGGAGCGCAGGTTATAACGGGAGACCATGTCAGACATAAGGGAGAAACAAGTTGTGGATGGCTTTGTATGTCAGGGTTATGACTTTAAATCGAGGTCTCTGGGTGGTGGGGAGTCAGTGAAGGGCTTGGCGGAAGGGGGAGACAGGGGAGTAGCGAGGAGGCAGGTGGATTAGACGGGCAGCGGAGTTTAGGATAAAGCGGAGAGGTGCAAGGGAGGAAGCAGGGAGACCAGTGAGCAGTAGGTTGCAGTAGTCAAGGCAGGAGATGATGAGGGTGTGAACAAGAGTTTTGGCAGTGTCGTGATTAAGGAAGGAGCGGATCCGGTAAATGTTCCTGAGTTGGAGTCGGCAGGAGGTGGTGAGGGTTTGGATGTGGGGCTTGAAGGAGAGGGAGGAGTCGAGAGTAACCCCAAGGTATTTGGCATGGGGGACTGGGGAGAGAGAGCAGTCGTTGACTAGGATGGACAGGTCCAGTAGAGGGGGAGGGCGGCTGGGGGGAAGACAATGAACTCTGTGTTGTCCATGTTCAGCTTGAGGAAGCGAGCAGAGAAGAAAGATGAGATGGCGAACAGGCATTGGGGGATTTTAGACAGAAGGGAGGTGATATCAGGGCCAGAGAGGTAGATCTGGGTGTCGTCGGCGTAGAGATGGTACTGGAGGCCATAGGACTCAATGAGTTGCCCTAGGCCGAGGGTGTAGATGGAGAAGAGTAATGGCCCTAGAACCGATCCCTGGGGGACGCCAACAGTAAGGGGGTAGGACAAGGAAGAGGTGTGGGAGTGGGTGACGCTGAAAGTGCGGTCAGTAATGTATGAGGAGATCCAGGAGAGGGTGAGGTCAGTGATATCAAGGGATTCTAGGATTTGAAGTAGATGAGAGTGGTCGACCATGCCCAAGGAGGAGGAGGACGGAGTAGTGTTGTTTACGCTTTGCGGTCAGTAGGTCGTTGGTGACTTTGGTTAGGGCTGTTTCAGTGGAGTGATGAGGTCGGAAACTGGAGTGTAAGCGGTCTAAGAGGGAGCAGGAGGATAGGTGGGAGGACAGTTCAGAATGGACGTGTTGTTCAAGTAGTTTGGATGCGAAAGGGAGGAGAGTAGTGATGAGCCAGCACTAAAATGCTCGGTGCTCGGTGCTCTGGCCGAGCATCTCAAGATACTCGTGTACTCGGCCAGAGCACCGAGCCCAATGTAAGTCAATGAGTGACAGGCTCCGCCCACAGACTTCCTGTTATAAAACGAGTATTTCTGGGAAAGGGCGGGAGGGGGGGCTTTTTTAAATCGCCGCAACATATAACACCTTGCCCCCTAGAGGGATCCTAACAATTAATCTGCTCCCTGTGTGGTGCCAGCTCACTGTGTGCACTGAAGGGAGCTGTGTATGTGTGTCAGATTGCTAATTATTAGCGAGCAGTCCGAGCATCTCGGCGGTACTCGGTGCTCGCCGAGCATCCCGAGTACCGGGATACTCGTGCGAGTAAAGAGTAGCGCAGAGCATACGCGCTCATCACTAGAGGAGAGATATGGGGCAGTAGTTTGCGACAGATGATGGGTCGAGCGAGGGTTTTTTGAGGATGGGTGAGATCAAGGCATGTTTGAAGGATGAGGGAAAGACGCCGGTAGTGAGTGATAGGTTGAAGAGGTGGGTTAGGGCAGGGATGAGGACTGCGGTGAGGTTTGCGATGAGACCAAAATTTAACTTTTTGGCCACAACCATAACCATTACATTTGGAGAGGTGTGAAAAAGACTTATAATGAAAGGAACACCATTCCTACTGTAAAGCACGGCAGTGGATATGGGGAGATGTGTGAGCTACAAAGGCACAGGAAACTTGGTCAAAGTTGAAGGAAAGGTGAATGCAGCACGTTATCAGCAAATACTGGAGGAAAATTTGCACTCATCAGCCCAGTATCTGCGCATGAGATTTTACTTGGACTTTCCAACATGACAACGATCCAAAACAAAAGGCCAAGTTGTCATTGGCTACAGCAGAACAAAGTGAAGGTTCTTGAGTGGCCATCTCAGTCTCCTTACCTCAATATCATGGAGCCACCCTAGGGAGAATTCAAGCACGCAGTTCATGCAAGAAAGCCCAGGAATTTACAGGAACTGGAGGCTTTTTACAAAGAAGAATGGGCAGCTTCACCATCTGAGAAAATAAAGAGCCTCAGCCACAACTACCACAAAAGCCATTAAGCTGTTATTGATGTTAGAGGGGGCAATACATGGTATAGAGAACTGCGGTATGTGAACTTTTGATCAGGGCCATTTGGATGTTTTTGTTTGTCATTATGATATATAAAGAGAAAACACAGTAGTTTGACAATAAACGTCTTCTCCCAACCACTAACCATGAGTGGAAAAAAAGTTTTTGTGTTATCATTTATATTCTCTGAAAAAAGGCCAAGAAACAAAAAATCTGACGGGGTATGTAAAGTTTGAGCACAACTGTATACGTCCGTCAAAGTGGGCTCATCCTGGTATAAAATGTCCCCCATCCTGACACCAGCATGATATATATGCCCCCCCCAATCCTGGTATATATTCTATGTCAATGATCCTGGCATATCATGCCCCCCATACTGGGCCCTTCTTGGTATAAATGTCCCAAATTCTGGTGTATATATGTCCCCCATCATGGGCTATCCTGATATATATTTCCCCATCCTGGTATATATGTTCCCCATCCTTGGTTACTCTGATATATATGTCCCCATCCTAGTATATATGTCCCTTATCCTGGTATAAAATGTCCTTCATCCTGGGCCCATCCTGGTATATATGTCCCTATTCTCATATATATCCACATCCTGGGCCCATCCTAGTTTATACATTACCCATCTGGGCCCATCCTGGTATATATGCTCCACATCCTGGTAGATATGTTCCAATCCTGGTATATATATTCCCACTCTGGGCTCATCCTGATATATATGTCCCCATCCTGGTATATATCTCTCTCATTATGGTATATATGTCTCTCAACTTGGTATATACTGTCCTCTATCATGGGCCCATCCTAGTATATACTGTCCCTCGCACCATCCTTGTATATATGCTGCCCCATCCTGGTATATATATTAATGTGCCCCATCCTGGTATATATGCCCCCCCCATTCTGCTTCAATCCTGGTATATATGTTTCCCATACTGGGTCCACCATGGTATATATGTCTCCATCCTGGTATATATATTCATATCCTGGGCCTATCCTGATATATACTGTCCCCCATCCTGGCACCATCCTGGTATACTGTATATGCCCACCAATCCTGGTAAATGTAGTATGTCCCCCATCCTGGTATTTATGTCCCCTATTCTGTTCCCATTTTGGTATATATGTCCCCATCCTGGTATATATGTTCCCCATCCCCATTTAAAGGCTGCATTCGATCAGCAGCCAATGATTCACTGCAGCAGTCACATGACATTTTTAATATCAGGAGACTAGTCAGGGCTGAGAGTGGAGGAGGGAAGTATAGAATTTTTATACATTTATGCAACACCTTAGGACAACCCGTTTAAGTGTTGAGTTATGTAGGACAGTCTTGTGCCCAAGGCCTAGTCCCCATTCTCAGGGCTATTTTCATGCTTTAGTTTTTTCCTCCCAGTCTTCCAAGAGCCAAAACTTTTTTGTGCAGAAAAATTGCAAAAAAAAGTGCAATTCAATTATTTTTTGGGTTTTAATTTACCAATTCAACTATATAAAAAAGCTGACCAGGCAATACGAATCCTCAGGTCAGCACAAGTACGTTGGTAGTTTTTTATATTTATTTAGTGACAAAAAAGTCTGAAATTTGTGAAAAAAAAAATTGCTTTTGTTGCCATTTTCCAAGGTAACATTCTCATTTTTCGGGATCTGGGGCTGTGTGATGGCCTATTTTTTGCACCCCGAGCTTACGTTTTTAATGATACCATGTTTCTGTAGATACAATGGTTTGATCACCTCTTGCGATGTTGCAGAGGCCAAAAAAAGGTAATTTTTGGCATTTTTAATGTTTTTGTTGTTATGAAGTTTACTGATCAGATTACCGTAACATATTTTATATTTTGATAGACCAAACATTTCTGAACACTGCAATAAAATGTGTATTGTTTAAATTGTTTTATTTTCAGTGGGGCGAAAGGTGAGTAATGTGAATATATATTTTTTATGTCTTAATATTTTGTAAAACTTTTTTTTAAACTTTTCGTTGTATTTACTAGTCCCCTTAAGGGACTTGAAGTTGCCATCATCTGATCGCTTGATCTTTACAGAGACATGTATGAGCAATGCTTTGTATAGGAGAAGTCACGATCTTCTATGAATGCTGACTAGCAGCCGGTGATCACAGGAAGAGCATCATCACAGACACAGGGGCCATCAGCTGATCCCTGGCTATCATGACAAACCACCGGCGCCCCGTTATGACACCACAGGAGGGCATATGGGGGCAAGGAATCATGTGCCACTCTGCTGGGGCGTGTTAAATCCCAAAGTCAGAGATTGACAGTGGGATTTTCTCTGGTTAACAGTCGCATGTGGATCTCCATTCCACCTGCGTCTGTTTGAGGCATATGTTGGCTGGTCAGATCATATGCTGGGAAAGTTGCGGGCTCAGCTTGTGAGCATGCAGCAAAGTAAGGGACATGACAGTGACGTACCAGTACGTTACATATGTTGTGAAGGTGTTGAAGGGGTCGTACCAAGGTAGCAAGTATTTAATATTTATTCCTCACTGCAAAACTCATTTCTCTAGATCAATGGGATCCCTAGCAATTACATACTCAGTTGTCCACTATACTTTATATCGGTAGTAGGGTTCATCACATTGGGTAGCTTTGACTCTCATCTCTCACCTTATATATGTTTATATATCATCTGTCATAGTAAAGATCTATTGGTTTGTGATAGGTACTGGTCCCCCACCAATGTACAGTCATTACAGGAAATTCTCTTTGTGCCCTGACATTTACAGTATTACATGTATATGGCATTGGTAATTCCTAATCTTCACATATACTTCCTGAGAAATACATGTGTTAAGCAAAAATATTTCATGTCAGTACTTTGTGGTAACTAGATCAGGGCAGTGCAAAATGTATTGGACTGCACTTGAATGCGGGCATCCATAGCAACTCTGGCTTTTACAAGGCGCCAGGGACATCATGACTTTGTACACATCACAGGTGCCCCAAATACCAGCATTCAAGTGCCAGTCTAGGATGTTCACACTGCCCTGTTCCACCGCCACAGAATACCAATGTAGATGCCAGACCAGAGTCCTGGAAAACTGTTTTGCTGTTTTACAGCTGGTTATGGGCGGAAGCTATAACTAATTGAGTAACATTGTACTCACTGTTTGGACGATTATGCGAATATTACAAAGTACTCCTTATGAGTATAGTGATTACGAATATTTCGCTACTTGCTCATCACTACTTTTTATCCAACCATGCACTCTTGGTTTAGCTGACCATTCATGTATTCGCAATAAGGAAGCTGCTGACTGACATCACCTAATAGCAAAATTATTAAGCTTTGAAATTTCCGCATTATCATCTATTGGGGAGAATTGTACAAGTTAGGCTGTGGTCACAGTACCATTTTTCACATGCGTTTTTGGAGACCTGCGTTTTCAAAAACGCATGTAAAAAACGCACCCATAGGCCCCCATGTTAAAAAACGCATGCCCTAATAGCCAAAAAGCATGTGTGACTGTCCCATGCGTTTTTGGAGCATATCCAAAAACGCATGCGTTTTTTAATAAGGGGCCTTATGGAAACGCATGCAAAAACGCATGTACAATTAGTGCCATTCAAAAACGCATGCGTTTCCCATAGGAGCCCATGTTAAAAAAACGCATGCGTTTCCGGAAACGCATGCGTTTTTTTAACATGGGCTCCTATGGGAAACGCATGCGTTTTTGAATGGCACTAAAAGTTACTAATTGTAGATGTGTTTTTGCATGTGTTTCCCATAGGAACCCATGTTATAAAAACGCATGCGTTTTCTACAAAAACGCATGCGTTTTTCAAAATGCACAAAAAAATACTACAAGCACTATTTTTAGGTGCAGATTCAAAAACGCACCCAAAAACGCAGGGAGCCATCACACACCTTACAAAAGTCATGCTGACATGAAAAAAAGCATGAGTTTTGTTAAATCAATAAAAAAAACGCATGGCAACTGTGACCACAGCCTTAGTTGTTTTTTCCTGCTGAACCTGGCAGGTTTGGAAGAGTTTAGTTTACTCTGTATGAGGCCTTTTTTATTGACTCTACATTGAACTAATCATACATTTGCATTCAGATCATTGTTCGATCATTGCTATCAACTACCAAAATTTCAAATAAGGCAATTTATTTTTATTCATTAGCATCTGGGTTCTAAAAGAATGTACCAGTTAATGGCTATGCTGAATAGAGAAGAATGGGTTAGCTGTAAGATGGATGAAATAATTTAATAGGTGGATGATATTAATACATCTTATTATTAATAGTCTTCCCATGAAGGCAAAGGTAATAAATAGTGATGAGCGAGTATGCTCGGCGCGACTCGGTACTCGCACGAGTATCTCGGTACTCGGGGTGCTCGGCGAGCACCGAGTACTGCCGAGGTGCTCGGACTGCTCAGTAATAAATAGCGATCTGAGACACATACACTGCTCCCTTCAGTGCACACAGTGAGCTGGCACCATACAGGGAGCAGATTAATTGATAGGATCCCTCTGGGGGCCACAGCAAGGTGTTATATGCTGCGGCGATTTGAAAAAGCCCACCCTCCCGCCCTTTTCCGGAATTACTCGTTTTATAACCGGAAGTCTGTGGGCGGAGCCTGTCACTCATTGACTTACATTGGGCTCGGTGCTCTGGCCGAGTACACGAGTATCTTGAGATGCTCGGCCAGAGCACCCGAGCATTTTAGTGCTCGCTCATCACTAGTAATAAACCCATTCTTCTTCGTTTGGCATTACCTCTACTGTGTAGTTGGAGTGGTTATGCGACACAACCCATACCAGGTGAAAAACTGGTCCTTTTCCTATACTTTGGATCTCCGGATATTTGCACTATTGACTTTCCAGCCCTTTTCTGTACCAATTAATGGCTAACAGTTTAGACATTCAGTGAACTCGTTACATTTCATTTGTCACTTATTGCTATATTGAAGATTGAATGGCCCGCAATCAGGTATGTATGTGCCCAACTGTCTCTTGCATTTTAACCAATCCAATACATTGTTTTCACAGAAGAAAGGTGACACAAAATGTATCTGCTTCTTGCTTATTATCTAATTGTAGTATTAGCACATGTCAATGTAACTGATCTCATGCGTTTGGATAATTTTAGTCCATTAAAACGATGGATGGATTGTTCTTTGTAAATTACATAAACTAATGATTCCATTAGGGTATAGACCATCCATCTGCTTTCATTTCAGGGTGTATAAGGAGACCTATGCAAGGATAGGACAAACATAGAGGGTGGTAGTGCTAATCACATAACCATCGAGAGTAAAGGGGGTGTCACACGCGTCAATGTCGTCAGCGATCTGATCGCTGACGACATTGACGGCTAATTGCTGGTGAGCTGTCACACAGACAGACTCACCAGCGATCAATTGACCAGTGACATCATGGAAACGATTTAAATATCGTTTCCACGATGTCCTGCTCCCGCTGCCAGCCTGCTGGAAGCGGGAGCAGCCTGGTCTCCAAGGTACACTGCGGGTAACTAGGCAGCGCGCGCTGCCTAGATACCCGACGTGTACCTTAGTTACCAGCCTCCTCCGCTCACCCAGTGAGCGGAGGAGGCTGGTAACTAAGGTACACGTCGGGTGTCTAGGCAGCGCGCGCTGCCTAGTTACCCGCAGTGTACCTTGGATACCAGCTCCCAGCGCTTGTGAGAGGCGCTGGGAGCTGGAATATCGCTAGTCCCGGTGTCACACGCAGCGATGCTGCGTGTCCACCGGGCGACAATCGCCAGGTTTCAGAGCTGGTTCTGAAACCTGGCGATCATCAACCAGCGATTTATCGCTGGTTGATGCAGTATGTCACACGCGTCAATATCGCTGCAATGTCACGTGCAGCCGATATCGTGCAGGCGATATTGACGCGTGTGACACCCCCTTAAGGGGCACCAAACACAATAAGCAGATTGATAGTTCAGAAGATTATTTGGCCAGCTACCAGACTTCTCTATGAGAGTCACTACCTATGAAATCTTATCTCACCAACAACAAATAAGTTCAAAATTGGACATGACTGATCCTTATTTCCTCTATCATCATCTGACAGGAAGAGTTGGGAGGCCCCATACACAAAAGACTGTTGACATCAATATCTGCGTATCTGTGGTTTCAACCAACATGTCCATAATGAGTATCAGGACCTTGTGCCACAGCTGTAATTCCAGGAACAAAATTACATAAATCTATAGTATTTGGTTATCAAGTATTAAGTTTTTTTATCCTCTGCTATCATCTTGTCTGTGATTTCAAAACGGAGTATTTATGTGAGCACTGATCTATTCAAAGGCAACTTCACCATGGAATAGCGCTTTCTTCTTGCATCGTGTCCTGGCTTGGTCAACAGAGCTCAGCTAAGAGTTGTGTAAACACCCTGTCATTTTTTGGAATATGCAGTGATCTCGGTGGTCTGAGATAAAAGGATAGTGTCTCTTTGTGAACCTTGAATGCATGGCGCCATCAGAATTATCCTTTAGTCATCTAAGAAACTATTGGTTGCATTATTCTAAGCTAAGTTTCTAGGCTGAATATTACTAAAAAAGGCATAAAATGCAGATGAAGGAAGTTGTACATGTCCCTTTCATCCAGTCTATGGACCCCAACTGACTAAACCAAGTGATAATTGGAGAATTTTAATAAAATAAATAATGAGGGGAGAAACTTGTATCGAAGGCAATTGTTACAATAGATTTTAGCATACCATTTAACATTTTTTGGTGCACTTTAAAAAATGCATCAAACAAATATCTTAACCCCTTTACGACTAATGACGTACCTATCCTACGAAGAACAACATCTGCAAGGAGTTTGTGTGGGTTTCCTCCGGGTTCTCTGGTTTCCTCCCACATTCCAAAGACTTATGGCCACTTTACACACACCAACTTCTGTGTCCAACTTCTGAACAGCTTACTGGTTGCAGTGAAATCATGGACACATTGTTCCATTTTGCGACTGTGTACAAATGGAACAATGTGTCCATGATTTCACTGCAACCAGTAAGGGACGTTTTTCACACCCCAACTTCTGTGACCAACTTCTGAACAGATCTCTGGTTGCATTGAAATCATGGACACATTGTTCCATTTTGTGGCTGTGTGCAAAATGGAGCAATGTGTCCATGATTTCACTGCAACCAGAGATCTGTTCAGAAGTTGGTCACAGAAGTTGGTGTGTGTAAAGTGGCCCTTACTGATAGGATGCTTATATT
Organism: Allobates femoralis; assembly: GCA_033576535.1. Taxonomy (NCBI): domain Eukaryota; kingdom Metazoa; phylum Chordata; class Amphibia; order Anura; family Aromobatidae; genus Allobates; species Allobates femoralis. The sequence continues at coordinate 474,537,898 of JARQOC010000005.1, forward strand.
ATGAGCCCTAATGGGGAGAGTGTTGCATATGTATGTAAAGCGCTATGGAATTAATAGCGCTATACAAATGAATAAATATTTTTGTATTATTATTATATATCATTGGTCATATTCTTCCCTTTCTTCATCTTTGCCCGCACATGTCGGATAATTTGATCAGCCAACATGCGCAGCTAACAATGCAGGTGGATCGAAGATCTGCCTGTGCTTGTTAACTAGTTATATAGTGCTGTCAAACTCTGACATAGCGATCTAACATGCGCTGGGGGTGAGCGTGTCATCCCCTGCATCCAACTGCATTATTGTGGGCTGCTGATGGGTTGTCATGATAGCGATGGGTCAGATGGTAACCTCTGTCACTGTCATGACTCAATTCCGGTGAGAACTGGCATTCACATGAGTTGATCATTTCTGCTCTGCATCAGCATGGCTCTGTACAGCACAAGCAAATCAGACAGGGCAAGCTTCAAGTCCCCTAATAGTAAAAACAATACAAAATTCGGAAAAAAAAGTTTTTAAAAGTACAAAAAAAGAAAAAAAAAAGTTAAAATCACCCCTCCTTTGACCCATTGAAAATAAAACAATAAAAAAAATTAAAAATACACATATTTATTATTGCTGCATTCAAAAATGACCGATCTATCAAAATATAAAATAAATTAAACTGATCGGTAAACTGGGTAATGAAAAAAAAAAAGTTAAAACTTTAAAGTTAAAGAGGACCTGTCACCTGCCTGGTGCTATGCTAACTGAATGCAGTGCTGAAAGCAGCATGTCTGCTGCATTCAGCGAAGGGATCCCCCATGTCTCTAGCACCCTGAAAGTTATAATAAAGACTTTATAAAGTTTATGGATAAAGATTCCCGAGGGACTTACTCAGTAATGAGTCATTGCTGTTGCATGGTGTCCTCCCCACCTCCAGCCCTCTCTGGTCCACCTTCAGCTCTCTCTTGTTCAACCTCCTGTATGTGTCATCGTTGTTGCTGGTGTCCTCCCCGCCTCCAGCCCACTCTGGTCCACCTCCAGCCCTCTCTTGTTCAGCATCCTGTCTGTGTCATCACTGTTGCTGGTGTCCTCCCCGCCTCCAGCCAACTCTGGTCCACCTTCAGCCCTCTCTTGTTCAACCTCCTGTATGAGTCATCGCTGTTGCTGGTGTCCTCCCCGCCTCCATCCCACTCTGGTCCACCTCGAGCCCTCTCTTGTTCAGCATCCTGTATGTGTCATCACTGTTGCTGGTGTCCTCCCCGCCTCCAGCCCTCTCTAGTCCACCTCCAGCCCTTGTCTTGTTCAGCCTCCTGTATGTGTCATTGCTGTTGCTGGCGTCCTCCCCACCTCCAGCCCTCTCTGGTCCACCTTCAGCCCTCTCTTGTTCAACCTCCTGTATGTGTCATCGCTGTTGCTGGTGTCCTCCCTGCCTCCAACCCTCCTGAGGGCTGGAGGTGGGGAGGACACTAGTAACAGCGATGACACATACAGGAGGCTGAACAAGAGAGATCTGGAGATGGGGAGGACACCATACAGTACAGTAGCGAAGATTCATTACTGAGTAAGTCCCTCCAGGCTCGTTATCTGTACACTTTCTCTTTTTAACAGCTTACAGGGGGAGCTAGAAACATGGGGGACCCCTTCCCTGAATGCAGCAGACACACTGCATTCAGTGCTGCATTCAGTTTGCATAGCACCAGTGGGGTGACAGGTCCTCTTTAAGTTTTTTTGATCGCCAGAACATTGCAGTAAAATGCAATAACAAGCGATAAAACATCACATCTACACTAAAATGGTATATAAAATGGTATTAAAAATTTCAGCTCGGAACACAAAAAATAAGTCGTCACTCAGCCCCAGATCCTGAAAACTGAGAACATTACATATCTCGGAAAATGGTAACAAACTATTTTTTGTGACAAAGTTCTGAATTTTTTTTCACCACTTAAATAATAAAAAATATAGATGTTTGGTATCTACGAACTGATATCAACCAGGGGAATCATAAAGTCAGGTGAGTCTTATCATATAGTGAACATGGTATATAGAAATCCAAAAATGCAATTGTAATTTGTAATTTCCTGCACTTGTTTTTTTTTTCCTGTTTTCCTGTACACTATATGGTAAAATAAATTATTTCATTCAAAAGTACAACTTGCCCCGCAAAAAACAAACCCTCATATGTCTATATTGAGGAAAAATAAAAAAGTTATGTCTCTTGGAAGAAGGGGAGGGGCGAATGGAAAATCGCCCAGGGGTGAAGGGATTGAAGAACTACATAAAATGTTTTAATGATCACTGACATGTCACCAAACTTTGCATAAATTGATAGTGTAAATCAGAGGTCCCCAACCTTTCTGACACAGAGCCACATCCAGATCTGAGAGAGGTTCATGAGCCACATCGAGCTCCAGCCCCTTCACAGTCGTGACCCAGAGCCCCCATTACCAGTATAATGACAGCAAAAGCTTTTCTACAGACATCACACTGAGGCAGCATACCAAGATTCAGGGGTTTCTACCTTACCCCCATTCAGATCTGCTCTTTTATGTAGTGCTACTCAAAAAAGTCACAATCTGGAGACCTTCTCTGCATAGCTGTTTGCCAGACCTGGTGTTTATGTACCAAACTTGAAAACAGCCACAAGCCACACATCATGGGCCCGCGAGCCACATGTGGCTCCCAAACTACATGTTGGGGGACCACTGGTGTAAATGAAAATGAGAAACTTTTTGACATTTCTTATGTGGCAAATCTGCTTCTTTGGCTGGAGTCACACTTGGCAGTCAGTTTTTCTGCCTTTTAAAAACCTGATACCAGTTTTGGAAATTGCCATTTTTGCATCTTAAAAACTCTATGTGTTAACGCATGTGTTAACGGATGGTACCTATATGTACCATGCATTAACAGATGCGTTTCCGATAGGGCCCCTTGTTAAAAAAAGCATAGCGTTTTTTTACTGCACCGAAAAACACTCCTAATAGATGTTGCCACACCTGCCGGATCTACCACGTAACGGCTGAGTTACGGCACTGATCCGGCAAGCCCCATTCATTCTCTATGGGGCTTGTAGTAGGGTGCAGCAAGTGCAGTATTAGCAAATCCGGCAGATTCGGCTGCTAGCAGCGTTTTTCTGCGGCGCCGCAAGCGCCGGATTCGGCAATGCCGCCACCGACCACAAGCCCCATAGAGAATGAATTCGGCTTGCTGGATCAGTGCGCAAGTTGGACGTTACGCAGTAGATACAGCAGGTGCGGCGACATCTGCCAGATCTACCGCGAAATTGCAATACCACTGTTGTGAAAGCACCCTTACTTTGGATTTGGAGTCACTTAGAATTGCATTGTGAGTAACTCTAGACATTCCACTGAAATAACATCCTGAAATGATTGTGCTTTGTTGTTTGCTTTTTACTTTGTATATTGTGTTACTTTTTCCATAAGACAGTTGTACACATCTAAAAATCCTAAACTTATTTATATTATATATATTTATATAAAGTGACAAGTTCAGAAACATTCTCAATTACCAAAAGAATAAACTGTGTCATTTTAATCAGAGAATAGAAGCCACTGAGGAGGGAAGAGGAGGGGATGCCGCTGCAGCTTAAGGGTATGTGCCCACAGGAAGGTTTAACGTCGGTTTAGCAGCTAAAACCGCCGGCGGTTTAGCATAGGTTTTATTTAAACTTATGTAAATCCTAAGCAGCGTTAGGACTTACATGTAACCCTATGTAATTTAGAAACCGCTGTGCTCACATAGTCGGTTTATGTGAGCGGATCTGCCCGCGGTTGAGCGGTTTCCCAGCGGTTTAGCAGCATACAGCATGTCAATTCTTCTCAGCGGTTTTTGATCGGTTCCATGAACAAAATCCTCCATAGAAAACCGCCGGAAAAACTGCTGGAAAAACCGACTGAAAACCGCTGTGCACACGCTGAAAAAAACCGCCGGAAAACAGCTGGAGACTTCAGAGCTCAGAACTGATAATTTCCAGCGGTTTACTGACGGTTTGAACGCCACTAAACCTTCCTGTGGGCACATACCCTTAGACTTATAATGTTAGTAAAATACAATATGGATAGAGTCTGACTGGTTCAGAGATCACCCACGCAGCAAGTTGATCAGAGGGACAAAAAAGATACATCATTCGTAGCTGCACTATATGGAATCTACATCAAAAGTTGCCTGAGAAGTAATATTCTGTATAGATATACAATATCTCTCTATGTATATATGTATATAGTGTATATGCTATATTTATTCTTGCTGTGTACTCAACTGGTAATTTATGGAAGTTAATCCATGTTATGGCAGTATGATCCCTAAAGACTGCTCTGAGCACATGCATCCTACAAAAAAATTACAGGATTATATTAAGAAACATCTGTACTATTTAATGCTCTGTCAGGCCATGACAAATTTTGCAGCACTGGCAGAATTCACAATGTCAGATGCTCAGACTTTTCCCATTTAGATCATTTTCAAAGGATGACTTCTGTGGCATTTGTGCTTATACATTTGTGTTACACTGTGTATACAACTATAGTGTATATCTGTATACTGTGCAAACGTTTTAGGCAGATGTCGAAGAATGCTAAAGTAAGAATGCTTTCAAAAACAGATATGTGAATAGTTTATTTTTATCAATTAAAGGAAACTTGTCGCCAGGTTTTCCCAATATAATCGAAAGCTATCACCTTTAATGGCAGTTTTGCAATGTGTTTATAAGTCTTCATGGAACCTCTGATGTTAGTGGGGAACGAAGCGATCCCCACCGCGGTGCTGTGGATCGCACTGTCAGTGATTGACAGCACATTCCAAAGGGTTAATGGCACCGATTGGATTGCTGATCCAAGCAGAGTGGTGCTGTTAACTTCACATGTTAGCTGATCAGATCAGCTAACAGGTATGTACAGCGAATGATGTGAGCTCAGCACGTGTGCTCGCATCAGAGGGAGGGGCACGGCCAAGGATGTATATATACGTCCTTGGTCAATGAGGGGTTAAGGTACAACCCTTTTCAGTATGTTAACTCTGTTTATTCATAAACTTCCAGGAAGAATACAAGAGGAGCAACACACCAAACGTCTTCCGGACTGTTATTTTATTTTTATTACAAGTAAATACTAAAACAAACAAAATACACATATAATACAAAAGTTGAAAAAAAATTTTTCATTAGGATGGATGGTAAATAAGAATTAAACAGTAAATGTAGGTATTTGCTGACTCATTACAGATACAGCAATGTGAGGAGCGACCATACAGAAATTGTGGTCTTTGGATATATTTAATACAGAACAAGTGGGATGAATTACCTGCATGTGGCCTGGTATTAAAGCTTGGTAATATCTGTATAATAGTATCATTTGTTCTACTATTCTGTGCAATCATGGGTAGATCAGAATTAATATTTTATTTTTGGAGTCTCACTAGGAGTTCATTTACTGTCATTTATGCCTGTAATGGTCTATGTGGTCATAGAAATCCCATTGTATAAGAGGATATTACCTCCCCAACCTTTTGGTGCATTAGCCCTTCCGTCACAATAAGAAGAAAATGAGAGAAAAACAACACTGACAGTTGTCACCGAAAGGGCATCTCTGCTGTTAACAGAGACAATGATATTGTAGTCTTATCTGTTAACATTGAAGATAGGTTTGTGTAGTGTTAAAAGCAGGAAATGTCAGAGAATGTCCACGTCCACATGACGGAAATATAGTCAGGGCGATATTTAAATATCTGATGGACCCTTTAGCAGAGAGCTCCTTCTCGCTCTTGGCTCAGGTTATTGAGAAAGATGAATCTCTAGTATGCTCATTTTGCCGCTACTGTCTCACAGATATATAAAATCGCCCTTGAATTACGATGTTTTCATTGTATTTCTTACTTTACTGCTGCGGCTTCTCGTAATAAGGCTAATTTAGATGATGTGTCCTCCGGACCTCGCTCAACCTCCCGTCTATTTTTTTTCTTCTAGCTGTCATTTTGTGATTACATTTTTAAACATTTCCACAAAGTCAAGTACTATTTGTTACATTGTGATTTAAGCTGTAAGTCAGGGAGATAAAGTACAAGCACTTCAGCTTATGATTTTTCATAGACGAGCCTATACAAGAGGTCTTGTCATATTTAGTATCAATCATGTTGCCCATGCCATGCCTCTTGTGTATTGACAACTTGGAAATTATATTTATGTACTATCCAAGCGAAACAACTTGAAGGAGCCCTGCTAGCTAGAATTTATATTAGACTTAGGCTGTACTACAAGCAGACCCTAATGACATTAACCCCCTTATGAGCATGTAATTTACCATCCAATCCTATTCTAGTCATTCAATCACTTTGATTTGCCTGCAATACAAAATGTATGCTTAGACTCTCATATACATTGGACTAAAGTTGACCAAAGCACCCAATATCACCAGGATTGACACAAAGTCTAATATGTATGGGAGCCTTCCAAATCTTCCCCTACAAGTTATTAGTGGACATAAGGGTCAGGTAGTCTAGAATTTCCACTGCCAATCCTTTTATTCAGCACTGAGAAAAACGACTGCCAGAGAGGAGTCTGACAGTGACTCTGTCGTAAAGAAAACACGAGCAATCGGCCAAGCTGAGCAATCCTGTGTGTGAAGTCAGGAGAGATGGCTGTTGACCGAATGACTGTTGGGTTGACAGCTCTCTGTGTATAGAGGCCTTAAGGTGTTACATACTTTTTACACTTTCGAAAAGTGTCTCATGTTTTTCTTTATCAAGGGTTTACCTCCTGATACCGTGATTACCAATAGGCAAAGTTCTCCTGAAGATAGCCAGTTTGGGCCGGCACCATTGCTGTGCCACTGATCTGAATTGTGCACTCCCCCATGCTGAATGTAAAGGTAGATTTGCTATGCTGTATAAGTGTAGCACATAGACACTGACACCCGCCAAATACTGCGATCTAACCAAGTTCCGACTAATGGTTGCAAGCTGTATAGCTGTATAGTAAACAAGACACCACAAAGGCAGCCTCTAAGGGCCCTTTCACATCAGCGTTTTTTTAAATTTGCGGCAGATGCGGTGAAAAAACCGCATCTGCCGCAACTGCCGCATAACGGTTCCACTTGCGGCACGGTTGCGGTTTTTTCCATAGGAAGTATAGGGGGACTTGCGGCAGATGCGGCAAGTGCGGTATTGCACTTGCGGCAGGTGCGGCAGAGAAAAAAACCGCGGCTTACTGCGTTTTTTTTCTCTGCCGCACCTGCCGCAAGTGCAATACCGCACTTGCCGCATCTGCCGCAAGTCCCCCTATACTTCCTATGGAAAAAACCGCAACCGTGCCGCAAGTGGAACCGTTATGCGGCAGTTGCGGCAGATGCGGTTTTTTCACCGCATCTGCCGCAAATTTAAAAAAACGCTGATGTGAAAGGGCCCTAACTAAGCCATAAACTCCATTCTTGAGAACAAAGAGAATTTTAATAGCAAAGGGAATGTTTAATAAGAACCAATTTGCAATGTTACATGCGTTTCTAAGCACTTTGCACTTTTAAATATTTACTATCTTAAGACAACATCTTTAAGACTTATATAGGTTTGAGGCATTGGCTGGAGCAGATTGTAAGTTATGCCTGTAGAGTAGCCTTTGGCCGCTACTGAAGGCTAATGAAAAATTATACTAGGTGAGGTCAGAACCACAAACATAATGGCAGAAGCAGGACCAAAAGTGAAGTCGGATAGCTGGCTCGGAATCCAGGAAAACAGTCCAAGGTCAAACCAGAATGGACTTCCAGAATAATAGTCAGGATGTCTGACAGCTTTAAATGCTACAATCGCAGTCCAAATGAATGCATTGGATAATAAAGACATAGGAAACCTATAGAAAGGCATAAAGTGGATTAAATCGTAAACTGGGACCATTGATTGGCTAGTGGTCAATCAGGTTATAACATGAGAATAACAAATAAGTGCACTGCATAATTTAGGGAAATTATACAATAATTGACACGGGAATGAATATAAAGCTGGAATCGGTGGTTTGCTGAAGAACCTGCATATTACCAGTCTTCTGATTGGCCAGTTAGTCCAATAATCAAACTTGTTAGAAGTTTTTTTTGTTTGCACATTTTTATTAAAGTTTTCAAAATGAAAGAACTTTACATAGACAATAAGAGCTTGAAGAGTCTTAAGAAAATGACATAGTACTCGTATTATTTAAGTACCATATATTTTTTAGTCACTAGAAGGGCTCGTTCAACCATGAGTATTAAAAGGTCAAGTAAAATTCAGGAAGCACAATGACTATGTAATTTAATAAGGCTGTTCAGATGACAATTTACTCACCTAAACAAGTCTGTGGGTGCACAAAAAATTCAATTCCTATAAGGATCATCCATATTACATCTGATACACATACATTGCCTATTAACACAGAAAACAGTATGTGATCATGTACATTCTAAAAAATTGATGCCACAAGGATGTAACACAGATGTAAAATACAAACACGCAGATGGCTCACGGATAACAATACGGATGAAAAACGTCTTGAGTTTTCTGGATGAAAAACATGATTTTTCATATGCTTCTCTGTCCCAAGCAGAAAACTAACTTAAATTTCAATATGCTTCCTTTGAATGGGCATGACAACCATAGTCATCTATAACAGTTATACCAACTCCATGCCTCACAGCCTGGACAACAGGCTCAACAGTGCAGGTTTTTGGATTTTCTTAAGGCCAACGCACACGCGTCAATCTCATTCACAATATTGCTTAAACAATCCATTTTTTTAATCGCTTAAGTGATATCGTTTGTTCATCGTTGCGTGTAACCGAACAATTTTAGGATGCCAAATCGTTGGATCGCTCGTCGCATATTTTTGATCCGGACCTGAAATCCGTCATAGCTTCGTTCAATTAACCAGCATTCAACCTGCTGCATCGCTATGTGTGACACCGCGCAAATGATCTCATTGACTATTTCACATATTCCTGACACTGGCTGCTCTCGATCGCAGAGTAGTGCGAACGATCGCTGGCGCGGTGCCAATTTTAACATCGTTAACGACATCATTACTTGTGACACCGCACAAGCGATATCACAGAAATGTACAAGTGATCGCGATCACGTGACTTTTCTGCTGATATCGTGAACGAGATTGAAGCGTCTGACATGGCCTTTAGTATTGCCCAGGTAATAATTTAATCACCTGCACTGGTGATGATTCCAACACATGTGCAAAGTTAATGAGATCCTGAAAAGATGCACTGTTGGTGGTCCTTGAGGACTGGTGCTGGGGAACACTACTCTATAAAATGTCTCTGCAGTTCGCCAAACATTATATCAAAGTTGACGTAAAAAAAGAAAAAGGAAGTTGAGTAAGAGGGATAGTTAAGAGAAAGAAAGAAAATAAAATAAAGGGAAGCATGACATTCGGAGCTCGGAGAAGATAAGAAAAGATAGATGAAACACAGGAAAATGCATATCTTTTAGATATACATTATACATGCTGCCCAGGCTAAACCCGATGGGGTGGAGACTTTGGGATTTGTAACTACAAATTAGGGATGAGCGAATATACTTGCTACTATTGGAACTCGCCGAATAGTAGCGGTATTCTCGTAGACTGTGAGCCTTTGTGGACAGGATTTCTCCCCTCTTGTATCTGTATGACCGAATTGTCAACACTTATTGTTACTTGTATTGTTACTATGTTATTTGTCCTAGTCTGCCTTTTTAGCATGTAAAGCGCCTTGGAATATAATGGCGCTATATAAATAAATAATAATAATAATAATAATATTCGGCTACTCGCTACTCTCCGAGTATCTTATGAGTACTCGGGAGTAGCAAGTAGTCCTAATACTTTCGCAGTGTATCTATACAACCACGTGATCGCTAGCGGCCACCTGATAGGACCTCGCAATCTGGCCAATCAGGTGGCCGCTAGCGATCACGTGGTTGTGACGTGGCGCCATCTGATTGGCAGGTAGTCACAGGTCCTTGTCCAGAGATCGGATGTCTTCTTTGCCGGTCCCAGAGCAGGCGTCGGATAGGTGAGTATGTAATTTTATTATTTTTAACAACTTTTAATCACTTTTAGGCTACTTTCACAGTGTATCTATAGATACACTGCCGAAGTATTCATACTCGCTACACTCACAATGAGTACCGAGTATCGGTACCTACTCGTTGCGAGTATAGTGAGTATGAATATTACAGTACTCGCTCATCCCTACTGAAAATGTGGCTCCTGGGAAAAAATAAACTTTTTTCCTACCTGAAGCCGTTGGCTTTCAGTCATGGGGGCATGCACAGAGCATCTGTGGTAACTGTTCACAGTACCGCTCACTACATTGTGAACAGCAGCTGCACATTCCGGCACTTGGACAGACAGTTTTGCAGCCCGTCTGTGTAGAGCAAACTGTTAATTAAAGTGCAAAGGCATGCTTATAGTGTCCTCTCACAGTATATAGACAGATGACTTTAATCATTCTGTGCAAGAATTCATAACTGAAAGCCGGCGGCTTCCGAGAGGGGAAAAGGTTACATTTCTCATCATAGCTGTACTTTCAGCAAGGTACCTGTGAAGAATTGTAATAACACTATTTACCTGCAGATTAAACCTTTATGTAAGTTTTCAATTCATGAGGGAATGTAAAGTCTAATCATTGCCTACAGGTAGCTACAAACATTTTTTTCTGATAGTACCTTTGCGTCTACCATGATTTCCTCCATAAATATATTTTTCTTTAAAAAAAATTGTCATAATATGTATATTAATTATTCTGCAAAGTATAAGAAAAAATAAATGCTTTTGATTTCCAATGTTTAGCTAAGTTATAATTTCCTCAATATCGTGCCATTACCAAATATACGGTAACTAAATTAAAATAAAATAATGGGGCATGGTTCTTTCTCAGGTTACCTGCATCTAAAGTGAAACATTTTAATCGTATATAGCCTCAGCAAAACTGTAAAATAGTTTTTTTTTTTTGCAAAATCTAAGGTAAATGGCAAATACACATTTTCTGAAGCAGATGTCCCAGATTCCCATTGCCTGACGTACAGTAATCTTTGTATGGGGCTGGTTATGGCCTGATATTATAGAAAACAGCTGTATGATGAGAAAACCAGCTACATTATGTCTTGCACTGACTTTCATGGTGAGGACAGCATGCTGGCAACCATAGTCCACCTGCTCTGGAAATTGCATCACATATCTAAGAAAGGTATACGTGCTGTTCATGGTATAATATATATTAATACTGACAAGGAAATTACATTGTAATATGACTTTTAATTTTCTAGGAAATGTGTATCCACCAGTTGCTGCACAGGATCTGGACATTACAAAGGCAGGTTATCTTGAGAAGCGAAGGAAAGGTATGCCATAATACTGTGTTAAATTATCAAATCCAGATGTACTTGTTTTCTGCAATCCTCTGTATGTAAACGTTCTCTTAACCCCTTCAAGATAGTTTAGAGGGGTTATACAGGATTAGAAAAATATGGCTGCTTTCTTCTACTCACAACTCTATAACTGTCCACAGGTCACATCTGGTATTGAATATTAAAGAGGTTTCACACTACTAATGTGATCCCCTTTCTTTTGTCCTAACTCTTCCTAACTAAGACTTTCCTAATTCTACTTCTGCTACCTACCCTGCTCAAGTAAGCTGATCTCTAAAGGTACCGTCATACGTAGCAATATGGCTTCCATATCGCCGGCAATTTGACGTGAGTGCGCACATTTCGGGAATTTTTTACACATCGCCGTCACCCTGTCACACATAGAGATCTTGCTTACCATCTCCAGCGATCCTGCGTTCTGGAAATTCCCTACCGCAGACCGGAAGCAATTTCCCTTTTCCACATCGCCGCCACCATCGTAGTGGCGATGTCTCTTTAGTGTTATGATAGGGGCATGCTGGAGTGTGACTCACCGCGCCCCTATCACTGCGATTGGTGGACGCAACTGCGTTCCAATTGGTCAGCCTTGCGTGAATGCATGGCTCATCAAATAAGGCGCCTCGGACACGGCCAGCCCATCGGAACGCAGTATCACCCACCAATCGCTGCAGATGTGATGCAAAAACCACTACATCCTAGCACGCCTACTTGATTTCTTTCACGATCACTGTGTACGTCGCCCTCGCCCTGTCACACGCCACAATGCACTGAAATTGCCTGGTGGTTATCTCCTGATTTCCCTGAAGTGCAGGCGATGCTGTAAAATCTCCCTGTCTCACGCCACTACGCACAGGCGATGTGGTTTCCACATCGCCGAAATACACAAATTTATGCCAATATGGAAGCCATATTGCCGCGTGTGACGGTACCTTAAGAGGCTCGTAAATACCTTTATTGTTATGTAGCTTTGAGCCTTTGGTCTGGAGACCAGAATCAGACCAACTGAGCAGGGCACGTCTCTGGTGGGGGCGGGGCTGCCTCTCTGTGAGTGACAGCAGTCTAAGCATGCATTCCTTGATCACTCTTCACTTTACTCTCAGTACTCACCAGTGAAATGCCCTGCTCAGTTATTATTATTGGTATTTATTTATAAAGCACCTTTAATTCCATGCTGCTGTACAAGAAAGGGGTTTCATACAAAAACAAATGTAGGTCACAGAGAGCAAATTAACAATGACAGAAAGGTACAAAGGGGAAACGACCATGCATTCATGGGCCTACATTCTATAAGATGATAGGCATGAGACAATAGGTTGTGGATTGCAGTAGATCCGGTGATCAGTTGGTCCAATCCAGTCTCCAGACCAGAAGGATCAAGGCTACAACAATAATAAATATATTCATGAGCCTCAGAGAGATACTATTACAGTAGCAGGCTAGGTAGTGGAAGTATATCGAGAAAGTGTTAGTTAAGAAGAGGTAGGCCAAAAGAAAGGGGATCACATTAGTAGTGGAAAACCTTTAAGTCTAAGGAAGTGAATACCAGTACCTTGACCATTTTGTGGATAGGTGTGGCACTGTTTTTAGGAAGAAAGCAGCCATGTACAAGCTCTTAATTAAAACATTATTCATAAAATATATTCATTATTCGTCACCAGTAGTAAATGATCCTACATTTCCTTCATTAGTAAAAGATCTTAGGCCGGCTTCACACCACGATTTTTGTGATCTGGGGGTGTCAAAAAAGCCCCGGATCCGATTTCGGCCCCATAGTATTTTTAGCAGTGTTTTGCCATCCGTTGTCCATCTATCTGGGAGGATCCAGCAGAATTAGGGTTTTTGTCCCGGACACAAAATCGCAGCAAGCTGCAATTTTGTGTCTAGGGCAAAAATCGGATCCATCCGGATCCTCGCGGATGCCTGCGCGATTCGGCGCCCCCTAACATAGGAGTCTGTGGCGCCGGATCGCGCCAGATTTGACAGAAAATTGGATCTGGCTCCCGGACGCCGGGTGCTGAGGCTCAGCACCGTGGAGAGCTCCCGGCTGAGATTTCAGGACCGCGGCCAGCTCCCCGCTAGCCGCGATTTTGAAATTTCAGTAGGGGACAGCTCCCGCAGCTCAAATATGCCGATTCCGGCGGAAAACAGGACCGGAGGGTATATTTTCCCTCTGGTTCGGTTCTGTCCTAGGCTGTCAGGTTCTGTCCGGTGCTTCCTACAAATCTCCGGCCAAAATCTGACAGGGAAAAAACATGGTGTGAAGTCAGCCTTATAGATTTATTATTTGGGGACGTGTACTTTCAGTGCAGGGTATGCATTAATATACTGCCATTGAATGATAGTCAACAAAGCAGTACACAGTAGTACATATGGATCCAGGTGACCCAACCTGACATCAACCATTCCCTCTTAAGGCCACGTCACACCTGGCGACGTCTGCGGTGATATCTTAGGCGACGCTGGGGCGAGGGCGACGCATTTGACTGGTCGCCTGGTTTCACAGCAGCGCTGGGGCCCATGTAAACGGCCGACGGCGACCTGACAGGCGATGGGAGCCATAGGCTCCCATTGTACTGCATCGCTGCTGGGGTTTTGAGACACCCCCGGCGGTGATGCCGCCTGTCAGATCGACGGTGCCTCGCCGGAGGTGTCGCCCCATGTAAATGGGGGACAGTGACACTGGCGGGGTGGCAAAAAGATCGCGCTCCCGCCCGTCGCCGCCGACATCTCCGGCGGCATTGCCATGTGTGACGTGGCCCTTACCCTTTGTGGTGAATCGGCCACTGAACCTGGCAGCTCCACAGCGCCTCCTGTTAATCCCAGGTCAGTCAGAGAACTGCCTGAGGATAAAGAAGGGCCGCAGCTGCCTTGCCTGTGCTGGCTTATTAAGGCACCTCTCAGTGAGTGTGGTGTATGTCTTCTAGCCCGCAGCTAGAAGCACATATAATCTCCTCCACCCCGTCACTGCCAGAGGCCCGGAATAACCCCAAGCACAAATGCTGCCACCAGCTTCTCGTTTAATATAAGTCCGGTCCGTGGTCGGGCTTATATTGGGTCAGAAACCAACCCAGGTAGCGTTATATGAGCACACGGACGTGGGAATCGTGATCAAGATAAAAAGAGCAACTCAAGATTAAATTTATATATTAATCACCCTAATGGTACACTAGATATATTTACAGTTATTATTAAGAGGTTACAAATATTACAGTCAGATATGCCAATAAAAGGGTAAATGGAATACACAGAATTACATACACAGGTGAGCAGTTACCTTAGGGCTGATGGCACCACAAGGGAGGCGTGGCACCAATCTGTTCCTGGGGTAATCTCTGGCTTTGGTGGAATAATGCCCATTCAGAAGAAATACCAGGTGGAGATGGGGGAAAAGGATTTTTATACACTATGGGCTGACCCCTGTCTCCACCCATCTCGCACCTCTGGGATATATCACAATTCCCACCCCTCTGAGGGGAGATATGGACACCCAGATTCTATAAGCTGACCTAGCCGTGTCCATGGGCATCGCAGACGGAAGATAATACTTTCATATTTTTAGTTATGATTTTATCTTCGTCTGGATGTGAAACATGGCTACTCTGAGAGCACCCTACTAGCCAATATCCTGTTTACATGGCTTCCAGTCATCCTACATTCATGTGAATACCAGGCTGGTCACCGTCTGGATATGTAGAGTTCATTTTTATATTCGATAGTATCACAGGGTGGACGGCTTATGAGATATTAATAGTATAGTCACGGCTCCGTCCAGTCTCCTCTCTCCTGGCCTCACAGTGATATGGGACGTGTCACCTTTTGGCAAAACCTGACTTCTCAGGAAGCTCCATACACCTACCTGATTACCATATCAAAGTTGAGGATGAGTCCTGTTGTGTGGACAGTTGGCTTCCATCTACATACTAATTACTCTACTGCTTGCCAGAGGTGAATGACTTCTGCTTTCCAGGGTGGGGGCTTATCTCTTTGTGAGTGAGATGTGCCATCTCAATTGCTTTCTGGAAGGAATGGAATATGGGGGATATGGCAATATTCCTTACCAATATTCATCACACCTCCCCCTCTTAGAGGGCACTAGGGGGTAGCACATTCCTGTGTTCCCCCGCACGCCCGTCCGCTACCTCCCCTCGTCGGGATAACCCATCAGCGTTACCGTGGTCCCGGCCCCCCCTGTGGCGAATGGTGAAGTCGTATTGCTGGAGCACAAGGCTCCAGCGCAGCAACCTCCCATTCGTCCCAGAGACCGAGTGTAACCAGCTGAGGGGGTTGTGGTCCGTCTCCACAATGAAGTGGCGTCCGTACAAGTATGGCTGCAGACGCTGCAGGGCCCACACAATTGCCAGACATTCCTTTTCCATCGTGGAGTAGGCCACCTCTCTCGGCAATAGCTTCTTGCTCAGGTACAAAACAGGATGTTCCTGACCCGTGGTGTCAACCTGGCTGAGCACCACCCCGAGGCCAAAGTCGCTGGCGTCGGTCTGTACCACAAACGGCCGTGCGAAGTCGGCAGCTTGTAGTACCGGGGAGTTGGAGAGGGCAGCCTTGAGTGCGTGGAAGGCCGCCTCGCAATCAGCGGTCCAGTTGCCTGCAGATGGCAGCTTTGCCCTGGTGAGGTCCGTCAGGGGCTTCGCCAGGGCACTATAGTGTGGAACGAACCTCCTATAGTACCCAGCAGTCCCAAGGAACGACATCACTTGCTTTTTGGTCCTTGGGGTGGGCCAGGAGGTGATGGCTTCCACCTTCCCAGGCTCTGGTTTCACTGTCCCCCTGCCTATCCGGTGACCCAGGTAAAGGACCTCACTCATGCCCAGCTGGCACTTCTCTGGCTTGATGGTCAAATCTGCCTGGTGGATCCGCCTGAGCACCTGCACCAGATGCTCCAGGTGATCCTCCCATGTGGGGCTGAAGACGGCAATGTCGTCCAGGTACGCGGCCGCGTACCCTTGGAGTCCCTGGAGCAGGATATCGACCATCCACTGAAAAGTGGCAGGGGCATTCTTCATGCCGAATGGCATGACCGTGGACTCGTACAGTCCGAAAGGGGTAATAAAGGCAGAGCGTTCCCGTGCCTGGTGGGTCAGGGGAATCTGCCAATACCCCCGGCTCAGATCCATTATGGTCAGGTACTTTGCCCCGGCCAGCCGGTCGAGCAGATCATCGATGCGCGGCATAGGGTACGCATCGGTGGCTGTGACAGCGTTGAGCCCACGGTAGTCCACGCAGAACCGGGTAGTTCGGTCCTTCTTAGGGACGAGGACTACGGGTGAGGCCCACGCGCTGTTGGATGCCTGGATCACCCCCAGCTTCAGCATCTCGTTGATCTCCTGGCACATTTGCTGCTGCACCTCGGGAGCGGTCCGATAGGCTGAACGCCGGATCGGGGGGTGATCCCCAGTGTCCACATGATGGACGGCAGACTGAGTCCTTCCGGGCAGGCTGCTGAACAGCTCCCGGAAGGGGTGAAGTGTGGCCCACAGCTGGGACCGTTGGTCCTCCGAAAGCTGTTGGCCAAGCTCCACATCCTCGATGGACCCTCCCGCCTTAACCTGGGCGAGCATGTCCAGGAGGGTGTCTGCCTCCCCCTCCTCGGGCAGGTTGCACACTGGGTGGGCGCAGGCCTCCCGCTCATGATGAGCCTTTATCATGTTCACGTGAAAGGCCTTACGCCTCCCACGGGCATGGTCCAGGGTGACCAGGTACGTCACAGGGTTGAGCCGCTGGTGCACGAGATAGGGGCCTTCCCAGGCTGCCTGAAGCTTGTTCTGCAGTACCGGGACCAGTACCCACACCTTCTGACCCACCTGGTAGGTCCTCTCGCAAGCATTCTGGTCGTACCACCGCTTCTGGTCGGCCTGGGCTTGCTCCATGTTTTCGTGCACCAGCTGCGTCAAGGCCTGCATTTTGTCCCGGAAGCGCATGACATATTCAACAACCGACACTCCGGGGGCAGCCAAGTCCCCTTCCCAAGCTTCTTTTACTAAGGCCAGGGGCCCCCGCACACGTCGTCCGTACAGGAGCTCAAAGGGCGAGAACCCTGTGGAGGCCTGGGGGACCTCCCGGTAGGCAAACAGCAGGTGCGGCAGATACCGCTCCCAATCATTCCCATGGGAGTCGACCAGCATCCTCAGCATCTGCTTCAGGGTGCCATTGAACCGTTCACACAGACCATTCGTCTGTGGATGATACGGACTGGCCTTCAGCTGTTGCACCTGTGTTTGCCGACAGAGGGACTCCATCAGCTGCGACATGAATTGGGTCCCCCGGTCAGTGAGCATTTCTTGGGGAAAACCCACTCGGGAGAAAATCTCCAGCAAAGCGGTGGCCACCTTGTCAGCCCGGATGGACGACAAGGCTACCGCTTCTGGGTACCGTGTGGCATAGTCCACTACCGTTAGGATGAAGCGTTTCCCAGACCGGCTGGTAGTGGACAGCGGTCCAATCAGATCTACCGGCACCCTCCGGAAAGGCTCGTCAATGATTGGCAGGTTGACCAGGGGCGCTTTAGGGTGCCGCACCACCTTACCCACTTGTTGACAGGTATCACACGAACGGCAGTAGGCGGCCACATCGGTCCCCAACTTAGGCCAGTTGAAATGCTGGGAGAGCCTGGACCTGGTCTTGGCGATCCCCAGGTGTCCGGCCATCGGAATCTCATGCGCAACCCGCAACAACTCCGCCTTGAATGGATAGGGTACCACTAGCTGTCGGTCCCTGGGCCATGCCTCCGGTGAGCCCTGCTGGACCGTTTCTCGGTACAGCCGTCCCTGGTCCAAGACCACCCGCTCGCGGTCTGACTCCAGGGGAGGCTGTGCCGCCTGTTCCTTAAGAGCTTTCAGGCTGTCATCTGCTTCCAACGCAGCCTGAAACTCCTGACTTGACGTGGCCAGAGTGGATGGGACCACCCTGTCCTTAGTCAGTTCCCCGGGACCTGTCTCCTGGCCTCCGTCTGACTCCGCAGCCACTTGGTCTGAAGGAGGGAAGCCGTCGGACCTCCCCGAGGTCCCCTGGGCTCTGGCACCCCCACTCCTGGTGACAACAGCTATGGCTGCTGTAACCATGGGCAATGCCTGCTTCCCCTCCGCTCCTGACCAAGTCGCCGGTTCAGGCGGACTATCCTGGCCTCCTGACATCCCGGTGGTGGGGGGTTCCTGCCCTGGGATCTCACCTGGTGGCTTCACTTCTCCTGTGACAGCCCCATACTCCCCGACATGTTCCACCCCTTGCAGCTCCTCAGAGCGCCGCGTCTGGGCCTTACCTGGCAGCACCACATTCCCTGTGGGTACTCCGACCTCGATCGTTGGCTCCTTGGCTACAATACCTTGCTGATTACAGCAGAGAGCAGTATCACAGCCATCTGTGTCTGCTCCTTCTGCAGCTCTCAGCCCCCTCAGCCCCCTCTGTCTGCCCTCTGAGAACAATAGGTGTGCTGGCTGATCCTGGCCTAAGGCCGTTCTACAATTCTCTTTATCTTCCTCCCCCCTCCCTGTCACTGTCAGCCCTTTGTGTGCTGTGCTGTGTGGAGTGTCACTGCAAACATCATCAACATCATCAATAATAACATCATCATTAATAACGTCATCCCCATCAACACTCCCAATATTGGACAGTACACATTCTGGTGGATCAGAACTGGGGAGGTCAGTGGCCACATACTTGGACACTAGCCGCCCCAAGTCTGACCCAAGCAATACATTCGCCGGAATATTAGCAGAGACCCCCACCTCCCTCACTCCCCTCCCCGCACCCCAGTCCAGATAAACCCTGGCAACAGGCAATGCGGGTTCCACGCCTCCGATTCCGGAGACGGCGAGGGACTTTCCAGGGATCAATTCCTGGGGGGAGACCATCTCTGGTCGCACCAAAGTCATCTCTGCGCCGGTGTCCCGCAGTCCCATGGCCACTGAGCAGCCTATGGTGACGGGTTGAAAATTGTCAAGGGACCCACCACCACCCCCACCCACACACAAAACAGTGGCCGTTTTTGGGGACGGTGTCTTATGGCGCTGAGGACACATGGCCTTGAAGTGTCCTGGTTGGTTGCAGAGGTGACACCGTCTGGGTTCTGCTGCCAACCTGGAGAGGGGAACAGGGGGTAATAGAGGGGCTGCCCCCTGCATTCTGGGGGCTGGGGTCACGGGTGCAGGGTTGGGCTTACCCCCTCTCCAGGTGCTGCTGCTGGTCCTCCTGGTCTCAGGTATTCGGTTGTTCGTGTATTCGTCCGCCAGGACCGCTGTCTCACAGGCCCCCTTCGGTTTCCGGTCGCGGATGAACTGTTGGAGGTCCTCAGGACAGTTCCACAGGAATTGCTCCATCACGAACAACTCCTGGATCTCCTTGGCTGTGCTGCGCTCCAAACCTTTGATTCAGTGGTCAGCTGCTCTCAGGTGGGCCCGCATGTGGTCGGTCCAGGTATCCTTTGGACCCCTCTGCAGGCTTCGGAACTTCTTGCGGTAGGACTCCGGGGTGAGGTTGAACTTTCGGATCAGGGCCTGCTTGATGCTCGCATAATCCGGCGACTCCCCGGCAGGGAAGTCCCCCAAGGCTTTTATGGCGTCACCCCTCAGACGGGGGGTCAGGTACTGGGCCCACTGGCCTGAGTCCAGGTTGTACTGCCTGCAGGTCTGCTCAAAGGCCAGCAGAAAAGAATCCAGGTCTCCGCCTGCCTCCAGAAGGGGAAAGTCTCAACTCGGACCTTCGGTGGCTTGGGCTCCTGGTTGGCTGGAACGGGCTGCGAGATCCCGAGCTGAGCCAAGGTGAGCTGGTGCTGGCGCTCTGCAGCCTCACGGCGCTCTGTAGCTTCACGCTCTGCAAGTCGTTCTGCAGCTTCACGCTCTGCAAGTCGCTCCGAAGCTTCACGCTCTGCATGTCGTTCTGCAAGTCGCTCCGCAGCTTCACGCTCTGCAAGTCGCTCTGCAGCTTCACGCTCCACAGCCTCAAGTCGTTCTGCAGCTGCCATGAGGGTCTCGTAGGCGCCCTGGTCTCCAGCTTCAAGTCGAGCCAGGGCAGCTCGAAAAAGGGCATCCGAGCCCATCTGGCTGGAGCGACCAGCAGGTGGTGATCTGCCCACTGCGGGGCTGAGGACAGGGGGTATTGGCCCCACTGCAGAGTCGATCACTGAAGATTGACTCCTTGAGGACCCGTGCATGGACTCCTCCTCGCCTAGAACAACAGTGTCCTCCACCACCTCTTGCATATCAGCCACAGCAAGTGCCCTCTGCAGCGCTTGGCTCCTGGTACCCTGGGCCAGTTTAGCACCCCTGGTCACTGACACACAGCTGCAACCTGATGCACCCACACACCTTATATTTGCACTCTGACTGTCTAGTGTTGAGTTGATCTTAGGACTCTGACAGCAAAAGCTACTGCCAACAGTCCTTAGTGTTAGGGAGTTGGGTCCCACACACTATTATCTTGATCCCACCGCTGCCACCACTTGTGGTGAATCGGCCACTGAACCTGGCAGCTCCACAGCGCCTCCTGTTAATCCCAGGTCAGTCAGAGAATTGCCTGAGGATAAAGAAGGGCCGCAGCTGCCTTGCCTGTGCTGGCTTATTAAGGCACCTCTCAGTGAGTGTGGTATATGTCTTCTAGCCCGCAGCTAGAAGCACATATAATCTCCTCCACCCCGTCACTGCCAGAGGCCCGGAATAACCCCAAGCACAAATGCTGCCACCAGCTTCTCGTTTAATATAAGTCCGGTCCGTGGTCGGGCTTATATTGGGTCAGAAACCAACCCAGGTAGCGTTATATGAGCACACGGACGTGGGAATCGTGATCAAGATAAAAGAGCAACTCAAGATTAAATTTATATATTTAATCACCCTAATGGTACACTAGATATATTTACAGTTATTATTAAGAGGTTACAAATATTACAGTCAGATATGCCAATAAAAGGGTAAATGGAATACACAGAATTACATACAAAGGTGAGCAGTTACCTTAGGGCTGATGGCACCACAAGGGCGGCGTGGCACCAATCTGTTCCTGGGGTAATCTCTGGCTTTGGTGGAATAATGCCCATTCAGAAGAAATACCAGGTGGAGATGGGGCAGAGGATTTTTATACACTATGGGCTGACCCCTGTCTCCACCCATCTCGCACCTCTGGGATGTCTCACAATTCCCACCCCTCTGAGGGGAGATATGGACACCCAGATTCTATAAGCTGACCTAGCCGTGTCCATGGGCATCGCAGACGGAAGATAATACTTTCATATTTCGTGTGGATGTGAAACATGGCTACTCTGAGAGCACCCTACTAGCCAATATCCTGTTTACATGGCTTCCAGTCATCCTACATTCATGTGAATACCAGGCTGGTCACCGTCTGGATATGTAGAGTTCATTTTTATATTCGATAGTATCACAGGGTGGACGGCTTATGAGATATTAACAGTATAGTCACGGCTCCGTCCAGTCTCCTCTCTCCTGGCCTCACAGTGATATGGGACGTGTCACCTTTTGGCAAAACCTGACTTCTCAGGAAGCTCCATACACCTACCTGATTATCATATCAAAGTTGAGGATGAGTCCTGTTGTGTGGACAGTTGGCTTCCATCTACATACTAATTACTCTACTGCTTGCCAGAGGTGAATGACTTCTACCTTCCAGGGTGGGGGCTTATCTCTTTGTGAGTGAGATGTGCCTTCTCAATTGCTTTCTGGGAGGAATGGAATATGGGGGATATGGCAATATTCCTTACCAATATTCATCACACCCTTCTAACAAAAAAAGTAAAAGAAGATAGACTAACTGAAAATTCTGAACACATGTTCTTTATTTACACATGGATGTATTTGGGAATTGCTGGCTAAATATTTATTCAGTCTAAATGTTTTATCTTTAAGTGAAGGATGAAAATTCCTAATTTTAGAAACCTCTATCAATTTTCTTCACAGGGCTGAACCATATTAGATTATCCCAACCCATTTAGATGTGTCCTTCCTTACCTTTGCTCTTAATGTGAACCTTCCACTAGATTTTTTGCTCTAGAATATTATAATTTAACTCTTTAACCCCTTCACACCTGGGCGATTTTCCATTTTCCATTTTTTGTTTTCATAACATTTTTACTTTTCCATCAATATAGACATATAAGGGCTTGTTTTTTTTGTGGGACGTGTTGTACTTTTGAATGACACTATTTATTTTACCATATAAGTGTACAGAAAAATGGGAAAGAAATTCCAAGAGTAGTGAAATTGCAAATAAAGTGCAATTACTTGTTTTTTTGTTTTTTTTTTATTCACCTTGTTTACTATATATTAACACTGACATGACGGTGTAATGCCTCGGGTCGGTACAAGTTTGAAGATACCAAACATGTATACTTTTACTGTTGCCTAAGTGTTGAAAAAAAATCTGCACTTTTGCACTATTTTCCGTTTTTCTCATTTTTTCGGGATCTGGATCTGTGTGATGACTAATTTTTGCATTTTGAACTGATGTTTCTAATGATACCATTTTTGGGTAGTTGTTAAGCTTTGATCAACCATTATAGCATTTTATCGCAATGTTGCAGCGAACAATAAAACGTAATTTTGGCGTTTGGACTTTTTTTTTCATTACACAGTTTACAGATTTGGTTAATTAAATGTATATTTTGATAGATCGGGCGTATCTGAATGCAGCAATACCAAATGTGTGTGTATTTTTTATTTTTTAAACAGTTTTATTTTTAATAGGGCAAAAGGGGGGTGATTTGAACTTTGTGCTTTTTTTGTTTTTTTATTCATATTTTTAAAAACTTTTTTTTCCTTTATTTTACTTGGCCCACTAGAGGGCTTCAGTGCTACACAAGCCAATTGCTTCTCTTATGTAGAGACATGCTGCAGCAGCTCTCTACATAAGTGTAAAGCCACACTTGCATCAAACTCGTGCAAGTGCAATGGAAGAAAAACTTGCATTGCACTTGGACCAATGTTAAACAATCAGTTCAGATTGGTAACTTTTTACACTGCTGAACTCGGACTATGTGCAAAATTGAAGCATGCAAAATTGAAGCATGCTACCATTGCAAGCGTATATCGCATGCGAGTGGCCAATGAAAGTCTATGGGTGCAAGAAAAAAATGCACTGGACAAACATATTATGCGAGTGAGAAACACGCACACATATTGGTCTATACAGATTTCACCAGATACAAAAGAAAAGGGTTTATCCACCCTTTAAAATCCTTGAGAAAAAATACATTAATTACGGATTGCACAGGGTTTCAAAATTGTCTACTTGCATCACATTCACATCACTCTTGCATAACCATATGAAAAGCACTCGCACGACTGTCATGCATCAAAATTGCTGTGATTTTGCATATGTTAGGCTAAGGTCACAATTGGGGACCTTGCATCCGTTTGCAGTATGCTTTAAAAGATGCTGATTTTTCCCTTGCCATTATAATGGCATTTTTTTCTTTTTTAGCACTAGCGTTAACGCCTGCATTAACGCATGGTACATATATGTACCATGCGTTAACGCAAGCGTTTCCCATAGACTCCCATGTTAAAAAAAATACTAGCATTTTTTTTTTGAAAATGCACCAGGAAACGCTGTAGACTGTGTTCTTGGGTGCGCTAGCAAAAACACCTAGCGTCAAACCCATTGCATTTTAACAATGCGTTTTTTGCATGGGAGCCTATGGAAGCGTTAACAATAGCGGTTTTTAACATTTCAACATGAAAAAAAGCTAGCTTTTAGCACTTCCATGGCGCCAATGTTACCCTAGCCTTTAAGTGCCTCTACCCTCACAGAAATGATCTCTTTCTGCTGGTGATCTCACTGAAGGATTGCCAGTAGGAAGCGATTCCAGCTTCTGAGGACATCAAAGGACCCCAGGTTGTCCAAGTAACAGAAAGAGGTCCTGTAACCTGTGATCACATAACGGGTCCTCCACCATGGCGGGGAATGGCGCAATCCTCTCCACATTGCTATGGATCGCTCTGTCAGTGACTGACAGTGCAATCCAAAGGATGATGAATTCAGCTGAGAGTGAGTGAGCTCGCATCAAGGAGAGGGAACAAGGCCAAGTATGTACATATACGTCCTTGGTCGTGAAGGGATTAAAGTAATAAAAGAAAGTCAATACAATACAGCATTACAATACAAAACACATCAATTCCATACAATATGAGGCACAGTTATTAGTTCAATGAGTATAAATTTAAATTATATGGTAACAACAGGTTTTACATTTTTAATTACAGCTAGTAGTCTTTTTCCGGTTCTCCCCCTTCCTTAACCCAATTCCCAATCCTTCCCCTTCTACTACCCCTGCCCTAAAAGATATTTCCCTCCCCTTTCCCTCCCCTCCCTTCTTCATTTATTTTCCTTTTCTTTCCTACCCTTTTTTTAAATCTACGATATAGCCAAACAATTTACTTTCACTATATTTTTTAACTTACACCGAGTGCTTCCTCCAATAAGTGCTGCTTTACTGATTCTGGAACAGTTTTTAATTTTCTTTAATTTTCTCCTGTGCCCTTCTGGGAGTGTAACACAGAACTTCTCTGTTATTACTAAGGGGGTGGGGGAAATACATAAATTTGGAATGGCGGGGCAAAGAAGAAAAAAGAAAAAGTTCCAGAATTAGTTTAAATTATAATATTAATTACCAATAAAGGTCCTCTTTAATGCAGTATATGCATAGATTTGATTTAAAAAACAACCTGATTTTGTGATACTTTCCCATAATATGTTTTTACTATACAGTGGCCACTCGCTGGTTGTGATGGAAGTTGAAGGTTTTTTTTTCATGTTAAGATATTCTAGCATTACCTCTTCTTAGTCCAGATGCGCCTTAACCCTGACGATTGTATATTAAACTCCCACACTAAAATTACACTCAAAACATGGCAAGATTCCATAAACATTTTGGCCCCGCCTCTATCCCCCTACTTAAGCTCTCAGACATTCTCGCTCACTCACTGCCACACCCAGGACAGTCAGACGGGGAACTAAAATATTCCAACATTTCTGTAGACCAACTAATTCAGGAGGGAACACTTCTCCCAATGTCTGATCTACATCAAATTCCAGGCTTATCGTCTTTAAACTTTGTACATTATGGCTCCATCCATGCACTCCTAAAACGTCAGATTAAAAATACTAACCTTTCTAGAACTTTAACAACCTACGAAATACTTTGTGCCAAGGCCTCTAGACCCAAGAAAATATATTCCACCATCTACCAAGCTTTAGTAACCTCTGACAAAGGTCTAAAAAGAGCATATGTCTCACATTGGGAAAGAGACTTGGGTTACGAATTCACACCGACCCAGATTCTTCACATATATAAGCAATCCCATGGCCCGTCCCAGTGTGTCCGTGCACAAGAAAACACATTCAAAATAATAACAAGATGGTACCACACGCCAATTCGGAGCTCTGGCTGGTGCGAGGATGGTAACACTCTATGTTGGCGATGTGGAGCGGGCCCTGGCAACTACCTCCATATTTGGTGGCAATGTCCAGCCATCGCTGTATTCTGGCAGCAAGTCGAGAACCTTATCAGCAATGTAATACGAAAAGATCTAAAATTAAAACCAGAGACAGCCTTACTGAACTTCTGGATCTGGCCAGACCACCAAAAAGCATCTCATTTGGCCCAACATATACTTAATGCAGCTAAACTACTAATACCGACACACTGGAAAACTACTGGACTCCCGACACTGTTGCAACTAAAGGACAAAGTGCACTCATTCTACCACGTGGCTGAGACGATATCTCTAGTGAAACATACCTGAACCGCCTTCTTGGATGTCTGGCAACCATGGATCAACTATAGAACTTCAATCCGGAATACATAAACAACTCTATGTACACTGTAATACACGCTTGCTTGTGTCCATCCTTCCCCTCCCTTTATTACCCCTCCCCCCACACCCCATACCCAACTGCCCCTACCCCCACTAAGTATACCCTAACTCTCCTCTATCTTAGTTTATTCTCCTGTTGTTAACGTTATGCATAGTCCGTACTTGTTACTGGGAACAATTACCTTAACCCATTGCTTATTAAACTAGCCCGGAATGTCAGAACAGAAGATATGTTCCATCTGACAGAAGAGCCCATTTAACTACGTCTTTTTTATTTTAATTTTTTCTTTTTTTTTGGGCTACGATCGTACGGCATGTATTTTATATGTATTTCATATGTGATAATATACTATGTAATGTTCATTCTTTCTTAATAAAAAGAATTTTGAAAAGAAAAGAAAAGATATTCTAGCATTAACTTTGTTTCATTTGAAATTTTCAAAAGTATTTGGGCAAAGTTAGGGGTAGGCACATCAGTACCTTCATTGTACATGTAGGTTCCAAACGCAATGTGAGTAAAAGTCCAATAACCTGTTTTAACACTGAATGATTTTTTCCCTTTGTCAGATCACAGCTTTTTTGCATCAGAATGGCAAAAGCGCTGGTGTGCACTGAGCAACAACATCTTTTACTACTATGGAAGTGATAAAGGTATGTACGGTAGTTTAGAATCACTTTTTTATTTATATAAAATGTATGAAATCCTAAAATTCCTGTAAGTCCTAAATGAACCTTTTAATAATCCTAATAAAAATAAATGTACCGTATATACTCGTGTATAAGCCGACCCGTGTATAAGCCGACCACCCTACTTTTGCCCCCAAAACCTGGGAAAACCTATTGACTCATGTATAAGCCAAGGGTGGACCCCAGCACAGGTATACAGCCCCCAGCAGTGTGGTATACAGGCCCCCCCAGTGGTATACAGGCCTCCCCAGTGGTAGTATACAGCAGCCTCCCCAGTGGTAGTATACAGCAGCCTCCCCAGTGGTATATACAGGCCCCAGCAGTATTACAGCAGCCTCCCCAGTGGTATATACAGGCCCCAGCAGTATTACAGCAGCCTCCCCAGTGGCATATACAGGCCCCAGCAGTATATACAGCAACCCCAGTGGTATACAGCAGCCTCACCAGTGGCATATACAGGCCCCAGCAGTATATACAGCAGCCCCAGTGGTATACAGCAGCCTCCCCAGTGGTATATACAGGCCCCAGCAGTATTACAGCAGCCTCCCCAGTGGTATATACAGGCCCCAGCAGTATTACAGCAGCCTCCCCAGTGGTATATACAGGCCCCAGCAGTATATACAGCAGCCCCAGTGGTATAAAGCAGCCCCAGTGGTATACAGCAGCCCCAGTGGTGTGGTATATAGCAGCCCCAGTGGTATATAGCAGCCCCAGTGGTATATAGCAGCCCCAGTGGTATATAGCAGCCCCAGTGGTATACAGCAGCCCCAGTGGTATACAGCAGCCCCAGTGGTGTGGTATACAGCAGCCCCAGTGGTATATAGCAGCCCCAGTGGTACACAGCAGCCCCAGTGGTATACAGAAGCCCCAGTGGTATACAGAAGCCCCAGTGGTATACAGCAGCCCCAGTGGTATACAGCAGCCCCAGTGGTGTGGTATACAGCAGCCCCAGTGGTATATAGCAGCCCCAGTGGTATACAGGCCCCAAATGCTGGCACTCGCCCCCCTCCGTTGTAAAGACCCCCCTGCTGCTTAACTTACCATCGGCTGCATCTGGGGTCCCTGGCCATCGCAGTAACGATGACGTCATCGTTACTGCGACGGCCGGGGACCCCGGATGCTGCCGAGGACGGGAGCATGGAGGACGAAGCACGGAAGACCGGCGCGGTGCAGAAGACGAGGGATGGTAAGTTAAGCAGCAGGGGGGGCCTTACAACTGAGGGGGGCGAGTGCCAGCATTTGGGGGCCATATATTTAGATATGCACTGCTTCCCCCTGCCGCTGATTGACAGGGGGAAGCAGTGCATATATAATGAGCGGCCCCACGTGACGGGGCGCTCATACAGCAGCCTCCCCCCGCATCCTCCAGCCTCCCCAGCCCCGGACACAGCCCCCACCACCATATTGACCCGTGTATAAGCCAAGGGGGGACTTTTCAGCCCAATTTTTGGGCTGAAAAACTCGGCTTATACACGAGTATATACGGTAGCTATTTCTTTTAAAAAGTTGTATATATTTTTGTGGTTCACATAAATGGTGTGATAGAACGGTTCACACATTTTGTTACTTGATTGAAAACATGGCACAATCAGAATAATATACTATAGGAAATAAGGCAAGCAGGGCACTAAGCGGTACCTCTGTCAGGTCCGGATTATCTTCCAGTCATGGCATGTTCCCATCCGGTAGTGCACGGCCAAAGCACCAGCACATAAAAATTGAAAAAGAGGCGGCACTCACCGGAGTAGATAGGACGGTCCTTTATTCCAAGAACTCAGGGAAGAACAGGGTGCAGGGAGGGGGCACTAAGGGCCAACGGACTACGACGCCGTTTCGCGACACGTGTCGCTTCTACGGGTCCGAGAATAATATACTGGTAGTATTGCATGATCGCGGAGTTCATGAGTGTGTGTTAAAATTGAAATTATATGTTTGGGGCCATGTGACCCAGATATTACCAGTGATTTTAATAAACTTTCAAATATACTTCATAAGAAAATTCTGGTTGGTTACAAGTCATAAACCTTCCACAAGGTGTCTCAACTGCACTATGTGTGAAGCAGACATATGTTCATTCTCACTCAAATCCGTATTCAGTGAATACAGGACATGCAACCATGCTGGCAATGTTTCCTGTGAGCTGGGTGAAAATCCATGCGTTTTTACCACAATTGTGTTTTGCATTGCGTGTGCAATGCGTTTTTACCCCATTTACCATATATCTCTATGGGATGTGTTCAGTTGCTTTAACGCATGCATTTCCTAGCATTAACACAGCTGAAAAACGCATTACAGCTAAATGCAGGACAAATGCAGATGCACTCAGCCTTAAAAGATTTATCTAGGAATTTAATTTAGATATCTAGAAGATACAATGTATACACACTGCAGAAGACACAACACTTTTGTTTTAGCTCCCAGTTTACATGATCTGAATGCAAAGATCTAAGGCTGGGGTCACACTTGGCATGAGTTTTTTTAGTGCCTTTAAAAAAAGCATGCTTTTCTGCATGCGTTTTTTCATTTCAAAACGCGTTTTTTAAGGTGTCTGATGGCACCCTGCATTTTTGCATGAGTTTTTAAATCAGCACCCAAAAATAGTGCATGCACTATTTTTGGGTGCTGTTTTAAAAACGCATGCGTTTTTTAGAAAACGCATGCGTTTTTTTAACATGGGCCCCTATGGAAATCGCATGCGTTTTTGGATGGTACTAAATGGTACTAATGTACCATGCGTTTTTGCATGCGTTTTTGATGTCAGCTAATCACATAAGTGCAAAAACTCATGCCAAAAACGCAAGGCACTTTAGACATGCGTTTTTGCTATTAAGGCATGCGTTTTTGCTATTAGGGCATGCATTTTTTAACATGAGGGCCTATGGGTGCGTTTTTACATGCTTTTTTGAAAACGCAGGTCTCCAAAAACGCATGAAAAAAACGCAAGCTTTCACATCACGTTTTTCTTGGCTCCGTGGCTGTCCGTTGTAAAACGGACAGCCACGGATCCGATTTGGCCCCCATGTTATCCTATGGGGATCAGATCGGATTTGGCCTAATTGCCATCCGATTTTGTCGGATCCAATTTGTGTCCGATTTTTTGCTGTGCCTAAAATCAGAGACTGCTTTGATTTTGGGCACAGCACAAAATCGGACACAAATCGGATCCCACAAAATTGGATGGCAATTAGGCCAAATCCGATCCAATCCGAGGCCTTTAACATGGGGGCCTATGGAGCACGGGTCCGAGGAAACAGCTGATCGTTCCTCAGACCCGATTTTAGTGTACTGAGCATGCTCGCAGTAAATAAATCTTAGGGCACAGCATGGTGCAATCTTCACACTTTACTCACAGTCTCCAGATTACAATCACCAGCCGAGTGCTGTTTCCTCCGGGTCGGTGGTCCAGCCAACTCTCAGATAGCTTGGGTGCAGTTTACCAGGACCCCCTTCTGATGTACCTTTCCTGATCCTCTCTCTCTGCGCTGATTTTCACCCTCTTGCTCTGTACCTCACACATAGTGTCCCAAGCCAGCAGCCTCGGGCCCTCTCGGGGGATGTCTTCCTTGTCCCCTTGACCCTATGCGGCTGCCTTTTCAGCGAGTATATGTGGATTTGGCTTTCGGTACATACAGATACTGCAGCCTTTGGTTATCTAGTTGATGCCTACAGTCTCTTCGCTAGACTGGGGCCGGTCCCCACTGCGACCTGGTCCCTCCACCCGACTTCGGTCAGCGTGGATTCGGGTGCCACGGGTAGATCCCTCACTTCACGTGCCCCTAGGACCCCTTCTCTTTCTCTGGAGCCCCTCACCGCCTCTCACGGCCTCCTTGTCTTGGGATGAGCCTCTCTGCTCCAGTTCCCAGAATCACCTCTCTCCTGCGACTCTTTCACTCTCCATCTTCCTCCTTACCTCCTCACTAACTGACTAACTGATGTTTCCTTCATGTTCCCTCTACTTCCAGATGTCCTACCCTTATCTACTACCTTCACCCACACCCTCTGCCTAGTAGCCCCTTCAGCCTAAGATGGGGCCCTCCCTAAATTGGGTCCTCCCAGATACCCTGGCCTGGAGTGATGTGGTGTTGGATGCTGGTGTGTGGGTACTGGGTAGTGACCCCTCCTTTCCCGAGAGTGGGGTACCACACCTCTGGCTGAGGTGCAGTACCTCTGTGGCTACTGGCCCCTCAGGGGCGCCACATACCCCCCGTACACGTCCGCGGGCTGGAACAGAGCAAAAACAGGTGTTAAGACATGCAAATTTTTTCTGAAATGCATTTCAACAAATATAACAATAAAACATTTAACTGTTTCTTCCCTTTACGGGAGGTACTCGTCACTTGAACACTACATATAAATATTGGGAATATAAAACAGAATTATACGAAATAAAAACTTTCTCAACTAAGCCCAACAGGGTTCAGTGAGATCCTCAACCGGGGTGTTCTTCTCACCCTCCTAAATGCAATATGGGGGACCTGTCTCAAATCCCCAATGTTGGACCTGGGCATGGCTATAGGGTATCACTGGTCACCTCATTGTACCACTTTTCGTCCACGTCAGATGGTTTTTGTTCTTTGGTCTACTTCCAAAGCGCAAAGTTTTCAGGTTGCAAAGGTTGGCTGTAAAACCAACAAGGAGCACATTAAGTGCTAGCTATATACCAGAAAGGTTCTGGCCATTCACTATCCATGACCACATTGTCCGTTAATTAACGAACACTCACTCTAACTTACTACTAAGGCACATCATACTAGCACACACTCTAAACAAGTTTCATACCTAACCAGGTTAACTTAATTATATACATTTGTATTCTGCCATTCCTCACTTTTTCTTCCAAGGCAGTTCTTTAGGCCGGCAGTCTCCTGGCCGGGAAAACTTTCCTTCATACACCGCATCTTATGACACAAACAGTACAAGTCCTGCAGCTGGGGTCTGAGTAGCCTGACTCCGCACTGTAACCATGGATGAAGCTGCAGAAAGCGGTACAATTACTGGGGCTAGGGCGTCTCGGCGCGTTACTGCAGCTAGGGATGGCGCTCCTGGTTGTAATATTGCAACCGGAGTTGGAACTGCTGGGTAAGCGGTGGTGGACAGCTTCTCCTCACGCACTTTCCTCACATCAAGCGCATACAACCCCCACTCGCATACAGTACAGACCATCAGCTATCAGCTGTGTATCCATCAGACATCTGCACAACACAACTGATGGTCCCAACCCCATTTATAAGGCAAGAAATCCCACTTATTAACCTGACAGGGCACACCTGTGAAGTGAAAACCATTTCCAGTGACTACCTATTGAAGCTCACTAAAAGAATGCCAAGAATGTACAAAGCAGTAATCAAAGCAAAAGGTGGCTACTTTGAAGAACCTAGAATATAAGACATATTTTGAGTTGTTTCACACTTTTTTGTTACGTATTTAATTCCACATGTGTTAATTCATAGTTTTAATGCCTTTAGTGTGAATCTACAATTTTCATAGTCATGAAAATAAAAACACTTTGAATCAGAAGGTGTGTCCAAACATTTGGTCTGTACTGTACATGCTCGGGGTGTCCCTTTGGCAGGTGCGACTCCACATCCTGCCGGGTCATAAAAAAGTCTTGGGCCGTTCTGGACTCCCTGATAAATCCCCAGCCCTTCTTCAATTTAAATTTGGCCACTGTGCCTAGCTCTCTTAACCCCTGGTCAGCGGATCTGCCTTTGCGGGCCTGGCTCTTGGCCTTGAGGTTCCGTTCCTCCATTGATTTCCAAACCTTCCGATTACATGGTCTGGGGGAATTCCAGTCCCGAACCAGGGAACCGTCTCCGAGTCGCGGTACAGGCGAGTCCAACCCTGAGCCACCAACACCGATAGGTCTGTTAAGCAGCCCCCGACCTTGTCCACAAAGCACAGCCCCACCAGGAACTCCAAACTGAGTTGAGCCCCTTAGAGAAGAATGGTATTCTCATTACACCCAACGGGTCTGATAGGAAGAGGGTTCGCACAAGGAAGCACATAGAGGGACTGAAAGCAAAGAGGAAGGAACATTTAAGATAGCCTCAGAGAGACATTGCACTCTTCAGTGACGACCTGGCCAGCTCCCGATCCTGTGTAACTGTATACCTGACTTGCCCTGAAGAGTTACTAGTAAACATCAGTACAGAGTTATCCAGGTTGAGGAGAAACACCGGTACCACTTTGTCGTTTCTTCAATCCTTTATTAAATTTCATAAAATCATCACATGTGTAGAAGGTAACGCTATACGCGTTTCGGGGATAAGACCCCTTAATCTTTAAATAAAATTATCCAGTCTCCTGTATTTCATTCCTATAAGTACTGTGACAACAAGTGTTCCAGATCCTGCCGTGGAGACCCCGCTCCTCCTGCGGGGAAATTCAACATCTGGCTGGCTACCCACCATCCCCAGAAGTCTGCAGGAAGCGCTGGTGCCATCACCAGGTACCGCAGGTGGCGTCACGAGACTTTATTTATTTTTATTTTATTTTTATCCCTCAAAACAACCCACCTTTTTCAGTGACTACCATGGCCACGGGCCTGGTCAGGCCACCCGTGACATTTCCTTACAGAAATCACCCGGGTAACGAGTCCCCACAGCCTTGGGGTGGGTCAGCTATCTGGCAATCACAAACAGGATCGAACCAGCCCATACTTAGTGGGTATTGTGTGCCTTACGAACTTTGAAACTCGGTCCAAAAGAATTCAGAACTGTCAATACACGGTACAAAGAACTGTTTCCCGCCATTTCCAGGGAACCCCAAAATGGTGGCTTGAAAATGTAAGAGATAATGTGCTGGCCCAGGGGCGTGCCTCGGCCCCTTACCATGGGAGGGCCATACCAGAGGCGCAAAACTGTTTGCCCACCCCAATTGCCACCAAACAACCAAGGGGGCGGGCCAAACACAAAAGAACTCCAATCAACACCCTCAAAGAGCAAAAACAAGTGTGCGGTCGGAACTCCACGAGGCAAGGGTGCAGTCCGGAAACCAGCAAGCATGGCGGCAACCAGACTGAGTGACCTGTTGCAGGGAGTGGAGGAAGAGGCCCTTGCTGCAGCCGGGGACCCGAAAGCGGTCTCCCTTCTCACCTCTGAGAGAACGCCATTTCATGACTTAAGTGTCCAGATCCTCGAGACTGTGGAGTGGACTGTAAGGGTATCGTTACATGTGGCAATTTTGCTAGCAATTTCACTGGCAATTTGCTGGTTGCAGTGAAATCATGGACACATTGTTCCATTTGTACATGGCAACAAAATAGCACAATGTGTCCATGATTTCACTGCAACCAGCAAAATTGCCAGTGAAATTGCTAGCAAAATTGCCTCGTGTGACGGTACCTTTAAGCGTTGGAGCCCCAATACTGCCCTAGAGCTGTTCCGTAGGGCCGAGCAGAGACGAACCAGGGACCGAGAGCTGGAGTCGGGAACGAGAGTCCAGGCCATGGTTGAGAACCCGGTGACCAGTGAGGACCCGCCTGTCGAACCTTCCCCAGTCACCTGTGCTGAAGTCAAGGCATCCGGGCCTTGCGAAAACCCAGATGACCCCGAGGTCCAAGCTGGTGATGAGGAGGAGACAGCTGCTGCGGAACCTGACAGCCCTGAGCAGGAGGTTGAGCCAGTTGTCCATGAGGAACCCAAACCCAAGGTGAGAGTGGAGGCCATCCAATAGGAGCCACCCAGCCAACCGAGCTCCGAGGAGGAGGATCCGGATGACAGTAGCAATGTAGCCGGGGCGACCGGGCCCTAGACAGCATGGAGGAGCCGCTTCCAGTATCAGCTGGGAACGGTGAACAGCCAAGCCGCCCACACCGGAGGCTGCAGGCGGGCCCCCAGGCCTGTTTCCCTGCTGCCGGCCTACGGATGTCAACAAAACTTGGCCGAGCAGGCGGAGTGGCAGCGCCGTCAGGAGGCATGGTGGGCCAGAGAGATGGAGAACCGACAGGTCTGAACCCAGGCCCGCCTCCAGCCACCAGTACCACCAGAACACCGGTGTACAGGTAATGTGACATCTTTCAACCTGGAGAGCTGGTGGGAGTTCATCCGGAAACCGGACCTTTACGAGGAAGTGTTTGTGCGAAAAAATGTAACGTTGAATCCCACCTCCCGAGAGGCCACCCAGACCGGGACTTATACCAAGGTGACCAGGTCAGTTACGAGCGACATGCAGGGCCACGCGGATGGTACGCCCTGTGTGTATCTAAGCCGTAAAGACACTGCAAAAGCCTGGCCATGTAAATAGTTATGGTTATAGACTGTTTTTTCCCATTAGCAAAACTCATAGACTGTCGTGAGAACTTTGCCTTGAAGCAACCCAACCTTGATAAAGAACAATTACTGCTGGGTCTGCAAGTGTGTGTACCGGCCCCTTTAGACAGATGTTAATTAAAAATGTTTTTCAATGTTATAAAAAAGGTGCCTCACATAAAGGGAAGAAACATGATGCTTGACTATTGCAGATAAAACCTGTTACTGTTTAAATGAAAATATAAAAACTGCTCTGTACCGGGTAGGGATGAGGACACTTGCGGACAAGTGTGTTTCACCAAGGGGAATGCGGCGCCCCACTGGTCAGTGCGCCAGAGTAGGGATACTGCACCCCAGACAGCGCGTGCCGTATCCCAGTCATTGGAGAGCGTGATGTCAAACTGAGACTCCCATCCCAGCATTACTACACTTAGGTTAGGAGACCTTTTGGTTAACCCGTTGCTAGGGAACCAGTCCCGGTGGGAGGAGATAAGGTGTAGTGAAAAGAGTGGGAAGGACAGACAGTAGTGAGTAGTAGTAGTTGTTGTCGAGAGAGAGAGTGTGAAGCGAGTCCTAGAGGGAAGACGCAGCGAGGGCACCCAAAAAGGAGTTGCAACCCAGACAGAAGGGGGAGATCCAGTGCCAGACCTTCCGATTGCACGGTCTGGGGGAATCCCAGTCCCGAATCGGGGAATCTGCTCTGAGTCGCGGTACAGGCGAGTCAACCCTAAGCCGCCAACACCGGTAGGTCGTAGGTCTGTTAAGCAGCCCCTGACCTTGTCCACAAAGCACAGCCCCACCAGGAACTCCAAACCGGGTTGAGCTCCTTAGAGAAGAAGGGTATCCTCATTACACCCAATGGGTCTGGTAGGAAGAGGTTCGTGCAGGGCAGCGCAAGTAAGGAGAGCACAAGGAAGCACATAGAGGGACTGAAAGCAAAGTGGAAGGAACATCTAAGAGAGCCTCAGAGAGACATTGCACTCTTCGGTGACAACCCGGCCAGCTCCCAATCCTGTGTAATTGTATACCTGACTTGCCATGAAGAGTTACCAGTAAACATCAGTACAGAGTTATCCAGTCTCCTGTATTTCATTCCTATAAGTACTGTGACAACAAGTGTTCCAGATCCTGCCCTGGGGACCCCGCTCCTCCTGCGGGGAGCTACAACATCTGGCTGCCTACCCACCGTCCCCAGAGGCCTGCAGGAAGTGCTGGTGCCATCACCAGGTACCGCAGGTGGCGTCAAAAGACTTTATTTATTTTTCATTTATTTTTATCCCTCAAAACAACCCCCCTTTTTAAGCGATCACCAGGGCCACGGGCCTGGGCAGGCCACCCGTGACATTTCCTTACCGAAATCACCCGGGTACCGAGTCCCCATGGCCTTGGGGTGGGTCATATGGCAATGATCTGCCATACAGTGCACCTGTCAGTGCTGCAAACCCAAGTCCCAGAGATCACATGATCTCTGAGGCTTGGGTCAGGTGACCAGATGTCGCCATGCCAACCTCAGGTTACCATGGTGATGATCGCTGCAGGGAGAGGTGCGTGACCATGGGCTCCCTCTCCCTGAGCCCTGACTGCTGCGGATTGGTAAGACAGCCTGGCCCCTTCTGCGATCACACAGAGAAATGCAGATATTCAGCTCTTCTCTGTGCAATCATGATTTGAACGATCAGTCAAATTGACTTACCAATCACATAGCTCTGTGTGTGGGGACCACTTAAATGGGTTCCCACACTTCTTCCCCTGCCCCTTAGCTGTCACCGGCAGTTGTCGTCATGTAACCGTCACTCTGTGTTTACACGCAGTGACAGTTCAAAGCCATGACGGGTATAGCTGTCATGGTGCAGGAACTGACATATTCCATGACGGCTAAACCCGTCATTGGTAGTAAGGGGGTTAATTTGGACGTGCATTGGTCTTGTAGTTCATCCTATGTAAGATTTGTTGCATGGACACCGAATCATGTAAATTACCCTAGACGTTGAGCAGGTCAAAGGTTGATTGATGGAAAATATTTAATTACCAGAGGAATCAGTAACGGGCAGCACTGTGGCTCAGTGGTTAGCACTGCAGCCTTGCAGCACTCAGGTCCTGGTTTCAATTCTCACCAAGGACAACATCTGCAAGGAGTTTGTGTATTCTCCCTGTGTTTGTGTGGGTTTCCTCCCACATTGTAAAGACATACTGATAG
Source organism: Allobates femoralis (assembly GCA_033576535.1). Classification (NCBI taxonomy): domain Eukaryota; kingdom Metazoa; phylum Chordata; class Amphibia; order Anura; family Aromobatidae; genus Allobates; species Allobates femoralis. The sequence continues at coordinate 474,575,247 of JARQOC010000005.1, forward strand.
GATGTTTAGGTTGTGAGCCTCAATGGGGACAGCATTACTGATGTATGTAAAGTGCTATGGAATTAATAGTGCTAAATAAATGAATAAATATTATTGTTATAAAGGAATTAATTGTTCTAGTTGCCCCAACCTTACGACAATTAGAACAAATCCCTTTATTTTCAAGTGCTGCCTTAAAGGGGGTTTTCACACAAACAATGTTAATTTCAACCAATGGATCTAGGAATTATAATCATTTCCACAATTGGATGTGTGGCGCCCCACCATGTAGGAGCCACAAAAGGGGTACTACACCCATAACAGCGGTGTAGTCACCCCACTGCAATTGGGATTATGGTCAGTAGGTGGAACCCTAGAGCTAACACCCACACACTAGATTAGTAGGTAGGAGGGACCCCGGGAGGGAAGATAGTGACCTCTATGGGGAACCAGAGAGTTAGTTAGTAAGTAGGGAGTTGGAGAGCAGGCAGTCGGCCTGGAGGGAGCAGCGAGGGTCTCCTTGGCTGAGGGACCCAGGACAAGACAAATCCCAGGAACAGGAGCAGGAACAGGAGGCTTAGTCGCGAGCTAGTTCCATGAAAGAAACCGGTACCGGAGCCCGCAACTGTGATCATCTTTACGGCTCACAGAGAATCCGATGATCGGGGATATTTTAGATACAGCCCTGACTCCCAAAAGATCCCAAAAGAGGGGAATAAGTTCTGCAGTAGGATCCTGCAAAGGACATTAAAAGATTCACCCGATGGGTACAAGAGAGAGGAGACTAAGAGACACAGCAGGAGGTCAGATTATCTCTAAGAGATCAGACTTCACTGCCACTGGGAGGCAAGGGAAAGAAACAGACACAAGGAGGGATCCATCTATTAGCCAGAAGTCCCATTTTCAGCATCCGCAGCATTTGCCATTGTAACATCGTGCTGAACTGTATGACTTTGGAGAAGTTTTCAGTACAAAGTACCCGGTGAAGTGAAGTACCGACTCTGCTGCATCCTTTCCTATATAAACTGTTGCCTTACAGCATCGCTGCCCCGAAGGTCCAGTCCCGCCTGCGGGGACTAATCCATCTAAGCCGCATTATCATCGACCACCGGAGGAATGTGGCGGCGCTGGTGAGCATCACCAGACTCTGCAGGTGGTGTCACGACATTGTATATACTTTATTTCAACAAAACCCCCGTTAATCTTTTAGTTGACCCCCAGGGCCACGGCCTCGGGCAGCCACCTGTGACATCCCAGACCGAGAGCCCGAGAGCTGAGTACCCGAGCCCTGGGTGCGCGTCAGATGTGTTTAAACATTTTTTTCCTGTGCTGAGATAATCTTATATACGTGTCCCTGCTCTGTACTGTGTAATGGCTGTGTCTGACCATACAGGGACATACCACATTTCCTGTACTGAGATAGTCTTATATATGTGTCCCTGCTATGTACTGTGTAATGAATGTGTCTGACAGTACAGAGACATGGTCTGATCATTCCACATCTCCTGTGTTGGGATAATCTTATATATGTGTCCCTGCTATGTACTGTGTAATGGATGTGTGTAACCATACAGGGACATGGTCTGATAATACCACATTTCCTGTACTGAGATAGTCTTATATATGTGTCCCTGCTATGTACTGTGTAATCAATGTGTCTGACAGTACAGAGACATGGTCTGATCATTCCACATCTCCTGTGTTGGGATAATCTTATATATGTGTCCCTGCTATGTACTGTGTAATGCAGGGTCTCAAACTCGGCTGGGTTGGTGGGCCGCACATATAAAAATTTTTTTATCGGGGCCGCATTGCTTGTAGGACTAAGGGTACCGTCACACCAGGTGACATCGCCGGAGATATCGCAGGCGACACACGGGAGCGCGCACATTTTTGGCACCCCGCCAGCATCGTGTGTTTAGACGCGGCGATACCTTCGGCGATGCTTTAGCGATGTTTCAGGCAACGTCGCTGTTGGGGTGTCTAGAAATCCCAGTAGGGATCCTGTAACATGGGAGCCTATGGCTCCCATCGCCTGTAACATCGCCATTCGCGATGTTACACGGGGCGATGCTTACACATCGCCTGAGAGTGGTTGCCTGGTTTCACAGCAGTACTGTGAAACCAGGCAACCACTCGAAGCCAATTTTTCGGCGCAAAATCGCCACTTTACGTGGGGCGATGTCACCTGGTGTGACGGTACCCTAAGTGACATTTTTAGTAATACCAGATTTTTTGGTCAATGTAGTAATGTCCAAATCCTGATCCCCTTCTTGTAGTAATGTCCCCATCTTGGTCCCTTTCTTGTTGTAATGGCCCCATACTGGTCCCCATCCTGGTCCCCCTCTTGTACTAATATCCCCAACCTGATCCCCTTCTGTAATAATGTCCCCCATGCTGGTCCCTTTTTGTAATGATGACCCCATACTGATCCCTTTTGTAGTGATGTCACCATCCTGTCCCCCATGCTGGTTCCCTTTTGTAGTGATGTCCCCATCCTGGTCCCCATCCTGGCCCCCATAGTGTAGTAATGTCCCCCATGCTGGACCCCTTTTTTAGTGATATCCCCAACCTGGTCTGCCTTCTTTTTACACACTCACACATATTCACTCACAATCACACCCACTCAGACATTAACTTACACACACATTAACTCACTCACACTCACTCATGTGGAACAAAAGGGGGGGGAAGCACAACCCATGAGCGGTACCTGGTGGTCTAGTGGGGGCGTCAATAACAGGTGCGGGGGGGTTCACATCTCACCTTTGGAGGTTCTGCAACCCTGCACAACCTCGGCGTATCGCAGTGGAAGGCTCCGGACTCCAGCATTCGGGGTTTCCTCCACGAGCAGCTCCTTCTTCCAGTCAGGTGACTCGAGCAGCCGATCACCTGACCCTGTGACGTTCTCGGTTACGTCACCGCAGGTCCTTTGGATTCTGTTAGCGGTGACTCTGGTTCACAGCTGCTCCTGCTGCAACCCTAGGATAAGGATATGATATTTGTACAGAAGTGTGAGATTATAACAAAAGTGCTAGAGCACAGGAGGCACACGTTTAATTACCTTTAATAAACCACAACGTGTTTCTACGGCGGTCCGCCGTCTTCATCAGGTAAATCAACCTGATGAAGACGGCGGACCGCCAAGGACTTTTGTTATAATCACACACTTCTGTACAAAATCGCGCACTTTGATACCCTCGCGCACTCACAGGCACTCTGACACCCACAGGCACTCTGACACCCACAGGCACTCTGACACCCACAGGCACTCTGACACCCACAGGCACTCTACACCAGCACTCACACGCACAGGCCCACAGGGCTCAGCACCAGGCTCACAGGCACTCGCGCTCACAGAGCACGATCGCGCTCCTACAGGCACTCGCGCCACAGGCACTGCTCACAGGCACTCGCGCTCACAGGCACTGCACCACAGGCACTCGACCACGCACAGCACGTCGCTCACACGACACGCACTCGACCTACACAGGCACTCGACACGCACAGGCACTCGCACGCACAAGGCACTCACAGGCACTCACACACACAGACACCACAGGCACTCACACACACAGGCACTCCACACACACAGGCACTCACACACTCACAGGCCTCACTCACAGACACAGGCACTCACAGACACTCACACTCACAGACACTACACTCACAGACACTCACACTCACAGACACTCACACTCACAGACACTCACACTCACAGACACTCACACTCACAGACACTCACACTCACAGACACTCACACTCACAGACACTCACATCACAGACACTCACACTCACAGACACTCACACTCACAGACACTCACAGACACTCACACTCCAGACACTCACACTCACAGACACTCACACTCACACACCACACAGACACAGCACACACAGACACAGGCACTCACACAGACACAGGCACTCACACTCACAGACACAGGCACTCACACTCACAGACACAGGCACTCACACAGACACAGGCACTCACACTCACAGACACAGGCACTCACACAGACACAGGCACTCACACACAGAACAGCACCACAGACACAGGCACTCACACAGACACAGACTCACACTCACAGACACAGGCACTCACACAGACACAGGCACTCACATTAGCACACACTTTATTACCAACACTTTTATTACTAACCATGCTGGCGGCGTTCCAGTGCATGGGGACCCTGGGGCTTCCCTGTGCTGCCCCCAGCACTTTGGACTAAGAACCATGCTGGCGGCGGTCCAGTGCATGGGGCCACCTCGGGCTCCGCTATAATATTACTTCTGGCCGCTTCACTCTGCCGCTCGCTCTGCCAGTTCAATGCAAGCCACCGTCAGCCAATGAGAGGCCCGCAGGTGACGTCAGCGGCCTCTCATTGGCTGAGGGCTTGTATTGAGCTTACAGAGCGGCAGAGCGAGCGGCAGAGACAGTGAAGCGGCCGCAAGTAATGTTATAGCAGAGCCCGCGGCGGCACCATGCACTGGACCGCCGCCAGCATGGTTCTTAGTCCAAAGTGCTGGGGGCCGCACAGGGAAGCCCCAGGGGCCGCATGCGGCCCGCGAGTTTGAGACCCTGGTGTAATGGATGTGTGTGACCATACAGGGACATGGTCTGTTTATACCACATTTCCTGGGCAGAGGAGGAAGGAAAAAAGTATACAGACATTACAGCACAGGATCATAGATGATTCTTTTTGTGAGGTAACACATTTACATTCCTATTTTTAAAAAATATTTGACCTCAAGAAAGAAATACTTGCAATCCCCGGCTATATTGTCAACATACTTCATTGCTTCCTCACCTGCCCAGGAGATGTAAACAGGAGCATGTCAGCTGCTTGTGTTTCTATCGGGCTGAGACTTGTGTGAGTATCTCATGTGTATCACTCAGTGTGTCTCCGAACTAACAGAAAAGTTTGCGACTATTGCATCTGTGGCTTATTTTAGCTCTTCTCTGCTGATTTATGAATATAGACTACATCAACATTGACTGTACATGAAAAAAGCGGCTACAAAGAGCAAAGGTTGCAAAATGTTTATTGAAATCTAATTGCTAAGATTATTTTTATCCCGAAGTAAAAAAAAATGTCCTGAAAGTTGGACAATCCCTTTAAGGGTACCGTTACACGGCACGATGTTGGTACAATGTCGGCAACGATCTCGTGAGCGAGCAGTATTTTTTGACATCTTTTCAACATCGCTGATGAGATGTCACACGTCTAGATACCGTGGACAACTCACCAACGATGTTGTGAGCAGGTATCGTTCGCCAACCCCGCGACCGATCCTTGCTCATTGCGGTGAATGGGCGAAGTTGTAAACGACATCGTTATCACACACAACGATGCAGCAGGTTGGCTGGTTGCAGATTGTCAGGTTTTAGAACATGTTCATAAACCTGTCAACTCCAACTTGACTAATTATCGTAGCTGAATCGTTCAATTACACGCAACGATGCACTAATGATGTTGTTTCAACATCGTTAAACACGTCTCATTTGAGCGATGTCGTGCATGATGTCGTGCCGTGTAACGGTACCTTATGACATCGATGCGACTGATAAAAACAAAAGTAATATTTAATAATAGATTCTGATTTTTCTGCTGCCGGCTACAATCAGAATCCAGAGACTGCACAGTTGTCACTACTTGGGGGTCAACATTATAGTGACATTGCACAATCTGTTACTTTCCCCATTTTTCCATTCACAGCAAAGGCTGCACCAGATTTACAATGCTGTATGTGCATGATCGGAGGCAGTGCATGTTGGACGCAATGCCTCTGGACCTGAGGGAACCCATGGGTGAACACAGGGAGAACACAGTTGCCCTGTACTCATGATCATTCCGATGCAGGGTGGCTTTCCCTATATGCATCCGCAGGAGGTCACTCCTGACTCCGCAGCATGAAATTAGCACACTGCGGAGATGCAGAAGTCGGGCAACCCACATTGCAGTTGAAAACATTTTGGCCGGGAGAAGTATAGAGGTCGTGGGATTTCTAGAAATCCCATCCACTATGCTGCTACTATAAAATGCAGTGTTGTGGATGCAGCGGCAATACGCTGCGTCCAAAATGCTACATTTCCTGATCGTGTGCACACACCCTAAAGGTACCTTTACACGCGGCAACTTTTCTAGGAATTTCACTGGCAACTTACTGGTTGCAGTGAAATCATGGAGACATTGTTCCATTTGTACACAGCAACAAGATAGAACAATGTGTCCATGATTTCACTGCAACCAGTAAGTTGCCAGTGTAATTCCTAGAAAAGTTGCCGCATGTAAAGGTACCCTGAAGGTGAATTTCCCTGCATTTGGTGTGTGAAGGGGTGATAGGGATGGAATCAGCGTCGCCTACTGATTTCCCGGAGGTGTGCCACAGTGTGCTGGACACCGTGCCCCGTCAGCGATGATTGGTGGTGGCTACTGTGTTTCCATTAGCTGTCCCTTCACAGGGTGCCATCTTTGAAAAGCTCATTTCAGCACCACACGCATCTTCACCTACACTACCATCCACTACATCAGTCCAATTACGCGCGCATTTAATAGCGCAAGCTAAAGTTGGCGCGTGTATTTGAAGATGCACTGTGTACACTATACTGCCACACATGACAGTTCATATATTGGCCTACACATCGCACATGGCTGCCATGGGCAACGCACTGCAATGGTTAGCGAATTAGGTGACGCTGATGGGTTTATTAGGCTACTCCCGCTCTGTGGACGCCTATCTTGTTAGTGCCCACAATGTTGTTTGGCGGCGCTAATGTGAGTGATGGCGTCATGACGTTGGTTTCGGTTTCGCTCTGCCTGCCAGGTGCCTGGCCCTCCCTTGCACATAGCAGCACAGTCATGACCGCCGCACAGTGCGCTGCCACATGGGGACTGGCCACATGATTTTATGGTGTGATCAGCATCACCGACACCCACAGCTGCACAAACGCAGCATCCTGAGAAGATCCAGCGGGCCCTGCTCCACAAACTGGGGGTGGAGAGGACCTGCAAATAAATGCAAAAAATAGCGGACCTTAAGCACAAGTGCCCAGGCCGCATTGTGGATCTTCGAGCCAGGATTGCCAGGCTGCGTGGTGAGTATGTGGCCATGCCAAACACACACATTGCAAGCTACATATCCAAAACACTACACAAACATCATGTTGTATTGAGCCATGCCACATAATGTGGCCTAAGCCATCATGTTGAGGTGTCACCAATGTGCATCGGCATGTTGGTTACACTGCAACATGAAGGTGTCTGAAACACTCATTTGTCGTACAAATGGTGACGGCTATAGTGGTCCTTGACCTGTGTGCTTGCAAAAAGAGGTGTGTCCTACCTGTGAAGGTGACAACAACATATCAATGTCATGTTCAACACACACATGACACCTTGGCCCACATATGTGACACATAAAATGTAGCCACACAATCATCACAATACAGAACACTGGTATTTGTATTTTCTTTTTGTTATGTTGGCTATGGGGGCCGAGCCGGTTGCTCTGTGTCCAACCACCTCTCACATTAGGGCGTGTCCTTGACACATTTGTTCAGAGATTTCTCTGACTTGATAAGTTCTCACTGAACCTGGTGGCTTAGATGCCTCCTGGTTCCGCAGACAGACTACTGTTCTCTGTCTGATCAAGTTTCCAATCTCTTCATACATTTTCCCTTTTCTACTTGATCCCCACCCCTTTTTCCCCTTGTGCTTTACCTCTTCTTTTCATTCTCCCCCCCACCATCCACTCCTTCCTAACACACCTCTCCCCCCCACCACCACCTTTTTTTTTTTTTTTTGTCCTGGTCTGGCTGTGAGATGGGACCTGGTGCTCCCATGGCGAATCTGCAGCTCTGTTCCCTGAATGTCAGGGTATTTAATGTCCCTGATAAACGTTCGAAAGTGTTATACCATATGCACAAGAAGCGGGTAGATGTTCTCCTGCTTCAGGAGACGCATTTTAGGTTCGGTAAAATCCCTGCTCTTGGTCGTAGATATTACACACAATGGTTCCATGCTAGTAATCCAGAGTCCAAGTCTAGGGGGGTTAGCATAGCACTGCATAAGAACCTACAGGCTCAGGTGCTGGCCTCTAAGTCAGATCCAAACGGCAGATATTTGTTTGTCAATATCAGAATTGTTAATGACACTTTTACTGTCGCTAATTTTTACCTGCCTAATCAGGACCAGGCTCGGACATGCAAACGATACCTCCGCGATCTCTCGGCATTTGAGGAGGGATATGTGACTCTTCCTTGGGCGGGTCGTCGGTGCCCCCTTCGCAGCTGGAGAGCCTGAAACGCGTGTTGATAGATCTGCGGCTGGTAGATGCCTGGCGGATCATGTGACTCACCGTGGCCGGGACTCCGAGGGAGAGGCGTTTCTTCTTCCTCCTTGTCACGGGGTGCCGCGCCTGCCAGTAGTGGGGCCTGGTGGTCCAGATACTATAAAGACGTCGTTGGTTGAACAGATTAAGGGGCTAATTGTTTCGTGACGCCACCTATGAGTATTCCGGTGATATCCACCGGCGCTGCTTGGGCCTCCGGGGATGGAATGCAGCAAGATGGAACGCTCCCCACAGGCTGAGTGGTGATCCCCGGAGCCAGGAGCTGCACAAGATGTTCTGAGGCAGCTGCGGTTACCTTAGTGTGCGGAGATAGACAGTTCATAAGAAGGCACGGACACTGTTAGTCTCTGTAACGGGTTCTTTACTGTAACCAGCAAGTGATACATGGCATACAGTTTTCGGGTAACGGACCGGGTGGACTCAGCAATGACCAGTGTTTCTCAGAGCTCCGCGGTGTTCCACCATTCTAACTAACTTGTGTTGCCGTGGTCGCCCTGGAATGCCAGATCGGGTACAAGGAGGCTGCTTCAATTGCCCTACCGGGGAATTCTGGCCGGATTTGTGGGGAGCTTTGGGTCCTTTTGGTGGGTACTCCGCTGGCTAGACGACTCTGTGTGTGCGGCGGTGGTGGGGTGCTCCTGTAAAGCGGTCCTTCCACTCCTGGTTCGCATAGCAGTGGTGAACAACTACTAGCTTCGGTACCAGTAGACCGGTTGTAGATGGGCGCGGGATGTTTTTGGACCCGCATGTAGATGCCCAGAGTCCGGATGTTGAGGCACTGGATAATGACGCCCAACCTGGGGTGATGGCCAGGGGACTGCACAGGACTGAGCAGCCCCCTCTCCTAGGTTGCAGAGCTCGTTCTTTTTGCTCCCTTCTCTTATGTTGCCAATTCAGTTTTCCTCACTCTACCACTACACTCCGCCCACCAGGACCTTATTGGCCCTCTATGCTCTTGATGCAGGATCTCTGAGTTAACTGTGTCATTGCTTAGTCAGAGATTATTGCTGCTGCTGTTTTGGCTGCAATACCCTCCTGTGTGGCACTCGTTGCGGGGTGCCACACATGCATCCCACGGACAGAGACTACACCTATTTTTCTACAGTCCACAATTCTCATAGTCGGATTGATTACTTTTTGGTGAGCCATGGGCTCTTGTCCTTTGACCTGCAGACAAAAATTGATGTAACAATCTGGTCGGACCACGCTCCAGTGATGCTGTCCTTTCGGCTGCCGGGCTCGTCCATGGGGGAGTGGACCTGGTCCCTGAACCCAGGATTGCTGAGCGATCCTTCTTGTCTGCAGGTGGTTCGGAAGGCAATTACAGAATTCTTTGAAATACATAGAGCTGATCCTACGGCCCTCCCCTTCCAGTGGAAGGCATTGAAGGCAGTTGTCAGGGGGGTACTCATTCAGCAGAGGGCCCGACTAAAGAGGAGTAGAGCTGTGGCTATTACTGAGCTGTTATCTCAGGTTCAGAACCTTGAAACTGTACATAAGAGAAGAAGGGACGTGCAGACGATGGCTGACCTCTTGCAGGTTAGTAGTAAATTGAGCACCCTAGTCGGCACTACACTAGTAAGACAACAGGACCGTTTTCATAGATACTTATATGAATATTCTGACAAGCCGGGCAGAGCATTGGCGAGATTTTTACACCCCCGTACACCTACTACATACATGCCTGCCATAAAGTCGGGGTCGGGGGCAGCGGTCCACTCCCCTGTGGAAATAGCGCACTCCTTTAGGCTATATTACGATTCATTGTATAATCTTAGGGGCCCGCTTGTGGACATGCCCACGGAGGAGTTCCACGTGAGGGTGGATGAGTATGTTCATGACACATCGCTCCCTTCTATACCGGAGGCTGAGGTAGAGGCTTTAGAGAGTCCCCTGTCAGAAATAGAAATCACAGAGACCATCAAGTCGTTGGCGGACAGTAAGAGCGGATTCTCTGTCACCCTTTTTAGTTAAATTATTTAACTCCATCTCGGCGACCTGTCCTTTCGCTCCTCAGACATTAATGGCCACGATCGTAGTTATTCCCAAACCAGATAAAGACCCCGGCCTATGCGCAAATTGCCGACCTATCTCTCTCATCAATGTTGATGTGAAAATATATGCGAAGATCATAGCAAACAGATTGGGCCCAGTTCTCACTAAGGTCATACATAATGACCAGGTGGGATTCGTGCTGCATAGGGAGGCTAGAGATAATACAGTGAAAACCTTGCTCCCTACTTCATATATGCGCACAGAAAGGGTTCCAGGCTGTTTGCTATCCATTGACGCAGAAAAGGCGTCTGACCGTCTAGGCTGGCCTTTTCTGCGAGCCTCCTTAACACAACTGGGGTTGAGGTCCAGGTTGCTTGAATCAGGGCCCCACGGCACGACTTAAAATTAATGGCATATTTTCGTCACCCATCTCAATACACATTTGCACCAGACAGGGTTGTCCTCTATCCCCTTTACTTTATGTTATTGCCATGGAGCACTTAGCGGTGGCACTCCAGGGTTCACCAGATATTGATGGAGTACGGATTGGTCAGCATAACTTTAAGCTATCGTTATATGCGGACGATTTGCTTTTATATGTTACTAACCCGCTCATAGCTTTTCCGGTGCTCCTTAGGGAATTTCGGAAGTTTGGGGACATCTCGAACTTCAAGGTTAATTACCGTATATACTCGCGTATAAGCCGAGTTTTTCAGCCCAAAAATTGGGCTGAAAAGTACCCCCCTCGGCTTATACGCGAGTCAGTGCGGGGGCTGCTGTATACAGCGGTATAAAGCAGCCCCCGCATCCCCAGTAATGCAGGGCCCCCCCCCCCTCATGCTCCGGTCACCTGTAAAGCAAATTATACTTATCATTGTCCCGCTGCCGTCCGCGCCCGCATCTGCCGACATCCCGATCCTCCATCTTCATGCGTCTTCTTCCTGTTTCTGTGCGCGTCGCAGGCAATTACGTCATTACCGGCGACGCGCACAGGAAACAGGAAGAAGACGCATGAAGATGGAGGATCGGGATGTCGGCAGATGCGGGCGCGGACGGCAGCGGGACAATGATAAGTATAATTTGCTTTACAGGTGACCGGAGCATGAGGGGGGGGGGCCCTGCATTACTGGGGCTGCCTGTATACTACCACTGGGGCTGCTGTATATAGGGGCTGCTGTATACACCACTGGGGCTGCAATACCACTGGGGCTGCTGTATATAGGGGCTGCAATACCACTGGGGCTGCAATACCACTGGGGCTGCTGTATATAGGGGCTGCTGTATACACCACTGGGGCTGCAATACCACTGGGGCTGCTGTATATAGGGGCTGCAATACCACTGGGGCTGCAATACCACTGGGGCTGCTGTATATAGGGGCTGCTGTATACACCACTGGGGCTGCAATACCACTGGGGCTGCTGTATATAGGGGCTGCAATACCACTGGGGCTGCAATACCACTGGGGCTGCTGTATATAGGGGCTGCTGTATACACCACTGGGGCTGCAATACCACTGGGGCTGCTGTATATAGGGGCTGCAATACCACTGGGGCTGCTGTATATACCACTGGGGCCTGCTGTATATCATACTGCTGGGGCCTGTATACCACTGCTGGGGGCTGTATACCTGTGCTGGGGTCCACCCTCGGCTTATACGCGAGTCAATAGATTTTCCCAGGTTTTGGGGGCAAAAGTAGGGGGGTCGGCTTATACACGGGTCGGCTTATACACGAGTATATACGGTACTCAAAAACAGAGGTACTCAATATATCCCTGTCTGGTGACCTAGTATCGAGGCTCCAGGCGTCCTTTTCTTTTAAGTGGAAAACCTCTGCACTAAAGTATTTGGGTGTGTTGATTCCTACGGATTTAAATGAAATTTATGAGCTAAACTATATACCACTTCTGACCCTCATCCTCTACCCACAATTCTGACCTATTTTAGGTCATGGAGTGGTTCCCTGAGCCTGCTCTGATGCACTTTATTTCTCTCTGGTAATATGAGAATAATTGTATGCGTTTTTCACTATAGCACTTTGTTTTTCCTTTACTATTCCCTGCCTGGGAGCTTTATACAAAGGTATTTGCCTGTGTTCTTGGTAGTACACTTCTTTTCTCCCTGGCAGCTCCCTAATGGGTATATTGTGTGAGGATATTTGATTGTGCTCTCATTGTCTTAGCAGGATTCTATATGGGATTTCTCTGACAGTTATTGCTTATTGTTTAAGTGGGTAGAGTATAAGTATATATGTGTAGTCCTGTAAAGGTTTCTTTTCATTGTTTTTAAAGCTGCATTTCCTTGTTTTGTTTGTGGTATTTATAATAAAGATTTATGATTGGTATATACATGTTGATCGCCTATTTATACTGGTTAGCTTTTTTCTTCTATTCTATATACCACTTCTGAGGAGGACAATCCTGGACCTGGCGAAATATGACAAGCCTCGGCTTTCCTGGTTTGGGTGCATGAGCGTCATTAAAATGGACGTCCTGCCCCGGTTTTTGTATCTTTTCCAAACTGCCCCGACAAATATCCCGGATAGTTTTTTCCGACGTCTACAATCGGCGGTCAATAACTTTATCTGGGGGAGCAGAAGACCGCGGATCCGATTTTCAATTTTGACTAGACCTAAGAATAAGGGGGAAGGCGGGTCTCCCCCAATTTAAAAAAATATTATCATGCGGTTTTGCTTTCTAGGCTAGTGGATTGGAGGTTTAATAGTGTTCATAAGCAATGGGTGACCCTGGAGGGTCTCCTTTCCCCTGTATCTCTGTATAGGCTCCCCTGGCTTGACAGGGTCTCGCGGCCTCCTGTGGCGGAGTGGGTCCCACTCACTCAGACGGTTCTAAGAAATTGGGATAAGATTAATCGTAAACTGTTGCTGACCTCTGGACCGGGTAGGCTGAGTCCCTTGTTTGACAACCCCGCGTTCCCCCCTGTGAGGACTAGATTGACCTTTCTGTGTTGGTCGGTGCGTGACCGGGTATGCCTGGGACAGGTCGCGGATAGACTTGCGGGGCTCTCTGGCGTGGGGGTCTCCGGGACCCGACCTGTGAGGCACCGCTCTCGTGGCTGGAGTTCGTCCAGATACGAGATTATATCTCGGGGATTCCCTTGTGGGTTCCGACACCATTTGTGTTACTGATGCTCTCATCAGAGGGCCCTTCCTATGTGGTCTCTATGCTCTATGTCCTGGTTTTGTCTGGGTTGGCTTCCGACCGTCTTTGATACATGGAGGCTTGGGAGAGAGAACTGCAGATCACCTTATCTGAGACCGATCGTCAAAAAATCTTTGTACTCACAAAATAACGGTCTCATGTGCTGCTCAAGAACGGAATTACAAAATGTTAACACGCTGGTACCGTTGCCCCATTTTCCTTCACAGGCTTGACCCTGGAGTCTCGGACGCTTGTTGGAGATGTGGGACGGAGAGGGGCTCTATGCTCCATATCTGGTGGTCGTGCAGTCTCCTCCAACCCTTCTGGGGTCTGGTCTTCGAGGCCTTTCACCTGATGTCTGGGGTATATCACGAGTCTTCCCCCCAGATTGCTCTCTTGTCCTTGATTCCCACCTCTATGTCCTCAGTAAAAAAGGGGATATTGAGATTCTGTTTACTGGCGGCTAGAGCTGTCATCCCTAGACACTGGAGGTCGACTGAGGTCCCCTCCACACTAGAGTAGATAGCTGAGATGAATAAACTGAGTCGTATAGAGTCTCTGATGGCCGATGATTATGGCACCGGATCAGACAGGGGCAGCACATGGTTTCTCTGGCATTCTTTTAAGGAGAGCCCGAAGTTTGCGGACTGGCTGTTGCGGTCCTCTGTTCCTTCTTGAGCTAGGTTAACCAGGCTTCCCCTCCCCTCCCACCCTCTCCCCTCTTTTCCGCCCCTACTTTCCTTCTGCTCCCACCTTCTGCACCTTTTTCTCTTTACCTTTCTCCTTTCCTCTTCTTACTTTTGATTCGTGCATTTTATGTACGGTCCGATGAGATGTCGAAGATGCTTAGATGGCCGATGAGCAGTGAGAAATTGCTTCCATTTGATTTCATGTACCAATTTAATGTGATATACGGTAATTGGAGAATTGTATGTCTTATGGTCTACAGAGACAGGTGTCAGGGTCTTTGCCTTGGCAATGGAAGGCGATTTCTGTCACACCCTGGACTATGTATGATTGTGTAGTTCTTTATTAGAGATGAGCGAGTACTAAATTGCTCGGTGCTTGAAGCTCGGGCCGAGCATCCCGAGATACTCGTGTTCTCGGCCCGAGCACCGAGCCCAATGTTATCCTATGGGAGACCCGAGTATTTTCTGACATGACCCCCGGCAGCATGGAAAAACCCTAAAAATGTCACAAAATATCAGAACAGTGCTGAAATGATATGGGAACAGCATGGGGAAGACCCCTGGAAGCATTTCAGACCCCAAGGTCACTGCTGTGAACAATGTTGTCAGACTATTACGCCACTTTTACGGACTGTCAAGAAAACGTTACAAAATGAAACCAAAACGGATTTTCATGGAAAAAATATTAAGGGCTCATACCCACTTGTGAGACACAGTTGGTGTATGTTAGTTTTTTGGATTATATGAAAGATTTTTTTTTTTTTAATTGTGTGGCACTCCCATGCCCCTGGGAACAGACGTAAATGAAGGCCTCTTAAATAATGTGCCCATTATAAGCAAGTGGGTCTTTTGTAGTAATGCCCTAGGCAGGGAAGCCAAAAATTGTGTGGCACTGTGATGCCCCTGGATAGAGACGTGCATGAGGGCCTCTTTAAATAATGTGCCCATTGTAAGGAAGTGTGTGTTTTGTAGCATTGCCCTAGGTAGGGAAGCCAAAAATTGGGAGGCACCAATATGCCACTGGATAAAGGCGTGCATGAGGGCCTCTTTAAATTATGTGCCCATTTTAAGCAAGTGGGTCTGTTGTTGTATTTCCCTAGGCAGGGAAGCCAAAGGTTGGGAGGCACCAAGATGCCCCTGGATAGAGGCGTGCATGAGGGCCTTTTCAAAAAATGTGCCCATTTTAAGCAAATGTGTCTTTTGTAGTATTGCCCTAGGCAGGGAAGCCAAAAATTGGGAGGCACCAATATGCCACTGGATAGAGGCGTGCATGAGGGCCTTTTTAAAAAATGTGCCCATTTTAAGCAAAAGCAAGTGTGTCTTTTTTAGTATTGCCCTAGGCAGGGAAGCCAAAAATTGGGAGGCACCAATATGCCACTGGATAGAGGCGTGCATGAGGGCCTTTTCAAAAAATGTGCCCATTTTAAGCAAGTGTGTCTTTTTTAGTATTGCCCTAGGCAGGGAAGCCAAAAATTGGGAGGCACCAATATGCCACTGGATAGAGGCGTGCATGAGGGCCTTTTCAAAAAATGTGCCCATTTTAAGCAAGTGTGTTTTTTTAGTATTGCCCTAGGCAGGGAAGCCAAAAATTGGGAGGCACCAATATGCCACTGGATAGAGGCGTGCATGAGGGCCTTTTCAAAAAATGTGCCCATTTTAAGCAAGTGGGTCTTTTGTAGTATTGCCCTAGGCAGGGAAGCCAAAAATTGGGAGGCACCAATATGCCACTGGATAGAGTCGTGCATGAGGGCCTTTTCAAAAAATGTGCCCATTTTAAGCAAGTAGGTCTTTTTTTAGTATTGCCCTAGGCAGGGAAGCCAAAAATTGGGAGGCACCAATATGCCACTGGATAGAGTCGTGCATGAGGGCCTTTTCAAAAAATGTGCCCATTTAAGCAAGTGTGTCTTTTGTAGTATTGCCTTAGGCAGGGAAGCCAATGGTTGGGAGGCACCAAGATGCCCCTGGATAGAGGCGTGCATGAGGGCCTTTTCAAAATTGTGCCCATTTTAAGCAAGTGTGTCTTTTGTAGTATTGCCTTAGGCAGGGAAGCCAAACATTGGGAGGCACCAATATGCCACTGGATAGAGGCGTGCATGAGGGCTTCTTTAAATTATGTGCCCATTTTAATCAAGTGGGTCTGTTGTTGTATTCCCCGCAGGAGCAAAGTGAGGCACTAAGATGCCCCTGATGGAGGCGGCATGAGGCTTTAAATAATGTGCCCATTTAAGCAGTTGGGTCTTTGTAGGATTGCCCTAGCAGGAAGCCAAAAATGTGTGCATCTCAATGCCCTGGATAGAGACGTGCATGAGAGCCTTTTTAAATAATGTGCCCATTTTAAGCAGTGGGTCTTTTGTAGGATTGCCCTAGGCAGGGAAGCCAAAAATTGTGTTGCACTTTAATGTCCCAGGACAGAGACGTGCATGAGAGCCTTTTTAAATAATGTGCCCATTTTAAGCAGGTGGGTCTTTTGTAGGATTGCCCTAGGCAGGGACGCCAAAAATTGGGAGGCACTTCAATGCCCCTGGATAGAGATGTGCATAAGAGCCTTTTTAAATAATGTGCCCATTTTAAGCAAGAGGGTCTGTTGTTGTATTTGCCTAGGCAGGGAAGCCAAAGGTTGGGAGGCACCAAGATGCCCCTGGATAGAGGTGTGCATGAGGGCCTTTTTAAATAATGTGCCCATTTTAAGCAGGTGGGTCTTTTGTAGGATTGCCCTAGGCAGGGAAGCCAAAAATTGTGTTGCACTTCAATGCCCCTGGACAGAGACGTGCATGAGGGCCTTTTTAAATAATGTGCCCATTTTAAGCAGGTGGGTCTTTTGTAGGATTGCCCTAGGCAGGGAAGCCAAAAATTGTGTTGCACTTCAATGCCCCTGGATAGAGTTGTGCATGAGAGCCTTTTTAAATAATGTGCCCATTTTAAGCAGGTGGGTCTTTTGTAGGATTGCCCTAGGCAGGGAAGCCAAAAATTGTGTTGCACTTCAATGCCCTGGATAGAGTGTGCATGAGAGCCTTTTTAAATAATGTGCCCATTTTAAGCAGGTGGGTCTTTTGTAGGATTGCCCTAGGAAGGGCTGCTGAAAATTGGGAGGAAAAAAGGTATTTTCCAGGGCCACTGGACCATACTGACAGCAACTTTATTAGAACATATTTAAAAACACTTACATCCCGCCGGACGCGTTTCGGACAAGGTCCTTACTCATCGGCGTAGATCCACTTGAGAAAGACGCAATTGGGCGTCGAAACGCGTTGTGGCTTACTGGACTCTTGCTGTTTGTGTAATAAAGTAATGGTAATATAATTAATAATCCGTGGTTTCTTTAGCGCTCCATACTTCTGACACCGCTTGTTTTTTATTCTGCTAATCTCATTCTCCCTTGTTGGGAGTGCGATGTGTGAGCTGCTCTAAGATCCACAGAACCTGGTATTACTTAATAAAGACCCAACCTTGAATGATCAACTGATACACAGTGTGGAGCTTGGATGGAAGCCAGTGTATCGAATCTGCCTCTTCGGGTGGAGGAGCGAAGGAGCTCACCTCCATCTCTGGAGGAACTAAGGAGCCGTCCCTCAGGCCCGGAGTATCAAAGGAGGAGGGAACATTGGACCCTGTCACACGGCGACCCACATTAAATCATCAGTCTAGTTGTGCGGGGTGTTGCACAACCAGTCAAGGTTAGTGCACACTTAGTAAAACCGCGTAGTAATTTCCTCCAGTTGCAGTGTGGCGCAATATCTGTTTTTTTCTTCAACATGTGCAGTGTGGAATTCCAACGCGTGGGGACATCACACACCAGTCTGTGAGCTGGAAGCTGCAAATGCCGCTGAAAGCCGGCAAGGCTGGCAGAAGCAGTAGGTGACTTTCTAGAATTGGGCACACAGGCGGCATACTTTGACAAGCAGATCAGACAGCTCCGGGTAGGATTTAATAAACCGCTGAACCACGAGGTTGAGCACATGGGCCACGCATGGAACATGTGGCAGCTCGCCTCGCCTCAGAGCCGCCACAAGGTTCTGGCCATTGTCACATGCCTGGCTGTAGGTTCAGCGGTGTGAGCCAGTGATCTGCCGGCTGTTTCAGAGCTTTCCACAACTCTTCAGCGTTGTGGGGTTTGTCACCTATGCATATTAGCTTCAGCACAGCCTGTTGCTGCTTAGCCCAGGCAGTGCTGCAGTGCTTCCAGCTTGGGACTGGTGTGGAGTGTGAAGTGGAGGAAGAGGAGGAGGAGGAGGCTGAGGAGCATGACGTGCTGTACACTGTGGGTGAAACCCTGACTGAGTTAGGGCTTGCAATCCTTGGTGTCAGAAGGACGTGTTCCGTCCCAAGCTCAGACTGGGTCCCGGCTTCCAGAATATTAACCCAGTGTGTCATCAGTGAGATGTACCGGCCCTGCCCGCAAGCACTTGTGCACGTGTCCGTGGTTAGGTGGACTTTGCAGGAAACTGCGTTGTTAAGGGCACGTACGATGTTTTGTGACACGTGCTTATGTAATGCAGGGACTGCACACCGGGAAAAACAGTGGCGGCTGGGGACCGAGTAACGTGGGACAGCCACCGCCATCAGGTCGCGGACTGCTTCCGTCTCCACCAGCCTAAAAGGCAACATTTCCAGGGCAAGCAGTCGCGAAATGTGTGCATTTAGAACTGTGGCATGTGGGGCGTTGGCAGCGTATTTGCGTCTGCGTTCCAAAGATTGGTGTATGGATAACTGAACGCTGTGCTGGGACAAGAACGTGGCTGATAATAGTGCTATTTCTGCCTGTGCAAGTACAGGTGAAGGACAGGAGGCATCTTCGCCTGCAGTATGGACAGGGGATTGGCTTGCACGCACAACAGTGGAAGACGCAGCGGTGTCACCTGCAGACAATGCTCCTGGACTCTGCTGTACATCCCACAAAGTTGGGTGTTTTGCTGCCATGTGCCTGATCATGCTGGTGGTGGTCTGGCTGCTAGTTTTGCTACCCCTGCTGATGCTGGCATGGCAGGTGTTACAAATGGCCTTTTTCGAATTATCTGCAGACACCTTAAAAAACAGCCAGACTCGGGAAGACCTACCAGTTGTACTGGCAACATCACTCGTATTGCTGTTCCGTGGAACGGTTGCCTGCCTTCTGCCTGCGGCCACCACCCTGCGTCTTCCTGACTGTTGTGATGCTACGCCTAACTCCCCCTGTGCACTGCTCTCCTCACTCTGTATGTCCTCCTGCCAGGTTTGGTCAGTTACTAGATCAGCCACTATGTCGTCTTCCACTTCCGCACCCTGGTCCTCCTCCTGACTTTCTGGTAATTGTGTCTCATCTTCGTCCACCTCTTGTTGAGACACATTCCCACCATTGCCTTCGTGAGACCGTGGCTGCTCAAATATTTGGGCATCGGTACATACGATCTCCTCATGACCCACTTCAACTGGAGCTGGCGAGAGGCCATAATCTACGAATGGATAAGTGAACAGCTCTTCAGTGTCCAAGTGTGGGATCAGTTATGTCCGGGGCCGTGCACTCGGCATGGTGGGAGGAAGGAGGATCAGTGTGTGAAATGTACGGTCCAGTCTCACGGCTACTGACAATTGACCGTGTGGAAGACAGGGTATTTGTGGTGGTGCCAAACTGACTGGAAGCATTATCCGCTATCCAACTAACAACCTGTTGACACTGGTCTTGGTTTAATAGTGGAGTACTGCTGCGTTCACCTAGATATTGGGACAAGAAAGTCGAGCGAGATGATGTGGGCGTTTGTCGTGGCGCAATTCGAGCTTGGACACGGGCTCGGCCTCTGCCTGCACCACTATCACGTCCAGTTGCTTGTCCCTTGCCACCGCCCTTGCACATTTTCAATGTTGTGCTGACTGTATACAGCTAAATGAGTGCTGACAAGAGTTAGTTTTTAGCACGACCCTGAGATTTGAAATTAAGACCCTGCAGGTGGACTAGTCAGACACAAACGCTGACTACAATAGCGAGTCTTTTGGCGTATGCTAGTTTACGCTGCAACCTACAGTAGCAGCACTAAGATGCTAAATTAGTGCAGACAAGAGTTGGTTTTTAGCACAAGTTTTTTGGTGTATCCTAATTTACGCTGCAACCTACAGTAGCAGCACTAAGATGCTAAATTAGTGCAGACAAGAGTTGGTTTTTAGCACGAGTCTTTTGGTGTATCCTAATTTGAGCCCTCAGAAGGACTGTTGTGGTAATTAGACTGGCAGCCCAGTGCCTACACTAGCTGAAAGGCCACAAATCTGTCCATAAATCAGCAGCACCTCTCCCTACACGGACTGTCCAATGGAGCAGAGTGACGAGCACAGCGCGGTCAGGTCTTATAAAGACCTGATGATGCTGTGCGGCCAGCCAATCACTGTAATGCCACAACCAACATGGCTGTGGCATTACAGTGTCTGTCAGCCAATCCCTGCATGCGGGCTGGCTCTGAAAAGAGCGCCAACATGCAGGGAGGTGGACCCCGAGCATAGCAAGAGTATCGCGAGATTACTCGGTACTCGCCGAGTACCCCGAGTACCGAGATATTCGTGCGAGGTACCGAGTAGTGACAAGCATACTCGCTCATCTCTAGCAAATAACTATCAATTGCATAGAGTATGCTTTAAATCCCAGCACGAGTATTAACTGGCCCGTGAGGCCTGGTTCATTAATACAGTACAATCATGCCCCTTGGGGTATTTGTTTTTGAGGCAACAAGCCAACGGCAAATAACTATCAATTGCATAGAGTATGCTTCAATCCTATCACAAGTATTAACTGGCCTGTGAGGCCTGCTTCATTAATACGGTACAATCATGCCCTTGGGTATTTGTGAGGCAACAAGTCAATGGCAAATAGCTATCAATTACATAGAGTATGCTTTCAATCCTATACAAAACTACTAGAAAGCAGCATCCAAAAACTTACCATCATGCCATAGACAAAAACCAATACTGCACTTGCAGGACGCAGTCAGACCACACTTGTGTAGGAAGCCCAGATGCAGGCTAATAAATCACCTCAACCAAGGTATGGGAGGCGACTTGCCATGCACACTAAGGGCCTGCATAGGGCACCATTCACACTGATACATATGGTGCAGAATGTCTGAAAGCTACCCAAAAGCTCTGCTGCCTGAGCCATGGGCTGCACAGTACAATGTTTCTGCACCACTAGATGAATGGCGCCCCTTAGGGGCCCAACTGCACCCTGAAATGAATAAAAAAGTGCAGAAAAGTTCTCTGTAGGATGAACAAAAAACCTTTATAAATGAGATATTGGTTCATGTGTTGGCCAAGACACTTAAGCTGATGATCCACGACATGGATTCCCATGCTCATCAGTACTATCAAAAATATACAAAAACTACTAGAAAAAGCAGCATCAAAAAACTTACCATCAATGCCATAGACAAAAAACAATACTGCACTTGCAGGACGCAGTCAGACCACACTTGTGTAGCAAGCCCAGATGCAGGCTAATAAATCACCTCAACCAAGGTATGGGAGGCGACTTGCCATGCACACTAAGGGCCTGCATAGGGCACCATTCACACTGATACATATGGTGCAGAATGTCTGAAAGCTACCCAAAAGCTCTGCTGCCTGAGTCATGGGCTGCACAGTACAATGTTTCTGCACCACTAGATAAATGGCGCCCCCTAGGCTTTCAATCCTATCACGAGTATTAACTGGCCCGTGAGGCCTGGTTCATTAATACAGAACAACCATGCCCCTTGGGGTATTTGTTTGTGAGGCAACAAGACAATGGCAAATAACTATCAATTGCATAGAGTATGCTTTCAATCCTATCACGAGTATTACCTGGCCCGTGATGCCAGCTTCATTAATACGGTACAATCATGCCCCTTGGGGTATTTTTTTGTGGTGGGGTAGGTGGGGTAGGAGGTGCTCATAAAACAACAGTGGCACAGCCGCAGTCAAACATTACCAATCCGGGAACAGGTCCGGTTTTTAGTATGATTCCGGTTCTATCCGGTACCTTAGACAGCCATGTTAAATTAAACCGGATTGACCCGGACCGGTTTTGTCAGATTTTTTAACCGGATTAAACCGGATTGACCCGGTCCGGGTTCATCCGGTTCAATTTAACATGGCTCTCAATGGTACCGGATTGAACTGGAACGGGACAATCCGGGAGAATCCAGTTTCAATTCACAGCTACCGGCTTTTTACTGCAGGACTCTAAACAATTAATCAGGTAATTGCAGGTTGTTCCTCTGCTGCCAGACTTCTTTATCTCCTAATGGGGTCCAGCAACAGAGGAATTATTCACAATTTCTCGCTTCAACATTGATTTACATTGGACTCACTATACTCGTAACGAGTACTGAGTATCGGGACCTACTCGTTACGAGTCTAGAGAGTCCGAGTATTTTAGTACTCGCTCATCCCTAGTCCAGCAGTGCCTCCCTTCTTGTTGGGTCCTGAACCAGTTGTGAAAGATAATTGTCTCTCATAGTTGTCAAAAACCTATTACCTTTGCTGGAACAGCAGGTTTCTGTTCCCCAATGTATTTCAGAGTAGTTGAAGTCCCCCATAATTATGACTTCTCCTTGAGTCGCTGCTTCATCTGTTTGCTTTATGAGGATATTCTCCTCTACTTCCATTATTGTTGGAGACTTATAACAAACTCATATCAGTAATTTATCACTTTTTCCCCCTCCCCTTATCTCCACCCACAGGGACTCTACATTTCCATTAGATTCACCTATATTATCATGCAGGATAGGTTTTAAGGATGATTTTACGTATAAACAGACACCTCCCCCTTGCATATTTGTACGGTAATTTCTGAACAGACTATAGCCCTGTAAATTAACAGCCCAGTCATGGCTCTCGTCCAGCCATGTCTCCAATATCCCCACCATGTCATAATTATTTTCCAACAAAATCAATTCTAATTCCTCCATTTTGTTGGTGAGGCTTCTGGCATTAGTGTACATGCACTTTCTGCATCTCTCTTTACCTCTATTCCTTCCTACTATATTGACTGTTCTAACCCCACACCCCATGCCACCCCCAATTTTATTACTTGTGCCCAGGTTACTATTTACACTATCTTCTCTTCCTGTACAATGAATACCCTCCCCCCAATCCCTAGTTTAAACACTCCAACCTACTAGCCATTTTCTCCCCCAGCACAGCTGCACCCTCCCCATTGAGGTGCAGCCCGTCCCTAGCATAGAACCTGTAGCCAACAGAGAAGTCGACCCAGTTCTCCAGGAACCCAAACCCCTCCTTCCTACACCAATTCCTGAGCCACTTATTTATCTCCCTAATCTCCCGCTGCCTATCTGGTGTGGCACGTGGTATACGCAGTATTTCAGAGAATACTACCTTGGAGGTCCTTGCCTTAAGATTGCAGCCTAATTCCCTGAAATCATCTTTAAGGACCTTCCAACTACCTCTAACTTTGTCATTTGTGCCAATGTACACCATGACTGCTGGGTCCTCACCAGCCCCTCCCAGTAATATGTCAACCTGATCAGCGATGTGCTGGATTCGAGCGCCGGGTAGGCAGCACACTGTTCGACGATCCCTGTCTTTGTGATAGATTGCCCTATCAGTTCCCCTAATAATTAAGTCCCCCACTACCAGCACCTGTCTGGCCTGCCCTGCTCTCCTGCTTTACCCATTACTGGAGCTGACATTCCTCCGAATTTCAGAGGACATGTCTTGCTGCAGCAGTGCTATCCCTCATCTGCCAACTTAGCAAATTTATTGGGGTGTGCCAGATCAGGGCTATCCTCCCTGGCACTCTTCCCTCTACCCCACCTTCTAACTGTCACCCAGCTAGCTGCCTCACTGTC
Organism: Allobates femoralis; assembly: GCA_033576535.1. Classification (NCBI taxonomy): domain Eukaryota; kingdom Metazoa; phylum Chordata; class Amphibia; order Anura; family Aromobatidae; genus Allobates; species Allobates femoralis. Next base: position 474,599,229 of record JARQOC010000005.1, read on the forward strand.
CTGCAGCTCCATGCTACCATCCTCCCCCACATCTATCCCAGTGAGCAGCTGCTCAGTGAGCAGCAGACTCCTTTCAATTTTGTCTATGGATTTCAGCGTTGCAAACTGCTCATTTTGATCCAGTATCTGGGCTTCCAAATGTACAACGTGCTCACATCTCACACAGCAGTATGCACCCTCGACCGGCTGTTCAAGGATTGCATGGCAAGATGTACACTGGATGGCATTGTCAATTATGGAGCTCATTTCCTAATGGGGATTGCACCAGACAGAAATGATAAGTAAAAAGAAATGTAAAGTATTAATAAAATACAACCAGCAATTCAGTAATTCCTTCCTTCCAAACTCCCTGAATCCAAAGTCACTGAATCACAAGTCACACACTTACTTCCGTCCGCACTTGCGCTCCTGGTCACACTCAGCTCATGTCACATTCGCTAAGAAAGAAGATTTAAAGGATTTTTTTTTTTCCCTTAGCAGAAAGTCAGCCTACAGCTCAGTGTACTTCTTTTTTGATGGGCTCAGGGACTAATAAGATCCCTTTTCTTACCACTACTTACCCACAGATCCAAACACTCATCCACACGACCCCTGTGATGGGGACCACTGCTGATTAGTAGCAACTACCCGGATCAAGGTTTCTTTCTCTGGCCTAGCAAGCGTCTGGAAGTATTAGTTTTAAGTATGCCTCTGGCATCGTCATCACTTGTGACCCGGTATCCACCAAGGAGTCCACAGGGACACCCTCAAATTCTGTACATAGGATGGGACACCCGGCGATCAAGTGCTCATTATAATGAGGAGTGGCTTTTCTTGTCGCCTCCCCCAGAGTGACGCACTACTGCAGGGGCTGATGGTCTTAATGATGGCTCATGCTTGCCTTGAGGATAATTCTGCCAATGTCTGGCAAGGTGCACCCAATTCCAACATCTCCAGCACTGAATATCTTCTCCTTGCCGGGGGGGCATCTGAAACCTGCCTTTGTGTGTCTGGCGGCTGGGAAGAAGTCTGCACCCAGTGGCTACTCATCGATCGGGATGAGGAATGGTTGCATGAGTATAATGGGCCAGGATGTTGTGATTCTCCCACAGTAGTCGATGGGCTGGACCGACAGGGGGCCGATAAAGCCATGTAGGGGCGTTCAGCGGATAGATTTCCTATTCTTCATTCCATCTGAGTCAGCTTCTCCTGCAGGTTGACAAGGGAACTCTGTAAATCTTGTATCACCTTGACCAATACCTCTTCGTGGTTCAAATTTACTTCATAATTGTCGGCCTGAGTGCACATGACTCCTGTCACATAGCTTTCCTCTTTACTTTGGACCATTGTCTCGGCCAGGATTTGGCGAAATATAAGAGCCGAATTTGTCCGGACCCGTTCTGATGGGCTTGTCTCAAGGATGTGCTGTATAGTCCCAGCATAAATTGTTCCTGGAGTATCTAGGTTTGTAGGGCCCATGCCATCAAGTCTATCTGACTCCTTTCTCTGCACCTCCGCTAACACTTCTTGAAGTGCTATCGCATACTGAAAAATCCCCTCTCCTTCTCACTGTAGCCTTGAGAAAAATTTGGCGCGAAGCTGTTCCGCACTAGCAGCACTGCCATAGCTCTCTTCCAGGAACTTCAATAACTCTTTCATGGTACTACGTGTGGGCTCTGATTGTAGGCAGACATTTCTATGGGCTTCTCCCTCTAGGGCACTCAAAGCAATGTTCACTTCATGGTCAGGGCTGATGTTGTAATTCTTCAGTGTGCTTTGCCGCTGAGACACCCAGTCAGACAGTAGCATGTTATTACCATCGAATTTTGGTAGCACACTAAACATAGTGTCCATTGGGAGTGTCCCTGCAGGGGTTCCACCATTGCCTACAGCGCCCCCATTAACATTAGCAATCACATTCCCGCTATTGCTGTCTGCTGCCTCCATCTTGGTGACCGTACCCTGCTCACAGCACCACTTGATGCTATGGGTGGGGGACCATCGGGGTGCAAAATAATTTACGGTACACAATGTAATGAGGTGAACAATTCAGACTGCCGCATTGAGATGGACATGGAATTGGACTTTGTACAGTCCACTAATGCCCCCTGGTGGACAAGTGCGGAAACAATCACAGAGGTTGGAAATCCCCTGCCATCTCTTTTGTTTACCCAGGAAGAGAAGAGCGGGAGAGCAGTGCAGACCCGGAGCTCAGCCAGGACAGACCTGCGTGTGGTATCTCCCGACATAGGGCTCTTTTGCAACCGGATTCTTGGGAAGAAATACCCCGTGAGAATCGTTGCTGCAACCCCCGGTCTGCAGGACATTGTCTTACCGAGGGTCCAACTCAAATTCAGGACATTGCCTCCGGAATTCAGGACATTGCCACCGGATTACATGTGCAGGGGCTGTGACCGACATAAGGGAGCCATCTGTGCTACCGTGATCTCCCTTCTGCTGCTCGGCGTGCCCCGGGACAGAGAGAGAGAGACTAACAAAATCCGTTACCTGCGGAAGAAGACCAAAGAGGAGGACTGAGGAGTTTCCCCCCCTTCAGCGCTGCACTGGGACCCGTCATCGTGAGATCCCAGGCCTGCCACGTGGGAGCGACATCTTCTTCTGTGATAGACTGGTACGTGATTTGAGGGAAAGTTAGGGAAAGATATCTCTATTTTGTTTTTTTCTCTTTTTCTTCTTCTTGCTGCGCACCCGGATAAAGTGAAGATCCAGGGACTCCACCATATATATGTGTGCAGCTAAATCAGTTGACTTTGTTATAGATATGTTTTACAGTAAAGAGATGTTACGACCGGTCGATATATCTGGCGTAGTCGGCAGGATACCTCACAGGGACGGAAGTACTGGTCCTGACCGATAACAACCCGTTGGCCCACTTAGAAAATGCGAAGCTCGGAGTCATGGAACAGCGTTGGATGGGTCGACTCTCTAAGTTCAACTACAAGATCAAATACAGGGCTGGGGCTGAGAATCAAAATGCGGACAGCCTGTCTAGAGTGTCATACCCCTTACTTACCAGAGACCGGGATGAAGAACTAGAAGGAGACGAGACGCCCGACTTTGCAAGGCTTGCCCAACAGATGATGGATTACCGCCAGTTCGTTGTGGGCGAAGTTGGAACTCCAGTGGGGGGGGTCACACAAAAGGAATGGACACTTCAGAGTAGATAAGACCTTTCGGTGGATTCAACAATCTATCTATTGTCCGGGGCTCCGCAAGCTGGTTGAAGACGTCTGCAGAACCTGTCGCACCTGTGAACTGCACAAATCCACCGAACAGCGTGCACCTGTCCAGACGATTAAAACCTCCAGGCCTCTTGAGCTGTTGATGGTGGACTATCTGCTGATCGGGACGGCGAGCAGTGGCTATCAATACTGCCTAGTCATGGTGGACCACTTCACAAAATTCGCCGTCGTTGTTGCTACCAAGGACCAGACGGCCGAATTGGCTGCACAGGCCATCTGTCGACAGTTCATCCACGTCTACGGGTGTCCGGAGAGGTTACACTCCGACCAGGGGGCTTGTTTCGAAGGCAGAGTCATCGAGGAGCTGCATCGGATGTATAGGATCCAGAAGTCGAGGACCACTCCGTACCACCCACAAGGGAACGGTGCATGTGAACGCTTTAACCGGACCCTACTCCAGCTGATCCGCACCTTGGCCGAAGATAAGAAAGATCGATGGCCCCAATTCCTTCCAGATCTAGTATGGGCCTACAACAACCAGGTCCACTCCGTGACTGGCTACACCCCACACACCCTTCTCTTTGGCCGCCCAGGAAAAGGGGTCCATGACCTGAACCTATTCCGCCCAGAAGAAGATGTCTGCCATAACTACCCCTCCTGGCTAAATGCTCACCGACAGAAGATGGAGACTGTACACCGGCTGGTGAGTCAACAAATCCGGGGCCAGATACATGCTGACCAATCCTGCAAAAAACCTTAAAGTTGGGACAGCTAGTCTTGCTCCGTATTAGGAAGCCTCAAGGGAAACTTTGAGCCAAGTGGGAGACTGAAGTCTACCGGGTAATCGAACGCCCTTACCCCAATGGACATGTATACCGAGTGCGGGGTGAAGACAGCCGCAGCACCCGCACTGTGCACCGAAATATGTTGCGCCCCTGCCGCTCCCGGCCTGACTCCCCTCCCACAGTAACCGGAGGGGGTGACGCTGCTAACATGACTGTAGTCACGGACATTTCCCAACATAGAGATCACGTCGACTCTGAGACTGGTGACTCACCTACACAGACCAGTCCCTCTCCCGGAGTACTGACTGGAGTGGGGCGTAAAGACAGTGACGAGGAGGGGAACAACCGACCCTTGCGACCACTGACCGCACCACTGCTGGGATTTTTTTTGGAAAAAATGTATACTAAGCCGGTCTACCACTTCAAGGTAACCCGTATCAGAGCAGACCCTACCTGATGTATTTCAAACCTGACCATGTGTATTGGTACCTAAATGAGCAGGATCCAGAGAGGTCCAATGTCTGACTTGGACTGACTTCAGAAGACAGCTTTTTATGTGCATGGCTCAAGGGGAGGGGTGGGAGACTCCCTTTTCTTGCAGAAACAAGAAACCATTTAGACAAAAACTAATGAGCCATGCACACAGTGAACATGTCTGTAGGACAGTGTCCACACCACCAAAAGACTGAATCACAAAAAACAGTCAAACAAATTGTTGTGGATTCCTTGAATGGAATTTCTGGTTTGGAGCTCCCTCGTGTGGTTGAGACTGGTGATGCTTCTACCCTGTCTGTTAGAGATGTATCACCTGAATCTGATAATGTTTGGAGGATTGGTTTGGACTGGGATATATAGGTGTGCTGGTTTGGCCGGCTCTTTGCCAGTGGTGAATTGTTCATGAGGTGATTGCTTTTCTCCTGCTTCTCATGTTCCTTGCTGAATCCCTTACAGATAAGTGAATGGTTGTTTTACTGCAAATTTGTGGCTCATTTGTCATGTGCCTTTTGTATTTGAAATATTCATGTTTCTGCTCTGAGTGTAGGATTTGTTTGTGTGTCTGCATAAGTGTTGTTTTTTTCCCTGCATTCAGTTAGGGAGGAATTTCTCCCTAGTCCATTAACTAGAGATGAGCGAGTACTAAAATGCTCGGGTGCTCGAAGCTCGGGGCGAGCATCCCAAGATACTCGTGTACTCAGCCCGAGCACCGAGCCCAATGTTATCCTATGGGAGACCCGAGTATTTTCTGGCATGACCCCCGGCAGCATAGATAAACCCTAGAAATGTCACAAAAGTATCAGAACAGTGCTCAAATGACATGGGAACAGCATGGGGAAGACCCCTGTAAGCATTTCAGACTCTAAGGTCACTGCTGTGAACAATGTTGTCAGAGTATTACGCCACTTTTACGGAGTGTCAAGAAAACGTTACAAAATTAAACCAAAATGGATTTTCCTGTAGAAAATATTAAGGGCTCATACCCACTTGTGAGACAGAGTTGGTGTATGTTAATTTTTTGGATTACATGAAAGAATTTTTTTTAAAAATAATTGTGTGGCACTCCGATGCCCCTGGGAAGAGACGTACATAAAGGCCTCTTTAAAGGGAACCAACCACCCCCAATGACCCCCCCGGACTATTAATATTGGTCCCTACACACAGCACATATATGTGCTGCAATGATTTTTGCTAAAAAAACCCGTTTTTAAAACTTGAGATAATGCTTTTTAAAGTTTAAAACGAAGGGACGGATGGGCGGCACTTAGCTGTTTGAAAAGCCGGGTTGCATCTGTCAGTCATCCCCCCCGTGTCCCCTCGCAGCAGTAACGTCCAGCCCTTTGCAGCGTCACAGCCCTGTGCACGGGCTCGCATGCCCGTGCACACGTCATCATCTACAGCCGGGAAGCGAGCGCGCGCTCTGACTTCCTGCGCTCGGCTGTGGGAGTCAGAGCGCGCGCTCGCTTCCCGGCTGTAGATGATGACGTGTGCACGGGCATGCGAGCCCGTGCACAGGGCTGTGACGCTGCAAAGGGCTGGACGTTACTGCTGCGAGGGGACACGGGGGGGATGACTGACAGATGCAACCCGGCTTTTCAAACAGCTAAGTGCCGCCCATCCGTCCCTTCGTTTTAAACTTTAAAAAGCATTATCTCAAGTTTTAAAAACGGGTTTTTTTAGCAAAAATCATTGCAGCACATATATGTGCTGTGTGTAGGGACCAATATTAATAGTCCGGGGGGTCATTGGGGTGGTTGGTTCCCTTTAAATAATGTGCCCATTATAAGGAAATTGTTCTTTTGTACTATTTCCCTAGGCAGGGCTGCCAAAAGTTGGGAGGCACTTCAATGCCCCTGGATAGAGAGGTGCATGAGGGCCCACTTAAATATGGTTCCCTTTGTTAGAAAGTGGCTCTATTCAAGTATTGCCCTTGGCAGGGCTGCCAAACATTGGGAGGCACTTCAATGCCCCTGGATAGAGACGTGGATGAGGGTCTACTTAAATATGGTTCCCATTATTAGGAAGTGGGTCTTCCATAGTTTTCACTAGGAAGGGCTGCAAAAATTGGGAGGCATTGCGATGCCCCTGGGAAGAAACATAGAGGAGAGCCTCAAAATATTGTTCCCATTACAAAGGAGCAGGTCTCCTGTACTTGTAATGCCCATTCTCTAAGTATGGACTAAAACATTTACCCCTGGGGGGTAGACATGAAACTACTGTCTAACTTTTTAACAGTTAGGGTCATCATAAATATGATGTAAATAAATTATGGACCACAGTCGCACTGATCATATGATGGTGGCGGATGAGGAACAGTACAGCAAGTAGCCAAAGTCATGAAGTGTGTACCCATGTGTGGGTGTGAGGAGGGGCATGGCAATTTACCGGCACAAAAAATACAATGCCTTTGACTTTAGATTACGCTATCATTTGGTGGTGGTGTGGTGAAGTTAGGCCCAATCCAAACCTTGTTCATCTTGATCAAAGTCAGCCTGTCCGCCTTCATTTACAATTTTTTGAGACAGGAGGGGGTTGTAGCTCCAATTTGTATACACCAAAACACTCAGTATACCCATCTCAACGTTTGTGACTGACCGGTATACCTGCTGTAATTTAATCTCTAATCTGTCATCTCAGCGTCCAGCTAAAAACCATCTTTTGGACGCCTTCATTTAGCTGTATACAGGCAGCACACCATTGAAAATGCGCAAGGCCGATGGCAAGGGACAAGGAACTGGACGTGATGGTGGTGCATGCAGAGGCTGAGGCCATGTGCAAGCTCGAATTGCGCCACGACAAATCTCCACATCATCTCGCTCGACCTACCTGTCTCAATTTGTAGGGGACCGCAGCAGAACACCACTATTAAACCAAGACCAGTGTCAACATGTTGTTAGTTGGATAGCGGATAATGCTTCCAGTCAGTTTGGCACCACCACAAACACCCTGTCTTCCACACGGTCAAGTGTCAGTAGCCGTGAGACTGGACCACACATTCCACACCCTGATCCTCCTTCCTCCCACCATGCCGAATACCCAGCCCCGGACATAACTGATCCCAAGCTTGGACACGCTGAAGAGCTGTTCCCTTATCCATTCTTAGATTCTGGCCTCTCGCCAGCTCCACTTGAAGTGGGTCATGAGGAGATCGTATGTACCGATGCCCAAATATTTGAGCAGCCACGGTCTCACGAAGGCAACGGTGCAAACATGTCTCAAGAGGTGGACGATGATGAGACACAATTGCCAGAAAGTCAGGAGGAGGACCAGGGTGCAGAAGTGGAAGGCGACGTGGTGGATGAGCCAGTAACTGACCCAACCTGGCAGGAGGACATGCAGAGCGAGGACAGCAGTGCACAGGGGGAGTTAGGCGTAGCATCACAACAGGCCGGAAGAAGCAGGGTGGTGGCCGCAGGCATAAGGCAGGCAACCGTTCCCCGGAACAACAACATGACAGAAGTTGCCAGTACAACTGTTAGATCTTCCCATGTCTGGTTGTTTTTTAAGGTGTCTGCAGATAATTCCAAAAAGGCCATTTGCAACACCTGCCATTCCAGCATCAGCAGGGGTAGCAAAACTAGCAGCCTGACCACGACCAGCATGATCAGGCACATGTCAGCAAAGCACCCGACTTGGTGGAATGTACACCAGAGTCCAGGAGCAGTGTCTGTGTGTCACACCACTGCATCTTCCACTGTTGTGCGTGCAAGCCAATCTCCTGTCCATACTGCATGCAAAGATGCCTCCTGTCCTGCACCTATAGTTGCACAAGTAGAAATACCACCATCATCAACCACGTCCTTGTTCCAGTGCAGCGTTCAGTTATCCATACACCAATCTTTGGAACGCAAGCGCAAATACGCTGCCAATGCCCCGCATGCCACTCTTCTAAATTCACACATTTTCGCGACTGCTTGCGCTGGAAATGTTGCCTTCTAGGCTAGTGGAGATGGAAGCATTCCGCGACCTGATGACGGCGGCTGTCCCACATTACTCGGTCCCCAGCCGCCACTATTTCTCCTGGTGTGCCGTTACATAAGCACATGTCTCAAAATATTACACGTGCCCTTAACAACGTAGTTTCCGGAAAAGTCCACCTAACCACAGACACGTGGACAAGTGCTTGTGGGCAGGGGCGGTACATTTCGCTGACGACACACTGGGTTAATATTCTGGAAGCGGGGACCAAGTCTGAGCTTGGGACGGAACACGTCCTTCCGACACCAAGGATTGCAGGCCCTAACTCCGTCAGGGTTTCACCCACAGTGTACAGCTCCGGAACGTCATGATCCTCAGCCTCTCCCTCCTCCACCTCCTCCTCCTCCACTTCACCCTCTACACCAGTCCCAAGCTGGAAGCACTGCAACACTGCCTTGGCTAAGCGGCAACAGGCTGTGCTGAAGCTAATATGCGTAGGTGACAAACCCCACAATGCTGAAGAGTTGTGGAAAGCTCTGAAACAGCAGGCAGATCACTGGCTGACACCGCTGAACCTATAGCTAGGCATGGTCGTGTGTGACAATGGCCGGAACCTTGTGGCGGCTCTGAGGCGAGGCGAGCTGACATATGTTCCATGCGTGGCCCGTGTGCTCAACCTCGTGGTTCAGCGGTTTCTTAAATCCTACCTGGAGCTGCTGTCGGATTTGCTCGTAAAAGTATGCCGCCTATGTGCCCATTTTAGAAAGTCACCTACTGCTTCAGCCGCCCTTGCCAGCTTTCAGCAGCGTTTCCAGCTTCCGGCTCACAGACTGGTGTGTGAAGTCCCCACGCTTTGGTATGCCACACTGTACATGTTGGTCAGGATTTGTGAGCAGAAGAGGGCAGTTGTTGACTACCTGCATCAACTAGGCCGTCGGTATATGGTTCATACTCCACACATAAGACCTCAGGAGTGGACATGGATGTCCGACATATGTACCGTCCTCCAAAACGTTGGGGACTCCACCAAGATGGTGAGGGACGATGACACCATCATTAGCATCACCATCCCGCTTCTCTGTCTTCAAAAATGCTCTCTGCTCAAAATCAAAGACGATGCATTGCAGGCGGAGCACGATGAGTTGGAGCAATAAACCATATGGGGTGATTACACACAGCCCAGCCTCATCTCATCCCAACGTGTATTGGAGGACTATGACGAGGAGGAGGATAAAGAAATGGAGCTACTTTCATGCGGAATTGATGGTAATACATGCACAACCGTCATACCGTCAGTTCAGCGTGGATGGCCAGAGGACAGGGGAGAGGAGGAGGAGGAGGAAGATGATGATCAAGACAGCATGGTCAGTCATCCTGTTGGTGAGGACCTGAAGTCTTGCCTATTAACAGTCTGGCTCACATGGCTGACCTTATGTTATGCTGCCTGTCTTGTGACCCTCGCGTTATCAATATCTTCGCGGACACTCATTACTGGTTGGTGACAATTTTAGACCCACGCTACAAGGAGAACTTTATTTCTCTTATTCCCGAGGCGGAGAGGTCTACAAAAATGCTGCAGTACCAGAAGGCCCTAGTTGCGGAATTAGTCAAAAAATTCCCTTCTGAAAACGCTTGCGGCAGAGGTCACGGTTTGGTGGACAACCAAGGCGTCTGGCCGAGAGAGGCACAAATCTAATCCAGCAGAGGTAGGGAAACACTCTCAAAGATCTGAGAGAGTTTTCTCAGCCCCTCCCATAGCACAGGCCCTCATGTTCGGGGTACTGTCACAAGGACTGCAAAGTTTGTAAAGAATGCTGAGGGAGTACCTTGCCGATCGTACGAAAGTGCTCCTAGATTCCTCTGTGCCTTATAATTATTGGGTATCCAAGCTGGATACGTGGCAGGAATTGTCCCTCTACGCCTTGGAAGTCCTGGCCTGCCCTGCCACTAGCGTTTTGTCAGAGCGTGTTTTTATTGCCGCAGGTGGAATCATTACTGATAAACGCAACCTCCTTTCAACTGAAAATGCTGACCAGTTGTTTTTGAGCTGGATACTGAGATTAGAGATTAAATTACAGCAGCTATACCGGTCAGACACAAACACTGACACGAGTATACTGAGTGTTTTGGCGTATACAAATTGGAGCTACAACCCCCTCCTGCTGCACAAAAATGGTAAATGAATGCAGAAAAGAGTTGGTTTTAGCTGGACACAGATTACGGATTAGAGTTAAATCCCAGCAGGTGTACCGGTCAGTCACAAACGCTGAGATGGGTATACTGACTTTTTTTAGGTGTATACAAATTGGAGCTACAACCCCCTCCTGCCGCACAAAAATGGTAAATGAATGCAGACAAGAGTTGGTTTTAGCTGGACACTGAGATTACAGATTAGAGGTTAAATCCCAGCAGGTGGATCGGTCAGACACAAACGCTGACGAGCATACAGAGTGTTTAGGCGTATACAAATTGGAGCTACAACCCCCTCCTGCCTCAAAAAATGGTAAATGAAGGCGGACAAGTTGTTTTGAAGCTGGTTACTAAGATTGGAGATTAAATTAAAGCAGCTATACTGGTCTGACACAAACGCTGACACGAGTATACTGAGTGTTTTGGCGTATACTAATTTCATATGCAACCCACTCCTGCGGCACAAAAATGGTAAATGAATGCAGACAAGAGTTGGTTTTTAGCTGGACACTAAGATTTTAGATTAGAGGTTAAATCCCAGCAGGTGTATCGGTCAGACACAAACGCTGACGAGAATACAGAGGGTTTTGGCGTAAACTAATTTCCGCTACAACCCACTCTTGCCTATAGTGAGCTAAATTAATCCCTAAAAGCACTGTTTTGGGATGGATGAGATTATCCAGCCTGTCCACCAGCCCCAGATGTGATGCAGGCTGGTATACTGGCACAACGAAGTTTGCTATATACCCTGCCTCCCTGCCTGTATACAGCTCTGTTAGTCCTCAGAAGAACTGTTGTGGTAATTAGATTAGCAGCCCTGCGCCTACACTAGCTGAAAGGCCTCAAATCTGTCCCTCAATCAGCAGCACCTCTCCCTACACTGCCTGTCTGTGGAGCAGAGGGACGAGTACAGCGCGGTCAGGTCTTATAAAGACTTGATCACACTGTGCGGCCAGCCAATCACTGTAAAGCCACAACCAACAGGGCTGTGGCTTTACAGTGGCTGTTAGCCAATCCCTGCATGCAGGCTGGCTCTGTAAAGAGCGCCAACATGCAGCGAGATTACTCAGTACTCGCCGAGTATCCCGAGTATCAAGATATTCGTGCGAGTACCGAGTAGTGACAAGCATACTCGCTCATCCCTACCATTAACCATTCCATTACCTGTCTGTAGTTCCCAGTTTTGTGTAATGTCAGTTTTTCTGACTTTGGAATTGTTTGCAGGAGTCTTGCTGGTTTAGTGGGAGGCGAGTCCGTGTGGGCTCAGATTTTTTGCACATCCAGAGTTGTTTTTTTGATAGGGTTTTGCTGCTGGTTGCAGAAGTAATCTGTCCTGTCCTTTTCTCTATTTATAGTTGGTCCTCTCTTTGCTTGTGTCTATTTTCTGCCTGTGTATTGTTTTTCATCTCCACTAACCGTCAGTATTTGTGGGGGGCTTGCTATTCCCTTTTGGGTCTGCTCCGAGGCAATCAGGTATTTCCTGTTTCCGTCTTCAGGTTTAATTAGTCCTCCGGCTGTGCTGAGGCGCTATAGGGCATCGTAGTGCACTCCATGACTACATCTAGTTGTGGAGGATAGTCAAGATTCCGCGACCAGTATTAGTATCCAACCTCTCCTGTGAACACCACATGTTACTTCTCAGTTGCCGATTCATAACACAAACATGTGAAAATACTCAGTTGTAAAAAAAACTGTGAAAAGTAAGTGCTGCTGAAAAAGTAGTAAAAAACAGGGTATTTAGTTGATACGTTTTTTTGCAAAAAATGTATACTAAGCCGCTCTATCACTTCAAGGTAACCCGTATCAGAGCAGTCCCTATCTGATGTATTTAAAACCTGACCATGTGTATTGGTACCTAAATGAGCAGGATCCGGACAGGTCCAAAGTATTCCAACTATTACAGGATAGATATCACACAAGGAAATCCAAACAACCAAAAACTATATCACTACTCTATACTTATAACCTCACTGGCCTTTGCTAAACGGGCCACACAGCTGCCATATTCTGGCTATTGAAGTCTACACTAGGCCCTGACATATGCACAATCAGAGACAAACATCATGATTTTGGGGACGTGGATCTAGTCCCGGGGGCCTCCAACAGTCTTTTTTGGTGGTGCACACTTTTCCTTGCTGAATAGGTGAGACATGGTTTCTTCTTGCTTCACGATCCTCGAAGTTCTCCTGAGGTCCTGTTCTTAGTCTTGTGCAGGACCACCAACATTTCTTGAGTCCATCAGTACAGCACACGGCAGTCACCTTTTCAGCATTCAGAAAGTCTTTACAAATAACTCTAGTCCATTTGAAGCACACAGGCAGTGTGACCCTTCATACAGATCCACACACTGCTCTTCCCAGCAGCACAACTCCCAGCTCTCTGTCTCTTACAGGCTGAACCCTGCCGTTGTAGCCATGGGCAGTCCATTAGCACAGTTTATGCAGGGGGAGCGGAACATTCCATCACACCAGACATGGGAGATTCTGTCTCTTAAAGTGGCAGCGTGCTTCTTACTGTCCATAGCAGTGAGACCCCTACAATTCCACCTAGCAGTCCACAGGGACACACTCATATTCAGCACGTATAATGGGACACTCAGCGATCAAGTGTTCATCATTCTGAGGAGCAGCCTCTCTTCTCGCCTCCCCTGCAGAGTGCGGCACTACTGCGGGTGTTGGTAGTTTAACAGTGGCTCCATCTGGCCTTGGGGGTATTTCTGGCACCCTCTGGCAAGGTGCCCCCGATTACCACATCTCCAGCAGTGGATGACTTCTCTTTGCCAGGAGGCATCCCGACCCTGTCTTCCTGTCTCTTGAAGTTGATAGGACGAAGCCTGACCCACTGGCCACCAATCGTTTAGTCTAAGGAATGGTTGCATGAGTATGATGGGCCAGAATGCTGTGGTTCTTCCTTGGAAGTCAATGGACAGGACCAACAGGGGTCTAGCAAGGCTAGGTAGGGATGTGCAGTGGATAGATTTCCCATTTTTTGTTCCATCTGGGTCAGCTTCTCTTGCATGTTGATTTTGCATGTTGATAAGGGAGCTCTGTAAGTCTTGCACCACCTTGACCAGTACCCCTTCGCTGCTTGGGTCCCCTCTGGGATTGGCGGCCTGGATCTGCACCACCCTGGATGCATAGCTTTCTTTTTTACTTCGGGCCACTGTCTCAGCCATGATTTGACGAAATGTAAGTACTGACTCTGCGTGGATGCGTTCTGATAGGAATCTCGTCAGGGATGTGCTGTACAGTCTCAGAATGAACAGTTCTCTGAGTATGCAGTTTACAGGGCCCATACGACTGATTCCATCCAACTCCTTTCTCTGCACCTCGGCTAAGACTTATTGCAATGCTGTTACATACTGGGATATTCCTTCTTCTTCCCACTGCAGTCTAGAGAATAACTTGGCTTGCAGGTGTCTTGCACTAGCGGCCTCGCCATAGATCTCTCCCCCTTCTAAATCCACCCCCCCACAAACCCACACCCTCCACCCCCCAAACCTAAACCCCCCAAACCCACACCTCCCCAAACCTGCCCCCCAAATCCACACTCCCCAAATCTGCACCCTCATACCCTCACCCACAAACCTACCCCCCACACCCACAAAAAAATGAACCCCCTGTGATAGGGCGACTCGCTTGCGGGTGTCAGGAGAACAACAAGAGGCAGCGTCTTCACAAAGTTATAGTCCAAAACGGTTTATTCACTCCATAAACCGATAACAGAAAAATGCAAAACTAGCAGCCTTTAAGTGCAGGCCAAAACAAACAGAAAATCATTGCTTTAAAGCAGTCAGTGACCAGCATCCAGCCTGGCCTGGAGTCTTCACACACAGGAGGCTACTCTCAGCCCCTCCTAGCACAGACAGCCTCTGCTTCACTCCTGGCTCCAGTTTATAGCCTGTAAGCACACCCATTGGTGAGGTATGTGGGTACTGGACCCGCCCGTGTCTCACAGTACCCATAAGCAGGACCCTTGTATTGTATGTATAAGTAAGACTCCCAGTGCAAACGTGCACTAGAGAATAATACTCCGGCTTATGTCACAGATAACAGGCATCTCTGTGACACATACCTCCCATCAATTATGTAACCCATCGCCACCTCACACCCCCAAACTTGCCTTCCAAAATCCGCACCCCCCTCCACACCAAACCTGTCCCCCCAAATCTGCACCTCTCCACCCTCCCCAAAAAAACTACACCCCCAAACCTGCACCACCCTCCCCCTAAATCTACCCCCAATATCTTTACTTGAAATTCTCACCCCATCCCTCAAAAAAAGTCTCCTCCAAACCTGCACCCCCGCCCTTCAAACCTGCCCCCCCAAATCCGCAACCCTCACAAACCTTCACCCCCCAGAAAACACACCCCAAAAATGCTTCCTATGCCCTTAATCTACCCCTTCAAACCTGCATGCCCCCCAAATCTGCACCCCCAACCCCCTCAAACATGCCCCCCCAAATTTGCACCCCGCCCACCCTAATAAAACTCCCCAAAACCCTCCTGCATGTCTCCCCAAACCAGCCCTCCCAAACCCACACACCCCTACCCCCAAACCCTTACCCCCATTCCCCCAAACCTACACCCCCTAAATCCGCTCCCCCAAAAACCCGCACCCTCCAGAAACACATGACTCACCGTAGCCGGGTAGTTCACGTCACAGGCGTCTGCTTCTCTTGTCACGGAACCGCGCCTGCGGCTGTGGGACCCGGTGGTCCAGATCAATAGGGGAAATGGCTGAACAGTAGGGATTAATTGTCTTCGTGACGCCACCTGTAAGAGTTCCGGTAACGGTACCGGCGCTGCTGGGCCTCCGGGGGATGTTATGCAGCAAGATGGGACGCTCCCCAGGAGCTGCGCAAGATGTTGTGAGGCAGCTCAGTCAGGCTGCTGTTAGATCCAGAAATTAAATGCAGACACGTCAAAGTCTTTTAGGTACCTTTATTGAATGGTAGGCAGGTACGCTGAGACCGGGATAGTGAAGTTGGCACTTCTGGAGGTTCATAGCAAGCAGTGTTAGGCTTCCTTCTCTCTACTTCTAGTGTGGTCGGATGGATGTAATTCACCTGGGTAGCAGCACTGAGGGCACTGTGGAAAGGGTTAAGCAGGATCAGTACTTTTCCCTTGGCGCTCGTGGGTAGGTGCATCAGATGGAACAGGGGGCTAGACTCCCTGTTAGATGTGCTGGTTCTCTGTGGTGGCTGGGCAGCTCTCATGGCTTCGGTTCCAGTAACCGGTTGGCAAGGGAAAGAGTTATGGTAACTCTGGTGTCTCTGAGAGGTGTCTTCTCCTTTCCTCTGACCCCAATTGCAAGGGTCCCTAACTGGCTAGCTGGCTGGTTGGGCCTAGTGTGCTCCTCATAAGATGGAGGTTACACACAGGCTGGCAGCTCTTGTAGCGTCTGCACACACTCTCCAGTTTCTCCCTCCAAGACCCTATTTATAGGGGAAACTGGCTCAAAGTGACCAGTGGAGCTCCCCCTAGAGGCTTGGGGTGAAACCAAGTGTCCTAAGGTGTTGTAAGTGTTTTGTGAGTTTGCTTTGCTGTTATTTGCTCCATTCATGCCCCAAGGGTTCTGTGGTGCCCAACAGGGTGACAGGGTGCCACATTCCCCCTTAGTTAACCTCAGTTCTCCCGGCTGAGCAAAAAGTTCTTTTTACATCTTAACTCTAAGCATTTTATAACAGTTAATAACAGGTATTTACAGAGTCTTAAAGAAAAATACAAAAAAATCACTAAAAAGGAAGGGACAAATGGGAAAAATATGGAAAGCAGTCCATACGGCACTAGTCCATCTACCGCAGGCTGGAAAAGGTAAGTTTATGGTCACACAAGTCCTGTGACAATTGTC
The DNA here is from genome assembly GCA_033576535.1 of Allobates femoralis. NCBI lineage: Eukaryota > Metazoa > Chordata > Amphibia > Anura > Aromobatidae > Allobates > Allobates femoralis. The sequence continues at coordinate 474,615,651 of JARQOC010000005.1, forward strand.
CAAAGTTTATAAAAAAGGGAAAAAGGGTGAAGTCCAGCAGTAAAGTCTCTGATGGCTTAAACAGGTATATATTTTTAAACTTTATACATTCCCTACGGGTGTCTCTGCTTGGGAGGCCGGTCTAACCTTTTTCACCGTACCAGGTGCTTTCTGTCCCCAACTTAATATACTTGGGACAGAGCCCAGTTCCTCCACCCTTCTGTACACTAAGTTTACAGGTTTTGAAAACAGTTACTATTTACATGTGCTAACAGGTACTACACTCCACTACATTTTAACCCATTCTCCATATTTGCTTGGGGGTTGTCCTAATGTACTACGTGTGGATTTGCGTAGTGTTGGTGTTTCAAAAGCTGTGTCTGTAATGCACAAACTGGTTGTTGGTGGTAGTGCAGGTAATTGCCTACGAGTACTGCGTCTTACTGTGAGACTAGCAGGTTCACCGATTACAGGAATCTCAGGTTCCAATATAACAGGCTGCATCTCTTGCACTTGAATTGGTTCTTGTTGGACTTGTTGCATTGGCATTGGTTAATTTTCTACAGGCTGGTAGAAATGCATAACTGGTATGAGGAATGCACCATCGCATTGTGGCCAGTCGTCTGGTAAATATCCAATGTCTGTAAGGACTAGGTTTTCCTTATTTTCTTCTACTGTAGTTACTGCAGGGTAACTGGTTACTTGTGCGATTAACTGTGTCGGGCATTTCTTCAAATGATCCCTTGATACAGTGGTACAAGTGTTCTCTTGGTCCTTGCTAATAACACAAGATTTGGAATTGTCATACTGTGATGGCATAACTGTGTATGGTTCAGTTTCCCAACTGTTATCCAACTTGTTGGTTTTCCTTTTTCTTTTTAGCACTAAGTCACCTGTAGCTAGAGGTTCAGCTGAGGCGTGCTTGTTAAAGTCTTTTTCTTGTTTAGTTCTGCTGATTTCAAGGTTTCTTTCTACGCTCTCTTGTACTTTTCTGTACTGGTCTTGGCGTTGGCTGATCCAATCATCATCAGAAGAATCTTGTGTGGGTTCAATGGTTCCCATCTGCAAGTCAATAGGTAATTTACCTGGTCTTGCTCGCATCAAGTAAGCAGGGGTGTAGTTAGTTGAATTAACAGGTATGTGGTTGTAGATGTCCACAAGATCTGGAAGTTTCTCAGGCCACTGATTTCTCTCTTCGACTGGTAAGGTTTTGAGCATGTCAATGACAATGTGGTTCATCTTCTCACATAAACCGTTGGTTTGGGGATGATAAGGTGTGGTTCGGATCTTCTTGCATCCATATAGTCCTAGAAACTCTTGAAACAGAGCTGATTCGAAGGCTGGCCCTTGGTCAGTCAAGACTTGGTCTGGATACCCATGGGGGCACAGAAGTAACTCTGGAAGGCTTTGGCTGCTACCTCTGCAGTTAAGTCTTTAACTGGAACTACTACCAGGAACCTTGAATAGTGGTCGACGATGGTGAGAGCGTAAGTGTACCCAGTTCGACTTGGGGTTAGCTTCACATGGTCGAGAACAACTATTTCTAGAGGTTTTGTGGTAACAATTGGCTGCAACGGGGCTTATTGAGTTAGATGGTCTTTCCTTCGAAGGTGACATGGTCCACAGTTTTTACACCACTTGTCAATTGAGCCTCGCATACCAACCCAGTAGAACCGATCTTTCAGGAGTCTCTCCAGCTTCTTCCATCCAAAGTGTCCTGCATCATCATGGTATGCTTCAAGGATCATTTGGACATCAGTCTTGGGAACCACAATCTGCCAGATTAGTTCGTGTGTTCTGGGATTCAGATACCTTCTGCATAGTTTACCTTGGTAGACAAACAACCTTCCCTTCTCTTTCCATAGGCGTTTAGCATTCGGTGAGGCATCAGCGTCCATGTTGGCGTGCTCTTGAGTGATCAGCTCCCTTACCAGGCTGACATCTGGATCGTTAGCTTGAGCCTCCTTCCAGTCATGGTGAGGTAAAGGGTTCATGGTCCTCTCTACACGTTTCTGGTTCGCCTGATGACACGTTGCTGTACCGAACAGTGGAAAGCAGGTATTTCAATCTCTTCCAGGTCATCTATGTCTTCTCCCTCTTCAGGAACGTTAGGCATTCTGGACAGGGCATCAGCATTGCCGTTCTTGTGACCTGCCCGGTATTTTACAGTGAAGTCATAGTTTGAGAGTCTTGCTACCCAACGCTGTTCTAGAGCTCCCAGCTTTGCAGTCTCTAAGTGTGTTAAGGATTGTTATCTGTGAAAGCTGTGAATGGGGCAGATGCCAGGTAATGCTTGAAACGCTCTGTGATTGCCCAGACCAGGGCCAGGAACTCTAGCTTGAAGGAGCTGTAGTTCTCCGGATTCCTTTCTATGGGACGGAGCTTTTTGCTGGCGTAGGCTATCACCTTTTCCTTGCCCTGCTGACTTTGAGATAGGACGGCTCCTAAACCTTCATTACTTGCGTCAGTGTACAGTAGAAACGGGAGATTGTAGTCAGGGTAGGCCAGGATTTCTTCTCCAGTTAAAGCATCTTTGAGCTTTTGGAAGGATTGGTCCTGTTCTGGCCCCCAGTGGAACGGGGATCCCCTGATCTTGCCGTTTTTAGATTGACCTACTAATAGATCTTGCATAGGTGCTGCTATCTTGGTATAGCCTTTGATGAATCGTCGGTAGTACCCGACCAGTCCTAAGAATTGACGTACCTCTTTGTGATTAGTTGGTGCTGGCCAGTCCTTGATGACGGTTACCTTATCCGGGTCAGGTGCTACGCCTTCGGCACTAACCACATGTCCTAGGTATTGGACCTTGGGTTTCAGCAGGTGACACTTGGATGGTTTCGGTTTCATCCCGTACTTGGACAGTGACTCGAACACTTCACTCAGGTGCTGTAGGTGGTCTTCATAGGTCTGAGAGTATACAATGACATCATCAAGGTATAACAGGACAGTCTAAAAGTTCTTGTGGCCCAGACAACACTCCATTAGTCTCTGAAATGTTCCTGGGGTATTGCACAACCCGAATGGCATACTGTTGAACTCGCAGAGCCCCATGGGAGTCGTGAAGGCTGTTTTCTCACGGTCTTCCTCTGCAACGGCAACCTGCCAGTACCCACTAGTAAGATCTAATGTGGAGAAGTAGTTGGCAGATTTGAGTGTAGCTAGTGACTCCTCTATGCGGGGTAACGAGTATGCATCCTTGTGTGTGACTTTATTGATTTGTCTGTAGTCTACGCACATTCTCATACTACCATCTTTCTTTTTAACCAAGACTAATGGTGCTGCCCAGGGACTACAGCTATCCCTAATGACTCCTGCATTTTTCATGTCCTGAAGCATCTCTTTTGCTTTTTGGTAGTGTGTGGGTGGTATAGGCCTGTACCTTTCTTTGATAGGTGCATGGTTACCTGTGGGGATATGGTGTTGTACCCCTTTAATCCTCCCCAAGTCAAGTGGGTGTTTACTGAACACTTGTTCATACTCCCGAACTACCCGGTATACTCCATTTTTCTGATGAGAGGGTGTGTTGTCAGTTCCTACACTGAGCTCCTGACACCATTTCTCTAACTGATATTTGGAGTGAGGGGGTTCATCAGTGACTGTTTGAGAAGAGGATTTTACATCAATTACAGCATTATTTTCAATCTGGTACAATTTTGCGACAGTTGCATATCTTGGCAGTCTGACCTCGTCATCACCATAATTTAGTATGCGTACGGGGACTCTCCCCTTTCTTACGTCGACTAACCCTCTGGCTGTCAAGAGCGTAGGACTACTATCAGACATTACAGGTTCTACTACAGCTTGGTAGTCCTGCCCTCTGAGGCCTATGGCTGCTCGACACCAGATCATCATTTCACTTCTGGGCGGTACCACAATTGGAATGGGATCTGTGACCCGTACTCTGCCAATTTCACCATTAGACATTTTTACCTGTTGTTGATACACCAGAGCTCGAATTTGCTTTTGGATCGCCCTTTTTTCTCTCGGTCTACCCGCTTCAACACTTCATCGATGCATTTCACCATGACATTGGTACCCAGTATTACATGAGGATTCTGCTCGTATCGCTTATCCTGAACCACTAGAATACCCTGGTTCTTCAGCTGCACCCTCCCCACCTTTACTGTAGCTTCCCATTGTCCTTCTATTGTAACTAGCAAACCATTAGTTGCTTCAAGGTTCAAATCAGGGTTTGGGGGTTCCAGCTTAACTTCTGGCCAGAACTGCCTGTAAAGGATACTGGGAATGGTTGTCACCTGGGATCCAGTGTCTATCAAGGCGGATGTAGCGATGCCATCGATGACGATTGGTAGGTATGGGCAGTCTCCTACATACTTGTGTTCCCAGTTGGTCGGGCCTGGATAGTCTACTCCTGGGGTTGGCCCTTCTCGCCCAGGGGTCGCTTGTTTAAAGGACGGGATTGGCTGGCGCGACGATCTGCAGGTTTTCCTCGCGGCGGCTGTGTCTTTCTCCTCATCCACGGGACATCGTCGGGGCTGTCAGCAAGTAGAATCTTGTCCGATGGCCTTGCATCTGTCTTGGGTCTTCTCCCAGCTTGTAGCTTGGCCACGTCCTTCATCAGCTGCTCGACATTAGCACACAGTTGTTCAAACCGGTCAGGGGTGATGGTCTGTGCACTTGACTGAGCCGCAGGACTTGGAGATGCTGCTGCCGGCACAGAATGGGTGTCAGCATGCTGCTGCTGTGAAGCGGGGTCGGGCACTGTAGAGAGCCGTTGTCCCCAAACTGTTAAGTCTCTCAAGGTATCGAACTCTACGCCAGGATTCTGTATGGACCACCAGCCTGCTTGATTCCTATCCTCAGATAGTCTAAGGCCCACAATAAACTGTCCAATTAACGCTTTGTTCTCGTCCCTGATACCGTTAGGATCGACTTGTTTTAACAGTCTCAGTGCTTCTTGTAAGCGCAGCGAATAATCTAGGACACTTTCTTGTGCCCCTTGGTTACAACGATAGAATGACCATCTTAATTCAGCTTCATTATGGCATTCAAAAACCCGGGTTAATTGAGCGAATATCTGCTCCACAGATTCCTGAGTTTCTCTAGACCAGTTTCGGCTTTGCAATTCAGCTGCGCCCGTTAACTGTCCTAAGATAACTGAAGCTCTCTGCTTACCGGTCATAGCGTACATGTCCAGCGCCTGGCATATCTTCCTCTGGAATGTCTCCAAGGTTATGGGTGCACCGCTGTACTTAGGTAACCAGGTCGCATTCGGAACGTAAGGCATAGATATCGGCATAATCGGAGCGGGTTGTTGTGGCATACCGCCGGCCTGTTGCTGTCCATTAGGAAGCACCACGTTGTTGGGATCCGGGTTATTCATCTCCGCTCCCCCTTAGTTAAGCGCGGCCAGTCCTTTCGGTTTCAAACGGAAGTCTCGGGCCCGCGGTGAGGAGTGAAGCACCTCGGGAGTTTCCGGTTCCTGCTGCGTCCGGGGGAAGTCGTCAGAGCGTGGGGGCCTATCTTCACACCCTTCGCACAGTAACGCCCCTTTTCTCGCCTTTCGCGCAGCAATGGCGGTTCAAATATACAGTTCAGTATATACAGTCATTAAAATAGCACACAATACCCGTTAGGGAACGGGTCTGCTCGAATCCTGTTCGTGACCGCCAAATTCTGACTCACCGTAGCCGGGTAGTTCACGTCGCAGGCGTCTGCTTCTCTTGTCACGGAACCGCGCCTGCGGCTGTGGGGCCCGGTGGTCCAGATCAATAGGGGAAATGGCTGAACAGTAGGGATTAATTGTCTTCGTGACGCCACCTGTGAGAGTTCCGGTAACGGTACCGGCGCTGCTGGGCCTCCGAGGGATGTTATGCAGCAAGATGGGACGCTCCCCACAGGACGAGCGGGAGTCCCCGGAGCCAGGAGCTGCGCAAGATGTTGTGAGGCAGCTCAGTCAGGCTGCTGTTAGATCCAGAAATTAAATGCAGACACATCAAAGTCTTTTAGGTACCTTTACTGGATGGTAGGCAGGTACGCTCAGACCGGGATAGTGAAGTTGGCACTTCTGGAGGTTCACAGCAAGCAGTGTTAGGCTTCCTTCTCTCTACTTCTAGTGTGGTCGGATGGATGTGAAATCCAGGCGGACTGGGTAGTGCGTTCGGAGGAAGGTAATTCACCTGGGTAGCAGCACTGAGGGCACTGTGGAAGGGGTTAAGCAGGATCAGTACTTTTCCCTTGGCGCTCGTGAGTAGGTGCATCAGGTGGAACAGGGGGCTAGACTCCCTGTTAGATGTGCTGGTTCTCTGTGGTGGCTGGGCAGCTCTCACAGCTTCGGTTCCAGTAACCAGTTGGCAAGGGAAAGAGTTATGGTAACTCTGGTGTCCCTGAGAGGTGTCTTCTCCTTTCGTCTGACCCCAGTTGCAAGGGTCCCTCACTGGCTAGCTGGCTGGTTGGGCTTAGTGTGCTCCTCATAAGATGGAGGTTACACACAGGCTGGCAGCTCTTGTAGCGTCTGCACACACTCTCCAGTTTCTCCCTCCAAGACCCTATTTATAGGGGGGAACTGGCTCAAAGTGACCAGTGGAGCTCCCCCTAGAGGCTTGGGGTGAAACCAGGTGTCCTAAGGTGTTGTAAGTGTTTTGTGAGTTTGCTTTGCTGTTATTTGCTCCATTCATGCCCCAAGGGTTCTGTGGTGCCCAACAGGGTGACAGGGTGCCACACACACCTCCCTATATTCACCCCCCTAACTCCACTCCCCTCCCTCCAAAAAGAATTTCCACACCCACCTCCCCCAAACCTGCCTCCCTAAATCTGCACCTCCCAAAACTCTCTCCCCACCCCCCTAAATCTACTCCTCCTAAATCCACACCCCCATAAATCCGCATCCCCAAAAACACCCAAACCTCCAAACCCACACCCACTTCACCTACAAATCTGCCCCCATATCTGCACCTTCCAAACCCTCACCCCCACCACCAAAACCTATTCCCCCCAAATCCGCACCCCCACAAACAAACACCACATGCTCCTCCAAAAAAATTCCCTTACCCCCAAACCTGCTCCCCCAAATCCGCATCCCCACAAACTTGCACCCCTCAAAAAACTGCCCCCAAACCCGTGCCACCCTCCCCCTAAACCTGCCTCCCCCAATCCACACCTCTCACTCCCACTATCCCTAAATCCGTCCCCCAACAAACCGAGGAGAACCAGTGAATGGCGGTTCTCAGAGCACATAGAATGGGACACATAGCGATAAAGTGTTGGTTATTCTGAGGAGCAGCCTCTCTTCTCACCTCCCCTGCAGAGTGCGGCACTACTGCGGGTGTTGGTAGTTTAACAGTGGCTCCATCTGGCCTTGGGGGTATTTCTGGCACCCTCTGGCAAGGTGCCCCCGATTACCACATCTCCAGCAGTGGATGACTTCTCTTTGCCAGGAGGCATCCCGACCCTGTCTTCCTGTCTCTTGAAGTTGATAGGACGAAGCCTGCACCCACTGGCCACCAATCGTTTAGTCCAATGAATGGTTGCATGAGTATGATGGGCCAGAATGCTGTGGTTCTTCCTTGGAAGTCGATGGACAGGACCAACAGGGGTCTAGCAAGGCTAGGTAGGGATGTGCAGTGGATAGATTTCCCATTTTTTGTTCCATCTGGGTCAGCTTCTCTTGCATGTTGATTTTGCATGTTGATAAGGGAGCTCTGTAAGTCTTGCACCAACTTGACCAGTACCCCTTCGCTGCTTGGGTCCCCTCTGGGATTGGCGGCCTGGATCTGCACCACTCCTGGACGCATAGCTTTCTTTTTTACTTCGGGCCACTGTCTCAGCCATGATTGACGAAATGTAAGTGCCGATTCTGCCTGGACGCGTTCTGATAGGAATCTCGTCAGGGATGTGCTGTACAGTCTCAGAATGAACAGTTCTCTGAGTATCCAGTTTGCAGGGCCCATACCACTGATTCCAACCAACTCTTTTCTCTGCACCTCGGCTAAGACTTCTTGCAATGCTGTCACATACTGGGATATTCCTTCTTCTTCCCACTGCAGTCTAGAGAATAACTTGGCTTGCAGGTGTCTTGAACTAGCGGCCTCGCCATAGATCTCTCCCCCTTCTAAATCCATACCCCCACAAACCTACTCCCTCCACCCCCCAAACCTAAACCCCCCAAACCCACACCTCCCCAAATCTGCACCCTCATACACTCACCCACAAACCTACCCCCCCACACCCACAAAAAAATGAACCCCCTGTGATAGGGCGACTCGCTTGCGGGTGTCAGGAGAACAACAAGAGGCAGCGTCTTCACAAAGTTATAGTCCAAAACGGTTTATTAACTCCATAAACCGATAACAGAAAAATGCAAAACTAGCAGCATTTAAGTGCAGGCCAAAACAAACAGAAAACCATTGCTTTAAAGCAGTCAGTGACCAGCATCGAGCCTGGCCTGGAGTCTTCTACTCTCAGCCCCTCCTAGCACAGACAGCCTCTGCTTCACATCAGACTCCAGTTTCTAACTAGGGATTCAGGGGAGTCTCATAGGATAACTGCGCATGCGCCACATGTACGCGCGGCAGTAGCGGCTGCACACACCTGGCGCATGCACAGTTGCTAGGGATACTGTGAATGCAGCCTCGTGCGTTGCCGACACTGCGCACCGCCCGAGGCTGTCACGGGTGCTCGGCCAGTGCAACCCGCCCCCACCCCCTTCTCCCGCCTTGAACACTGCTTTTGAAACACCAGTATTAACCCTTTAGGGGTCTCATTGGGTCTAGATGGGGGGGCAGCGAGGGGGGCATGCGAACAGTGCGTATTAACCCTTTAGGTATTTCATTGTGTCTAGATGGGGGGCCTGTATACGGATAGTTAGGGTGTCTATTACTGTGGGGGATTAATTGCCGCGACACTGATCATGGTGTAAATGAACAAGCATATGGCTATGTTTAAGGCTATGTACAGCTAAGGTGGTATATATGACAATGAAACACAGTAAATGCTGCTATAGAATATAAGGAAAAAAAAAGAGAGTCTTAGCTTCAACAATAGCTATTGGGGAAGAGCCCGGTAACTGCGACAAAGTGCTCTCTACCTACCGGGTCCTAACGCACTAGTGCTTCATGCGGTATGTAGTTGCTAGTTTGAGTTTTTTATGTCTGTGAGTTGCAATTAAAACCTGCTGGTATAGTGTGTCTGTGGACTGGGGCTACAGCAAGATGGAGTCAGGTCACAGCCACTGGGCTGGGGGAGGGGAAAGGGAGCTCGTCAGAAAAATTATACTATATATATCAATAAATGACGGCATCACCTGGACATGAAAAGGTGCTGGCAAAAAAATATACATGAATAAAGAGATTAATTGCCGCGACACTGATCATGGTGTAAATGAACAAGCATATGGCTATGTTTAAGGCTATATACAGCTAAGGTGGTATATATGACAATGAAACACAGTAAATGCTGCTATAGAATATAAGGAAAAAAAAGAGAGTCTTAGCTTCAACAATAGCTATTGGGGAAGAGCCCGGTAACTGCGATAAAGTGCTCTCTACCTACCGGGTCCTAACGCACTAGTGCTTCATGCGGTATGTAGTTGCTAGTTTGAGTTTTTTATGTCTGTGAGTTGCAATTAAAACCTGCTGGTATAGTGTGTCTGTGGACTGGGGCTACAGCAAGATGGAGTCAGGTCACAGCCACTGGGCTGGGGGAGGGGAAAGGGAGCTCGTCAGAAAAATTATACTATATATATCAATAAATGACGGCATCACCTGGACATGAAAAGGTGCTGGCAAAAAAATATACATGAATAAAGAGAATAATTGCCGCGACACTGATCATGGTGTAAATGAACAAGCATATGGCTATGTTTAAGGCTATGTACAGCTAAGGTGGTATATATGACAATGAAACACAGTAAATGCTGCTATAGAATATAAGGAAAAAAAAAGAGAGTCTTAGCTTCAACAATAGCTATTGGGGAAGAGCCCGGTAACTGCGACAAAGTGCTCTCTACCTACCGGGTCCTAACGCACTAGTGCTTCATGCGGTATGTAGTTGCTAGTTTGAGTTTTTTATGTCTGTGAGTGTGTCTGTGGACTGGGGCTACAGCAAGATGGAGTCAGGTCACAGCCACTGGGCTGGGGGAGGGGAAAGGGAGCTCGTCAGAAAAATTATACTATATATATCAATAAATGACGGCATCACCTGGACATGAAAAGGTGCTGGCAAAAAAATATACATGAATAAAGAGATTAATTGCCACGACACTGATCATGGTGTAAATGAACAAGCATATGGCTATGTTTAAGGCTATGTACAGCTAAGGTGGTATATATGACAATGAAACACAGTAAATGCTGCTATAGAATATAAGGTGCCAGCACCTTTTCATGTCCAGGTGATTCATTTATTGATATATATAGTATAATTTTTCTGACGAGCTCCCTTTCCCCTCCCCCAGCCCAGTGGCTGTGACCTGACTCCATCTTGCTGTAGCCCCAGTCCACAGACACACTATACCAGCAGGTTTTAATTGCAACTCACAGACATAAAAAACTCAAACTAGCAACTACATACCGCATGAAGCACTAGTGCGTTAGGACCCGGTAGGTAGAGAGCACTTTGTCGCAGTTACCGGGCTCTTCCCCAATAGCTATTGTTGAAGCTAAGACTCTCTTTTTTTTCCTTATATTCTATAGCAGCATTTACTGTGTTTCATTGTCATATATACCACCTTAGCTGTACATAGCCTTAAACATAGCCATATGCTTGTTCATTTACACCATGATCAGTGTCGCGGCAATTAATCTCTTTATTCATGTATATTTTTTTGCCAGCACCTTTTCATGTCCAGGTGATGCCGTCATTTATTGATATATATATTACTGTGGGGGGACTGTTTATGGATAATACGGGGGTCCCCTATGGCGTGGGCCCGTGTATGGATAGATAGGGGGTCCCTTACTGTGGGGGAGGGGCTGTTGATGGATAGGGGGTCTCTTATGGCGGGGGCCCGTGTATGGATAGATAGGGGGTCCCTTACTGTGGGGGGGCTGTTGATGGATAGGGGGGTGGCTTATGACAGGGGTCCGTGTATGGATGGATAGGGGGTCCCTTATGGCGGGGGCCCGTGTATGGATAGATAGGGGGTCCCTTACTGTGGGGGGGCTGTTGATGGATAGGGGTCCCTTATGGTGGGGGCCCATGTATGGATAGATAGGGGGTCCCTTACTGTGGGGGGGGGGCTGTTGATGGATAGGGGGTCCCTTATGGCGGGGGCCCGTGTTTGGATGGATAGGGGGTCTCTTATGGCGGGGGCCCGTGTATGGATAGATAGGGAGTCCCTTAATGTGGGGGGGGGCTGTTGATAGATAGGGGGTCCCTTATGGTAGGGGTCCGTGTATGGATGGATAGGGGTCCCATATGGCGGGGGCCCATGTATGGATGGATAGGGGTCCCTTATGGCGGGGGTCCATGTATGGATGGATAGGGGTCCCTTATGGCGGGGGCCCGTGTATGGATGGATAGGGGGTTTCTTATGGCGGGGGCCCGTGTATGGATGGATAGGGGTCCCTTATGGCGGGGGCCTGTGTATGGATGGATAGGGGGTCTCTTATGGTGGGGGCCCATGTATGGATAGATAGGTGGTCCCTTACTGTGGGGGGGCTGTTGATGGATAAGCAGGTCCCTTATGGCGGGGGCCCGTGTATGGAAGGATAGGGGGTCCCTTATGGTGGGGGCCCGTGTATGGATGGATAGGGGATCTCTTATGGCGGGGCCCGTGTATGGATAGATAGGGGTTCCTTACTATGGGGGAAGCTGTTGATGGATAGGGGGGTCCCTTATGGCATGGGTCCGAGTATGGATGGATAGGGGGTCCCTTATGGCGGGGGCCTGTGCATGGATAGATAGGGGGTCCCTTACTGTGCGGGGGGCTGTTGATGGATAAGGGGTCCCTTATGGCGGGGGCCCGTGTATGGATGGATAGGGGTCTCTTATGGCGGGGGCCCGTGTATGGATAGATAGGGGGTCCCTTACTGTAGGGGGGGCTGTTGATGGATAGGGGGTCCCTTATGACAGGGGTCCGTGTATGGATGGATAGGAGGTCCCTTATGGCCGGGGCCCGTGTATGGATGGATAGGGGGTCCCTTATGGTGGGGGTCCATGTATGGATGGATAGGGGTCCCTTATGACGGGGGCCCGTGTATGGATGGATAGGGAGTCTATTATGGAGGGGGCCCATGTATGGATAGGTAGGGGGTCCCTTACTGTGGGGGGGCTATTGATGGATAGGAAGTCCCTTATGGCGGGGTCCGTGTATGGATGGATAGGGGGTCCCTTATGGCAGGGGCCCGTGTATGGATGGATAGGGGGTCCCTTATGGCAGGGGTCCGTGTATGGATGGATAGGAGGTCCCTTATGGCGGGGGCCCGTGTATGGATAGATAGGGGGTCCCTTACTGTGGGGGGGGCTGTTGATGGATAGTGGGTCCCTTATGGCGGGGGCCCGTATATGGATGGATAGGGGGTCTCTTATGGCGGGGGCCCGTGTATGGATAGATAGGGGGTCCCTTAATGTGGGGGGGCTGTTGATAGATAGGGGGTCCCTTATGGCGGGGTCCGTGTATGGATGGATAGGGGGTCCCTTATGGCGGGGGCCCATGTATGGATGGATAGGGGGTCCCTTATGGCGGGGGTCCATGTATGGATGGATAGGGGTCCCTTATGGCGGGGGCCCGTGTATGGATGGATAGGGGGTTTCTTATGGCGGGGGTCCGTATATGGATCCATACAAGGACCCCCGCCATAAGGGACCCACCTATCCATCATCAACCCCCCCACAGTAAGGGACCCCTATCTATCCATACACGGACGCCCACCATAAGAGACCCCCTATCCATCCATACACGGGCCCCTGCCATAAGAAACCCCCTCTCCATTAACAGCCCCCCCACAGTAAGGGACCCCCTATCTATCCATACATGGGCCCCCACCATAAGGGACCCTCTATCCATCAACAGCTTCCCCCACAGTAAGGGACCTCCTATCTATCCATAAACGGGCCCCCGCCATAAGGGACCCCTATCCATCCATACACGGACCCCCGCCATAAGGGACCCCCTATCCATCCATACACGGGCCCCCGCCATAAGGGACCCCTATCCATCCATACACAGACCCCTGCCATAAGCGACCCCCCTATCCATCAACAGCCCCCCCATAGTAAGGGACCCCTATCCATCCATACACGGACCCCCGCCATAAGGGACCCCCTATCCATCCATACACGGGCCCCCGCCATAAGGGACCCCCTATCCATCAACAGCCCCCCCACAGTAAGGGACCCCTATCTATCCATACATGGGCCCCCGCCATAAGGGACCCTATCCATCCATACACGGACCCCCGCCATAAGGGACCCCCTATCCATTCATACATGGGCCCCCGCCATAAGGGACCCCCTATCCATCCATACACGGACACCCACCATTGGGGACCCCCTATCCATGAACAGCCCCCCCCCAATGTAAGGGACCCCTATCTATCCATACACGGGCCCCCGCCATAAGAGACCCCCTATCCATCCATACACGGGCCTCCGCCATAAGGGACCCTCTATCCATCAACAGCCCCCCCACAGTAAGGGACCCCTATCTATCCATACACGGGCCCCCACCATAAGGGACCATCTCTCCATCAACAGCCCCCCCCACAGGGACCTCCTATCCATCCATACACAGACCCCTGCCATAAGGGACGCCCTATCCATCCATACACAGGCCCCCGCCAATAAGGGACCCCCTATCCATCCATACACGTACCCCCACCATAGGGTACCCCCCTATCCATCAAAAGCCACCCCACAGTAAGGGACCCGCTATCTATCCATACACGGGCCCCCCGCCATAAGAGTCCCCCTATCTATCCATACACGGGCCCCCGCCATAAGGGACCCCCTATCCATCAACAGCCCCCCACAGTATGGGACCCCCTATCTATCCATACACGGGCCCCCACCATAAGGGACCTCCTATCCATCCTTACCCGGACCCCCGGCATAAGGGACCCCCTATCCATCCATACACGGGCCCCCACCATAAGAGACCCCCCTATCTATCCGTATTCACCCCCCCAGTAAGGGACCCCCTATCTATCCGTACACAGCCCCCCCCCACAGTAAGGGACCCCCTATCTATCTAAACTTGAGCCCCCACAGTAAGGAACACCCTATCTATCAGTACACAGGCCCCCGTAGTAAGGGACTCCCCATATATCAGTACTTGAGCCCCCACAGTAAGGGACCCCTTATCTATCCATCAACAGCGCCCCCCCCACAGTAAGGGACCCACTATCTATCCATACACGGGCCCCCGCCATAAGGGACCCCCTAACTATCCATACACGGACCCTAGTCATAAGGGACCCCCTATCCATCCATACACGGACCACTGCCATAAGGGACCTCCTATCTATCCATACATGGGCCCCCGCCATAAGGGACCCCCTATCCATCCATACATGGGCCCCCGCCATAAGGGACCCCTATCCATCCATACACGGGCTCCCGCCATAAGGGACTCTCTATCCATCCATTTACGGGCCCCCGCCATAAGGGACCCCCCTACCCGTCAACAGCCCCCCCACCGTAAGGGACCCCCTATCTATCCATACACGGGCCCTTGCCATAAGAGACCCCCTATCCATCCATACACGGGCCCCCGCCATAAGGGACCCCCTATCCATCAACAGCCCACCCCACAGTAAGGGACCCACTATCTATCCATACACGGGCCCTTGCCATAAGAGACCCCCTATCCATCCATACACGGGCCCCCACCATAAGGGACCCCCTATCTATCCATACATGGACCCCAGCCATAAAGGACCCCCTATCCATCCATACACGGACCCCTGCCATAAGGGACCCCCTATCTATCCATACATGGGCCCCCACCATAAGGCACCCTCTATCGATCCATACACGGACTCCCGCCATAAGGGACTCTCTATCCATCCATACACGGGCCCCCGCCATAAGGGACCCCCTATCCATTCATACACGGGCCCCCGTCATAAGGGACCCTCATATCCAACAACAGTCCCCCCACAGTAAGGGACCCCCTATCTTACCATACACGGGCCCCCGCCATAAGAGACCCCCTATCTATCCACATACGGACCCCCGCCATAAGGAACCCCCTATCCATCCATACACGGGCCCCTGCCATTTGGAACCCCTATCCATCCATACATGGGTCCTATCCATAAGGGACCCCTATCCATCCATACACGGACCACCGCGATAAGGGACCCCCCTATCAATCAACAGCCCCTGCCACAGTAAGGGACCCCCTATCTATCCATACACGGGCCCCCGCCATAAGGGACCCCTATCCATCAACAGCCCCCCCCACAGTAAGGGACCCCCTATCTATCCATACACGGGCCACCGCCATAAGGGACCCCTATCCATCAGCAGTTCCCCCCCACAGTAAGCAGAAAGGGACTCCCTATCTATCCATACATGGGCCCTCGCCATAAGGGACCCCCTATCCATCCATACTCGGACCCCCGCCATAAGGGACCCCCTATTCATCCATACACGGACCCCCACCATAAGGGACCCCTATCCATCCATACACGGGCCCCCACCATAAGGGACCCCCTATCCATCCATACAAGGACCCCCGCCATAAGGGACCCCTATCCATCAACAACCCCCCCACAGTAAGGGACCCCTATCTATCCATACACAGACCCCCACCATAGGAGACCCCCTATCCATCCATACACGGGCCCCGCCATAAGAAACCCCTGTCCATCAACAGCCCCCCCACAGTAAGGGACCCCCTATCTATCCATACATGGGCCCCCACCATAAGGGACCCTCTATCCATCAACAGCTTCCCCCACAGTAAGGGACCTCCTATCTATCCATAAACGGGCCACCGCCATAAGGGACCCCTATCCATCCATACACGAACCCCCGCCATAAGGGACCCCCTATCCATCCATACGGGCCCCCGCCATAAGGGACCCCCTATCCATCCATACACAGACCCCTGCCATAAGTGACCCCCCTATCCATCAACAGCCCCCCCATAGTAAGGGACCCCCTATCCATCCATACACGGACCCCTGCCATAAGGGACCCCTATCCATCCATACACGGGCCCCCGCCATAAGGGACCCCCCTATCTATCCGTACTCACCCCCCCCCAGTAAGGGACCCCCTATCTATCCGTACACATCCCCTCTGCAGTAAGGGACCCCCTATCTATCCATAATTGAGCCCCCACAGTAAGGGACTCCTTATCTATCCATCAACAGCCCCCCCTCCACAGTAAGGGACCCCCTATCCATCCATACATGGGCCCCCACCATAAGGGACCCCCTTATTAATCAACAGCCCCACCCCCACAGTAAGGGACCCCCTATCTATCCATACACAGGTCCCCGCCATAAGGGACCCCCGATCCATCCATACACGGGCCGCCGCCATAAGGGACCCCCTATCCATCCATACACGGGCCCCCGCCATAAGGGACCCCCTATCCATCCATACACGGGCCCCCGCCATAAGGGACGCCGTATCCATCCATACACGGGCCCCCGCCATAAGGGACCCCCTATCCATCCATACACGGGCCCCCGCCATAAGGGACCCCCTATCTATCCATACACGGGCCCTTGCCATAAGAGACCCCCTATCCATCCATACATGGGCCCCCACCATAAGGGACCCCCTTATCCATCAACAGCCCCACCCCCACAGTAAGGGACCCCCTATCTATCCATACACGGGCCCCCGCCAAAAGAGACCCCTATCCATCCAAATAAGGACCCCCACCATAAGGGACCCCCTATCCATCCATACACGGGCCCCCGCCATTAGGTACCCCCTATCCATCCATATACGGACCCCCACCATAAGGGACCCCCTATCTATCCATACACGGACCCCCACCATAAGGGACCCCCTATCCATCCATACACGGGCCCCCGCCATAAGGGACCCCCTATCCATCAACAGCCCCCCCCCACAGTAAGGGACCCCTATCTATCCATACACGGGCCCCCGCCATAAGGGACTCCTATCCATCAACAGCCACCCCCCACAGTAAGCAGAAAGGGACCCCTATCCATCCATACACGGACCCCCGCCATAAGGGACCCCCTATCCATCCATACATGGGCCCCCGCCATAAGGGACCCCCTATCCATCCATACACGGACCCCCACCATTGGGGACCCCCTATCCATGAACAGCCCCCCCCAACGTAAGGGACCCCCTATCTATCCATACACGGGCCCTCCATAAGAGACCCCCTATCCATCCATACAGGGCCCCGCCATAAGGGACCCCTATCCATCATACAGCCCCCCCCACAGTAAGGACCCCCTATCTATCCATACACGGGCCCCGCCATAAGGACCCCCTATCCATCAACAGCCCCCCCCATAAGGGACCCCTATCTATCCATACACGGACCCCCAGCCATAAGGGACCCCTATCCATCCATACAGCCCCGCCATAAGGGACCCCCTATCTATCCATACACGGGCCCCCCCATAAGGGACCCTATCCATCCATACACGACCCCGCATAAGGGACCCCTATCCATCCATACACGGGCCCCCGCCATAAGGACCCCCTATCCATCCATACACGCCCCCGCCATAAGGGTACCCCCTATCCATCAACAGCCCCCCCACAGTAAGGGACCCCCTATCTATCCATACACGGCCCCCGCCATAAGAGACCCCTATCTATCACTACGGACCCCCGCCATAAGGACCCCCTATCCATCCATACACGGGCCCCCACCATAAGGGACCCCTATCCATCCATACACGGCCCCCATAAGCGACCCCCTATCCATCCTACACGGCCCCCCACAGTAAGGACCCTATTTCCATACCGGCCGCCAAGGGACCTTCCATACGCCCCCCCCGTAAGGGAACCCTAACATCCTAAGGCCGCCATAGGGACCCCTATCACAAACTGGCCCCGCCATAGGACCCTATCCATCCATAACGGACCCCATAAGGGACCCCTATCCATCCTACACGGGCCCCCATAGGACCCATCCTCCATACAGGACCCCCAAAGGGACCTATCTACACCCCCACTAAGGACCTATCTATCCTACAGCCCCATGAGACCTATCCACATACACGGCCGCATAAGGGACCCCCTTCATCAACAGCCCCCATAAGGGACCCCTTCCTATACACCCCCATAGGGACCTCTATCCATCACAGCCCCACGTAAGGACCCCCACTACCATAAGCCCGCCAAAGACCTATCATCAACCGCCCCCGCCATAGGGCCCCTATCATCCATACGGGCCCGCATAAGGACCCCTATCCATCATAACGACCCCCGCCATAGGACCTATCATCAACAGCCCCCCTATAAGGGACCTTCACATACACGGCCCCCCCATAGGGACCCCTATCCTCTCACGCCCCCATAAGGCCCTATCATCAAACCCCAGTAAGGGACCCCTATTATCCATAATGGGCCCCATAGGACCTATCATCATAACGCCCCCCATAAGGGACCCCTTCCATCATACATGGGCCCCCCCCATAGGGACCCCTTATTAAACAGCCCCACCCCCAGTAAGGGACCCTATTATCTACACGGCCCGCCATAGACCCTCATCCATACACGGCCCCCCTAAGGGACCCTATCCTCAAAGCCCCACATAGGACCCCTATCATCATCACGGGCCCCCCCATAAGGACCATCCTCCATAAAGCCCCCCAGGACCCTTCATCCATACAGCCGCATAAGGGACCCCTATCATCCAACAGGCCCGCATAAGGGACCCCTATCCATCATACAGCCCCACCATGGACCCTATCCAAAGCACCCACAGTAAGGACCCTTCACCATACACGGCCCGCCAGAGCCCCTACATCCATAAGGACCCCACTAAGGGACCCCTATCATCCATACAGGGCCCACTAGGACCTATCCATCTTACGGACCCATAGGGCCCCTATCATCATACAGCCCCCACATAAGGACCCTCTCTACCCCCCATAAGGACCCCCTATCTATCCGTACACAGCCCCCCCCCCCAGTAAGGGACCCCTATCTATCTAACTTGAGCCCCCAATAAGGACACCCTTCAGTACCAGGCCCCCGTAGTAAGGGACTCCATATATCATACTTGAGCCCCACAGTAGACCCTTATCTATCTCAACACGCCCCCACAGTAAGGGACCCACTATCTATCCATACACGGGCCCCCGCCATAAGGGACCCCCTAACTATCCATACACGGACCCTAGTCATAAGGGACCCCCTATCCATCCATACACGGACCACTGCCATAAGGGACCCTATCTATCCATACATGGGCCCGCCATAAGGGACCCCCTATCCATCCTACATGGGCCCCCGCCATAAGGGACCCCTATCCATCCATACACGGGCTCCCGCCATAAGGACTCTCTATCCATCCATTTACGGGCCCCCGCCATAAGGGACCCCCTACCGTCAACAGCCCCCCCACCGTAAGGGACCCCTATCTATCCATACACGGGCCCTTGCCATAAGAGACCCCTATCCATCCATACACGGGCCCGCCATAAGGGACCCCTATCCATCAACAGCCCCACCCCCACAGTAAGGGACCCACTATCTATCCATACACGGGCCTTGCCATAAGGACCCCTATCCATCCATACAGGGCCCCCACATAAGGGACCCCTATCTATCCATACATGGACCCCAGCCATAAGGACCCCCTATCCTCCATACACGGACCCTGCATAAGGGACCCCATCTATCCATACATGGGCCCCACCATAAGGCACCCTCTATCGATCCATACACGGACTCCGCCATAAGGGACCCCTATCCATCCATACACGGACCCCCGCCATAAGGGACCCCCTATCCATCCATACATGGGCCCCCGCCATAAGGGACCCCCTATCCATCCATACACGGACCCCCACCATTGGGGACCCCTATCCATGAACAGCCCCCCCCAACGTAAGGGACCCCCTATCTATCCATACACGGGCCCCCGCCATAAGAGACCCCCTATCCATCCATACACGGGCCTCCGCCATAAGGGACCCCCTATCCATCAACAGCCCTCCCACAGGGACCTCCTATCTATCCATACACGGGCCCCCGCCACAAGGGACACCCTATCCATCCATACACAGACCCCGCCATAAGGGACGCCCTATCCATCCATACACAGGCCCCCGCCATAAGGAACCCCCTATCCATCCTACACGTACCCCCGCCATAGGGTACTCCCTATCCATCAAAAGCCCCCCCACAGTAAGGGATCCCCTATCTATCCATACACAGGCCCCCCAAGCCCCATTACAAACGGGCCCCCCCATAATCCACATTCATACACGGACCCCCGGCATAAGGGACCCCCTATCCATCCATACACGGGCCCCCACCATAAGGGACCCCCCTATCTATCCGTATTCACCCCCCCAGTAAGGGACCCCTATCTATCCGTACACAGCCCCCCCACAGTAAGGGACCCCCTATCTATCCATACACGTGCCCCTTCCATATGGGACCCCCTATCCATCCATACACGGACCCCTGCCATAAGGGACCCCTAATCCATCCATACACGGGCCCCCACCATAAGGGACCCCTATCCATCCATACACGGACCCTGCCATTTGGAACCCCTATCCATCCATACATGGGTCCTATCCATAAGGGACCCCCTATCCATCCATACACAGACCACCGCGATAAGGGACCCCCCTATCAATCAACAGCCCCTGCCACAGTAAGGGACCCCCTATCTATCCATACACGGGCCCCCGCCATAAGGGACCCCCTATCCATCAACAGCCCCCCCCACAGTAAGGGACCCCCTATCTATCCATACACGGGCCACCGCCATAAGGGACCCCTATCCATCAGCAGTTCCCCCCACAGTAAGCAGAAAGGGACTCCCTATCTATCCATACATGGGCCCTCGCCATAAGGGACCCCCTATCCATCCATACTCGGACCCCGCCATAAGGGACCCCCTATCCATCCATACACGGACCCCCACCATAAGGGACCCCCTATCCATCCATACACGGGCCCCCGCCATAAGGGACCCCCTATCCATCCATACAAGGACCCCTGCCATAAGGGACCCCCTATCCATCAACAACCCCCCCACAGTAAGGGACCCCTATCTATCCATACACAGACCCCCACCATAGGAGACCCCCTATCCATCCATACACGGGCCCCCGCCATAAGAAACCCCTGTCCATCAACAGCCCCCCCACAGTAAGGGACCCCCTATCGATCCATACATGGGCCCCACCATAAGGGACCCTCTATCCATCAACAGCTTCCCCCACAGTAAGGGACCTCCTATCTATCCATAAACGGGCCACCGCCATAAGGGACCCCTATCCATCCATACACGAACCCCCGCCATAAGGGACCCCCTATCCATCCATACGGGCCCCCGCCATAAGGGACCCCCTATCCATCCATACACAGACCCCTGCCATAAGCGACCCCCCTATCCATCAACAGCCCCCCCATAGTAAGGGACCCCCTATCCATCCATACATGGACCCCTGCCATAAGGGACCCCTATCCATCCAAACACGGGCCCCCGCCATAAGGGACCCCCTATCTATCCGTACTCACCCCCCCAGTAAGGGACCCCTATCTATCCGTACACATCCCCCTCTGCAGTAAGGGACCCCCTATCTATCCATACTTGAGCCCCACAGTAAGGCACACCCTATCTATCAGTACACAGGCCCCCGCAGTAAGGGACTCCTTATCTATCCATCAACAGCCCCCCCTCCACAGTAAGGGACCCCCTATCTGTCCATACACGGACCCCCGTCATAAGGGACCCCCTATC
The DNA here is from genome assembly GCA_033576535.1 of Allobates femoralis. Taxonomy (NCBI): domain Eukaryota; kingdom Metazoa; phylum Chordata; class Amphibia; order Anura; family Aromobatidae; genus Allobates; species Allobates femoralis. Next base: position 474,637,471 of record JARQOC010000005.1, read on the forward strand.
CATCCATACATGGGCCCCCGCCATAAGAGACCCCCTATCCATCCATACACGGGCCCCCGCCATAAGGGACCCCCTATCCATCAACAGCCCCCCCACCGTAAGGGACCCCCTATCTATCCATACACGGGCCCTTGCCATAAGAGACCCCCTATCCATCCATACATGGGCCCCCGCCATAAGGGACCCCCTTATCCATCAACAGCCCCACCCCCACAGTAAGGGACCCCCTATCTATCCATACACAGGTCCCCGCCATAAGGGACCCCCGATCCATCCATACACGGGCCGCCGCCATAAGGGACCCCTATCCATCCATACACGGGCCCCCGCCATAAGGGACCCCCTATCCATCCATACACGGGCCCCCGCCATAAGGGACGCCGTATCCATCCATACACGGGCCCCCATCATAAGGGACCCAAGTATCCAACAACAGCCCCCCCCACAGTAAGGGACCCCCTATCTATCCATACACGGGCCCCCGCCATAAGAGACCCCCTATCCATCCAAATAAGGACCCCCACCATAAGGGACCCCCTATCCATCCATACACGGGCCCCCGCCATTAGGTACCCCCTATCCATCCATATACGGACCCCCACCATAAGGGACCCCTATCTATCCATACACGGACCCCCGCCATAAGGGACCCCCCTATACATCAACAGCCCCTCCCACAGTAAGGGACCCCCTATATATCCATACACGGGCCTCCGCCGTAAGAGACCCCCTATCCATCCATACACGGGCCCCCGCCATAAGGGACCCCCTATCCATCAACAGCCCCCCCCACAGTAAGGGACCCCTATCTATCCATACACGGGCCCCCGCCATAAGGGACTCCTATCCATCAACAGCCCCCCCCCACAGTAAGCAGAAAGGGACCCCTATCCATCCATACACGGACCCCCGCCATAAGGGACCCCCTATCCATCCATACATGGGCCCCCGCCATAAGGGACCCCCTATCCATCCATACACGGACCCCCACCATTGGGGACCCCCTATCCATGAACAGCCCCCCCAACGTAAGGGACCCCCTAACTATCCATACACGGGCCCCCGCCATAAGAGACCCCCTATCCATCCATACACGGGCCTCCGCCATAAGGGACCCCCTATCCATCAACAGCCCCCCCCCACAGTAAGGGACCCCCTATCTATCCATACACGGGCCCCCACCATAAGGGACCATCTCTCCATCAACAGCCCCTCCCACAGGGACCTCCTATCTATCCATACACGGGCCCCGCCACAAGGGACACCCTATCCATCCATACACAGACCCCCGCCATAAGGGACGCCCTATCCATCCATACACAGGCCCCCGCCATAAGGAACCCCCTATCCATCCATACACGTACCCCCGCCATAGGGTACTCCCCTATCCATCAAAAGCCCCCCCCCACAGTAAGGGACCCCCTATCTATCCATACACAGGCCCCCCGCCATAAGAGTCCCCCTATCTATCAACAGCCCCCCCACAGTAAGGGACCCCCTATCTATCCATACACCGGGCCCCCACCATAAAGGGACCCCCCTATACTATCCTTATTCACCCCCACCATAAGGGACCCCCTATCTATTATCCGTACACATGCAGCCCCCCCACAGTAAGGGACCCCCTATCTATCCATACACGTGCCCTTCCATATGGGACCCCCTATCCATCCATACACGGACCCCTGCCATAAGGGACCCCTAATCCATCCATACACGGGCCCCCACCATAAGGGACCCCTATCCATCCATACACGGACCCCCGCCATAAGCGACCTCCCTATCCATCAACAGCCCCCCATAGTAAGGGACCCCTATCTATCCATACACAGGCCCCCACCATAAGAGACCCCCTATCCATCCATACACGGGCCCCTGCCATAAGGGACCCCTATCCATCAACATCCCCCCCCACAGTAAGGGACCCCCTATCTATCCATACACGGGCCCCCGCCACAAGGGACCCCCCTATCTATCCATAAAACACCTCCCCACAGTAAGGGACACCCTAACTATCCGTACACAGGTCCCCTGCCATAAGGGACCCCCTATCCATCCAAACATGGGCCTCCGCCATGAGGGACCCCCTATCCATCCATACACGGACCCCCGCCATAAGGGACCCCCTATCCATCCATACACGGGCCCCCGCCATAAGGGACCCCCTATCCATCCATACACGGACCCCCGCCATAAGGGAGCCCCCTATCCATCAACAGCCCCCCCACATTAAGGGACCCCCTATCTATCCATACACGTGCCGCCGCCATAAGAGACCCTCTATCCATCTATACACGAGCCCCTGCCATAAGGGACCCCCTATCAATCAATACACGGGTCCCCGCCATAAGGGACCCCCTATCCATTCATACACGAGTCCCCGCCATAAGGGACTCTCCTATCCATCAACAGCCCCCCCCCACAGTAAGGGACCCCCTATCTATCCATACACGGGCCCCCGCCATAAGAGACCCTCTATCCATCCATACACCGGCCCCCGCCATCAGGGACCCCCTATCAATCCATACACGGGCCCCCGCCATAAGGGACCCCCTATCCATCCATACACGGACCCCCGCCATAAGGGACCATCTATCCATCAACAGCCCCCCCACAGTAAGGGACCCCCTATCTATCCATACACGGGCCCCCGCCATAAGAGACCCCTATCTATCCATACACGGGCCCCCGCCATAAGGGACCCCCTATCCATCAACAGCCCCCCCACAGTAAGGGACCCCCTATCTATCCATACACGGGCCCCCACCATAAGCGACCTCCTATCCATCCATACACGGACCCCGCCATAAGGGATTCCCTATCCATATATACACGGGCCCCCGCCATAAGGGACCCCCCTATTTATGATTACTCAACATCCCCCAGTAAGGGACCCCCTATCTATCCGTACACATCCCCCTCTGCAGTAAAGGACCCCCTATCTATCCATACTTGAGCCCCCACAGTAAGGGACACCCTATCTATCAGTACACAGGCCCCCGCAGTAAGGGACTCCCTATATATCAGTACTTGAGCCCCCACAGTAAGGACCCTTATCTATGCATCAGCAGCCCCCCCCACAGTAAGGGACCCCCTATCTATCCATACACGGGCCCCCGCCAAAAGGGACCCCCCTATCTATCCATAAACAGCCCCCGCACAGTAAGGGACACCCTAACTATCCGTACACAGGTCCCCCCATCTAGACACAATGAAACACCTAAAGAGTTAATACTCACTGTTCGCAGGCCCCCCCCGCCACCCCCCCTTCTAGACCCAATGAAACCCCTAAAGGGTTAATACCGGTGTTTCAAAAGCAGTGTTCAAGGCGGGAGAAGGGGGTGGAGGTGGGTTGCACTGGCTGAGCACCCGTGACAGCCTCGGGCGGCGCGCAGTGTCGGCGAGGCTGCATTCACAGTAGCCCTAGCTACTGCCCATGCGCCAGGTGCGAGCGGCCGTGAGTGCCGCGCGTGCATGTGGCGCATGCGCAGTTATCCTATGAGACTCCCCTGAATCCCTAGTAGTTTATAGCCTGTGTGGTGAGGTATGTGGGTACTGGACCCGCCCGTTTCTCATAGTACCCATAAGCAGGAGCCTTGTATTGTATGTATAAGTAAGAGTCCAGTGCAAACGTGCACTAGAGAATAATACTCCGGCTTATGTCACAGATAACAGGCATCTCTGTGACACATATCTCCCATCAATTATGTGACACCTCGCTACCTCACACCCCCAAACTTGCCTTCCAAAATCTACACCCCCCCACCAAACCTGCCCCGTCAAATCTGCACCTCTCCACCCTCCCCAAAAAAACTACACCCCCAAGCCTCCACCACCCTCCCCCCTAAATCTACCCCCAAAATCTTTGCCTGAAATTCTCACCCCATCCCTCAAAAAAAGTCTCCCCCAAACCTGCACCCCGCCCTTTCAATCCTGCCCCCCCAAATCCGCAACCCCCATAAAACTGCACCCACCCCCCAAAAATGCTTCCTATCCCCTTAATCTACCCCCTTCAAACCTGCATGCCCCCCAAATCTGCACCCCCAACCCCCTCAAACATGCCCCTCCAAATTTGCACCCACCTCCCCCGAAACCTACCCCCCGCAGCCCCACAAACCAGCACTCCGACAAAAAAAGTGCCTCCCAAATCTGAACCCTCCAAACCTGCATCTCCTCTTTCCCAAACTTGCCCCTCCAAATCCACGCCCCCCCAACCCTCATCCCTACCCCAAATATACCCCACTAAATCCACACCCCCACAAACCTGCACCCCCACACTCACCAAAAAATACCCCCCAAACCTGCCTCCCAAACCCTCCCCCCTCAAACCTACCCCATAAATCTGCACACCCACCCCCAAAAAACTGCCCCCCCCCAAACTCACACCCACCAATAAATGCCCCCTAAAACCTGTCTTCCCAAACCAGCACCCCCCCCTCCCCCAAACCTGCCCACCCAATCCACACCTCTCACTCCCACTCTCCCTAAATCCATCCCCCAACAAATCGAGGAGAGCCAGTGAATGGCGGTTCTCAGAGCTGTTCAACTCTGGTGTCTTGGCCTGCCCCAGTGTCTTAGCCACCTCCAGGTCCTGTGGATGGCGTCCCTCACAATGTTGCCAAATGTCCTGCCAAGAGAGATAATAGGTTAGAATTTATTTTTATCCAATCAGGCACATGAATTGGGACTGTCAAATAGAATAACATGTAAGCATCAGTCAGTAAGAGGTTTACACACTTCCCTGTGCTGACAGATTCACAGGATAAGAGTGGGGGCTTAAAAAGCCCCTCTATTCCCATCCCAGTTATACTGACTCACCTGCGTTTTACAGGCCTTACAGGTTTTGGCTTTTCCACCTTCCAACCGGCATTGGCAGATGTGAATCCAGAGAACAATTTTTGTTTAGTTTTGTCTATGGGTTGTCTAAAGGCTTCGGCAACAGACAGGACATTTTTCAGCGTACTTGATGTCATCGTTAGTCGCTGCAGAGAAATGATACATAAACTAGTGTTAATAAAGAAGAGATCCAATAGAAATATACTGCTGCCACCATCTTCTCAGGGTCATATACTTACAGGTGCTATTGTGTATGGTGGACAAACTTTGGCTCCCTCGATTTCTGTCCAGTTGACGCCGAAGAAGAATTGATGATCCCTGATCTTGTCCACAAATACTTTCCGTCTCTCTGGTGACTTATCCAAGAGCTGGAAACATATAATGAAGAACATTATTCACTCTCCAGTAGTCTTCCATTTTCATTGTTGTTCATTACATATACCTTTCATATCAGCATTTTTTATAAATTCACAGCAGACCCGGCAGATTTTGCTGCATCTGCATTGTAACGGCTGACTTGCGGCAAGAATGCAGCATTTTCTATGGGACTTGCAGTCGGGTGAAGCAAGTGTGGTTTCGCCGGATCCAGCACTTGCCGTACTTGCGACAAGTAAAAAGTCTACTGGTAGCCAAGATTTTTTTGTGCTACCGCAAGTGCCGGTTCCCGCGAAACCGCATTTGCTGCAACCGACTGCTAGTCACATGGAGAATGAATGAGGCTTGCCGCAAGTCGTCCGTTACACGGCAGATGTGGCAAGATCTGCAGGATCTGACACAAATTTAAAAAGCCACTGGTGTGAAAGCCGCCTTACTAAGATGTGTCTTTATACTCACCCCTTCTATGAGGGCTTTGAGTTGGGGGTCAAATCCTCTTGGGAAGGAGGGATCATCATCAACTATTGCTTCCATGGTGGTCTCCTGAAATATGCTTACATAAAATGGATAATTAGCAGTAGCCAGCTCATGTATCACAACGCCAACAGAGAACCAGTCCACTGTGGTGTCGTAAGGCTCCTGTAGAAGAATCTGTGAAGATATCAAAAAGACAATAAGAACATTGTCAACAGAGCACAAGACATGTAGATGTGCAGCATCGTACACAGTGATAACTCATGGACGTGTAGATGATTCCTCACCTCAGGAGCGATGTATGGAAGGGTTCCGAACGGATCTGATGCCTTTGTATCTCCAAAGATGTTCATCGCTGCCAGACCGAAGTCCGAGATCTTCAAATGACCGGTGCTGTCCATTAAGATATTTTCTGGTTTTATGTCTCTGATAGATGAAAGAGATTAAAAAATACCATAATTATTATACCAGCCGGGCTGACGACGGCATAATGGTCTGAAGGTACCGCTACACACAGAGATATCTCTGGAGACATTGCTTGCAACTCACTGGTTGCAGTGAAATCATGGACACATTCTTCTATTTGTACACGGCAACAAAATGGAACAATGTGTCCATGATTTAACTGCAACCAGTGAGTTGCAAGCAATGTCTCCAGAGATATCTCTGTGTGTAACGAATGGTACCTTAAGATACCAAGTATCTTTAGAGGGCAATAGGATGAGAGGATGGGAGTATTTATACCATGTCTACACAGAAGAAGACATGCTGCACCTACCTGTGTATAATGCCTCTGCTGTGGAGATACTGCAAACCACAAATCAACTCAGCCGCAATAAATCTAATAAGAGAATAAAACAAAAAAACATCAATATTCAACATTTCATCCACTAAATTAAGAGACTAATAATGAAGTAAAGCCGACAACAATCATATTCTGTCTTACCTGATGGCTGGAATGGGAATTGGAGCATTATAGCTTATGAGTTCTCTAAGGTTTCCTCCACTGATATAGTCCATGATGTAAAAGATATAGTCCTGTGATAAAACAAAGGAGATAAGAGAGGATATTGGTATATTCTAGATATGGGGCACTGATGGTAATGCTGTAACACTTGTAATACTATGGTAGTGATCTAGAACATTGCACACAGATTGGCACATAGACTGGCATTCATTGAATACCGTATTTTTCGGACTATAAGACACACTTTTTTCCCAAAATTTTTAGGGGAAAGTGGGCTGTGTGTCTTAGTCTGAATATATGTACTATGTGACTGTGGAGCTGTGCTGGGGCAGCTGTGGCTCTGTAGTTGGCTGGGAGGAGGCTGCAGGGGGCTGCCGAGGTGTGGGAGGTCACGTGCTGCCGCTCATTATGCTCCCACTCGTTCTGCTCATTATCGTACTGTCCATCACCTCAGTGCTAAAGCTGTGCTGAGAGATGTGCAAAGGAATGCAATGTATATTAAATTAGATGAAGTGTACACCTCCCCATCACTGTATGTGGCCTTCCGTGCTGCCGCACATAAGAAAATAACATACAATATAACTTACCCTACGGCACTTCCCTACATCTCTTCCCACTTGCAGCACTCATGCTCTAAGTCCTCATGTGTCCCCTAGGCAGCCAGTCATGTGATTGGGGTGCACAGTGATGATGTCCCTCTACTGTGCCGTTCACATTACCAGCTGCCTTGGGGATGCAGGAGGACCCAGAACGTGAGTGCTGCAAGCAGGGAGAGATGGAGGGAAGTGCTGGAGGGTGTTATATTGTTTGTTATTTTCTTGTGTTCGGCAGCATGGGGGCCATATCCAGGATGAGGGGGGAGGCATTTTCTGGATGAGAGGGCCATGTACCGCGATGGGGGGCATATCCAGCATGAGGGGCAATGTACCCAGATGGTGGGGGCTATATATCAGCATTGGGGGGCTATAACAAGGATGGGGGGGCCATATCCAGTATGGGGGTCTATATCCTAACATGGGGAGCAATATCCAGGATGTGGGGTGCTGTATACCAGGATGGAGGGCCATATCCAGGATAGGGGGACCATATCCAGGATGGGGGCTATATACCAGGATGGGGAGCCATACCCATGATGTAGGGGGCTGTATACTAGGATGGGGGGCTATATCCAGGATGGGGTATGGAACCATATCCAGGATGTGGGGGGCCATATCCAGGATGGGGGCTGTATACCATGATGGGGGTCATATCCAGGATGGGGGCATGGGGAGCCATATTCAGGATTGGGGGCTTATATCCCAGGATGGGAGACTATATCCCAGGATGGGGGGCTGTATTCCAGGACGGGGAGCCATATCCAGGATGGGGGATGCTATTTACCAGAATGAGGCACCATAGTCCGGATGGGGGGCTATATCCCATGATAAAGGGCTATATACCAGGATTGGGGGGCCATATCCAGGATGGGGATTATATACCAGGATGGGGGGGCCATATATTACCTGGAAGGGGCCCAGGATGGGGACATTGCCCCCACAAGTGTCAGCAGCACATCCCCTCTCCCATAATAGTGTATTATAACCACATTTTTTGCTTAATTTTTTTTCTCTATTTTCTTCCTCTAAAATCTGGGTGCGTATTATAGTCCGGTGCATCTTATAGTCCGAAAAATACGGTATATAGAAGACTAAGAGCTGTTAGATCGTGAGCCTTTTACCTGGGACTGAAAGGTGGCAAAAGTCTGAGTAACAAATGGACAATTCCTAGTGATGTCCAGGACCTGTCGTTCTATCAGGATGTTGTCATCTGTTGAGTTCTCAAGTAGGTGCCTCTTCTTCAGCATCTTCACTGCTACTTGTTGCTGGCTGGCCTGATGTGTGGCCAACATTACCTGGAAGATACAGAGCATTAGAACTGGAGGAAAGGCCTGAGACGTGACGAGAAGATATGAAGTACTGATGTTCCTAGAGTCATATTACTGCTCCACATCCCGCACATGAAGAAGACGTCACCACAATTCCTCATACTTACTTTACCAAATCCGCCTTCTCCAATGAGTTCATGGAAGGTGAAGCTCTCCAGGCCAGTCACAATGATGGGAGATTCAGCTGGGGTTGGACCTGACAGAGAGGGAAGAAATAAAATGCGTTAAAAATAGTATGTATTTATCTCTCAAATGAGGAAGTTGGAGCATCTAATAATTAAAGAAATGAGAGATGTATAGAAGGAAGGTGGCCACTTCAGATGGACATTTGGAATTAGACATTATCCCAAAAAGGATTAATCGTAACAATAACAATAATCTTTATTTATATAGCGCCAACATATTCTGCAGTGCTTCAGAATTCAGAGGTACATATTTAAAGGGAACCTGTCAGCTATTTTAGCCCTTCTAACCTATCCCTACCTGTCCCTGCAGCCACCTACTACTTTCCTAACCATCCCTCTCTGACCAATATTGCATTTTTAACAGTGGAATTCTGCAGTGCTTCACAATCCAGAGGTACATATTTAAAGGGAACCTGTCAGCTATTTTAGCCCTTCTAACCTATCCCTACCTGTCCCTGCAGCCACCTACTACTTTCCTAACCATCCCTCTCTGACCAATATTGCATTTATAACAGTGGAACAGAACAGTTTTTAAACTTACAAAATCTCTGACAATGGGGCGTTATTGACGGGTAGGCGGTGTCTCCAGGGCCGCTCTCCCCCCGCCTCACTGCTCTATTTACCCCCTGATGGGCGGCATCATTCCTTCAGGACCGCACTTCCTGGTGTATGACGCGGATGCCGGGCGCCGCATCACGCCACATCATACCCAGGCATGCGCAGTCCGCCGCCTTCAGCGCATGCGCAGATCGCATGTTGAAGGCGGCATGGGCGTTTTACACCGTACGCACTGCGCATGCCCGGGTATGACGCGGCGTGATGCGGCGCCCGGCATCACGTCATACACCAGGAAGTATGGGCCTAGAGATTTAAATCAGGACATTGGTCCTGAAGGAATGATGCCGCCACTGGGGCGTAATTAGAGCAGTGAGGCAGGGGGAGCGCCGCCCTGGAGACACTGCCCCTCCGTCAGGAAAGCTCCATCGTCAGAGATTTTGTAAGTTTAAAATCTGTTCTGTTCCACTGTTATAAATGCAATATTGGTCAGAGAGGGATGGTTAGGAAAGTAGTAGGTTGCTGCAGGGACAGGTAGGGATAGGTTAGAAGGGCTAAAACAGCTGACAAGTTCCCTTTAAAAAAACATAAGAAACAGTTAACAGAAAGTACAATACAATACAAAAAAACAATACAATACAATACAATGCAAAGCATAATACAATACAATAATTAAAGCAAAATAATGACAGCCCTGCTCATAAGAGCTTACAATCTAACAATGAGGGGGTGACACAAAGTACAGGTGCTTATTTACAAAGATGGTATAGTCAACTTGAGGAGATGAGGAACAGGTAGGAGCAGCATAAGTGGCCACCAACCAATATTTGTGATCCACTTAAGACTGGTGGAGCTGGTAGGCTATGTCTAGATGACTTTGCCAAGGGATCATGATAGGCCGCCCTAAAAAGATGTGTTTTTAGGGATCACCTGAAAAGATCATTATCAAGAGATATTGGTGATCCAGATACACTAAGACTGGCTTCACATCACGATTTTGTGCTGTCCGTGGGATCACATGGACAGGCACAGATCTGTGCCAACAGATGCCACTGATGCCCATGGTTCTGTGTTTTCCACAGATCTGTTATCAGTTAGTAGAGATAGGGCTGCACCTTGCTTCTGAGCATGCGCAGTACAGCAAATCAGGTCCGTTTTACGGATCCAATTTTAAAACGTATCCGAGATACATAGACTCCACGTTATGGAATGCAACGCATCCGTTACGGATCCGTGGTGTCCGATTTGAGTCACGGACACCCAATTCGTAGCAGGCTACGATTTTGGCTCCAAGACAAAATCGCAAAGCAGCGGATGGTGCTAAAATCGGATGCCAATATGGACACATCCGATCCGTTGCCCATAGGGATACATGGGAGGCAAATCGTATCCGTGTGTATCCGTTTTGACACGGATACACACAGATGCAACAAAATCAGGATGTGAAGCCAGCCTAATGGTACCTTTACACGCCGCAACAGGATGGTGGCAACAACTGGGTGCTTCACGTGCACGAGCACACACAAACGGTTGCAAACGGTAATCACACCACCTTTACACGCCGCAACATGGTGCGCTACGGTAGGTTACATCTATCTATGGATACACCGCCGGGTGCCACAAGTTACCTTCTGTAGCTTACCCTACCATATTTACATGTCGCTATAACAAGGTAATATGGGCGGAACAAAGGCAGCAGGGAAAACATATAGGCATGCCACAGTCCATCACGCTGCGCCCAAACCACAACCATTGGCCAACACAAGAGTGTTCTGATTGGGCACGACGCGAAGGGCGGATGGCGGAGACATGACGTAGTAGTGTTCGGACTGTGGCACGGAATAAGTGCTTGTGACATGGTGGAAGCACTTCTAGGGCATCTGCAGTACAATAAGCCAGGACGGTGCGTAAACCACACTTGTGCGCTGTGTACAAGCATTATTCGTTATTATGTGTTAAGAGAATGTGCACACTATATAAGGACCATGCCGCATTGATACTTTTGCCTTCCGCAAGTGTGTGTCCGCGTAATTGTACTAATGTATGATCGTGCATACGGCGCGTATCTGTAGTGCTGAAGTGACAGCTCATCCAAGATGGCGGCCTGTGAAGGAAGAGCCAATCGGAACGCAGCATCTTCCACCAATGATCGCTGATGGGGCGCGATAACCCGGAGCCTGTGTCACGCCCCAGGTACATACCAGGTACATAGCATGGTGTCGAAACAACCCTTCTGTTTCTTATTTACACGCCGATACAGGCCGCAACCATCGCCTTGACATCCACCTGTTTTAGGGGACGGCTCTGAAACAGGTGCCTCCAGTGGCGGGTGTCAACAACCGTCTTTACACGCCGCTACCTCGGGTTGATTTGGTGGTGCAAGATACATTTCTCTCATGTACCCGGTTGTTGCCACCATCCTGTTGCGGCGTTTAAAGGTACCATTAGAGAATAGGAAAATTTGTTTCAGGAGTTTTCAAAGAAAGCAGTTAGTCTGCTTTTACATCAGCGATTTTTGACAAGAGCGGCAGATCTGGTAGTTTTTCCGCATCTGCCGCATAACGCTCACTTGTTGCAAGTCCAATTAATTCCCTATGGGACTTGTGGTCAGGTGCGGTAGTTGCGGTTTTGCCGGATCTGGCAAATCTGGCATTTGCGGCAGCGGAAAAAAAAACACTGCTAGCAGCGGTTTTTTGACTTGCCACAAGTGCCGGATCCGAAAAATCCGCAATTGCCTCACCTGACCGCAAGTCCCATAGGAAATAAATTGGGCTTGCAGCAAGTGAGCGTTACGCGGCAGATGCAGCAAAACTGCCGGATCTGCCACGATTGTCAAAAATCGCTGATGTGAAAGCAGCCTTAGTTTTATTATGGATAAACAGAAAATTCAACATATTAATAGTACCAAACAAATTTCGAAACTGTTTGAGGACATTAAACCATATTGCCACCACCTGGAAGTAATGAATGTATCTAATAGCAAACAAAAAAAATCTGTAGCAAGTAAAACAAAATTATTGAGATGAAAACACATACATTTGGGAGCGATATGGGACTTACGAGGTGGAATACTGTAATCCAGAACATGATGAATTTGAAGTTAAAGATTAAGTTAATAGCACCACAATGGAATCTGAGAATAGACATAGTTGTTTCCAAACACCGATTGTCACCAGATAATACCTCTTTTGAGGATGATACACCAATAGTACATATGCAAAAAAGAGAACAGATTATACAAAATAACAGTACGATGGGAGTTGAAAACCAAAATGTATCTACAAATAATGAAATTAGTATCACATTATCCACAACTAGTGGAATAAGAAATGATCCACCATCTGGGCCCTGTGTTGTGGTCAACATCTTGGTCAATGATTTAGGTGAAGGAATTGAGGGTAAAGTGATTAAATTTGCTGATGACACAAAGCTAGGAGGGATCGCTAATGTTAGAGAAGAGAGAGAGGATTCAAAAATATCTCAAACTGGAACAGTGGGCAGCAGCTAATAGAATGCTTTATAATAAGAAGAAATGCAAAGTCCTATATCTGGGCAAGAAGAATGTAAAGAGCGTATACAGAATGGGAGGAATAGGGCTAAGCAACAACACATGTGAAAAAGACTTGGGTATACTAATAGATCACAGACTGAAACAGTCAACAGTGTGATGCAGCAGCAATAAAGGAAAACACAATTCTAGGATGCTATGACTTTCCCCATCCTGCCACCTGTATATCCCTGCTTTAAACCTTTTTATATCAAAGCTGAGTGTGTTGTATCATAGCGCCATCCCATCCACATAGCCCTGTCCACTACATAGCCTGTTAACTACACGGTAGCGCCTACTTCATAGTCACTCTCCACATACCTCCAGTTAGCCTGGCCCGGCCCACTTCATAGTCCAAACCTCCACATAGCCCCACTCACTTCATAGCACTTCCCCTCCACATAGCCCCACCCACTTCATAGACCATCTCATCACATAACCCCACCCCTTCGGTTAGTCACATCCACTTCATAGCCCACCCCACCACATAGCACCACCCACGTCATAGCAAACCTCTCCCACATAGCCACACACTCCTGTTAGCCCTGCTCCTGTGTGGAGCTATGAAGGAGTGGGGCTACCACTAGGGGTGGAGCTATGATACATACATACACACACATATTCATTACCATAAAAGGGTGATATTACCATATATGGGTGATATTAACAAATATGGGCATTATGACCAGATATGTGCATTACGACTATAAATGGGCATTATGAACATATACAGTGGGGGAAATACGTATTTGATCCCTTGCTGATTTTGTAAGTTTGCACACTGAACACAGACACATGAACAGTAGGGATGGGCGAATCTACTTGCTAGGACTCGTTACTCGGCGAGTAGTAAGGGACTCGCAGGACTCGGTACTCTGCGAGTTTCCCAGTGATTACTCGCACGAGTCCAATGCAAATCAATATCAATCCTAGTTTTGTCAGAAACGCTGACAAAACTAGGATTGCCATTGTTTGCATTAGACTCGGCTACTGTGCCAGTGATAGCAGGGAAACTCGCAAATAACTGCTGTTACATTGCGAGCCGAGTCCAGCTGTCTTCTCTGTGTGCAGGCTGCCAGCTCCAGGGTCCTAGAGCCAGCCTGCTCACAGACATGATGTGGCAGTGCTGAGATTGTTCTCAGTCTGCTCATTCCCTGTGCATAGACATCTATATCTATGCACAGGGGATGTAGCAGAGAGGACATCGCGTTTTGGACTACGTCGGACGGAAGAGGATTTTTTTAATTAAAGATGGAGTCCCTAATGGCTTTTTTTTAAAATTTAAAAATAAAAATTTTTCTCTGTGTTGTCTTTTTTTAACCCTTTATTGGAGATTCTTAGTGGCTGGGTCAAACGTGGCCTGACATTAAGAATCTCGGGCTTAATACCAGCTTGTATAACAAAGCTGGTATTAACCCCTTTATTACCCAGCGAGCTACCGCCACCAGGGCCGCTGGAAGAGCGGGGTTCAGTGCCAGAGGATGGCGCTTCAAATATTTCAGAGTCAGAGTCTCATCAGAGTCAGAGTCAGAGTCAGAATCTCAGAATTTCATGAAATAATTAAAAAAAAAATGCGTGGGGCTCCGCGCAATTTCTATGTCTAGCCAGGTACAGTTAAGCAGCTGGGGCTGGAATCCGCAGCACAGGGATGCCCAAGCTTTCTGGGGACCCCCCGCTACAAATTGCAGCCCGCAGCCGCCCCAGAAGATGGCGCGTTCATTGAAGCGCCATCCTCTGGCGCTGAACCCCGCTCTTCCAGCGGCCCTGGTGGCTGTGGCACGCTGGGTAATAAAGAGGTTAGGGCCAGCTTTGTATTATCAGCTGGCCCTAAGCCCGAAATTTATGGCGGTCACGCCAATATTAGACATGACCGCCATGAATTTCTATTAAATTGTTTTAAAAAAAACACAACACAAAGAAAATTTTTTATTAGAAATAAAAAAAAAAGCCATTAGGGACTCCATCTTTAATTTAAAAAATCCTCTTCTGTCCGACGCAGTCCAAAACGCGATGTCCTCTCTGCTACATCCCCTGTGCATAGATATAGATGTCTATGCACAGGGAATGAGCAGACTGAGAACAATCTCAGCTCTGCTACATCATCTCTGTGCACAGACATTCATGTCTGTACACAGGGAATGAGCAGACTGAGAATAATCTCAGCACTGCTACATCAGGCAGAAGACAGGCTCTAGGACCCTGGAGCTGGGGCAGCCAGCACAGAGGAGAAAGCAGGACTCTTATCTGTGCGAGTTTCCCAGCGATTACAGTTGCAAAGTAAACGAGTCCAATGCAAATAAATGACAAAACTAGGATTGCTTCAGGCTGAAGCTTCCGAGATACATCTGCGATTTGTAAATCTCACACTACTCGCTATTACTCGTTTCCCCATTCATTAACATTGGACTCGCTAGACTCGCAACGAGTAGCGAGTCCCGGGCTCGGACTCGCTAGAGTCAAGCGATTCCGAGCAATTTAGGATTCGCCCATCACTAATGAACAGTCAATATTTTTAATGGTAGGTTAATTTTAGCAGTGAAAGATAGAATATCAAAAATAAAATCCAGAAAATCACGTTTTCTAAATTATGTAAATGTGTTTGCATTTTGCAGAGGGAAATAAGTATTTGATCCCTCTGGCAAACAAGACTTAATACTTGGTGGCAAAACCCTTTTTGCCCAGCACAGTAGTCAGATGTTTCTTGTAGTTGATGATGAGGTTTGCGCACATGTCAACAGTAATTTTGGTCCACTCCTCTTTGTAGATCATCTCTAAATCAGTACAATTTTAAAGCTCTTGCTTGGCAACTTGGATATTCAGCTCCCTCCATAAGTTTAGAGTGTGGAGACTGGAAACTGGCTAGGCCACTCCATGACCTTAATGTGCTTTTTTTTGAGCCACTCTTTTGTTGCCTTGGCTGTATGTTTTTGGTCATTGTTGTACTGGAAGACCCAGCCACCAGGGGCGTAACTACCGGCATAGCAGACGTAGCAGTCGCTTTGGGGCCCGGCCCTTGTGGGGGGCCCGGACCCAGCGCCGCTACGCTGCTATCCGGTCAGCTACAGGCCCCCAGTGTGTATATACAGGTCCCCCACTCCTCCTCTGCTTCACACGTCACCTGTAAAGGAATACATCATACTTACTTATCTCTGCCGGCTGCCGCCGCTCTGCACCGCGCTCCGTCTTCATCCAGCTTCTTCCTGGTTGTGACGTCATTTCCTGCGCCCGGCGGTCACAACCAGGAAGAAGCTGGATGAAGACGGAGCGCGGTGCAGAGCGGCGGCAGCCGGCAGAGATAAGTAAGTATGATGTATTCCTTTACAGGTGACGTGTGCAGCAGAGGAGGAGTGGGGGGCCTGTATATACCCACCAGGGGCCTGTATACTACACCAGGGGCTCTGTATACTACCACCACCAGGGGCCTGTATACTACACAGGGGTCTGTATACTACCACACCAGGGGCTCTGTATATACCACCAGGGGCTCTGTATACTACCACCACCAGGGGCTCTGTATATACCACCAGGGGCCTGTATACTACCACCAGGGGCTCTGTATACTACCACCACCAGGGGCTCTGTATACTACCACCACCAGGGGCTCTATATACTACCACCACCAGGGGCTCTTATACTACCACCCAGGGGCCTGTATACTACACCAGGGCCTGTATACTACCACCAGGCCTGTTACTACCACCCAGGGGCTCTGTATACTACCACCACCAGGGGCTCTATATACTACCACCACCAGGGGCCTGTATACTACCACCAGGGGCCTGTATACTACCACCAGGGGCTCTGTATACTACCACCACCAGGGGCTCTGTATATACCACCAGGGGCTCTGTATACTACCACCACCAGGGGCTCTGTATACTACCACCACCAGGGGCTCTGTATACTACCACCACCAGGGGCCTGTATACTACCACCAGGGGCTCTGTATACTACCACCAGGGCCTGTATACTACCACCAGGGGCCTGTATACTACCACCAGGGGCTCTGTATATACCACCACCAGGGGCCTGTATACTACCACCAGGGGCTCTGTATATACCACCAGGGGCCTGTATACTACCACCACCAGGGGCCTGTATACTACCACCACCAGGGGCTCTGTATACTACCACCACCAGGGGCCTGTATACTACCACCAGGGGCCTGTATACTACCACCAGGGGCCTGTATACTACCACCAGGGGCTCTGTATACTACCACCACCAGGGGCTCTGTATATACCACCAGGGGCCTGTATACTACCACCACCAGGGGCTCTGTATACTACCACCACCAGGGGCCTGTATACTACCACCACCAGGGGCCTGTATACTACCACCAGGGGCTCTGTATACTACCACCAGGGGCCTGTATACTACCACCAGGGGCCTGTATACTACCACCAGGGGCTCTGTATATACCACCACCAGGGGCCTGTATACTACCACCAGGGGCTCTGTATATACCACCAGGGGCCTGTATACTACCACCACCAGGGGCTCTGTATACTACCACCACCAGGGGCTCTGTATACTACCACCACCAGGGGCCTGTATACTACCACCAGGGGCTCTGTATATACCACCACCAGGGGCCTGTATACTACCACCAGGGGCCTGTATATACCACCACAGGGGCTCTGTATACTACCACACCAGGGGCCTGTATATACCACCACCAGGGGCTCTGTATACTACCACCAGGGGCTCTGTATATACCACCACCAGGAGGCCTGTATACTACCACCAGGGGCCTGTATAAACCACCACCAGGGGCTCTGTATACTACCACCAGGGGCCTGTATATACCACCACCAGGGGCTCTGTATACTACCACACCAGGGGCTCTGTATACTACCACCACCAGGGGCCTGTATACTACCACCAGGGGCTCTGTATATACCACCACCAGGGCCTGTATACTACCACCAGGGGCCTGTATATACCACCACCAGGGGCTCTGTATACTACCACCAGGGGCCTGTATATACCACCACCAGGGGCTCTGTATACTACCACCAGGGGCTCTGTATATACCACCACCAGGAGCCCTGTATACTACCACCAGGGGCCTGTATAAACCACCACCAGGGGCTCTGTATACTACCACCAGGGCCTGTATATACCACCACCAGGGGCTCTGTATAATACCACCAGGGGCCTGTATATACCACCACCAGGGGTCTGTATCTACCACCAGGGGCTCTGTATATACCACCACCAGGGGCCTGTATATACCACCACCAGGGGCATGTATATACCACCACCAGGGGCCTGTATATACCACCACCAGGGGCCTGTATATACCACCACCAGGGGCCCTGTATACCACCACTGGGGCCTGTATATACCACCACTGCGGAGGCTGCTGTAATACTGCTGGGGCCTGTATATACCACTGGAGAGGCTGCGGTATACCACTGGGGCTGCTGTATATACTGCTGGGGCCTGTAAGGGGGTGTGTCTTGAAGGGGCGTGTCATTTGGGGGGGCGTGTCTTGGAGGGGCGTGTCATTGGGGGCGTGTCTTGGAGGGGGCCACGTTCAAAAGTTTGCTATGGGGCCCTGCCAGTTCTAGTTACGCCCCTGCCAGCCACAACCCATTTTTAATGTCCTGGCAGAAGGAAGGAGGTTGTCACTCAGGCTCCATCCATTGTCCCATTGATGCGGTGAAGTAGTCCTATGCCCTTAGCAGAGAAACACCCCCAAAACATAATGTTTCCACCACAATGCTTGACTGTGTGGATGGTTCGTTGGGTCATAGGCAGTATTTCTCTTCCTCCAAACTCGACGAGTTGAGTTAATTTCCAAAAGCTCAATTTTAGTCTCATCTGACCACAACTTCTTCTCCCAATCACTTTCAGAATCACCTAGGTGTTCATTGGCAAACTTCAGATGTGCCTGCACATGTGCCTTCTTGAGCAGTAGGACTGCAGGATTGTAATCCATTATGGCATAGTGTGTTACCAATGGTTAACAAGTTCCCCCCATGTAGTTTTAGGCTGATCTCTCACCTTCCTCATGATCCTGAATATCCAACAAGGTGAGATTTTGCATGGAGCCCCAGATCAATATCGATTGACACTCATTTAGTATTTCTACTATTTTGTTTACTATCACACCAACAGTTGTTTCCTCACACAGTGTCTTACTTATGGTTTTGTAGCCTATTCCAGCCTTATACAGGTCTAGGATCTTTTCTCTGACATCTTTAGATGTTCTCTCTCTGCTCCCCCATGTGTTCCTTTGCCACCCCTATGTGTTCTCTCTCTCTGCTCCCCCTGTGTAGAGACTGAGAAAGGAAAGGGGAGCGTGCGGAGATCAGGAGAGGAAAGGGGAGCGTGTGGAGATCAGGAGAGGGGAGCATGTGAAGATCAGGATAGAGGAGGGGAGTGTGCGGAACCCAAGAGAGGGGAAGGGCGCGTGCGGAGATCGGGAGAGGAGAGTGTGCGGAGATTGGGAGAGGGGAGAGAAGTGGAGCGTATGATGACTGGGACTGGGGGAGGGGAGTGCAGCATGTAGAGATCAGGATGGGGAGGGGAATGGAGCATGTGGAGACGGGGGGCTGGGGGATGAGCGGAGCATGCGGGAATCCGGACTGGGGTAGGGGAGCGGAACATGTGGAGCTCCAAAATATAACCATTTCCCAGCTTTTATTGCCATAAAGCAATTTATGTACAAGTTAGCTTTAAAGGGAACCAACCACCTCAGATCACCCTAATACACAGTTAGTACATGTCCCTGCACCCTAAGGATACTTTCCAGCACTGTTTTTGTGTAAAATCTTGCATTAGTATAACTCATATAAAGACTTTATAAACTTACAGCCTGGTGACTTCTGGGCATATCCCTCCTTCTGTTATACTTCAGGGCTGTGCATTGCATGTCTGTGCTCCCCCTCCCTCCGTGCCTGCTGCCCTGCCCTGATGGGTGTGATCGTTATCTCCTCTGCACAGAGGGAGGGGGAGCACAGCCATGCAATGAATGCACAGCCCTGAAGTATAACAGAAGGAGGGATACGCCCAGAAGTCACCAGGCTAGTAAGTTTATAAACTCTTTATATGAGTTATACTAATGCAAGATTTTACACAAAAACAGTGCTGGAAAGGTATCCTTAGGGTGCAGGGACATGTACTAACTGTGTATTAGGGTGATCTGAGGTGGTTGGTTCCCTTTAAACTAACATTTTTTAAAAAATCAACAGTTTAACCAATCTGCAGCTACGGCTAAACAAAGAAGTTTAAAATCTAAATCTAGTTGTCACCCTAGAAATTAATATATAGAAGCCCTCAGGTTCAAAAATGTGGGATAATTTGTCAGAGTGAAAGAAATGTCTTAAACAACTGCCATACAATCAGAATATAACTATATGCCCAGCGGACAAAGGGGGAGGAATTGTAATGGACCAAGAACAATACAACAACGAAATTAAGAGACTGCTAGGAGACACTAAAACGTACAAATTAATTATTAGGGATGGGCGAGTCTACTCGCTAGGACTCGTTACTCGGCGAGTAGTAAGGGACTCGCAGGACTCGGTACTTGGCGAGTTTCCCAGCGATTACTCGCACAGTAACGAGTCCAATGCAAGTCAATAGCAATCCTAGTTTTGTCAGAGTTTACTTTTTCTCACTCGCTAGACTCGCTATATCACATCGCTATGTAGCTTGAATCTCGCCAAATCGTTTAAACAATCGCACCGCTTCACGGATACCTGCTGTCAGCAGGAGTCTGAGCGAGTCTGAGCGAGTCTGAGCGAGTCTGAGCGAGTCTGAGCGAGTCTGAGCGAGTCTAGCGAGTCTGAGCGAGTCTTAGCGAATCTGAGCGAGTCTACGAATCCGAGTCCTGTATACTGTATTCAGGACTCGCGAATACAGAATCTGTTATGTTCCGACAAAGCTTCCGAGACAGCCTAGCGTGTTAGGTCAGAAAACTTGTGAAGATGGACAAGCATGTTAGCCAATCATATTCGGTAATGCCACAGCCATGTTGGTTGTGGCAGGACTATGATTGGCTTCTGTCCATCGTGATGCCTATGTCATGTATGAGAGGCGAGGCTGTATATAAGCCTTGCCACCGCCATTTCCTCCACATTCCTGTGACGATCTAAGCTAGTGCAGGGTGAGGTGGAGCAGATCATAGGGATTGTCAGTCAGTGTAGGGAAACTTCAAGATTCCTTATATTTAACCCAAACAGCTCTTCTGAGAGCTACCAGGAGGACAGAGGAGTACTGTGTAGAGGACTGTAGGCAGGCAGGCAGGCAGGCAGGGAGGAGCAGCCTTACAGTGCACACAGGACCGACCTCATTGCTTAGCTTATTCACTCAGCTTTCCTAATAGCTGAAGTCAGAGGCTTAGTTGAGGTACTATTTCTTATTTTTTTGCACCTGATAGATTTTGGGTCATAATAACCCCTTCAGCTTTATTTTCTCTGTGGCAGACCAGTGCGTTGCTGCTCTCCTACCTGCAAATAGCACGTACGCCACCTGCTTGTGCGACTACTTGTGCGCACTTAATAATTTTTGCAGGGACTAGTGTGCTGCTTCACTGCCAAGTGTTAGCACGCACATAACCAAAACGGCAATGCGAGCGCTTTCCGAGACACATCTGCGATTTGTAAATCGCACATTACTCGCTATTAGTCGCTTCCCCATTCATTAACATTGGACTCGCTAGACTCGCAACGAGTAGCGAGTCCCGGGCTCAGACTCGTTAGAGTCAAGCGATTCCGAGTAATTTAGGACTTGCCCATCACTATTAATTTTAAATAACACTGCTTAAAAATTTCAACAAGAATTAGGCAGTCTAAGTGTACCGTTACACGACGCAATATTGCATGCAATTTCACTGGCAATTTGCTGGTTACAGTGAAACCATGTACACATTGTTCTATTTTGTTGTCGTGTACAAATGAAACAATGTGTCCATGATTTCACTGCAACCAGCAAATTGCCAGTGAAATTGCATACAATGTGGTGTCGTGTAACGGTACCCTAAGTATAAAGAGACAAGAACAAGGCACACTAAATAAAGATGAAGCTAAATTTATAAATAATGTATATCCAAGAATGACCATGTTTTATCATGGCCCTAAAATTCACAAATCTGTGAAAAAATCCCCCAGGACGTCCAATAGTCTCAGGGATTGAATGTTTTATGTCAAATTTATTAAGGTATAACGATATTCATCTGCAAAAGTGTGTTCCCAGATTGCCTTCACATTTAAAAGATTGCAGCATATTTTGGCTCTATTAAAAAAGGTAAAAGGGCACGGCTAACCGGAGGGTTGGGGCCATGTGCACCCATGAAGGGATGGGACTATTTGGAGGGCGTGGATCTATGAAGGGGCAGGGCTATGTGTTGACATACATACACACACAGACATACATATGGAGGCTACATTATATTATATGGAGGACTATTGAGGCTGCTTTATATTATATGGAAGACCATGGAGGCTGCACTATATTATATGGAGACTGCATTATATTCTACTAGCTGTAAAGCCTGGTGTTGCCTGGGCATAGGAACTAACTGTCTTTAGTTATAACAAAATAGAATAGAACGATTATTTTGCACATAAAAACATTTCCCAGAGGGGGCGGAGCCATATGAATCCTTGCAGGTAGTGGAGCTATGAAGGGGGATCTTATAAGAATCAGGTAAGGCCAGACGGAAAGCCAACGGATTGATGATGGCAGTAATTTTGAATGGACTGACGAACCAAGGTCCTAACTTAAGAGACGGTACCTTACTCTTAATGTGTTTTGTGGACAACCACACCATATCACCCACACACAGGTCTGGACCAGGCACACGTCTACAGTCACCCACACATTTATACTTAGAACTCATGTTATGCAAGTGTTGCTGAACTTTCTCCCTTGTATCAGAACGCTGAGCACAATTGATCCTCCTCAGGTACCCCATATGGTGCCCCTCCCAAAATGTACAAAACTGGGAATGGTGACCATAGACACAAGAGAAAGGTGATACACCAGAGGACTAATGGTAGTGATTATTGATGACAAGTTCTGCAAGAGGAAGGAACGAGGACCACTTCTCCTGATTGTCAGAACCAAAACAGTGCAAATACTGCTCCAAATTCTGATTCATGCGCTCCATTTGTCCATTAGACTGCAGATGAAATGCATCCCAGGAGGGAATTCAGCTTCCAATACAACCATAGCCAATCCTCCTCCTAAACCATGGAGCTATCAGACTAATTAATTTTACAGCGACGCTGTAACGGAATCGTAAGCGACCGGCTACACTGGGCTTACACTTGGCCTGCAATCATACAGTAGGACTGCTTAACAACATTGGACATACAAGTACGTCCAAGGTCAGCTCCCTTTGATGTGATCTCATGCGTTGAACTTGCATCATCCCCCACAGATATAGCTGATCTGATCAGCTGACATGTGCAGCTAACAGGACTAATCAGATCAGCGATCAGATCCGCACTGTTTACCCTTTAGATCATGATGTCAATCACTTATAACGTCACGTAAAGAACCATGGCGGGGATTGCTCTGTTCTCCTCCGGCATCGATGGCCCCATGATGCGATCACAGGGCTTTGATGCATTGCTATTACGGTGCGGGGTCCTGTGAGGACCCCCGATGTCATGACTCACTTCCTGGCACTGCCCGGCGAGCACCTACATCTACATGAAGTGATTATTTCTTCTGTTCAGAGATATGCATCAGCAGGAGAAGCGATCGGAGTGGGCAATGCTGACGTACCCTAACGGGCTGTTATGCACGAAGAGCATGGAGATGTTAAGTGGACTCACTGGGCCATTGGTTGAGCAGTGGTAGCTGAATATCCGATACAGCAAGAGACTGGAGAGTAACATCAGTAAAACTATATAAGTTATTTATTAAAGGAAGGTTTAACAAAAGGGAAGGTGTATAAGGGGAGGACCCTCTTAATCACAACACCAAACTCTCCAGGTTTAGCACCGCTGAGGTAACCTCTGTACATGGATAAACCCGCTGCAGCACCAGGAGGTCTATATGACACCAATCCCAGACCAGAGGGCCAATCCATGCAGACTAAATAGAAGAGATGAGGAACACTGGCTCTGTCAGTGGGGTGAATCCTGGTAGATCCCGGAAAGGCTGATCCAGTCTGTAGAGAACTTTGGACGGTTCTGTACACTTCAGAAGAGGCTTGGCCAGCTCATGGTTGGATCTGGAGCATCCAGAGAGATCCAGGATAATGAACTGCCTCAGAGGATTCTGTGGAGACGGAGGTGTTAGAATAATGCAGAATGCAAAGCAACAGTCTTCCTAATGCAGAGCACTGCAGTAGTGCAACCTGGACAATGGCAATGTTCCTTGAGAATGAACACATTGCCCAGACACATCCCATAGGGGGAGGATGCCTTTTATGCACAGAGCAGCTTAGCACAGTCTGAGAGACCTAATAGAGAACAGGTGTACTGTCTCTTTAAACCCTTCCCGACCTTTGACGTTGTACAATGTCATGAAAGTCGGTGCATTCCCGACCCATGACATTGCACAACGTCATGGCGGTTACCGTGGCACCATTGCCGCAGTAACCGCCATCGGGCCCCGATGCTCTGTGATTTCTATCACTGAGCACTGGGGCTTGAGGTCAGGGGGGTGGATTCCCCATGCTTCCCCCGGGTTCACAGTGATTGGCTGTTCAGTCAATCACCGCTATGCGGTAGCCACCTGTGGAAGGGGCTGTGGAGTGGCTCTGATGGGGGTGATCATCCCATCTGATCGCTTCCATCAGAGCTGGAGGGGGCAGGCACTTCCTCCAGCTCTGATGAAAGTGATCTGATGGGATGATCACCCCCATCAGAGCCGCTCCACAGCCGCCCTGCACCTGCCGCCGTTGGTAATGTCTGCCCCATCCCTCTTCCTCTTCATCCCCCTGCTGCTCATCCCCCTGCTGCTCATCCCCCTGCTGCTCATCCCCATGCTGCTCGTCCCCCTGCTGCTTGTCCCCCTGCTGCTTGTCCCCGTCCCCCTGCTGCTTGTCCACGTCTCCCTGGGTCTCGTCCCCCTGCTGCTCGTTCACCTGCTGCTCATTCACCTCCTCCCATCTCCGCTCCGAATCTTTGCCCCCCACCCTCTTTCTTCTCCAACCCCCCTCTGTACTCCCCGTCCGTGCCCCCCCCTCTGTGCCCCCCGCTTCCTCCACATACCTCCGTCATTCCTCACCGGCGCCGCCACCTCACCAGAGCTCCTCAGCTGCTGATAACTGAGGAGCTGCAGAACACCGGGCTGCCAGGAGGATTGGTGAGTATGGATGGATGGGTGGGTGCATGGGTGCATGCATGGGTGGTTGGGTGCATGCATGGATGCATGCATGGGTGGGTGTATGGGTGCATGCATGGGTGCATGCATGGGTGCATTGGTGCATGCATGGGTGGATGGGTGCATGCATGGGTGGATGGGTGCATGCATGTGTAGATGGGTGCATGCATGGGTGGATGGGTGTAAGGGTGGATAGATGAGTGCATGGGTGAATGGAGAGAGAGCCTGCATGGGTGGATGGATGGGTGGAATCATGGTGCACGGTACAGCAGATCATTGCCATACAGTGCTCCATGACTCTGACCCCAGAGACTACAACAAGGGATCAAGTGTCCACTTGTTGCAGTCACTGGGGTCAGTCATGGTGCACTGTAAGGCAATGACCTGCTGTATCATGCACAATGACTCTGATCCCAGAGACTACAAGTGGACATTTGATCCCTTGTTGTAGTCTCTGCAGTCAGAATCATGGTGCACTGTATGGACTGATCTGCTGTACCGTGCGCCATGACTCTGACCCCAGAGACTACAAGTGGACATTTGCTCCCTTGTTGTAGTCTCTGGGGTCAGAGTCATGGTCAATGGTATGGCAATGATCTGCCAAACCGTGCCTGACTACAACAAGGGATCAAGTGTCCACTTGTAGTCTCTGGTGTCAGAGTCATGGTCCACGGTGCAGCAGATCATTGCCATACAGTGCACCATGACTCTGACCCCAGAGACTACAACAAGGGATCAAGATTCCTCTTGTTGAAGTCTCTAGAGTCATAGTGATGGTGCACTGCATGGCAATGATCTGCCATACAGTGCACAATCACTGGGATCCCAAGACTACAACAAGGGATGAAATGTCCTCTTGTTGTAGTCTCTGGGGTCATGGTGATTGTGCACTATATGGCAGATCATTGTGATACAGTGCACCATCACTTTGACACTAAAGACTGCAACAAGACACTTGATCCCTTGCTGCAGTCTCTGGATGTAGCAGAGGCAATCGAGCTTCGTGGGACCCTCGTTTTGGACTACGTCGGACGTTAATAAAGATGGAGTCTCAATTTGTGTTTGTTTGTTTTTTTCTAATAAAAATATATTTCTCTGTGTGGTGTATTTTTTTACTATTTACTAGAAATTCTTAATGGTCGGGTCGAACATTGGCCCGACATTATGGATCTCGGGCTTAGTGCCAGCTGCCAATAACAAAGGTGGCATTAATCCCTTTATTACCCAGTTTGCCACCGGCACCAGGGCAGCTACAAGAGTCTGGGTACGGCGCCAGAAAATGGACCTTCAATGAATATGTCATTTTCTGGGGTGGCTGCAGGCTGCAATTCACAGCATGGGGGGCCCAGAATGCTTGGGCCTCTCCATGCTGAGGATTCCAGCCCCCAGCTGCCTAGTTGTACCTGGCTGGACCAAAAATATGGCGGAGCCCCACATCGTTTTTTTTCTAAAATTAGGTGTATAAATAATAAAAAAGTGGCCTTCGCTGTATTTTTGGTTGCCAGCCAGGTACAACGAGGTAGCTGGGGGTGGGTGGCAGTCTGTAGCTGCCAAGTTGTACCTGGCTGGACCAAAAATATGGCGGAACCCCACGTCGTTTTTTTTTCTGAAGTTAGGTCTATAAGTAAAAAAAAAAAAATGACTTTCGCTGTATTTTTGGTTGCCAGCCAGGTACAACTTGGCAATTGGGCTGGAATCTTCAGCGTGGAGAGACCCAAATGTTGTGGCCCCCTACGCTGCGAATTGCAACCCACAGACACCCCAGAAAATACCACATTCATTAGAGGTGCCAATTTCTGGCACTGTACCCCAACTCTTCCAGTTGCCCTTATGCTGGTAGCACACAGGGTCTCTCCATACGCGACATGGTGTCGCTAACAGTATCAATGGAAAATTAGCTCCAATTGTTAGCACCATGTCGCGTATGGAGAGTCCCTGTGTCACTGATCATTGGAGCTCCCCCACAAGTGACCCCATTTTGGAAACTAGACCCACTGAAGGAACTTAACTAGGTGCACAGTGAGCACTTTGAACCCCCAGGTGCTTCACAAATTAATCTGTAAAAATGAAAAAAGAAAAAATTTGTGGAAAAAAAAAAGTACTTTTTCATTTTTACGGATCAATTTGTGAAGCACCTGGGTGTTCAAAGTGCTCAATATGCATCTAGATAAGTTCCTTGGGGGGTCTAGTTTCCAAAATAAGGTCACTTGTGGGGGAGCTCCAATTGTTAGGCACACAGGGGCTCTTCATGCGTGACATGGTGTCCGCTAACGATTTGAATGAAAAATTAGCTCTAATTGTTAGTGGACACCATGTTTCTTATGGAGAGCCCCTGTGTGCCTAAAAATTAGAGCTCCCCCACAAGTGACCCCATTTTGGAAGCTAGACCCCCCAAGGAACTTATCTAGATGCATAGTGAGCACTTTGAACCCCCAGGTGCTTCACAAAATGATCCGTAAAAATGAAAAAGTACTTTTTTTTCCACACAATTTTTCTTTTTATAAATTAATTTGTGAAGCACCTGGGGCTTCAAAGTGCTCACCACCCATCTAGACCCATGGTTGTGGAAAATTGCACCAGAAGTGCAATTCTTTTTCTTCAAAAGCTTCTGAATTTTTTTTCACCACTTAAATTAAAGTAAAAATATATATGTTTGGTATATACGAACTCATATTAACCCGAGGCATCTAACTAATACATCACTTTTACCATATATTAAGCATGATGAATAAAAAAAACAAAAAAAAATTGTGTAATTGTGCTCTTTTTTCACAATTTCTTCGAATTTGTAAATGTATTGCTGATTATATAGTAAAATAAATGATGCCACTCAATAGTACAACTCATTCCACAAGTCCTCATATGTCTATATTGACAGGAAATGTAAAAAGTTATGGCTCTTGGAAAAAGTTTAGAAAAAACAAAAGTGCTAAAAAAGCAAGATCATGAATGGGTTAATTATCTCAAAGCATTTTTGTGAGATGAATTCAGTGGATAGTGGACAAACAAACCTATAAAGATTTTTTTTTTTTTTTTTTTTAAAGCTTTAAAAAAAAACCTTTTTCATTTATTCAGCATATGATAGCTACCGGCCAGAGCATCATGTGTAGGGGGTCACTGCTCTTTACCATTTTATATCTTGTTTGCAAATTTTTGGAATTTATGTATTTTATCACAAATGTGTGATTTTGGCTATAAAGTTTTTATTATTAGGAATTCTACCAATATAGTTATTGTAATGGTAGTACATATACATATAGATTTTTTTTCTTTTAAAAAATACTACCATAAAGATAATACTATAAGAAATAATGCTAATGTGGCCACCTATAGGAAGTACAACATGGGGTAGAACAATAATTGGGAGTATCAAAGAGAAAAGGCACAAGAGATCATACTGGGTTGGGTCTTCTAAAGGTTCATAATCCAGTCAGTCACTACATTGAGGGATATTGGCTCTTGCCATGGGTGTAACAACAACAGGTGCAGGGGTTGCAATCGCACCCGGCCTCTGGAGCCTAGGAAGCCCCAAAAGTCCCTTTAGCCTCTGGAAAAAGACTAATTCTATTAAAGATTTGTAATAATTGCGGGCCCTGTTGGAGCTTTTGCATCCGGGCCCATGAGCTTCAAGTTATGCCACCAGCTCTGGGTGTCTTGCATCTGTACTTACCTGACAGCTGCTCAGTATTGGGGGACACGCTGGTTCCATCGTTAATATTGTCCCCCGTGTCTTCTGCTCTTTTCCTCTTGCTCTTGATACTATCTTGTATCGGGCTTCCAGGTCTTTTGGAAGCCTTGATGATGTTTTGATTGGTGTCATCTTTCTCTGATGTTTCTAACCTCCTCCTTTTTTTGGGCACCTCATCTATACTTTCTCCTTTTCTCTTCCTCCAGTTTAACCTATTCAGCTCCATCGATATCATATTGGGCTGAGGAAGGTCCTGTGCGCCACCCCCGGAGCGCTCCAAAATGTCGCCTGGAACTGCTCGTCTAACACCTCTAACAGGCTTTCTATATATATGGTCTTATATTTTATATCACAAAATAAAATTGCCAAGCTCAAGTAACACTTGTCTTCTCACCAAGTGAAAAATTCAAATGAACAATTTTCAAACTGCAGAGATAGTCTTGTGATTGTTCTATGACATCACAATGGCCAAATGACATCATCACATTCTAAAGGTCACATGACACCAAGGGACCAATGATATTATCAGGCTGGCTGTGAGGCCTGTGCTCTATAGAAGCTATAAAGTTTCACCTTTTCTACTAAGTTGGAGATAGTTACAGTGGCCATCAGTTGGCTGTATACTATACTTTCCGTGTATTAATAGAGTTAAGCCAACAGAAGGATACCTTGTATCTAACAAAAGACCAGATTGTGTGTATCCTACCAAATCATTAAATGCTGACCGCATACAGAAATTATACAAAATCATATAAAAATAAGACTGTACAGATGCATATAAGGTTTACATTTTTATTAGTAGAAAAAATTCCTTTAAAAAACATATACATACAAAACACATGATTACACATAAAAGCTCCAACAGGGCCCCCAATTATTACAATTCTTTAATTGCATTAGTCATTTTCCAGAGGCTAAAGGGACTTTTGGGGCTTCCTAGGCTCCAGGGGCCGGGTGCGATTGCAACCCCTGCACCTTTTGTTGTTACACCCCTGGCAAGACCCAATATCCCTCAATGTAGTAACTGACTGTATTGTGAACCTTTAGAACACCCAACCCAGTATGATCTCTTGTGCCTTTTCATAATTACACAAATACTAAACAGATGGGGCCAGAAGTGCAATTCTTTTTCTTCAAAAGCTTCTGAATTTTTTTCACCACTTAGATAAAAGTAAAAATATCCATGTTTGGTATCTACGAACTCGCACCAATCCGAGGCATCTAACTAGTACATCACTTTTACCATATATTAAGCATGATGTATAAAAAAGCAAAAAGCAATGGTGTAATTGCACTTTTTTTTCACAATTTCTTTGCATTTGGAAATGTATTGCTGATTATATAGTAAAATAAATGATGCCACTCAATAGTACAACTCATTCCACAAAAAACAAGTCCTCATATGTCTAGATTGACAGGAAATTTAAAAAGTTATGGCTCTTGGAAGAAGTTTAGAAAAAACAAAAGTGCTAAAAAGGCAAGATCATGAATGGGTTAATTATCTCAAAGCATTTTTGTGAGATGAATTCAGTGGATAGTGCACAAAGAAAACTATAATGAGTTGTTTTTTTTTTTAAAAAAAGCTTTAAAAAAACCCTTTTTCGTTTATTACAGCATATGATAGCTACCGGCCAGAGCATCATGTGTAGGGGGTCACTGCTCTTTACCATTTTATATCTTGTTTGCAAATTTTTGGAATTTATGTATTTTATCACAAATGTGTGATTTTGGCTATAAAGTTTTTATTATTAGGAATTCTACCAATATAGTTATTGTAATGGTAGTACATATACATATAGATTTTTTTTCTTTTAAAAAATACTACCATAAGGATAATACTATAAGAAATAATGCTAATGTGGCCACCTATAGGAAGTACAACATGGGGTAGAACAATAATTGGGAGTATCAAAGAGAAAAGGCACAAGAGATCATACTGGGTTGGGTCTTCTAAAGGTTCATAATCCAGTCAGTCACTACATTGAGGGATATTGGCTCTTGCCATGGGTGTAACAACAACAGGTGCAGGGGTTGCAATCGCACCCGGCCTCTGGAGCCTAGGAAGCCCCAAAAGTCCCTTTAGCCTCTGGAAAAAGACTAATTCTATTAAAGATTTGTAATAATTGCGGGCCCTGTTGGAGCTTTTGCATCCGGGCCCATGAGCTTCAAGTTATGCCACCAGCTCTGGGTGTCTTGCATCTGTACTTACCTGACAGCTGCTCAGTATTGGGGGACACGCTGGTTCCATCGTTAGTATTGTCCCCCGTGTCTTCTGCTCTTTTCCTCTTGCTCTTGATACTATCTTGTATCGGGCTTCCAGGTCTTTTGGAAGCCTTGATGATGTTTTGATTGGTGTCATCTTTCTCTGATGTTTCTAACCTCCTCCTTTTTTTGGGCACCTCATCTATACTTTCTCCTTTTCTCTTCCTCCAGTTTAACCTATTCAGCTCCATCGATATCATATTGGGCTGAGGAAGGTCCTGTGCGCCACCCCCGGAGCGCTCCAAAATGTCGCCTGGAACTGCTCGTCTAACACCTCTAACAGGCTTTCTATATATATGGTCTTATATTTTATATCACAAAATAAAATTGCCAAGCTCAAGTAACACTTGTCTTCTCACCAAGTGAAAAAGACAAATGAACAATTTTCAAACTGCAGAGATAGTCTTGTGATTGTTCTATGACATCACAATGGCCAAATGACATCATCACATTCTAAAGGTCACATGACACCAAGGGACCAATGATATTATCAGACTGGCTGTGAGGCCTGTGCTCTATAGAAGCTATAAAGTTTCACCTTTTCTACTAAGTTGGAGAAAGTTACAGTGGCCATCAGTTGGCTGTATACTATACTTTCCGTGTATTAATAGAGTTAAGCCAACAGAAGGATACCTTGTATCTAACAAAAGACCAGATTGTGTGTATCCTACCAAATCATTAAATGCTGACCGCATACAGAAATTATACAAAATCATATAAAAATAAGACTGTACAGATGCAATAAGGTTTACATTTTTATTAGTAGAAAAAATTCCTTTAAAAAACATATACATACAAAACACATGATTACACATAAAAGCTCCAACAGGGCCCCCAATTATTACAATTCTTTAATTGCATTAGTCATTTTCCAGAGGCTAAAGGGACTTTTGGGGCTTCCTAGGCTCCAGGGGCCGGGTGCGATTGCAACCCCTGCACCTTTTGTTGTTACACCCCTGGCAAGAGCCAATATCCCTCAATGTAGTAACTGACTGTATTGTGAACCTTTAGAACACCCAACCCAGTATGATCTCTTGTGCCTTTTCATAATTACACAAATACTAAACAGATGGGGCCAGAAGTGCAATTCTTTTTCTTCAAAAGCTTCTGAATTTTTTTCACCACTTAGATAAAAGTAAAAATATCCATGTTTGGTATCTACGAACTCGCACCAATCCGAGGCATCTAACTAGTACATCACTTTTACCATATATTAAGCATGATGTATAAAAAAGCAAAAAGCAATGGTGTAATTGCACTTTTTTTTCACAATTTCTTTGCATTTGGAAATGTATTGCTGATTATATAGTAAAATAAATGATGCCACTCAATAGTACAACTCATTCCACAAAAAACAAGTCCTCATATGTCTAGATTGACAGGAAATTTAAAAAGTTATGGCTCTTGGAAGAAGTTTAGAAAAAACAAAAGTGCTAAAAAGGCAAGATCATGAATGGGTTAATTATCTCAAAGCATTTTTGTGAGATGAATTCAGTGGATAGTGCACAAAGAAAACTATAATGAGTTGTTTTTTTTTTTAAAAAAAGCTTTAAAAAAACCCTTTTTCGTTTATTACAGCATATGATAGCTACCGGCCAGAGCATCATGTGTAGGGGGTCACTGCTCTTTACCATTTTATATCTTGTTTGCAAATTTTTGGAATTTATGTATTTTATCACAAATGTGTGATTTTGGCTATAAAGTTTTTATTATTAGGAATTCTACCAATATAGTTATTGTAATGGTAGTACATATACATATAGATTTTTTTTCTTTTAAAAAATACTACCATAAGGATAATACTATAAGAAATAATGCTAATGTGGCCACCTATAGGAAGTACAACATGGGGTAGAACAATAATTGGGAGTATCAAAGAGAAAAGGCACAAGAGATCATACTGGGTTGGGTCTTCTAAAGGTTCATAATCCAGTCAGTCACTACATTGAGGGATATTGGCTCTTGCTATGGGTGTAACAACAACAGGTGCAGGGGTTGCAATCGCACCCGGCCTCTGGAGCCTAGGAAGCCCCAAAAGTCCCTTTAGCCTCTGGAAAAAGACTAATTCTATTAAAGATTTGTAATAATTGCGGGCCCTGTTGGAGCTTTTGCATCCGGGCCCATGAGCTTCAAGTTATGCCACCAGCTCTGGGTGTCTTGCATCTGTACTTACCTGACAGCTGCTCAGTATTGGGGGACACGCTGGTTCCATCGTTAGTATTGTCCCCCGTGTCTTCTGCTCTTTTCCTCTTGCTCTTGATACTATCTTGTATCGGGCTTCCAGGTCTTTTGGAAGCCTTGATGATGTTTTGATTGGTGTCATCTTTCTCTGATGTTTCTAACCTCCTCCTTTTTTTGGGCACCTCATCTATACTTTCTCCTTTTCTCTTCCTCCAGTTTAACCTATTCAGCTCCATCGATATCATATTGGGCTGAGGAAGGTCCTGTGCGCCACCCCCGGAGCGCTCCAAAATGTCGCCTGGAACTGCTCGTCTAACACCTCTAACAGGCTTTCTATATATATGGTCTTATATTTTATATCACAAAATAAAATTGCCAAGCTCAAGTAACACTTGTCTTCTCACCAAGTGAAAAAGACAAATGAACAATTTTCAAACTGCAGAGATAGTCTTGTGATTGTTCTATGACATCACAATGGCCAAATGACATCATCACATTCTAAAGGTCACATGACACCAAGGGACCAATGATATTATCAGGCTGGCTGTGAGGCCTGTGCTCTATAGAAGCTATAAAGTTTCACCTTTTCTACTAAGTTGGAGAAAGTTACAGTGGCCATCAATTGGCTGTATACTATACTTTCCGTATATTAATACAGTTAAGCCAACAGAAGGATACCTTGTATCCAACAAAAGACCAGATTGTGTGCATCCTACCAAATCATTAAATGCTGACCGCATACAGAAATTATACAAAATCATATAAAAATAAGACTGTGCAGATTCAATAAGGTTTACATTTTTATTAGTAGAAAGAATTCCTTTAAAAAACATATACATACAAAACACATAATAACACATAAAAGCTCCAACAGGGCCCCCAATTATTACAATTCTTTAATTGCATTAGTCATTTTCCAGAGGCTAAAGGGACTTTTGGGGCTTTCTAGGCTCCAGGGGCCAGGTGCGATTGCAACCCCTGCACCTTTTGTTGTTACACCCCTGTCAAGAGCCAATATCCCTCAATGTAGTAACTGACTGGATTGTGAACCTTTAGAACACCCAACCCAGTATGATCTCTTGTGCCTTTTCATAATTACACAAATACTAAACAAATGGGGCCAGAAGTGCAATTCTTTTTTATCAAAAGCTTCTGAATTTTTTTCACCACTTAGATTAAAGTAAAAATATACTTGTTTGGTATCTACGAACTCGCACCAATCTGAGGCATCTAACTAATACATCACTTTTACCATATATTAAGCATGATGTATAAAAAAAGCAAAAAGCAATGGTGTAATTCCACTTTTTTTCACAATTTCTTCGCATTTGGAAATGTATTGCTGATTATATAGTAAAATAAATGATGCCACTCAATAGTACAACTCATTCCACAAAAAACAAGTCCTCATATGTCTAGATTGACAGGAAATTTAAAAAGTTATGGCTCTTGGAAGAAGTTTAGAAAAAACAAAAGTGCTAAAACGGCAAGATCATGAATGGGTTTAATTATCTCAAAGCATTTTTGTGAGATGAATTCAGTGGATAGTGCACAAAGAAACCTATAATGAGTTTTTTTTTTTTTAAAAAAAGCTTTAAAAAACCCCTTTTTCATTTATTACAGCATATGATAGCTACCGGCCAGAGCATCATGTGTAGGGGTCACTGCTCTTTACCATTTTATATTTTGTTTGCAAATTGTTTGCATTTATGTATTTTATCACAAATGTGTGATTTTGGCTATAAAGTTTTTATTATTAGGAATTATTCCAATATAGTTATTGTAATGGTAGTACATATACATATAGATTTTTTTCTTTTAAGAAATACTACCATAAGTATAATACTATAAGAAATAAAGCTAATGTGGCCACCTATAGGAAGTACAACATGGGGTAGAACAATAATTGGGAGTATCAAAGAGAAAAGGCACAAGAGATCATGCTGGGTTGGGTGTTCTAAAGGTTCACAATCCAGTCAGTTACTACATTGAGGGATATTGGCTTTTGCCAGGGGTGTAACAATAACAGGTGCAGGGGTTGCAATCGCACCCGGCCCCTGGAGCCTAGGAAGCCCCAAAAGTCCCTTTAGCCTCTGGAAAAAGACTAATGCTATTAAAGATTTGTAATAATTGGGGGCCCTATTGGAGCTTTTGCATCCGGCCCATGAGCTTCAAGTTATGCCACCAGCTCTTGGTGTCTTGCATCTGTACTTACCTGACAGCTGCTCAGTATTGGGGGACACACTGGTTCCATCGTTAGTAATGTCCCCCGTGTCTTCTGCTCTTTTCTTCTTGCTCTTGATACTATCTTGTATCGGGCTACCAGGTCTTTTGGAAGCCTTGATGATGTTTTGATTGGTGCCATGTTTCTCTGATGTTTCTAACCTCCTCCTTTTTTTGGGCACCTCATCTATACTTTCTCCTTTTCTCTTCCTCCAGTTTACCCTATTCAGCTCCATCGATGTCATATTGGTCTGAGGAAGGTCATGTGCGCCACCTCCGGAGCTCTCCAAAATGTCGCCTGGAACTGCTCGTCTAACACCTCTAACAGGCTTTCTATATATATGGTCTTATATTTTATATCACAAAATAAAATTGCCAAGCTCAAGTAACACTTGTCTTCTCACCAAGTGAAAAAGACAAATGAACAATTTTCAGGCTGCAGAGATAGTCTTGTGATTGTTCGATGACATCACAATGGCCATATGACATCATCACATTCTAAAGGTCACATGACACCAAGGGACCAATGATATTATCAGGCTGGCTGTGAGGCCTGTGCTCTATAGAAGCTATAAAGTTTCACCTTTTCTACTAAGTTGGAGAAAGTTACAGTGGCCATCAATTGGCTGTATACTATACTTTCCGTATATAGTAATAGAGTTAAGCCAACAGAAGCATACCTTGTATCTAACAAAAGACCAGATTGTGTGTATCCTACCAAATCATTGAATGCTGACCGCATACAGAAATTATACAAATTCATATAAAAATAAGACTGTACAGATGCAATAAGGTTTACATTTTTATTAGTAGAAAAAATTCCTTTAAAAACCATATACACACAAAACACAGAATTACACAAATACTAAACAAATGGGTAGCTAGTAGTTAACTATCTTTGATCCACAAACAGGTTTAGGTACTAAAAAGAGCTTTGTATCAAAAAAGTGCCTTGTGCTATTAATTAACTGTGTAAATGCTTCCTTGCAAAAATCAGTACATTGGGGAAATAGAGAAACTACTCATTGTTTCCCAAAGTGACAAACAGCAAGAAAAGCGTGCTCAAAAAGATAAACCTTTACTACTTCCCGGAAAAAGGCTCCTAGCTGAAACGTGCATGTTGGGGCATTCCCTGACTGTCTGTACACTTATTAGGTAATGGCATAATACAACTATTTAGGCTATGTTGTGTTTTTGACTGCTGTAGTAAAGGTTTTTCTACTAATAAAAATTTAAACTTTATTGCATTTGTACAGTCTTATTGTTATATGATTTTATACTTTCCGTATATGTATTTATGGATTCGTATATCTTTAAACAGGGAGTGAGCTAGGCCTTCCAAATACATTTATTATATATACCATATTTTTTGCTTTATAAGACGCATCTGATTATAAGATGCACTCCCAAATTTGGAAAAGGAAAAGATAAAATAAATAATTTTTAATGTTAAATGGGGTCCATCTTATAATGCCAGTGTCCGTCTTACAAATCAATATACGGTATGTCCCTCATCCTGGTACTTAATTCCCCCCGTCCTGGTATCCCAGTATATATGTCCCCCCCATTCTGGTATATATAGTACAGACCAAAAGTTTGAACACACCTTCTCATTCAGAGAGTTTTCTTTATTTTCATGACTATGAAAATTGTAGATTTGCACTGAAGGCATCAAAACTATGAATTAACACATGTGGAATTAAATACTTAACAAAATAGTGTGAAACAACTGAAAATATGTCTTATATTCTAAGTTCTTCAAAGTAGCCACCTTTTGCTTTGATTACTGCTTTGCACACTCTTGGCATTCTCTTGATGAGCTTCAAGAGGTAGTCACTGGAAATGGTTTTCACTTCACAGGTGTGGCCTGTCAGGTTTAATAAGTGGGATTTCTTGCCTTATAAATGGGTGTTGGGACCATCAGTTGTGTTGTGCAGAAGTCTGGTGGATACACAGCTGATAGTCCTACTGAATAGACTGTTAGAATTTGTATTATGGCAAAAAAAGCAGCTAAGTAAAGAAAAACGAGTGGCCATCATTACTTTAAGAAATGAAGGTCAGTCAGTCCGAAAAATTGGGAAAACTTTGAAAGTGTCCCCAAGTGCAGTTGCAAAAACCATCAAGCGCTACAAAGAAACTGGCTCACCAGGTCAATGCCACACAGAGTTCAAGCAGCAGACACATCTCTACAACAACTGTTAAGAGGAGACTTTGTGTAGCAGGCCTTCATGGTAAAATAGCTGCTAGGAAACCACTGCTAAGGACAGGTAACAAGCAGAAGAGACTTGTTTGGGCTAAAGAACACAAGGAATGGACATTAGACCAGTGGAAATCTGTGCTTTGGTCTGATGAATCCAAATTTGAGATCTTTGGTTCCAACCACCGTGTCTTTGTGCGACGCAGAAATGGTGAACGGATGGACTCTACATGCCTGGTTCCCACCGTGAAGCATGGAGGAGGAGGTGTGATGGTGTGGGGGTGCTTGGCTGGTGACACTATTGGGGATTTATTCAAAATTGAAGGCATACTGAACCAGCATGGCTACCACAGCATCTTGCAGCGGTATGCTATTCCATCTGGTGTACGTTTAGTTGGACCATCATTTATTTTTCAACAGGACAATGACCCCAAACACACTTCCAGGCTGTGTAAGGGCTATTTGACCAAGGAGGAGAGTGATGGGGTGCCAAATGACCTGGCCTCCACAGTCACCAGACCTGAACCCAATCGAGATGGTTTGGGGTGAGCTGGACCGCAGAGTGAAGGCAAAATGGCCAACAAGTGCTAAGCATCTCTGGGAACTCCTTCAAGACTGTTAGAAGACCATTCCCGGTGACTACCTCTTGAAGCTCATCAAGAGAATGCCAAGAGTATGCAAAGCAGTAATCAAAGCAAAAGGTGGCTACTTTGAAGAACCTAGAATATAAGACATATTTTCAGTTGTTTCACACTTTTTTGTTAAGTATTTAATTCCACGTGTGTTAATTCAGTTTTGGTGCTTTCAGTGTGAATCTACTGTTTTCATGGTCATGAAAATAAAGAAAACTCGTTGAATCAGAAGGTGTGTCCAAACTTTTGGTCTGTACTGTATATCCCTCATCCTGGCATATATGTCCCTCATCTTGGCATACATGTCCACATCCTGTATATATGCGCCTATCCTGGTATATATGTCCATCATCCTGGTATATACCGTATATACTCGTGTATAAGCCGACCCGTGTATAAGCCGACCCCCCTACTTTTGCCCCCAAAATCTGGGAAAAACTATTGACTCGTGTATAAGCCGAGGGTGGACCCCAGCACAGGTATACTGCCCCCAGCAGTGTGGTATACAGGCCCCCCCGATGGTATACAGGCCTCCCCAGTGGTAGTATACAGCCCCCAGCAGTGTGGTATACAGCAGCCTCCCCAGTGGTATATACAGGCCCCAGCAGTGTTACAGCAGCCTTCCCAGGGTTATATACAGCAGCAGCAGCCCCAGGGGTATATACAGCAGCAGCAGCCCCAGGGGTATATACAGCAGCAGCCCCAGGGTTATACAGCAGCAGCCCCAGGGTTATACAGCAGCAGCCCCAGGGTTATACAGCAGCAGCCCCAGGGTTATACAGCAGCAGCCCGAGGTATACAGGCCCCCCCATGCTCCGGAAACCTGTAAAGGAAGATGATTATACTTATCACTGTCCCGCTGCCGTCCCCGCTCTGCATCGAGCTCCTCCATCTTCATTCACCGTCTTCCGACTTCCTGTGTTCTGCGCCGACAATGACGTCATTGTCGGCGCCGACAGGAAGCTGGAAGACGGTGAATGAAGATGGAGGAGCGCGATGAAGAGCGGGGACGGCAGCGGGACAGTGATAAGTATAATCATCTTCCTTTACAGGTTTCCGGAGCATGGGGGGGGGCTTTATACTGATGGGGGGCCTGTATACCTCTGGGGGGGGGGCGCCCGTGTATTGACTCGCGTATAAGCCGAGGGGGTAACTTTTCAGCCCAATTTTTGGGCTGAAAAACTCGGCTTATACGCGAGTATATACGGTATATAATATATATAATGAAGGGAAAAAAAGCCAGACAGCACTTCCTTTAACCTTTCAGCCCAGGTGCAATTCAATATGACTGGATTGAATAAATATCACATAATAGCAGCACACTGGTAATGCCAATCACATGCAAACATAATGTTCCTGGATGTTGTTAGTAGATTTTTTTGAGAAAAAATACAAACTAAAAAGTTTAATGTATATAAATCATCATATTAAAGGGACTTTGTGAGCACAGAATAACTGTTCAAACTGTTCATTGCATCATGGCGGGGATATTCATTTAAATACACCTCTTTAGACTGGTTTTACACTAGCATATTTTGGAATCCGGGCGAATCCAGCTGAGACTATATGCACCCGCATCTGTTTTCTCCCCCATTGACTTTCAATGGAGATGCAGGAACATGCAGTTGTATACAATGCCAGGTGGATATGGCTGAGAACGTTTTTTATTAGAGGGCAAAAAAATGCAGTTTCTAACTTTTTGGGGGTTTTATAAAAACTGTAAACAACCGGCCTAAAATAAAATGGTGACTTTGGAACCCAAATCCAGCGGAAGACAGACGCTGCTGGATCTGGATAACGGATCTGGGTTTTTTGACTGAGCATGCCCAGAAGCCAGTTTTATATAGACATACCCAGTAGGGGTGTGTCATTTTTTTACTGGATTTTTTATTGGATTATTTTTACTGGATCTGTCAAAGAAATGTACACAACCTGATGCTTTTGGATGCCACAACACTGGTATTAAGCCGGATCCTTCAGCTGGATCACAAATAACACTGGTGCGGGAGCATCCATTTACATCAGATTTTACAATTGCAGGGAATGTGGGGGTATGCAGGTATCCCCGCGGGATTAAGAAATGGTAGTGTGAAACCAGCCTTACCTGCTTGCTTTTCATCTATCTCTGCCCTTCTCTGTCTCTGTGAAGCAAGGACTGTCAGTCAAAGAAGAGGAGGGTAGGGGCTTAGAATCTGATTTAAAAAAAAGCTGGTAGGGAGATGTATATAAATAATTGGCCCCGCTATGATACACTGAGCGCCTGTACTTGGTCTGAACAGTCATTCTGTGCTGACAGAGTCACTTTAGAGGATTATTTTATTTGACTCCAGCAGATGGTGCAGATGATTTGCTAAGGTTGTCTCATTTAAATTGCCTTAAGCATCATAAATATGGTTTTTTTTTTCAGTGTATGTTTGTGCACAGATTTTTTGAAAATGCGCCTGATAAAAAACAATATGACAAGGCGCTCATTGACTTCAGATAAGTACATAGCACCAGCTGGGGTCCTCTGCTCTATCAAAACTTTTATGAATCCTTGGTATAAAATTTGCATCTAGTTGTTTCATGTATTTGTACAGCGATTTCCTAAAATCTCCAAGCACAATACCATTACTTCCATGGCCAGTCACTAGAGATTTAACTACTGGTTTCTACTTTTCTCTATCTCTGACAGACAAACAGCAGAAAGGTGAATTTTCTCTGGAAGGGTACAGTGCCAGGATAAATGATGCTCTACGCAAGGATGGAAAGAAAGACTGCTGTTTTGAAATCTATGCTCCTGATAAACGTGTCTATCAGGTTGGACTCTTTATGTTTCTGTATAAATTACATTGATAAAATTGTGACATCGTGACTCTGGGGGAAAGAGGAACATTTTGGTTGTAACAGTTCAAGTAACTGGAGGACACATCTGTACAGCGCCATGATGCATAGGAGAATGCAATAAGGAAAGAACAAAATAAAGTTCATGTTCCCTATATTAAAAGACAACATTGCTTCATACATACAATTGTGCTCAAAGGTTTACATACCCCGGCATATTTTTTCCTTTCTTGGCCATTTTGCAGAGAATATGAATGATAACAAACACTTTTTTTCCACTCATGGTTAGTGGTTGAGTGAAGCCATTTATATAAACTACTGTGTTTTCTCTTTTTAACTCATAATGACAACCAAAAATATCCAAGTGACCCTGATCAAAAGTTCACATACCCCAGTTCTTAAACCGTGTATTTCCCCCTCTAACATCAATGAGAGCTTGAAGTCTTTTGTGGTAGTTGTGGATGAGGCTCTTTATTTTCTCAGATGGTAAAGCTGCCCATTCCTCTTGGCAAAAAGCCTCCTGTAAATTCCTGTAAATTCCTGGGCTTTCTTGCATGAACTGTTTGCTTGAGTTCTCCCCAGAGTGGCTCAATGATATTATTATTATTATTTATTGTTATAGCGTCATTAATTCCATGGCGCTTTACATGTAGAAAGGGTACACAAGACATTAACAAAGAACAGATAAATTGAGGTACACAGGTACAGAAGGAGGGGTGACCCTGTCTGCGCGGGCTCATTAATGTCAGGAGACTGAGATGCCACTCTGGAACCTTCACTTTGTTTTGCTGTAGCCAATGACAGGTTGGCTTGTCCTTGTGATTTGGATCGTTGTCATGTTGGGACGTTCAAGTATGTCTCATGCGCAGCTTCTGGGCTGATGAGTGCAAATTTTCCGCCTGTATTTGCTGATAACGTGTTGCATTCATCTTTACTTCAACTTTCGTTGAGGTTTCGTGTGCCTTTGAAGCCCACAAATCCCCACATCATCAGTGATCCACCTTCGTGCTTTACAGTGGGAATGGTGTTCCTTTCATCATAGACCTTGTTGACACCTCTCCAAATGTACATTTATGGTTGTGGCCAAAAAGTTCGATTTTGGTCTCATTACTCCAAGTTACCTTGTTCCAGAAGTTTCGAGGCTTGTCTCTGTGCTGTTTGGTGTATTGTGGGCGAGATACATTGTGGCATTTGCGCAGTAATGGCTTTCTTTTTAACTACTCGACCATGCAGCCATTTTTCTTCAAATGCCTCCTTATTGTGAATCTTGAAACAGCCGCACAGCTAGTTTTCAGTGAGTCCTATATTTCAACTGATGTTATTTGTGGATTTTTCTTTGCAACGTAAACTATTTTCCTGGCATTTGTGGCCAATATTTTTGTTGGTCTACCTGATTGTGGTTTGTTTTTTACAGAGTGCCTGATTTTCCATTTGTTAATCATAGTTTGAACACTGCTGACTGGCATTATCAATTCCTTGGATATCATTTTGAATCCCTTTCTTGTTTTATACAGTTCAACTATCTTTTACCGTAGAGCCATTGACAATTCTTTTGCTTTCCCCATGACTCACAATCCAGAAATATCAGTGGCTGAGTGAAAGATGAAAGAGTATGTCTGGATCCCAGAAATTCACTAAGCTTTTATGCACACACTGATTACAAGCAAACAGGTCACAGGTGAGGATGTTACCTTTATTAGCCGTTCTAACCCATTTGTGTTAACGTCTGTGCATGTTATCAGGCCAAAATCACCAGGGTATGTAAACTTTTGATCAGGGTCATTTGAATGTTTTTGGTTATGATTATGATTTAAAAAAGAGAAAACACAGTAGTTTGACAATAAATGGCTTCACCCAACCACTAACCATGTGTGGAAAAAAAGTTTTTGTGTTATCATTCATATTCTCTGAAAAAACGCCAAGAAGGCAAAAAATCTGCCAAGGTATGTAAACTTTTAAGCATAACTGTATTTACTGTTTCCTATAGGTTTTACTGCTGTCAATGTTTATTTTCACCATAAGTGCAGTGATAGGGTAAAGAAAAGATTAATTACCCAGAATATTAATGCAGATTTATCAATACAAACACCTTAAATGCTAAATCACAACATGTCCGCCAGGGGTGTAATGGAATCAGACCAAACTGGAGCACTTCAAAGATCTATCATTTCGCCATCAATACAAAATGTAACTCTAATACACTTTAAATATCTGAAATTGCATTTGAAAATCATTTAATTAACTTGTCAGGTAATGTGTTGGAATTTGACAGGAACATTTTTAAGGAAACTATACCCAGCAGTCTAAAGATATTCACGGGTGTCTTCTAATTGTCAAGGGCAAATTTCGTTCATCAGTTTTGGCTTTGACATTGATGAAGAGAAGCAGTTTTTTTCTGCACAGCTGCCAGCTGCTGATCAGAGTTTCAAATCCATCATCCTCTGCTCCAATTACGTAAATTTGTCAAAATTAACTGTACATTATAAGAAGCATCCTTGCAAGAAAAGTATCAGTAGACACGTAAAGAATTGCTAATGTTTCCGCAAAGAAATGACATGAATGTTAGCGTTTGCAGCCAGCAAATCATTAGTGTCTATTTCTTTTACATTTTTTTTTTCAGTTTGCTGCATCAACCCCCAAGGAGGCAGAAGAGTGGATAAATGCAATTCAACAAGGTAAACGCCAGAAATACTTGATTATAGTGTCACATATCCTATAAAATATGTGTAATTATTCATATTAATAATCATACTGTGAAAATTATTCATCTACAATTTCACAAAATTAAAGAGGAACTCTGGTGAGATAAAAAAAATTGTAGAGTCCCTGCACTCCTACATGATGAAGATAAGCTATGCACTGCAGTTCTTTCTAGGATGTATAGATTACTTATAAATTAATAAAATCATATCCGCTCCTCAGCACTCACCCCTCCCTTCGGGGACAGAGAAATTCAGCCTCAGGCTGCTGCTG
Organism: Allobates femoralis; assembly: GCA_033576535.1. NCBI lineage: Eukaryota > Metazoa > Chordata > Amphibia > Anura > Aromobatidae > Allobates > Allobates femoralis. Next base: position 474,681,607 of record JARQOC010000005.1, read on the forward strand.
AGATCAGGAGGTGTGGCAGGATCAGCTTATTTTACTGCCTTCTCATGCTTTTCTATGAACGGGGGGTGTAGCAGGGGCATGGCAGCCGGCCCCATGGTCACACTACAATCCAGCCCCTGATATACATCCTATGTAATGTAAGAACAGTGGTGTTTTCCCTTCAAATAGCAATCATGTTACCAGGAAGATATAAATACACGCTGTGATCTTTTTCCGTACAACTTATGATAATGTGTAATGTGTACTGACATGTATTAGGCTAGGAGCAGAGGCATAGCATGGACCCTGGGGGCTCCAGGATCCTTACATTCCTGCCCCCTCATACTTCTGTATCAAAAGGGGGCAAAGCAGGGGCATGGCCACCAGCCCCATGGTCACACTACAATCCTGCCCCTGGTATATATGCTGTGTAATGTATAAACAGGGATGTTCTCGCTTCAGATAGCAATCATATTGTACGAGCCCCAGGCCCTGGGGTACTCGGGTGTCAGGCTCAGAGGGGGTTTCACGGGGATGTCACGGGTGGCGGTGTCTGAGCCCGTGGCCTGGGTGACACTTCAATAAGGGGTTATGTACAGGGATAAGAGTTATTGTCGCATGACGCCACCTGTAGTACCTGGTGATGGTTCACCAGTGCTGCCACAGTCCTCCAGAGGGCGATTGTATTGCGGCAGGGATAGCAAAGCTCCCTACAGGTGGAGCTGGTCCTCCGGGGCAGCGTTCCTGTAAGTAAACAGGTTGAATTTTGTAGCACAAAGAAACGGAGGCAAAGTCACTCTCCTGGGTACTTTACTGTAAACAGTCATCAGCATACAAGTCCACAGCTCAGCAACAGTTGTTAGAGAAACAGGTAGCTCTATGGGTGGCTGCAAGTGGATGCCAGGGGGTATGGTGGTGCTCGTGGTATGCCTTAGTTGACAAACCCCTGTCCTTTCTTTCTCACCTAGGATGGTCTATACCCAATTACTCCTTGAAGGTAGTCTTGGGGCTCCCCTCCCTCAAAGTGAAGAAGTAGGCAGACAGCTCCGTCTGGCAGGGTACCGCAGCCGGTGAACAGACCGCAGCAGTCGGTTGACGACTTCAGAGATGGATGTTTCCTCGGGTCTGTGTTCCCATGGTGAACTGGGGAATTCCCTGGAGTATGGTCGCTCCACGCTGGGGTTCCCCCTTTCTATCTCGGTCCCAGACTCACGCGTCAGGCACCCTCTCTCAGGATCCCCTTTCATCTTCCCTCAGGATCAGCCTGGAGCTGACCAGTTAGACCTTCCGCCTCCCTCCACACTCCTCCTCGGCTCCTCTCCAACTCCCTTCTCCTCACTCTCCCAAGAGGTGTTAGATCCCTCCCGGGTAACCTCCCACCACTAGTCTAGTGTGGGAGTGCAGAAATGTGTCCCACCCACCAGCCCATCATCCACCTGCAGTTGGGGAAAATTACACCACTTTTACGAGTGCAATACCCCACTGTGACGCCTAACCATGGGGGGCGCCACAATATCACCAAGCAAATATAAATACACGCTGTGATCTTCTGCTGTACAATTATATGATGGTTCATAATATGTACTGTCATGTATCAGGCTAGGAGCAGAGGCAAATCATTACGTTGATTAATTCAACACTGCCATGGTCTCCCCTCCCCCATATCAACTTGGTAGCTTCCTGTCCCCGGAAACTTAGCACTATGCATGACTGAATTTATCTTTCCCCAAAGGGAGGGGTGAGAGCTGGGGAACAGATATGATTTTATTGATTTGTAAAGAACCTAAACATCCTTGAACTGTAGTTGATAGCTCAGCTTCACCATGTAGGAGGGCAGGGACAGTAGAAAAAAGTTTTATCTCCCCGGAGTTCACCTTTAAAGGGGTTGTCCACAATTTAGAAAACCCTTTTTAAAATACTGTACAACAGGGGCTCATGTAAAATAAAAACACCTTCTAGACCAGCACCAATCCAGTGATGTTGGTACTGTGTCAGCCAGGACGTGAATGACGTCATTTCAAGTGAGCGCTGTAGCCTTCCTGGTGGCCACTGATAGACTGCAGCGCACACACTTTTCTCATAGGGAATTTTTAAGTCCAAGGAAATTGTGAGTGTGCAGTCCATCAATGGTCCCTGATAGGCTACAGCCCTCATGTGAAATAACAGTGTCGTGCAACACTGTGCCAACATCTCAGGAATGTTGCCAAAGCAATAGGTGAGGTCATCATGTTTTTATTTTACAAGTTGTAAACAACTCCCTTTTAATGGAAGACAAAATACAGAAAATGCACAATTTGAAAAATCTTCTGTGTATTAGGAGCTTATCTGTACACCCTGAGCCCCAGCAGCCCCAATACTGAGCCCTGCTTGTAGTAGAGCAGAACATCACTAAGCCCCATGTTTATGACCAAGGGGGTGAAGCTTCAGCCAATCTCCAGTTGAAGATGGAACTGATCAGCAGGAGTTTAAATCCAGTTCTCGCTGCAGGATTTATACAGGACTGACCTATTATGTTCATGCAGGAAATGCTGCTGACTAAGGCACCTTTCACATCAGTGATTTTGCCTGTTCGCAGCAGATCTGGCAGGTTTGCTGCACCTGCTGCATAACGGCTCACTTGCAGCAAGCCCCATTCGATCCCTATGGGACTTGGGGTCAGGTGTGGCAAGTTTTTGCAGGGCCGCACTTGCTGCACCTGACCGCAAGTCCCATACAGAATGAATGGAGCTTGCCACAAGTGAGCTGATATGCGGCAGATGCGGCAAACCTGCCAGATCTGCCGTGAATTTCAAATACTGCTGATATGAAAGCAGCCTAACAAACACTGAGTGCAAAAATATATTTTGTTTCATTCCTTCCAGCTCCATAACATACACTGTGTGCAGAATTATTAGGCAAGTTGTATTTCAGAGGATTATTTTTATTATTGATCAACAACTATGTTCTCAATCAACCCAAAAGACTCATAAATATCAAAGCTTAATATTTTTGGAAGTTGGAGTGGATTTTTTTTTATATTAGGAGGATATCTGTTTGTGCAGGTAACTATTACTGTGCAGAATTATTAGGCAACTTAATAAAAAACAAATATATTCCCGTCTCACTTGTTTGTTTTCACCAGGTAAACCAATATAACTGCACAAAATTTAGAAATAAATATTTCTGACATGCAAAAACAAAACCCAAAATAATTAGTGACCAATATAACCACCTTTCCTTATATAACACTCAACAGCCTTCCATCCATAGATTCTGTCAGTTGCTTGATCTGTTTACGATCAACATTGCGTGCTGCAGCCACCAGCAGCTCCCAGACACTGTTCCGAGAGGTGTACTGTCTTCCCTCCCTGTAGATCTCACATTTTAGGAGGGACCATAGGTTCACTATGACGTTCAGAACAGGTGAACAAGGGGGGCCATGTCATTATTTTTTCTTCTTTTAGACCTTTACTTGCCAGCCATGATGTGGAATAGTTAGATGCATATGATGTAGCATTGTTCTGCATGAAAATCATGTTTTTCTTGAACGATACCGACTTCTTCCTGTACCACTGCTTGAAGAAGTTGTCTTCCAGAAACTGGCAGTAGGTCCAGGAGTTGAGCTTCACTCCATCCTCGACCCGAAAAGGCCCCACAACTTCATCTTTGATGATACCAGTCTATACCAGTACCCCACTCCACCTTGCTGGCGGCTGAATCGGAGTGGAGCTCTCTGCTCTTTACTGATCCAGCCTCTGGCCCATCCATCTGGACCATCAAGAGTCACTTCATTTCATCAGTCCTTAAAACCTTTGAAAAATCAGTCTTAAGATATTTCTTGGCCCAATCTTGACATTTTATCTTATGTTTCTTGTTCAAAGGTGGTCGTTTTTCAGCCTTTCCTACCTTGGCCATTCCCTGAGTATGGCACACCTTGTGCTTTTTGATACTCCTGTAACGTTGCAGCTCTGAAATATGGCAAAACTGGTGGCAAATGGCATCTTGGCAGCTTCACGCTTGATTTTCCTCAATTCATAGGCAGTTATTTTGCGCTTTTTTTGCCCAACACGCTTCTTGCGACCCGTTAGGCTATTTGCCATGAAACGCTTGATTGTTCGGTGATCACACTTCAAAGGTTTGTCAATTTCAAGACTGCTGCATCCCTCTGTAAGACTTCTCACAATTTTGGACTTTATAGAGCTCATCAAATCTCTCTTCTGACCCATTTTGCCTAAGGAAAGGCATTTGCCTAATAATTAAGCACACCTTATATAGGGTGTTGATGTCATTAGACCACACCCCTCCTCATTACAGAGATGACATCACCTGATTTACTTAATTGGTAGTTGGCTCTCAAGCCTATACAGCTTGGAGTAGGACAACATGTATAAAAAGTATCATGTGATCAAAATACTCAGTTGCCTAATAATTCTGCACACAGTGTATATATTTGTCATGCTGTGTGTGCTAATCCACACTCCCCACAAGTGCTCGCTGTGTTATACAGCCAGCACCTGCCTCTAACAACAGAGATCCAAGCTAGATCTGATTGCTGCAGTTCTCATAGACTTTGCTGGGGGAAATATGACATGCATTTTTTGTGACGAAAGGTGACAAAAAAACGCAGCATAAATGCATAAAAAAAAGCATCAAAAACACACTGTCGGCATAGGGCCTAATAGTACTATGAGTCTCTGACACCTGCAATTAGGCAAAATGATTCTGATGGGGCATCTGTTTGGCCACCTCACCGCAGGCCAAACTAAGGGTGCTGATGGTTGACTTGGCAGCTGGAAACCTATTGAAGCCCTGTCAATGTCATCACTGTGTCAGTGTGACAGCGATCAGAAGCAAAAATGAATGTATTTTTTAATGTAAAAAAAAATTGTGGGAAAACATCTTTCCTCATGTAAAAATGAAACTAAAAAATAATGATATTCAGTATTATCACACCTGTAAAAGTCTGATCTATAAAAATAGAAACTTATTTAACCACTTAAAATATTTTTTTTCTTTTTCATATACTTTAGAAGGCGATACATATGATGATGTGAGCCAGCCAGTTCATATGGAGGACATTTATGAAGTGCTACCAGGTATCAACGAAATTGTGAAATATTTATAGAAATAGAGAATCCTAATAATATTTCTTACTGTTATGCTCCTAAAACATCTGCAGACATTTGTATAAAGAGATTGATGCACCCCATGACCGTGGGATACTCAGAACCGGGCTTTAATGCTTCTGGGGAGTCACAGGGGTCGAGACCCAGCTTTGTGACCCTGGGTTCAACGTCAATGAGCTCTTGGGGAATATATAGGGATAGGGTGGTTTAAGGGATAAGATGTTCGTGACGCCACCCGTGGTTTGCGGTTATGAGTAGCTGCAGAACCTCTGGGGACGATGGATGGGCAGCTGGGATGGAGTAGCTCCCCACAGGTGGAGCGGGTCCCCAGGGCAATGGATGGAGTAATTGGTTGTCTCTGGCAGGCAGGGGTTAACTTTAGACCTCGTTACCTTGCTCAATGGCCTTCACAGCCGGTTGCTGGCAAATAACACAGTCTCACACAGTTCTGCAACTCTGTGCCCGGTTTTACTCACAGCAAGCTTCAAGTTCAACAGGTCATAGATGTTATACTCTCTCAGATAAGCTCAGGCCTGTGCAGTCTTTAGGAAATTAGAGCGGCAAGTATGGGATCCTCAGTGGTGTGCCTGTCCTTTCCTCTCACTGGTCCTGTTCTTCAGCACTCCTCTTAGCGCTTCTGTACGCAGAGCCCTGACCATTCAGCCACAGGTCTTAGTGAGCGACCAGTACCTTGTCCCCGGACCCTTTCCGACTGCTTTCTGGGGGAGATGCGCCTAGGTGATGAGCCACAGCTCCTATGAGGTTCATGGACTCCGGTTCAATGGTTCAGGTGTTGGGACTCCCGTGCTGTATTCAGGTCTGGTCCCTGTCTCTTGACCAAACCCATCCGTCTGTTACCACCAGTCCTGGATTCGGACGCACTGATGGCCAGTAAGCCTCCCCCAGCTTCTCAGGGCTCTGGCACTTGCCTGGGTATGCCGGGTGCTGACGCCAGCCCTGCAGCTGATGAATCACTTAAAATCATAATGATTTATTATGGCATTCCAATTTTCCCTTAAAAATTATTGTCTGGTTGTGATGTTTTTGATAAATGCTACACAAAAAGTAACATGTCAAGCTGGTAATTCGCTTCATCCCAAAACTTACCATAAACAGCTAAAAGGTCTGATGTGCAGTGCACTTACCCAGGACTCCACAGGCCCTAGTGATAGAGGCAACACTAGTGCATAATACTGATGCAGCAATCACTCTCAATGTGCCATGACATGGAGGAGGTGATTAGTGGTGTTTTGTATGCACACAGATGATGTTTCTATAGGGTATCAGTCACACAAGCAAGTATGATGCAGAGTGTCTGTATACAACAGGAGTCTCAAACTCGGCAGGGTTGATGGGCCGCACATAGAAAAAAATTGATATCTAGGGGCCGCATTCCTAGTAGGACTAAGTGACATTTTAGCAATATCTGATTTTTTTGCTCAATGTAGTGAAGTACAAATCCTGATCTTCTTCTTGTAGGAATGACCCCACTCTAATCTCCTTTATGTAGGAATGTTCCCATCTTGTTTCCCATCTTGTAGCAATGTCCCCATCCTGGTCGCCTTCTTGTAGTAATGTCCCCATTCTGATCCTCTTCTTGTAGTAATTTCCCCATGCTGGTCCCCATCATATCCTGGACCTCATCTTGTAGTAATGTGCCCATCCTGGACCTCTTCTTGTACTAATGTTCCTCCCTGGTCCCTACGTGTAGTAGTGCCCAATCCTGGTCCCCATCCTTATATTAATGTCCCTACCTGGTCCTCATCATGTAGTAATGTTCTTACCTGGTCCTCAACTTGTAGTAATGCCCCCTTCCTGGTCCCCTTCTTGTAATAATGTCCCCCATCCTGATCCTCATCTTGAAGTAATGTCCCCATCTTTTAATAATGTTCCCTCCCTTTTGTCATCTTGTAGTAATGTCCCCCATCCTGACGCCATTTTGTAGTGCTGTCCCCACATCCTGATCCGCTTTTGTGGTTATGTCCTCACAACCTGGTCTCTGTTCTTTTTGTTCTCTGTCACTCATACACACACTCACATATACACACACACATATACACACACTCACACATACACACACACACTCAGACATTTACACACACATACTCACATACATACACATACTCACATATATGAGTTGCCCGTTGGCACCTTTAGGTACTCTGAACCAGGCCCTCTCCACGTCGTCTGGGCTGATTGGGATGGTCACGGTGACATGACCCGACTCTGTAATCCTGGGCTGTCAAATAAAAGGGGAAAGTTTGTAAATTAAAGTTTTGTTGAAAGAATAAATCGTGACCCCACCCGTAGTGTGTGGCGAGATGAGACACCGCTGTGACTCACCGTGGCCGGGGACTCCGGTTTAGACAGGCAGTAGCTCCTTCCTCCTTGTCACGGGTGGACCGCGCCTGCCGGTAGTGGGGCCCGGTTGAGTGCAGATCAAAAGTTGAAGACGTCTTGTGGGAACAGATTAAGGGGTTAATTTATTCGTGACGCCACCTATGAGTAGTTCGGTAATCGTTACCGACGCTGCGGAACCTCCGGGGGATGGACAGCAGCAAGATGGAACGCTCCCCACAGGCTGAGTGGTGATCCCCGGAGGCTGGAGCTGCTTAAGATGTTGTGCGGCAGCTGCGGTTACCTTGTGCGCTGAAGGATTCAATCATAAGGAAGCACGGACACTGAAAGTCTCTGTAACGGGTCTTTACTGTAACCAGCAGGCACTACATGGTATACAGTTTACGGGTAGTGGACTGGGTGGACTCAGCAGTTATAGGTGTCCCTCAGAGATCCGCGGTGTTCCTCCATTCTAACTAAGTTGCCGTTGTCGCCCGGGAATACCAGGTCGGGTACAGGGAGGCTGCTTGAATGCCCTATCCGGGGTATACGTTCCGGATGATTTGGGGAGCCTTGGGTCCCTTGGTGGGTACACCGCTGGTTAGACGACTGGATTTGGCGGTGGTGGGGTGCTCCTGTAAAGCTGCTCCTCCACGCTTCTGGTTCGCATAGCAGAGCTGAACTGCTGCTAGCTTCGGTACCAGTTAACCGGCTGAATAAGGGCACGGGATGGTTTTTAGCCCGCATAATGATGCCCGTGATTGGTAGGGAATTGGCCGGCAGAAGGTGGCCAGGGGGCCGCATGGGACTGTGCGAGCCCCCTCTCCTACGTTGCAGAGCTGGAGTTCGGCAGAGGTCTTCTAGGTTGTTCCTTGCAGACCGACTCCTCCAGACTACTCTAACTCTGAACTTAAACTTCCACTACACACTACCCTTGCACTCCGCCCACCAGGACCTTGATTGGCCCTCTATGCTAAGTGAGGCATGCAGAGTATGGATCTCTAAGTTAACCAGATGACTGCTGGGTCAGAGAATATTGCGGCTGCATTTATGGCTGCAATACCCTCCTGTGACGCACTCGTTGCGGGGCGCCACAGCTGCAATTGGGGCCACTGGGGTGATGATAGATGCAGCTAGATGGCAGGGCTGGTTTCCAGGGCATCTGAAGGTGTAGTGTAGTATAAGTGTGTAAAGTTTCCTGTACCCTCAGGCAGCATTCACAGTCTCTGTGCGGTTGCGGCTTCTCTTCTTTCCTGCGGATAAACAATTGAGTCCACACCGTATTGGGCTTTACCGGGCTTTCACTCTGACATCTCACTTAACAGTTCACAACAGCTTCACAGTTCTTTCACAGAAGTTAAAACAATCTTGGGCTCACACAGCAGCTCTGGACAGTTCTTTATGGACTTAGGTTCTCACTGCAGCCAGGACGGTTCATCTGCGTCACTCCCCCCTCAGTGTACCTCTCGGGCCCTTTCGTTCTCCTTTACATGTGTGGTTACAGTCCAGCCGTCACGGGTTCTTTAGTGATTTGTCCCTCTCTTTGGGTCACTAGCCCTAGTATGATGGCTTTCTCCTTCACCGCATCGGTTGTTAGGTGGGACATAGAGTTCCTGTACTTCGCCAGGGTTTCGTGGTTGGGGCTTAAAGCTACCCGGCCATATCTACAGAGCCTGCACTCTGGTTCTTTGGCCCAGCCACCAGTGTCCCAGTCAGTCGGGCACACCTGGCTTCCTCTGTCCTTCCTCGGTTTCAGCCTTGGTTCCCGGCCGTCCATTAATGGTGCAGGCCACCGGGCCCCTCTATTCTCAGTTTGGTCTCAGTCACTGATTAGCTGATGGGTGTTTCTGCTCCGGGATGCTTCCCACTTTACCAACCTCCAGGGAACATTTTCTCCAACTTAGTGTTCCTGGTTTCCCAGGTGCTGTACTACGTTCCACCCTCTATTTAGCTCCTCCCACCGTCCCCTGCCTGGGATGAAGTGACTTAGGCTCAGGATTAGAGTGTTGGTGCGAGGTGACCGATTTACCAATCCCAGCTGCAGTCCTCCTCTGTGGCCACCCAGTCGCAGGGGTGCCACATATACACACACAGACATATTCACACACTCACACACATACACTCTCACACAAATAAACACACTCACACATACGCACTCAGACATATTCACACACATGCATACTCGCACACATACACACTCACTCACACTCACATACATATACACCCAAATATACACACACACATTCACTCACACACATACATATATACACACACATATGCACATTCACAAATACACTCACTCATATACACATACTCAGACATTCACACACACTCACACACACACTCATACATATACACACACTCACACATACACACATACAGTTGTGGCCAAAAGTATTGACACCCCTGCAATTCTGTCAGATAATACTCAGTTTCTTCCTTAAAATGATTGCAATCACAAATTCTTTGGTATTATTATCTTCATTTAATTTGTCTTCAATAAAAGACCACAAAAAGAGAATGAACCAAAAAGCAAAACATTGATCATTTCACACAAAACTCCAAAAATGGGCCAGACAAAAGTATTGGCACCCTCAGCCTAATACTTGATTGCACAACCTTTAGCCAAAATAACTGCAATCAACTGCTTCCGGTAACCATCAATGAGTTTCTTACAATGCTCTGCTGGAATTTTGGACCATTCTTCTTTGGCAAACTGCTCCAGGTCCCTGATATTTGAAGGGTGCCTTCTCCAAACTGCCATTTTTAGATCTCTCCACAGGTGTTCTATGGGATTCAGGTCTGGACTCATTGCTGGCCACCTTAGAAGTCTTCAGTGCTTTCTCTCAAACCATTTTCTAGTGCTTTTTGAAGTGTGTTTTGGGTCATTGTCCTGCTGGAAGACGCATGACCTCTGAGCGAGACCCAGCTTTTTCACACTGGGCCCTACACTATGCTGCAAAATTTGTTGGTAGTCTTCAGACTTCATAATGCCATGCACACGGTCAAGCAGTCCAGTGCAAGAGGAAGCAAAGCAACCCCAATACATCAGGGAACCTCCACCATGTTTGACTGTAGGGACCGTGTTCTTTTCTTTGAATGCCTCTTTTTTTCTCCTGTAAACTCTATGTTGATGCCTTTGCCCAAAAAGCTCTACTTTTATCTCATCTGACCCAAGAACATTCTTCCAAAACGTTTTAGGCTTTCTCAGGTAAGTTTTGGCAAACTCCAGCCTGGCATTTTTATGTCTCGGGGTAAGAAGTGGGGTCTTCCTGGGTATCCTACCATACAGTCCCTTTTCATTCAGATGCCGACGGATAGTATGGGTTGACACTGTTGTACCCTCGGACAGGTTGACACTGTAGTACCCTCGGACTGCAGGGCAGCTTGAACTTGTTTGGATGTTAGTCGAGGTTCTTCATCCACCATCCGCACAATCTTGTGTTGAAATGTTGTTCTTTTCCGTCCACATCTAGGGAGGTTAGCCACAGTCCATGGGCTTTAAACTTCTTGATGACACTGCGCACGGTAGACACAGGAACATTCAGGTCTTTGGAGATGGACTTGTAGCCTTGAGATTGCTCATGCTTCCTCACAATTTGGTTTCTCAAGTCCTCAGACAGTTCTTTGGTCTTCTTTGCTTTCTCCATGCTCAATGTGGTACACACAAGGACACAGGACAGAGGTTGAGTCAACTTTAATCCATGTCAACTGGCTGCAAGTGTGATTTAGTTATTGCCAACACCTGTTAGGTGCCACAGGTAAGTTACAGGTGCTCTTAATTACACAAATTAGAGAAGCATCACATGATTTTTCAAACAGTGCCAATATTTTGTCCACCCCCTTTTTTATGTTTGGTGTGGAATTATATCCAATTTGGCTTTAGGACAATTCTTTTTGTGTTTTTTCATTGAAGACAAATTAAATGAAGATAATAATACCAAAGAATTTGTGATTGCAATCATTTTCAGGAATAAACTGAGTATTATCTGACAGAATTGCAGGGGTGTCAATACTTTTAGCCACAACTGTATACACACACACACTCAGACATATTCACACACTCAGACATATTCACACATATATACATACTCACACACTCTCTAACTCTGTCACACACACCTTAACAATACCGCAGTCCATTGTACAGGGGGACGCCACAATACTCGCTTTATTGTGACTTCTGGGTACCGCTCATGCAAGTTCCTTCACTCTTGTACATCAATGCAAGCCGGCAGCCGGTGGACCAATCAGAATCCTGCAGCTGATGTCGGCATATGATGTCAACAGGAGGCTTCTGATTGGTCCGCCGGCCGCCAGCTTGCATTGATGTACAAGTTTGAGCGGTACCCGGACGTCACAATAAAGCGAGTACAGCGGCGGCCCCCTATACAATGGACCCCGGCATGCTTATGCTTCCATGGTGCCACGGGCTGCAAGCTAAAGCCTCGCGGGCCGTATGCAGCCCTGGGGGCCACGTGTTTGAGTCCCCTGGTATACAGCCTATTGATCACACCCATGCTATTAGACCAGGCGGCGGTCCAGCACTATGTACAGGCTCCACACAGGACAGACATCCCAAAGGGCCCAACTGAATCCTGCATAAAGATAAAAAAAGTGCAAAAAAAATTGATAAATGATAATGTGAAGTATTGGTGGATATTTTGGCCAAAACACGCAAGCTCGTAACCCACGTCAGGGGTCCTCACGCTTATGAGTCCGTATCACTATGTTCAGAACAAACCCTGCTTTATGCCTTGTTTCTTGGATTGCAAAGTCTTGTTTTCCTAGAGCCACAGAGGGGCAGCGATAGATGGAAATCTAGTAGGTGGGAAGGTGCACTAAACCCCTCAGCCACACCAAGAGTGCACCAAGTGTGTGAATTTCACTTTAAATCTTGCTTAATTGTTTTATTTGGTTGGATAAAACTGAAACCATACAGGCACCAAAAGGCATAAATGTTGATGGAGACCCCTCATTGGCATTTCCAGGACAGTTCTTTTTAGTGTAGAATGAATCGTAATCTGGCATGTGGAATTCTCATTATAAGCCTTATTACATTTTCCTGCACGTCTGTGCAGCCAATCGCTGTGCTGGTAATCTGAACATGATGACATAGTAATTTACCATAGACAACAATAAAAGGTCCCAAAAATTGACACTATTTTCCCCTGAAATTTGCTGGCTGCAAGTGTTTACTTGGCGGCACATAACTATACTGATTCTAGATAATAGCACAAATAGAGCCATTATAATGAAAAGGATCAGTCCTTATGGGAATTCTCTGCTTCTTTACCTTCTCTAATTTAATGACTTCTGTGAACTAGTGAATTTTTCATCTTTTGATAGGAGTAAAGCCTTCCTGGAAATATCATACATTAAAGGGCACCACTTGTCCCACTATTTCTGTACATCAGCCAGGAGTAACGTCAGCCATCATGGTCTAGTACACTCATGTGTTGAAATGTGCTTTTCTCTATAGAAACTCAGCCAGAATAAAAATAGAGAAAAATAGAGAGGTTAATGCAGGGCATGTACGGTACTTTAATTCATGTTAGTAAGGCAGAGTATTATTGTCTGTAAAAAACTGAAATGTTTATGATTACACAGAATGATGTAAACTCAGCCTGAGTGGACCTAGTCATCAGCTCCATTCAAACAATGCTAATACACATTTATTGACATATAAGGCCTACAGCTCAGCTGAGGGATAGATACAGCAGATATTAACCATATGACTTCATTTCCAGATGGTAGCATGTTAGTTCAATATTTGCCACCTAGTGGCAGAAATATGTAATTTACTGTGATAGAAATGTTGTTGGACAAGCTGGCATCTGTAACATCTGCTAATAATCAAGGAACTCTAAATATACTATATACTGTGCCCATAGAAAGCTACAATTTTATGTCATACCTCTACGTTACAGAGAAGCATCAAAATGTTATATAATGGGCTGTATGACCAAGAAAGAGGCATGCAGCATTATATACATAATTAGACTCAGGGTCGGCGTTGGGGAAGGGAGGGCAGACTGGGCAGTTGCCCAGGGCCCCCACTCTCTTAGGGGCCCCCAAAGGAGCTGAACTGAAAATAGCGATAAAAGTAAAAAAAAATACACATATTTGGTATCGCTGCATTCGTAAGAATCTAAGTTATCAATCTATGAAGTAAATTAATCCAATTGGTAAATGGCGTAACGGAAACAAATAAAAACGCCAGAATTATGTTTTTTTAGGCCACCACGTTGTTACAATACAATAAAAGGCCATCAAAATGTTGTATCTGACTCGAAATGATATCAGTAAAAATGTCATCTCAGGGCACATAAAGTAAGCCGTCACATAGCCCTGTATCTTCCAAAAATTAAAACATCATGGGTTTCGGAATATGGCGAATACAGCAAATTTTTATTTTTATTACTTTTTGTTTTTTTTTTTACAATTTCTGGGGGGGATTTTATGATATAAAATATAAAAAAAAATGTTCAGTAATATTCTGACCTAGATAATCAGCTTATGAAGTCACTTTTACCATATAGTTAACATGATAAATAAAAAACTAAAAAAGAATTGTGGAATTGCACTTTTTTTTTGCAATTTCAAAGCACTTGGCATTTCTTTCTTGTTCTCCAGTACATTATGTGGTAGAATGAATGATGTCATTCAAAAGTACAACTCATCCCGCAAAAAACAAGCACTCGTACGGCGATGTGGAAAGAAAAATAAAACGTTATGGCTCTTGGAAGAGGTGAGGAAAAAACAAAAACGAAAAATCGCTCAGTGGTAAAAGTTATAAAATCCTTGTAATTGCCATATAATAGCAGCAGGAGCACCCTGCACAGGCTTCAGTCTTCACATGTTCATGATGGAAGTAATTAGAGTTAGGGGACCTCCTTAATTCCTACATTAGTAGCCAGTTATCAAGCAGAACTTACAAGGCATTAAAGGGGATGTCCAGGATTAATAAAACTATACTACATTGTTCAAAAACAGCACCACCCCTGTGTACAGGTGGCATGTGGTATTAAAGCATAGGCCCATTCCCTTCAATTAAGCTTAGGTGCAATATCACACACAACCTGTAGACAGGGGTGGCGCTGTTTTTGAAAGAAACCAGTCATGTTTATAGAATTCGGACAACTTCTTTAAGGCTGCTTTCACATCAGCGGTTTTTGCGCTGATTGCGGCAGTTGCGGTGAAAAAAACGCAACTGCCGCAATTACCGCATAACGGCTGCACTTGCAGTTCACTTGCGGCAAGCCCCATTCAATGTATATGCGGGCTTGCGGCAGGTGCGGCATGTGCGGTATCGGCACTTGCGGCAGGTGCGGACGCGAAAAAAACGCGGTCAGCCCGTAGCCGCCCCAAAAATTGAGTCATTCTTTAGAATTGCCAATACCTGGCCCTTTACCTGACTCTTCCCAGTGCCCTAGTGCAGTGGCATCGGGGGGATAGAAGGGGTTAATCACAGCTGAGTATTAACAGATTGTCAGTTAAGCCCAGATTGATAATATATCAGGCATCAATGCATTACCAATACATTACCAATCCTATAAGTAAATAGTTAAAAAACACAAAGAAAAATCCTTATTTGAAATAAGACTCACAGACAACCCTCATTTTCCCATTTAGTAACCCCAAACATACCCTACGACTATATCCACAGCGATCTCCAGTATAGTACACTTGGCTCTGCTACATGCGGTGAGTGGAGACATTAGTGTCTGTTCACCACAAGCAGCTCTCTCAACTAAGTCACGGCTATGTCCTCAGATAAACTTTCTGACATCACCGTTCACATAGCCACCGCTTAGTTGGAGAGCGCTACTTGTGGTGAGCAGACACTAATGTCTCCGCTCACTACAACAGAGGCGTGTGTGCTTCACGGGATATCTCTATGGATTATCATCAAAGGGTATGTTTGGAGTTAATAAATGGGAAAAGGAGGGTTTTCTGTATGTCTTATTTCAAATAAAGGATTCTTCTGTGTCTGTGTTACTTAACGATTTACTTATGTGCGGGTCTCATGGATGCCTGAATATTATCAATCTAGTTTTAATGACAGCTGTCATAGTTTTCATGGAGACCAAAAATCCACCTTGATACGTTTTTGGTCTCCATGAAAGGTAACGTGATTCCACGGATCCGCAGCACCACGTGAAAAAAAGGAATGCATGCTTATGGGCATGGAAAGCTACAGACGGTACGGATCCTAGCGGATGTGCAGTTCATTCACATTACACAGTTGTTAATGATACGTCCCCAGGGGGGGCGTGTCTTTATGGATCCTATGGATCCATGAAAAGAATGCAAGCGGATGCTACTTGCAGCATCCAGTTTGCCTGTTGCATGGGAATCCGTGGGCATACAGCATCTTCCTGTATGCCCACAGATTCCAAAAGTACCAATGTGAAAGCAAGCTAAGAGTCATACGGAGTTCTTAGGGAAACCTGTGTTCAGGGTAGCCCATCACTAGTGCTAAATACTAAATACAGATCTTCCCAGAGACATTGATGCTATATAATGATGATGCTATATAAGCAAGAATAATGAATAAATCAAAGGGGGTTTAGGGAGGAGCACTGTATGGCTGAGACTGTAGGAAGCAAGAGTAACAAGACACATGAAGAGTAAGGGCTCACTCACAGGAGAATTTAACTCAGACGAGTGTTAACCAATGTTTTATTTTGGGGCAGGCCCAACCAGGTATTGGCAGCATGTATCGGACGGCGCACACCCATTCAGTTCTATGTGTGCGTGCAAATCATCAGAGTGCACTTAAATGACATTCAAGTGCAGTCTGATTTACAGACAACACGGACAATGGAGAAGATAGAGAAATTAAGTTCTCCATCTTCTCCTCGCCTGTGCTTTGATTCTCTCATGCAAGTAAACTGACACTTGGCTCAAATTTGGAGCAGAGTTAGGCCCCTTTCACATCAGTGGTTTTTTCAAGATGCATCTGCCGCATCCGCCGCCTAATGCCGCAATTGCTGCACACTTGCAGCAAGCACCATGCATTGTCTATGGGGCTTGTGGCAGGTGTGGCAAGTGCAGCATTGCCGCGGTTCCGGCACTTGCGGTAGTTTCGGCCGCGAAAAAAAACGCAACCACCGCAAGTGCCAGAACCATCACAATACCGCACTTGCCGCAAGCCGCATAGACAATGCATGGGGCTTGCCGCAAGTGTGCCGCATGTGCGGCTGTTAGGCGGCAGATGCTGTAAGGGTATGTGCGCACTGGCCGGGTTATAGTCGTTTTTGCTGCGGAAACCGCTGGTCGGTTTTCATTAGTTTTATGTAAATTTATGTTAATCCAAACCGGCGTTTGGATTAACATTAAAACCAATGTAAACCGACACCCGGTGTCCACACACCGGCGGTTTACACAGGCTCATCTGTTGCTAAACCGCTGGTTTCCCAGCGGGTTAGCAAAGAATGAGCATGTTCTATAAACCGCCGGTTCTTCAGCGGCTGCAAGCAGAATCATGTGCTGCTTCCAGCCGCTGCAGAACCGCCGCCGAGAACACGCTGTGCAACCGCCTGGCTCCCGCCCGTCACCCGCCCGGCTCCCGCCGCACATACCCGCCAGGAAGCCGGTGGACGGCTCCGGAGCTTCCTGGCGGGTCCGCCCAGCTGCCGCCGACCAACCCGCCGGCAAGTGTGCACCTACCCTAAATCTGCCGGATCTACCGCATTTTAAAAAAAACACTGATGTGAAAGGTGCCTTAGAGCTGAGTGTCATTTGCATAATCGGGATAATTGTCTCACATGAGAGAATATTCCATTACTGAGATCGGAGGTGGCAGTTGGTGCTCATAAAGTTCTATGCAGGATGTAATTGTCATTTCAGGAGAACTTGCAGTAGAACGTCTGTGTCTCCTGCTAGCTTCTGCCTCCTCCTTTCTACTTCATAGAAAATGACAGTTGATGCTATAAAATTCTGTCAGTCATGTAAAATTTTGTCTTCACTGAATAAAGATTTGGCAGCTTTCACCCATGATGTGAAAGTGAAAAATCAATCCAGGAGGAGAAAGAAGCAGAATGCTCTGATCAGATTTATTACAAAGTAGCTTTTTTTTATATGTACTATTGATTTATGACCTAAAATATTAAAATGACAATTACTCTTTAAAGGGATCTTGTCACCTCCAGAACGCCTCCTAAACTAGCAAAACATGTCCCTGCAGCATCCTATCACTAATCTCACACTTCTTTTGTTTCCTAAAAGCATCCTGTGAAAGTGCATAAAAACGTTTTAATACTCACTCATTAGTGATTATAATTAGCAGGGGCTATATTCTTTAGTCACCAGGGTGGGCTGTTTTGCAGCCTGAATGATCCACCCTCTCTGTCTGTGCTGCTGTAATGTGCAGCTGAAGGCAGGACTAATGATTTGCATTCTGTGAGTGATAGAGAGGGAGGTGGGTAAAGCCTGCACAAGCAGAGCACACAGACAGAGAGAGGGTGGAACCTGGAGCCTGCAAAACATCCCGCCCTGGTGACTAAAGAATATAGCCCCTACTAATTACAATCACTAATGAGTAAGTATTAAAACGTTTTTCTCCACTTTCACAGGATGCTTTTAGGAGACAAAAGGAGTGTGAGATTAGTGATGGGATGGTGCAGGGACATGTTTTGCCAGTTTAGGAGGCGTTCTGGAGGTGACAGGATCCCTTTAAGAATAGGTAAGAATAAAAAACAGGTAAACAACACACATATTTTACTGGGTATCTGTGACTATCCCTGGTATAGGGCTTGATTGTAATGATACCATCCCCAAATACACAGGCAATAATGGGAGCAGCTGAGGAAGGCACAAGTTGTAACAAGCGGAGATAGTTTACTCTAAGCCTCTTTTGCACCATATATACCTGATGCTTATGAATCTCATATAGCTGAACTTTTTCTTGTACACCTGTGATGAATATAGATTTTTTATGTCTTTAGGGCAATTAGTCATAGCTGTAGTGTTATAAGGTCTTCTCGTATGCTCATAAATTCTTTGCATTTCACCCTCAGGCCATATATCACTGCTATCCATATGATGTCAGTGCTGGGATCTGAGTTGTATAGATTTGACTGGTCTTGTCCAGAGATGTAATTGCAGCAGAGCCGCTGTATGGTGAAATTATTTAGTCACTAACCTTAAAGGGGAACTTCGGGAGCGAAAACCTTTTAGTACAGTTCCTTCCCTGCTACATGATGAAGCTGAGCTGTAAACTGCAGTTCTAGGATCTATAGATCTCTTATAATTCAATAAAATCATATCTGCTGATCTCCCCCCTCCCTTATGGGATGTAGAATTTCAGCCTTACAGCCTCATGCAGCAGCAGAGATCAGGAGGTGTGTCGGGGGCGTTGACCCTGAGTATTTGTTTTCTTTATTTAATAGTTTTATTTTCAATGAGGCAAAAGGGGGGTGATCTGAACTTTTATTTTTTTTATTTTCTTCAAATTTTTAAAAACTTTTCCCCCCACTTTTACTATATTACTATATTTTACTTGGCCACTTAGGGCACCTGAACACTGCAGTGTCTGATCGCTTCTGCAGTACAGAGCCCTGATGATTCATGGCTCTGCACTGCAGAAATGATCAACTCCTATTAACACCAGCGCTTTGCCAGTGCTCACAGGAAGTGAGTCATGAAAGCAACAGGAGCTGTCCTCTGACCCTTTGCTGTCATGGCAACACATCGGCTTCCAACAGGGTTGCCAATGGTGGCAAGGAATGTTGCGTTCCCTGCTGTGACGTCTTAGATTGCGCTGTCTAAGTTTAACAATGTTAACAGTGGCAGGTGGATTTTTGATCCACCAGCACCTGTTAGCTGCACATGTCAGCTGATCAGATCAGCCAATATGTGACGTGAGCTCACATCAAAAGGAGCGACATGACCGAGGATGTACATGTAGCTCCTTGGTCGTGAAGGGGTTAAAGGCTACTTTGATTTGGCATCATTGTTTTTACAAACTCAGAGCATGGTTTTGGTGCTTCACCTGTACAACTGACATGTGGTCAAGTGCATTACAAAACCGCAGCAATATGTGGTAATTCAGCATGTGGTTTTGAGAGGCAAAGTGTGCTCAGTGCAGGACTCATTTGTGGATATTGACCTTGATAGACGTAGACCGCTGTCAGACTGAATATCCCTGTTCAGACTAAGTGTTTTATAATATTTTTGTTTATTATAGTAGTGTTCAAAATAATAGCAGTCCAATATAACCAATCAGATTATTCACTGTTTTTGGTAAGAAATTATATTACCATATATCAAACAATTTACCGGTTGGTGCAGTAGATTCTCAGAAAACCAGCAGACTCAGCATTCATGATCTGAGTGTTTTTGAGTGTGATTGAATAATTAATTGAAAGGGGGTGTGTTCAAAATAATAAGAGCGTCGAGTTCAATTAGTGAGGTCAATCATCTTGTGAAAACTCAGGTATGAATCAGGTGGCTTTTATTTAAGGGTGAAGCTAGCACATGTATGTGCATTACTCCTTGAAAGCCTGAGAAATATGGGTCGTTTGAAACATTGTTCAGAACAGCATATGGTACATTGATTGGAGAGGGTAAAACATATAAAGAATTGCAGACAAGGATCGGCTGTCCAGCTAAAATGATCTCCAATGCTTTAAAATGAAAAACAAAACCAGAAATAAAATGGAAGACATCCATTTGAATGGATCGAAGAACGGAAAAGGCTCAGCCAATGATCAGCTCCAGGATGATCAAAAACCACCTCAAGTTACCTGTGAGTACTGTGACACAAGACACCTGTGTGAAGCTAATCTATTAGCAAGAAGTACCCGCAAAGTCCCACTGTTAGCAAAACTACATGTACTGAAGCAGATGCAATTTTGTAAAGAACACATCAACTGACCTAAAGAGAAATGGAGGAACATTTTGTGGATTGATGAAAAAGTAAAATTGTTCTTTTTGTATCCAAGGGCCACAGAATTTAAGCTACAGTATATTCTGAAGACAGTAAAGCATTGTGGTGCAAGCATCATGATATGGGCATGCTCCTCTTACTATGGAGCCCGGCCTATCTACTACATATCAGGGATCATGGATCCAGTTTGCATGTATCAAAATACTTGAAGAGGTCATGCTGCCTTATATTGAAGAGAAAATGCCCTTGAAAAGGGTCTTTCAACAAGACAACCACCCTAATCACCAGTAAACAAGTAAAATCTTGGTTCCATTCTAACAAAATTGAGGTTATGGAGTGGCAAATCCAATACCCAGCCCTCAATCCAATGCAACACTTGTAGGGTGACATCAAAAATGCTTTTTCTAAAGGCAAACCTAACAAATGCAAACACATTGTGGGATGTAGTCAAAGCATCCTGGGCTGGAATAACAGTTGACAGGTGCCAGAAGTTGGTTGTTGTCTTAGAAACATAGATGTGAAGCAGTTGTAAAAAACTTTGTTAGGCCCCTTTCACATAGGCGTTTTTTGAAAATGCAGCAGATCCGGTCAAAAAAACGCATCTGTCACATTTTCCACCTAATGGCTGCACTTGCAGCACAGTTGAGGCAAGCCCCATGCATTGTCTATGGGGCTTACGGTAAGTGTGCAGCACACGCGGCAAGAGCGGTTTCGGCAGATGCGGCCACGAAAAAAAACGCGGTCAGTGACTTTTTTTTCTGGCCACATCTGCCGCAATTGCCGAAACCGCACTTGCCGTGTGTGCTGCACACTTGCCGTAAGCCCCATAGACAATGCATGGGGCTTGCCGCAAGTGTGCTGCAAGTGCAGCCGTTAGGCGGAAAATGCGGCAGATGCGTTTTTTTGACCGGATCTGCCGGAAGCACCCTTATACAACTAAATATTAGGTTAGTGATTCACAGGAATGCTACATCCTAACAAAGAGTACATATTTTGAGTTTGAAAAGACAAATTCAGACACTGCTATTTTTGTGAACAGCCCACTGTTTATTTTTTGTTATTTTCTGTAAAGTAGTTCAAAATTATATACATTTCTCTTCATGTTTTGTTTTAGAAAACAGTTTCAATGTTCCCAATGCATGGAAATACAACCTTTTATGAAGATTTGGGGTTTAGCTCATGTTTTTGAATGAATGTCTATTAATATTTAATGTTGGCACTTCAACTGATGGATATATGGCATCACTGGTATTGCACATGATGGAATATATTGTTGATTTTTATTTTCATTATAAACAATAGGATGATAATGATGTAACATTACAACACTACTACAGGGTGGGCAATTTTTATGGATGCACCTAAATAAAATGGGAATGGTTGGTGATATCAACTTCCTGTTTGTGGCACATTAGTATATGGGAGAGGGAAAACATTTCCAAATGGGTGGTGACCATGGCGGCCATTTTAAAAATTGGCCATTTTGGATTCAACTTTATTTTTTCAATGGGAAGAGGGTCATGTGACACATCAAACTTACTGAGAATTTCATAAGAAAAACAACAGTGTGCTTGGTTTTAACATAACCTTATTCTTACATGAGTTATTTACAAGTTTATGACCACTTATAAAATGTGTATAAAGTGCTGCCCATTGTGTTGGATTGTCAATGCAACCCTCTTCTCCCACTCTTCACACACTGATAGCAACACCGCAGAAGAAATGCTAGCACAGGCTTCCAGTATACGTTGTTTCAGATGCTGCACATCTCGTATCTTCACAGCATAGACAATTGCCTTCAGATGAGTGATGAGGCAAACTTTTTTATGAATGATGAAGTTAACAAACAAAACCAACTCTATTGGTCTGACACTAACCCACAGTGGATAGATCCTTCCAAGACTGATGGAAGACAAAAATTTATGGCATGATATGGTATGTGGGGTACAAAGATAGCGGGGCCATTTTTCATCAATGGAAACCTCAATGCCACTGGATATCTGAAATTACTACATGTTTCAGATATCCAGTGGCATTGAGGTTTCCATTGATGAAGAATGGCCCCCACTATCTTTGTACCCCATATACCTCACGTTACAATCAATATTTGTGTTCCAACTGTCTTAGAGGGATCTATCCACTGTGGGTTAGTGTCAGACCAATAGCGCTGGTTTTATTTGTTAACTTCACCATTCACAAAAAAGTTTGCCTCATCACTCATCTGAAGGTAGTTGTCTATGCTGTGAAGATACGAGATGTGCAGCATCTGAAACAACGGATACTGGAAGCCTGTGCTAGCATTTCTTCTGTGGTGTTGCTATCAGTATGTCAAGAGTGGGAGAAGAGGGTTGCATTGACAATCCAACACAATGAGCAGCACTTTGAACACATTTTATAAGTGGTTATAAACTTGTAAATAAAGAAAGAATAGTTACATTAAAACCAAGCACACCATTGTTTTTCTTATGAAATTTTCAATAAGTTTGATTTGTCACATGACCCTCTTCCTATTGAAAAAAATAAAGTTGGATCCAAAATGGCTGACTTCAAAATTGCCACCATGGTCCATCTGGAAATGTTTTCCCCCTCCCATATACTAATGTGCCACAAACTGGAAGTTGACATCACCAACCATTCCCATTCTATTTAGGTGCATCCATATAAATGGCCCACCCTGTGTATATACTCTATACTATCTATCTATCTATCTATCTATCTATCTATCTATCTATCTATCTATCTATCTATCTATCTATCTACCTACCTAAAAATGATACCAATGGAAACATCAGATTATCCCAATCCCAAATTATTTTTAATAGTTGATAGTTCTTCAAGGCCCAAACAGTCCTTGTATTTTTTTTTAAAAAACAAAAGTTGGTTAGTCCTAATTTAAGAATTTATCCTACGTTAATGTGTAGTGAAAGCAAAGCATTGCCAAATGACAGGATTTGTTGTGTGTAATGTATCACATTAATACATCTCTTGACCCGCATGCTCCAGAGATTAGAATTAAACCGGAATGGACAGAGCAGTGAGAAAAACAAAAATGGAGCTCGTTATTTTTGTGCCTTTGGTTGCCTTTAATTACTTTAAATTGTGTCTGTCTGCTGGACACCCCGGCAATAAGAGCAAAGTCTATTCTCTAAGCAATTTGTAAGCAATTCTGGGATACAAAAAAAAGCATCTGGTCACCAGACTTTTCCTGTAGAGGCTGCCAAAGGCTGGATTTCCTATTTGTAAAGTGTAGTACAGTAAGAAGGCTTGTCCCTCTCTAGTCATGTCCTATAAATTACTTTCTCAGGCATTGGTCTCATCTAGGCCAAGTTTATATCAGTCTACAGTAACCGCAGTTCCCTAAATTTCCTTGTCTCTGTGTACAGAAGAGGCTGCATGTTGAAATTAAGCACAGCTTGTAAATACTTCACATTTTTGTGCTATTTGGAGGATGAAGCGCCCGGCTCTGTTCTATATCACTATGTCATTCAGCTAAAACATACAAAAATAAGTTAAACTCGCATTATTTATATCATGATCATTTCGAAAACTCACAAGCTGTATGGTTGGTGATACATTTTACTACAGGCACATAATGATTCATCATGGATAAAGTACGGAGCTTTTAAAACCCCATAAGAGTCTAAATCATTTTCAGCATTCACATAAGGAATACCAAGCAGAAGATTCATTGGTGGCGTCTTGGGTCCCTGCATGAACTCTATAGTTTATCTTCATTGGACATGTTTTACCTAAGTGCTGTTAATTATAATTTTAGGGCCTTTAAATTATGTGCAATCTCAAAATATCAACTATTGCTTGTTTCCTAAGACGTAAAGAACATGTATTAATTTACTCAATGCATACATCTGGTCAGTAGAATATACTTAAAGGGAATCTGTCAGATGATTTACTAGTACAATACTAATTGTATCTTTAAATAGAGCTTTCAGGATCAGTAACTTTTATTGCTCCACCTTCTCCTGTTATCTTGTTGTAAGCTCTGGAGAATTCAGTGTTGAGTACCAAACATATCAAACAAATGTACGGTAATTACAAATCACATATGCACTGCTCCCTTTATCCACCTCTCAGTGCATTTACTATCATTTCCGAGAGGTGGGAGGGTGTATGGTTGAGGGCAGTAGTGCAAATTCAGTTTGGATTTGCTATTACTGATATCAGTACTGCGAGGTGGGAGGGGGAGCAGGGCATATGCAGATTGTATTTACATATACTGACTAGTTACTAGTTACACTGAATTTTCCAGGGCTTACAAGATAACAGGAGGTGAAGCAATAAAAATTATGGAACCCGAAAGGGCTGCTTAATCCCTATTTAACCCCTTCACTACTGGGGATGTAATAGTAGACCCTTAGCCATATCCCACCCTCTGATGCAAGCTCACACGCTGAGCTTGCACCATCCCACAGACTGGGAGCCCTCACGGACAGGGTCCCCTCCTCTCCTGTTCCTGTTTGTCTGGGCTACCCATATATATTGAACTTGTCTTCATCTACCCTTTCATCATGTAAAGTGCCATGGAATCTAATGGTGCTTTATGAATAAATAATAATAATCCCCCACATGTGTCAGCTAATCTGATCAGCTGACATGTGCATCTAACAACGCCGATCGGATCAGCGATCATATGTCTATATTGACGGAAAAATAAAAAAGTTTATGGTAGGGAAAAACAAAAAGCGAAAAGTGGAAAATCGCCTGGGGGTGAAGGGCTTAAAGATAATATTAGTATTGAACTACAAAATCACCTGACAGATTTTCTTGAGTTTAAACATAGTATAAATCAGAAAAATGCCCTAATAAAAAAACTAACCACCTGAGCCCTTATAAATTTAGGACTACATGGCAGCACAATCTTTTTTAGTTTATATTTTGATTAAAGTGTATAAACCCAATGTTACTTCACAGTGATCTCTGACGCCTTACTTTAACAAATGTGTGCTGAATGGCAACAATTGGCACTGATCATCTGCAGGGGGAGCAGCGTTTTTTTTTGCAGTGCCACAAGCGCCAAGAGTGCTGAGTTCGGCAATACCACACCTGACCGCAAGCCCTATAGAGAATGAATGGGGCTTGCCAAATCGGTGCCGCAAGTCGGCCGTTTGCAGCAGATCCCGCAGATGCAGCAACATGTGCCGGATTTACCGGGAATTACATCTAAACGCAGATGTGAAAGCAGCCGAAGTGAAATCCATTTGGTATTCCATATGTCATATGAGTGCTCTGCAAGTGTGTGATGTTTTTTCTCGCCAAGCATCCGTATGCTATTTGTATGCGATTCGTTTTTATCTCAGAAGCTATTATTCTAAAATAATTTACAGGGCCATTCACAGTGACCTATGCTACAAAATCGTAAAGTATATGTAAAAAATCTACGTAATATGGGTGGTCTGGGTGCCATCTGTCTTTTTCTCGAATGCTTAGATTTGCATTGACAAGTCTCATACAATATACGCGACCATATGCAACATATTGCAATTTTTCCACCAGGCCGATTACATCAAAGAAAAAACTTGCAGATCAGCAGTGACTCAATGAATAATGTGTCCCAAGTGCAATGCAATTTTTTTCTCGCATTGCATCATCCATTTTATACACAAGTGGGAGTGAGCCATAAGGCTAGGTTTACATGGCGTTTCTGCTGTGCATTACAACAGATCCGTTGGACAGCAGCACAAACGCAATGTGGACCTATCTTAAGAGTTAGAATTGTAAGTCAAAATATTCTTACATCTCTACAATATTTTACATTTGTGTTTGCATTTATCAGCAGTGGAGGTCCTTAGTAAGGTCACTAAGAAACAACCAATTGATGGAGGTGCCAAAGCCAAACCTCCACCAAGCCAATATTATTGGCCTATCACATGGATAGTCCACCAATTTATAGAACCAGATAGCCCCTTTAACAACAGAACTAGAAAAATATATGCATACAATGTATAAAAATTGAAAAGTAGAGTAAAAATGCTAAAAAAAAGAGCAATTTTCCCCCTCTTCTACAATGTGTATTTAGCATTTATTTATTTTACTCAGAAATATAGCACCATTATATTCCACAGCACTTTAAAGAGATTTGCCTCACTATCCCTATTGGGGCTCACAATCTACAGTACATTCTCTATCAGTATGTGTTTGAAGTGTGGGAGGAAACCTACACAAACATAGGAAAAACATTCAAACTCCTTGCAAAAGTGCTAAACACTGAACTGCCCATAAATTAAGATGGTTTGTCTGTACTAAAGTAGTAATACTTAAAAAAATTATGAAATGTGTATTCTCTGGGTATTCCAATATCTACAGATGTAAAAACCTAAACTTTTGCAGTGTCCTTAATGTCCAAACTAGGCCACATCCCTGATGGGTTATGCTTAAAAATCACATGCATATGACATTTGTGTGTCTAAATATGACAGTGTAAAGTGTTATGCATTCCTTCCTTAGTAAGATGTGAAGAACAATTTGTGAAAAAAAAAAAGGTTGAACTCTGATATGACAAGTTTTAACCTTTGGAAGGCAGGTACTTATTTGTCACAAAAATCATGTTTATTGTGTACTTTCCAATGCATTTCAGAATACCCTTCTTTCCCCTTGAGATGCCTATTACCTGATGGTACCTATTAATATAAGAGCAATAACTGCTATAAATGATAATTTTTAGGTCATCGTACAACAAGAAACAGTCGAATTCTTGCTGATCCTGCAATCATTTCATATGGTCATACCTAACCATGTTTGGTATCATTTGTTCAATACACAATCAATGAGTTGACTAGACCATAGCTATTTGGCCTTAAAGTGACCAGATTTGGGTGTGTGAAACTAAAAGCACTACCTTCAGCAGCAACTATGCTGCATGTTAAGAAGGCGGCTGTTATGCCCTGACTGCCCTTGTACATCTAATAAATAAGTATTAAAAACGTCCCGTCTGGTATTACAATTACCTGTTTCCAGTCTAATGGGCTTGATTGTAGCTCGGTCTGTCCTGCCTCTCCTCGCCATCTGACAGCCTTTTTTCTGAGTGCATCCAAATCACACGTCTGTGCAGAGGTTTCTCAGCGCACTGTGCTCTGCCCTACTGCGGGCTGAGCCTAAAACTATTCTGCGCATGCGCGAACCACTAAGGTCCTTATGCAAGTGCGCAGTGCACCTGTGAAATCTGGAGAGGCCTCTGGTCAGGTGCATGATTTAGAAGAAGAGGCTGTTGATGGCGAGGAGAGGCTGGACAGTCCGAGCTACAATCATGTCCATTGGACAGGAAACAAGTACTTATAATACAGAATGGGAAGTTTACAAAACTTATTTATTAGGTGTACACGGGTTGTCAGGGCATAATAGCCACCTTCTTAAAATATAATATATAATATATTTAGTCATTACTAAAAGCAGTCAATGGTGTGTGTAAACCTACACCTGTATCTAGTAATACAAGAGATGAACAGTTGTAGGGGAAGATACCTATATCTCTATCCTTATCCTACCAACCGTCCCTGCCTGACTACGGAGATTTAGACACATAACATAGCAAGCAGCTCAGTATGATACCTCTGCACCACTAGATGAATAGCACTCCATGGGGCCCAGCTACACCCTGCAAAAATGATAAAAAGTGCAAAAAATATTTTATGATAAAAGAAATGTTTGTGAGGTATTGGTAGATGTTTTGGCTAGAACACATTAAGCTTGTAATCAAAGATTGATTATCATGAAAACATTGTTTGCACTTTTTTATCATTTTTGCAGGGTGTAGCTGGGCCCCATGGGGCATCATTCATCTAGTGGTGCAGAGGTATCGTGCTGAGCTGCCTGCTTGGTCTAGTACAGTGATGGTCAACCTTTTGAGCTCGGTGTGTCAAAATTCACCGAAAAAACAAGTTTAACTCGCATGGTGTGTCACTTTGAGAAAAACCCATAATTTTGTAATATTTGTAGCTGCAATAACAAAAAGGTATCCTGGATATGGCCCCCATTCTGGTATATAGCCCCTTATCCTGGATATAGCCACCATCTTGACACATTACCCCACCCTGGATATGGCACCCATTCAGGTATATATCCCCTGGTCCTGGAGTTAGTCCCCACCCATCCTGATACATTACCCCCCATACTGGTATATATCCCCTTATGTTGGATATAGCCCCCATACTGATATATAGCAACCCGCCCATCCTGATACACTACCCCCCATTTTGGATATGGCCTCCATTCTGGTATATAGCCCCTTATCCAGGATATAGCCCCCACATTGGATATAGCACCCCCCCATCCTGGTACATTACCCCCCCCATTCTGGATATGGCCCTATTTTCTTGTATATAGCCTCTGATCCTGGATATAGCCCCCACACTGGAATATAGCACCCTCCCATCCTGGTACATTACCCCCCATCCTGAATATGGCCCCCACAGATATATAGCCCCTTATCCTGGACAGCGCCGGCATTGGGGGGGGCAGACTGGGCAGTTGCCTAGGGTCCCCACTCTCTTAGGGGCCCCCAAAGGAGCTGAACTGAAAATAGCAATAAAACAGTAAAAAAAATAAAAAAATACACATATTTGGTATCGCTGCGTTCGTAAGAATCTAAGCTATCCATATATGAAGTAAATTAATCCAATTGGTAAATGGCGTAACGGAAAAAAAATTAAAACGCCAGAATTGTGTTTTTTGGGCCACCAGTTGTTACAATACAATGCAATAAAAGGCGATCAAAAATGTTGTATCTGACTCAAAATGGGATCAGTAAAAATGTCAGCTCAGGGCACATAAAGTAAGCCCTCACATAGCCCTGTATCTTCAAAAATTAAAACATCATGGGTCTTGGAAAATGGCGAATAAAGCAAATGTATTTTAAATATTATATTATTTTTTTTTTTACAAATTTATGGGGTTTTTTATGATTGAAATAAAAATGTTCAGTATCTTCTTATCCTGACCTAGATAATCAACTTATGAAGTCACTTTTACCATATAGTTAACATGATGAATAAAAAACTCAAAAAAATTGTGGAATTGCACTTTTTTTGCACTTTTATTTGCAATTTCAAAGCACTTGGAATTTCTTTCTCATTCTCCAGTACATTTTGTGGTAGAATGAATGATGTCATTCAAAAGTACAACTCATCCCGCAAAAAACAAGCCCTCGTACGGCGATGTGGAAGGAAGAATAAAAAAGTTCTGGCTCTTGGAAGAAGCGGAGGGAAAAATAAAAACGAAAAATCGCTCAGTGGTGAAAGTTATAAAATCCTTGTAATTGCCATATAATAGCAGCAGGAGCGCCCCACGCAGGCTTCAATCTTCACATGTTCATGATGGGAATAATTAGAGTTTGGGGACCTCCTTAATTCCTACATTTGTAGCCAGTTATCAAGCAGAACTTACAAGGCATTAAAGGGGATGTCCAGGATTAATAAAACTTTACTACATTCTTTCAAAAAAAGCGCCACCCCTGTGTACAGGTGACATGTGGTATTACAGCATAGGTCCATTCCCTTCAATTAAGATGAGGTACAATATCACATACAACCTGTAGACAGGGGTGGCGCTGTTTTTGAAAGAAATCAGTCATGTTTATAGAATTCTTGACAAATCCTTTAAGATCAATATTTCCACTAGTGACCCCAGAACAACAGGATGGGGCTTAATTCAAATGTTTTTTTTTATAATATGTCCCCACTGCCATGAGATCTTCCCGGAGCTCCTTCCTTGTTGTCCTTGGGTTAGCCTTGACTCTTCGGACAAGCCTGGCCTCGGCACGGGAGGAAACTTTCAAAGGCTGTCCAGGCCGTGGAAGGCTAACAGTAGTTCCATAAGCCTTCCACTTCCGGATGATGCTCCCAACAGTGGAGACAGGTAGGCCCAACTCCTTGGAAAGGGTTTTGTACCCCTTGCCAGCCTTGTGACCCTCCACGATCTTGTCTCTGATGGCCTTGGAATGCTCCTTTGTCTTTCCCATGTTGACCATGTATGAGTGCTGTTCACAAGTTTGGGGAGGGTCTTAAATAGTCAGAAAAGGCTTGGCAAAAGAGCTAATTAATCCACACATGTGAAGCTCATTGTTCTTTGTGCCTGAACTACTTCTTAATACTTTAGGGGGACCAAACAGAATGCTGGTGGTTTGAGGGGTTGAATAATAAATGACCCTCTGAATTAACTTTTAACGCTTTAAAAATGGCTGCAGTGCATTTCCCACTTCCAGGCTGATCTACAGTCCAAATGTCACAATGCCAAGTTAATTCCGCATGTGTCAACCACCTAAATCTGCAGGGGGTTGAATACTACTTGTAGGCACTGTATGTAACATCCACATTTATAAATCCCAGCAGCACAGATTAGAGTTCCTAGGTGTAAACAGGTCGGCAATCGCCCAACAAACGAGCAAAATGCGGCTCATCATCGGGTGATTGGATATTTATGGAGGAACAAAAATCCTTGCTCTCGGCAACACTGCAGAAGTGCTGCCGATAGCATGAATCTGTAGAGGACAGATTGCTCTACCGGTGATTGTTCTGTGCCATCATTCTTCATCATCCTGCAAACAAGCGCTGAATGACTTGAATATTATAAATCGCACTCATTCACCAGTCTGAATGCGGCGCTTGTACATGTAACCTAAATGTCTGAGTGTGACGGTGCAATATGTGAGCATTTAGGGCCCCACTTTAACCTTTTGCCCAGGGCCCCACTTTGCCTAAAACCGGCCCTGATCCTGGATATAGCCCCCACATTGGGATAGAGCAGCCCCCCCCCATCCTGGTACATTATCCCTCATCCTGGATATGGCCCCCACCCTGGTATATAGCCCCTATGCTGGGATATAGCACCCCTATCCTGGTATATAGCCCCCTTTTCCTGGATATGGCCCCCCATACTGGGATATAGCACCCCCCCATCCTGGTACATTACCCCATCCTGGATATGGCCCTTATCCTGGTGCACACACAAGAATAATAAACAATATAACTCAACTATCCCTCGTTCCTCTTCATGCTGAAAGTGTCAGCAGCCTGACGATGAGAACATAATCAGCTCTGCTACATTACGATGCCGCCATTGTCTCGCCTTCAAATGCTGTGCTGAAACTGTGATTGCATGCAGTCACTGTCAATCACAGCATCAGCATCTGGAGACAGGACATGGGCGGCACAGAATGAAGATGGCAATCAAAGTGTCATCATCCCGCCTCCGTATGCTGATGCTGTGATTGACACTGACTGCATGCAATCACAGTGTCAGCATCTGAAGGCGGAACAAAGCGGCACAGTAATGCAGCAGAGTGAATTATGTTATCGGCGGCGGGCGGAGGGGGAAACAGAGCCATGACATGTGTGTCAGCAGAAACGCATTGGCGTGTCACTGCTGGCACGTGTGTAATAGGTTAGCCATCACTGGTCTAGTAGCTGAGACAGGACCAGTGGGTGGCATACGGACACTCTGCATCATTTGTATCAATGTAAATGGTGCCCCATGTGTGCAAACATTATCTGTGTGCATAGTAAATGCCGCCAGTCACCTCCCCATGTATTAGTAGGTTGAGAATGATTGTATCGGTTCTGTGCACCTGTGTTTGCCTTTAATGGGGTCTAACTGCATCTTGCCAAGTGCATTTGTTAGATTTTTGTGGCTGCATATGGTAAATACTTAGGTGCCAACCTCTGCCGTCAGGTAGGGATATCTTTAAGGCTTAATAGGTTATTTGGCCCCTCCCTCCTGACTAATCATTTCCTGGATTATTACTTTACCCATATTTTGTTGGTTCACCTCTCTTTTTAAAAATTGAGTGTGTTTTTTTTCAGTACTTTAATAATATCTATTAAAAGGTATGTTTTAAAGGGTTTTCTTTTCATGTTTTTTGCCTTATTGAACCCTATGTGTCATTATTTTGTGGCTAATTCATTTTCCAACACTTTCAGATTTGGAAGTAATATGTTTGACTAGTTTAAAGGCAATGCATAATCAGAAAATGGGCTATTGTTTAAGTCAAGAATTTGTGTTAAATGTATTTTTTTTAAGAAATTGGCTTTTTTTTCACATGTAGCAATCTTTTCTCAAAATATAAACGAGAAATCGTGCAGTTTTTACACTGGCTCCTGTGACTATTTGAGGCTCTACCTGTTGTTCCAGGAAATGCACATGTACTTATCAGCAATATACTCAGTCCTTACCTTTTGCATTGAAGCATCTAATGAGCGAGTGCAAAGGTCATTGTGACAGGAGGAGATTAGGGTCAGCTGTGACATCATGTGGCACTCTAGTGGTCCTGTTACCACAGTGGAATTGCCTCCCTCACCGGGGGTGATGTCATGCCTGGAAGCAGGAGGAGGTCTCCACACTTGGTAACACTAGCATGCAACACCATTCCTTACTCCAGGCCTGAAGGGGAAACTCTAGAACCTGGCTTCAGGGTAGCTGCCCTATAAACTAAGGTCGGAGGCGGGGTTAAGGAGAATGTCTGGAGAGGGAAGAGACAGGAAGTTGAGGAGAGAGTTCTGGGGAGTGAGCTGCGATAGCGCTCACCCTGAAGCTAAGCACTGACGAAAGAACGCCAGAGTCCTTGGCTGTGTGGGTGCTGCACGCCCCGACAGCCGAATCTGGAGGGCAGGAGACTGCAAGTCTCCTTGCAGCACTGAACATCCAGAGGCACAGCAGCATGCTGAGTGCCTGGAGCTACCTTCAACGAGGTGGCACCTGAGATAGGCTCGTGCTGCCTGCCATATGGGTCAGAATCAGCAAACAGGAGAAGGGCCACAGCATTGCTACAAGATGCAGGGACCAAAAGAGAGAGTGCAGTGGGAAGGCCTCCAATCCCTTCTGGTGAGGTGAATCCCTGAATGCTTCCAGGCCGGCTAAACCCCTTCTAACACCTGTAAATAGTGCCCCGGACTGCAATACCATCTATCAAGTAAAGGTAACAGAAACTGCACCACTTTGTGTCTTCCAATTATTACTTGCACCTCTTTCCTGCACCCCAACGATCATCACCATCGCTACTATTCACACCATCCCTGGGGCCCAGCTCCATCTGTGGGGAGCTTCACCATCCCGGCTGCACTACCATCTGCCCCAGCGGTCATATGCTGCAGCGTCAGCCACCCCTGGCAGAGTACCACAGGTAGTGTCACGAATTATCCCCTGTAAATAATCTTCCTTACTGCATGCCCAGGGCTATGGAGCCGGGTCACCGCCACCGTGACCTCCTACCAACCGACCGGCCTGGTTCCGAGTATCCGACGGCCATGCCAGGCGTCGCAATCACATATTGTGATTCATTATCAGCTGTGTATAAAGGTGCCAGCGGTCATTGTAATCCTGCCTTTGGTGGGATGTAAACTGCTGAAAACATTTTCTGATTGAACAGGAATTTTGAGTTTAAAAAAAGAAAAAAAACGTTAAGAATCTTAAATTTTTTTTTTAATAAAAATCATTGAATGAAAAAATATTTCAAGAAGTATATGTGCCGCTAAAACCTAATTTAAACAATTGATCATTTTCTGACGATACATGCTCTTTAAAGAGAACCTGTTGGTACAAATTTGTAATGTAAAGTAGAGACATGGCTGTAATGGTGCTGTAATACTAATACCTTTGATGAAGAAATATACTCTGTGGTTCTTGTTTAATTACCATATGATCTTTTCTGTGATTAGTGCACAGTGCACAGGATTTTTTCTCCCTGTCTGTGATTCCCTGGTTCCTCTACATGCTCTCGTCTGTGATTTATCTGCCTCCCCTGTTTGAAATCTCAGCAGTGTCCTATGATTCTCAGACTAGAGGCAAGAGGAGGGCTGGGGAATCACAGACAGGGAGGAGAGAACCCAGTGTACAGTCCGGCCCCTGTACACTGAAAACTAATGTAGCAGAAAACTTCAAATGATGGTTACAGAAGAACCACAAAGCAGATTTTTTTTTACCAAAGGTCTCAATTTAATCAGTATTACAGCGTCATTACAGCCATGTCTTTAGTTTACATTACAAAATCATACTGACAGGTTCTTGTGTATGGAGCAAACTTCTCACCTGTCACATTCCTGTCCATTGTCTTAACAGGACAGCAGTTTGTCCAGTTAGTTATTTGGTCTATGTGTGTTTGGAATAATAAAATTATTTGTTGACGAGAGCAACATTGCCGCCGAGAGGCATGTAAATACAAGCTGCTTATTTGTAAGAATCTTCCAGATTTTCGGATGATTTCCATGGTAACTATCTAATGAAAACCCCACAGCCATCTGTGCACATTGATTGATCATTTTACATGGCAGAAATGTTTTTGTTTAATGTTAAAAAACCCACATAGTAATAGATACATATGTACACACATAAATCTATAGGACCCACAAAATCTCATTTATTATTTTAAACCACTTAATGTCTGTGCGTCTACTCGAGGCTTTGTAATTTAATGTAAATGAACCATTGATCGAAATCTCCCAGAATGAGTCTGGGCCTAAAAGTAATGTATTCTATACTTAGTACGTTAGTGACCCCACGCTATTATGCAGATTGCGTGTAACATGTAATATGTGGCACACTTCTTTTGCAATAGTCACACTAACATCAATAATAAGAATCATAAAGAAGTGAATAAAGAAAGGCGGCACTCACCATGTAGGCTGGTGGAAGAGTGTTTTAATCCAGGTGGCTTAATCCATTAAAACATTGTTGGTGCGGTGGGGAGAGGGAGTGAGAGGCCGTCGGAAGACGGTACCGTTCCGCATCGTGTAGTGATACTTCTGCGGGTTCCGATACTGGAACCCGCAGAACTATCACTACACGATACGAAACGGTACCGTCGTTACGACGGCCTCTCACTCGCTCTCCCCACCGCACCAACAATGTTTTAATGCATTAAGCCACCTGGATTAAAACACTCTTCCACCAGCCTACATGGTGTGTGCTGCCTTTCTTTATTCACTTCTTTATGAATCTTAGATTGCTTGTTCTAAGGCTGTGCAACACCAGGCACCGGGGGATAGCCGACAGGACTGTTAGCAGAGCTCCACGTGTGTAGTGCCCTGGTCAGTGGACTTTTCTCTGCACGAGTTTAATAATAAGAATAATTGGTGTGCTACTTTGTAGTCTTGTGTTTCTGAAGACGCAGCGAAAAGATACAAGCAAAAATACAACTTGGTAGACTTCAAATCCTTCCTTTATACCCTCTGCCAGCAAAACCCACCTTCCCTTGCTATAATCATTATCACAATAGAGATAGAAGTATGCTGATGTAAGAATGTTTATCCCGTTATATAGCACCATTCATTCCACAGCTCTTTACATATATTGGTAGCACTGTCCCAGTTGGGGCTCACAATCTAAATTCCCTAACAGTATGTCTTTGAAATGTGGGAGGAAACCCATACAAACACAAGGAGAGCATACAAACTCCTTGCAGATATTGTTGTTGGGATTTGAATCCAGGACCCCAGTGCTGCAAGACTGCGTGGCTAACCACTGAACCACCATACAGTGCTACCCACTAAGCCACCGTGCTACCATTTGATGTGTACTTTCTGGAGGTTTAATGGCACAGATTAGGCAACAAGAATGTTTAACCTTGAGCTCCAGGACTCCACTAAAACGTCTGTAAAAGGGCCTTCACCAATTTCATGTCATTTATTGAGAAGGGTATATTTTTATTGCACAATATGCACTATATGGGACACACAGTTGCCTGAGTGTCCCATACAGATTGATCCAGGCAACACTTCAAGATGAAATTCTACATGCATTTTTGCTCTATCTATCTATCTATCTATCTATCTATCTATCTATCTATCTATCTATCTATCTATCTATCTATCTATCCATTATCTATCTAATCATGATTTATGTACAACCCTGTTTACTTTGCCTATCCAAAGAAAAACTTTCATGGCATGGGCTGATTTCTCATCATACCATCTAACTTGGGTGCTGTTCCCATTTTTTGCATTTCTGTATTTAAAACACTTTAGTGATAATCTTAGGGACCCGTCACACCAGGCGACGTCGCGGAGATGTCGGCGCGACGGGCGGGAGCGCGCACGTTTTTGGCGCCCGCCAGAGTCGCCATCGCATGTTTACATGCGGCGACACCTCCGCCGAAGCATCGGTGATCTGACAGGCGGCGGCGCCGCTGGGGTGTCTAAAACACCAGCGGCGATGCTGTAACATGGGAGCCTATGGCTCCCATCGCCTTTCAGATCGCTATCCCCCTGTTATATGGGGCGATGTCTACACATCACCCCTGAATGCTCGCCTAGTTTAGAGCACTGATGTGAAACCAGGCGACCACTCAGAGGCGATATGTAGCGATGACATCACCCCATTACATTAGGCGACGCAGGGGCGATATCGGCGCCGATAGGCCACGCCCCTACGTCACCTAAGAAATCGGCGGTGCCGTCATCAAGTGTGATGGTACCCTTAGAGTCTTTGCACCCATTTTTGTATGGAAATGTGCTGCTCATATCTATCTACCTATCTATCTATCTATCTATCTATCTATCTATCTATTGTCATCTATCCAGAGGCAAATCTAGGTTTTTCTGCACCCAGGGTAAAAAAAAATCAGTTTGTTGTGCCCACTAATACACCACTTGAGTGCCCATCATTTGATTTTAATACTGAGGTCACAGTCTCACTAGTGTGAGACTCACAGAGTTCTAACATCAACATCATCCAGTGGCCGCCTGCTCCTGGACAGGAGCATGCAGCTCCATAGAAATACATGCAGCTGCACGCTCCTGTCTGGAGGCGGCCATGCCGGGGTGATGCGATGAGATCTCGCAAGTGGGACCACAGTCTTATGGTACCTTTAAACGCCGCAACAGGATGGTGGCAACAACCGTGGTACATGAGAGAAATGTATCTTGCACCGCGAAATCAACCCGAGGTAGCGGCATGTGAAGACGGTTGTTGCCACCCGCCACTTGATGCACCTGTTTCAGAGCAGTGCCCTAAAACAGGTTGATTTCAAGGCGAAGGTTGCGGCCTGTATCGGCGTGTAAAAAGGAACCGAAGGGTTGTTTCGACACCAAGCTATGTACCTGGGGCGTGACACAGGCTCCGGGTTACCGCGCCCCATCAGCGATCATTGGTGGAAGCTCCTGCGTTACGATTGGTAGACGCTGCATAGGGCGGCATATTTAAGGAGCTGACCAGTCACACTACACAATTGCTCAAGCGTCATGTATTAGTCAGCCTCCTGCGCTGGCTGCCCAATCATGATGTTATTGCTTTGTCCTATCAGTGTACGGAATTCTCGTAATCCACAATTGTGGCACGCCTATGTGTTGTCCCTGCTGCCTTTGTTCCGCCCATATTACCTTGTTATAGCGGCGTGTAAATGAGGTAAGGTGAGCTGCAGAAAATAACTTGTGGCACCCGGCGGTGTATCCAGAGATAGATGTAACATACCGTAGCGCACCTTGTTGCGGCGTGTAAAGGTGGAGCGATTACCGTTTGCAACCGTTTGTGCGTGCTCGTGCACGTGAAGCACCCGGTTGTTGCCACCATCCTGTTGCGGCGTGTAAAGGTACCATTACAGCCACAAGCACAACAGGGTGCAAGTGTTTCATTGAGATATATTGGGCATCATTTTCCACCCAGCATTCAAGCTCTAGAAGAGATTGTTGTTGAATAATGGAAATAGAAGTTCCGATTTGTCACTAAATTGTTAATTTTATTCCCACAAGATTTGGTGCTGTACTTAAATATAACGGAGGTGTTATAAAATACCAGAAGTAGTAGTTTTTGATTTGGGGTATATTTATCTCTGCATCAACTACTGTGAGTAAAACGGAAGCTTTTGTAATAAAAGTTATAATATTAACCTTACTTTTATGTTATGAGTTAAAAAAAGGCTCAATGTAACTCAGTCTTGCCGAAATTTGGGAAATTTTTCTTGTGTTCAGTAAGATATTGATTAAAATCTTACAATTCAAAGTGGGTGTACTCATTTATGCTGAGCACTGTATATACACTTTGGAAGTGTGAAGGCTTTTTAATAGTGACCTAAGTGACCAGATAGATCAATTTAGATCTGGGTATTTACATATGTTATTAATGGTTATATATGTGTATCTATTTATGAAATACAGATATACTATATTTGTAAACCTTTTTATTTGTGCATTTTGAAAAATTAAAGGATCTGTCGGGTATTTTAAATTTTTATCATTTCATGTGCCAGCGCACATCAATTCCACTAAGGACAACATCTGCAAACATGTTTTCCCCGTGTTTGCATGTGTTTCCACTGGGTTCTCCAGTTCACTCCCACGCTCCAAATACATACTAATAGGGAATGTAGATTGTGAGCCCCAATGGGGACAGTGATGATAATGTCTGTAGAGCAGTGTGAAACATTATGGCACTATATAAGTAAAATACAAATAATACTTAGTGGTGCTAGCAGTACCACAGCTGGGACCTGTATTGTATTATTTATTTATTATGTGTGCATTAGCTCCTATTAAGCTGACATACAGGTGCATCTCAATGAATTAGAATATCATCAAAAAGTTAATTTATTTCAGTAATTCAGTACATAAAGTGAAACAAATACATAGTCATTACAAATAGAGTGATCTATTGCAAGTTTTATTTCTGTTAATGTTGATGATGATGGCTTACAGCCAATGAAAACCCAAAGGTCATTGTCTCAGAAAATTAAAGTAGGGAGGATGAAGGGTCTAAGAGATAAAATATTACATAAATATGTATTACAGGCTTCACCTTGTGTGGCTGTGAGAGTCACAACCACTATATAGGCATATCACGCGTTTCAGAGCTCTCTGGCCCCTTCCTCAGGACAAATCAATATCATATTGCCATGTTTCAGGGTATTTCTGGGAGCCCTGAAATGCGTTGACTAATAAATGAATATCATATTCACCCTTTGGTGTCTTGTGGAATATAGCAGTGCGGTTTTTAACCCTTCATCCTCCCTACTTTAATTTTTTGAAATAATGACTTTTGGGTTTTCATTGGCTGTAAGCCATAATGATTAATATTAACATAAATAAACACGTGGAATAGATCACTCCGTAATGACTCTATATAATATATATGTTTTACTTTTTATATTGAAATACTGAATAAAATTAACTTTTTGATGTTATTCTAATTCATTGAAATGCCCCTGCAAAGAAAATAAAAAAGTCCTGCATCTCAACTACATTTTTAATCTAAAATTATATCTAACACTTTTTACTTTTTTTATATATATATTTGGATATTCCTAGAGCAATTATGCCATTTTGGGGTGTATGGAATATTATGTTAATTATGTAGTATTAATAGTGCTCTAATTTAGATCAAACTACATTTCTAAACGGTGACATGTTTTTTTTTAAAACCTTTTTAAATAAATTAATATAAGGACTAATATTGGCGAATAATTTTGTACGGTGTATAGTGTTACAGAATACATCACAGAGGAGCAAAGACGCTTGTTTTAAATGTATGCAGTATTATGTTTAGCTGTGCAATAATAGGCAATTAGGTCACATTCCAGTGACGAGTGCCTACCTGAGTCTGGCACGCACTACAGCATTGACAGCCTATCACGATTATCTGCAGTCTATTGATTCTAAGTGACCAGAGACTTTGCCTCCTTGAGGCCATGTGAAAACACTTTGTGGTTTCCATTTTTGAAAGTTGTCAGTCTCACTGACAATTTCACGGGGAACGCCAAAGATTGATGGGACAAGGGAGGCCAACCAATCTGTCACCATGAGAGGAACAGATTAAGTCATATTGGCAGACTGTTGGGAAAATGTTTGCATTGCAGCTGTTTGTACTTTTACCTGTTGTCTTGCCCACTTCCCCTCCTTTGTATGGATCGTTGCGGAGGAAGCAATGTATTGAACACCACCAACAATAACTGAACGTGCAGCTATTGTTTTGCCGATAGAGTATTCTGACTTTGTGTTTGTTTTGTACATTTTCAGAATTTTATTGACTTGCCTTATATTTGCCTGAGGATGAGATTATCATGCAGTTTAATAAGTGATACAATCTGTGTTTTAGAGGATGGCCATACGGGGAACGTGCCTGAGATACCCAAGCCGGTGAATACCCCAATAATTCCGCCTTCGTCAAGCAGCCCTTCAGGTGATTACAATTTGACGTTATTCTCCAGGTTTAATGTATTCATGTCAGTGAAAGTTGTCTGTCTGTTCTGGATGTTGTGTGGCAGCTAAGCTACTTAGAACCATTTAGGATTCACAAAACACACAAGAGGAGGATTTCTAAAGTAAGCCGGTTTATACAAGGCATTCCTTCCTGAATTACTTTGTAATGACTCAATTAGCTTTCATTTCTGCACAAAGGAGATTTACTTGCATAAATTAGCTTATCATCATTGAGGAAGTGTCACCGCTAAAGGACAGTTTATAGATACAACATGCAGTCGCTGTCACACCTATGAGAATGTAATATAGACATCTGTGTATACTTTGTGCTTGAACAGAACAGACTTCTGCCATTCAGAGGCTGACAGGGGACAACAAGTAACCCAGGGGACTGGCAATGTAGACGTTTGTGAAAAGGTCAACTTGACACAGGCTCTGACAATCGACCCACAGTTCTGTCTTCTTTGATAAAAATCAGATAAACCTAAGACCACTAATTGATCTGCAGCTTGTTTAAATGTTGGCCATGCATATCTTCATTGCATATGATTATAGCAAAAAGCAATCGAATTGGAGAAAAGAGAGGCTCAACAACTACAGCAGATGCATAGAAATGAGTGGAGGATAGAAGTCTGAAAACAAGGAAGTTTAGCGATAGCATCTTACCGTAGTACCATTGAGTATCGTTATTCATCATATACCTTCCTCTAAAGTTGGGACATATTTTAGCTAAAGCTTCGGAATTGTTTTTTTGATATTGTGGCAATAGCATTTTTTTTATTGCCAGCAGCTATTTTTCTCGAGCCTCCCATACGTTAGCACAAGTTTGTATTTGTTCTGAATGGGGAGAGGGGAGTAATCATCTGGTGGTTTATCTCTCCTGAGAGTAAAAGGATTGGGCATGTTGAAATCCACGTGCTCTATCTATAGCTCCTTTGAGAGCCAGGAGGTCCCCTTACACATTAGATGATTGGCAGTGTTATCCAACTAATGTATATGGTCAGTATGCATTGGCAATTTTCTTGTGGCTCTTTTTTTCTAAAGAACCCTAAATCAGCAACCTGTATTTCTGTTTTATATTACATTGAACATACAGAATGTAAATGGCAGGATTTATCAAAGCTTTTATGCCACAAAGTGTAGAAAAACGTTTGAGTCGCAACGTTTAGTGTTTCCACTGCAATTTTTATCAGCTCCACTAAAATAGATAGAGCTGGGGCAAAACTGAGAGTGGCCTCACCCACTCATCCAGGTCATCGAAGTACCTGTATTCTTTACACTATTTCTGGCGTAGTGCAGAGAGATGCCACACCAGTCTTAATAAGTTTGGTGCCTCTTCTACTCCATTTTGACTGGCACAGTGAGACTGTGCTTACCACCATTCTTAATGAATTGCCCTAAAAAATGGTATGATTACCAAGAAAACACATATAGCAGCCGACTGATCAAAGTTTTATCCACAAATATGGCATAAGAGCTTTGAAAAGTTGCAACTTTTGTGGTACAATATAGACTTGAGCAAAAATTTGACTTTTGACATTTCAAAGTCACTTTTGGAACAACTTCACCAAAATGGGTGGAGCTGGGGCAGGGTCTTGTAATGTTCCCCACAAATTAATCAAATCTGCTGGTGTTTTTTACTCCAAAAATGGTCCTCCAAGACTTGTCTGTAATAACATTTCTGGTGCACTGCACAGAGGCGCGCACCATGTACTACAAGTGCTGAATTTATTAAGTGACACACACCTCTTAATGAAATCGGCACCTCGTAGTCTGTCAACATGGCGTAGTGTTAGCTTGTGCTATGCCGGCCTTGATGAATTGACCCCATAGGTTGCAAAATATCAAAGCTTTTACGCCAAAAAAATGACATATTGGTTTTGACAAATTGTATCAGAGTTTTGCACCAGAATTTGTGACATGATTTTTCTCCCAGCACAGCAAGGTTGAATGGGGACTGAGCTGTGTTGGATGGGTCTCAGCATGGGTGTGATGCCACAGCTTGTCTAATTCATTATGTGCTGTGGGGTTTCCATCGAGGATTGAAATATGATTTGTGGGAAGGCGCATGGAGTCCGCTCGTCATGAATCAGAAGCATCTGACTCCACCCCATCTCCTCATCAAGAATGGTAAGAAAAATGCATATTGATGAATCAGGACCACAGTTTCTCTTACCAAACCTCATCTTCTGCTCAGTTCTGTTGGTGATCTCAGGTACCAGAAAACGGAAATGATGATTCCACATCCATGAAGGCAACTTAATACACATCTAATATTCAAAGTCATTATTCCCATTGGAGATGATTTCAGACCCCCCATCTCCCCCAAGACTCATATAGGAAAAATGTTGTAGCCTAAAAAAATAAATAATAATAATAATAATTTTATTCATATAGCGCCAACATATTACACAGTACTTTACAATTTGGAGGGGACATGTACAGACAATATGAGACAATACAGCGTAACAAAAATTCAAAAACCATGAGGAGTGAAGTTCCTGCTCGCAAGCTTACAATCTATGAGGAAATAGGGGAGGCACAAAAGGTAACAGTAATAAATGATGTCATATATGGTCCAGCCATCAATATAATAATTAGGGGATTCACGTAATGCTGCATGAATCGGTCATCGGTCGGGATCTGTACAAGTACAGATAAAGTGCTATATTATGCATGGGGGACAGACAGACAGTCTGCAGGTGCAAACAGATGACACAAGAGGCCAGATTTGGAAAAGGGAAGATAGGAATAGTTAGACAAGTGAGGTGAGGTGATAGGCCAGTCTAAAGAGATGCATTTTTAAGGCTCGCTTAAAACAATTGGTGTTGGGAATTAATTGAATTGTTTTTGGTAACCTGTTCCAGAGAATTGGTGCAGCTTGTGAGAAGTCCTGGAGATGGGAGGTTCGGACTGTAGCTGATGTCAGTCTTAGGTCACTTGCGAAGCGCAGGGCACGTGTAGGGTGATAGACAGAGATAAGAGAGGAGATGTAGGGCGGAGCAGAACTGTTGAGGGCTTTGTGGGTAAGAGTGATAATTTTATATTGTACTCTATAACGGATTGGCAACCAGTGCAATGACTGTCCCAGCATAGAGGCATCGGTGAAGTGGTTGGAGAGGAATATGATCCTAGCTGCTGCATTGAGGATGTATTGGAGAGGAGAGAGTTTAGTAAGAGGGAGACCGATTAATAGAGAATTGCAGTAATCCAGGCGACAATGAATAAGGGCAACAGTTAGAGTTTTTGCAGAGTCAACAGTAAGAAAATGTTGAATTCTAGAGATGTTTTTGAGATGTACGTGACATGAGCGGGCGAGAGACCGGATTTGGGGAGAGAAGGAGAGATCCGAGTCAAATATAACCCCAAGATAGTGGGCGGCTGCTGAGGAGTAACGGTAGAACCACATACAGAAATGGTAAATTTAGGTTTCGCAAGATTAGGAGAGGGAGGAAACACGAGAAGTTCAATTTTTGACAAATTCAATTTAAGGTACAGAGAAGACATGATGTTAGAGACAGCAGACAGACAATCACTGGTATTTTGTAGTAATGTGGAGGTGATGTCAGGAGAAGAGATGTATAACTCAGTGTCATCAGCATAGAGATGGTACTGAAAACCAAATCTACTGATGGTTTGTCCAATGGGGCAGTGTATAGAGAGAAGAGAAGGGGACCTAGAACTGAACCCTGAGGAACCCCAACTGTGAGGGGAAGAGGAGAGGAAGAGGAGCTGGTGAAAGATACTGAGAAGGAGCGGTCAGAGAGGTAGGAGTAGAACCAGGAGAGAGCGGTGTCCTTAACCCCAATAGAACAGAGCATAGAGAGAAGGAGCTGGTGATCCACAGTAACGAATGCAGCTTAAAGATCCAGGAGGATCAACAGGGAGTAGTGACCATTAGATTTAGCTGTTAGTAGCTCCTTATAAAAGGTCAACTAAAAGGTCAGAGCTTAATAGTGACTATGTTGCCCTTGCGCAATAGTAATGCCCAGTGGCGTAACTTGAAGCCCATGGGCCCCGATGCGAAAGCTCCAACAGGGCCCCCAATTATCACAAATATTTAATAGCATTAGTCTTTTTTTCCATAGGCCAAAAGCTCTTTTGGGGCCCCCTAAGCTCCAG
Organism: Allobates femoralis; assembly: GCA_033576535.1. Classification (NCBI taxonomy): domain Eukaryota; kingdom Metazoa; phylum Chordata; class Amphibia; order Anura; family Aromobatidae; genus Allobates; species Allobates femoralis. Next base: position 474,726,174 of record JARQOC010000005.1, read on the forward strand.
GACCCAGTTGTGATTGTAACCTGTGCACCTGTTGTAGTTATGCCCCTGGTAATGCCCAAGTCCTCTCATTTATGGACTTCCATGAGTTAGGGAAATTAAATTGTAATCTCCACTATGGCTGAGTGTAAAATTACTAGTCAGAATACCATTATATAGGAAAAAAATTTAGCAAAGAGTTATACAAATAAATTATATTTCTGTTATCATATGTCAAATGAGGCATTTGAAGCTTCCCTAAAAATAACATGTGCAGACAGATTACACAACACTGGACAGAAGAAGATGTATTTCTTATCAGGGTTTAGCACCTCTATGAAAGCAAAAGCATAGTGGTCCTATCTTAACTCTGTCCTGTAAGGAAATGTAGTCTGGGTCGTCCCTCTCAGCTTTGCGGGCCATATACATCACTCCTCTTCTGCTGTCAGGAGAAGGGTGGACATGGAGACCATGGGCAGGAAGTCCCTTTTCATTCTTTCCCTTGTATGACATGTGGACAGGAAACAAACGGCTGATTCCAGGGCCCACACAGGAAAGCAGAAACTGGTTACCATGAGTTTGTTCGCTCGCAGAAAGGAAGTAAGCACATCACATTGTGTGTCACCACTGCAAGGCACTAAAAATGTCTTCAAAATTGTGTGAAAACCACTTCTAAGTTCTGCTTTTTATTCATTGCCAGCCACAAAGAATTCTTCAGCCTTGATCATTCATTGCCTTCCACTTCATACAGACCCACTATATAAATATAAAGTATTTAATGCTTTGCAGTCGTTACATCCGTAACTTGTCAACCTTTTTTTTTCTGCAAAGGCTTCAACAGCATGAATATGAAGATAACTTGCCAAAAGTCCATGCCGAAATGATCTATTTATCCTGACAACTGATTTACAAAGAATGTTACTTATGTTGTTGAACTACAGAGTTTTCCAGCCAGAAAAAAAGCCAAACCACATATTATCATTCTGTTAAAATTGCCTGAGACTCTAAAAAGTACTGGTTGAAAGAATACATGTCTAATATTCATACTATTGTGGCCAGTTTTAACTATACTATATTTTAACATTGCTAATTAGTCCACGCTCAAAATTATTATATATATATCAAAATATTAATAGACCAACAAAAAAAATTGGGAAGCAATCAAAAATTGTACGTCAGCCAACTTTTACTGAGGTTTTTCCAGTATTTCATAGGTCTTGCCCCTCTACACCCCTTAAACATATCCTTTCCTCATGGCTTTCTGCACATGAAGATATAATTAAAGGGAAACTGTCGAAAGGTTTTCTTAATGTAAACTAAGGCCACCCCCTTTACTTGCCTATTTTATAGCAGTCTGGCAACCTGTATATAGGTCTCCAAACCATTCTGCATATTCCAAAAAATACCTTTTGTAATTTCTGTCCCATACACCGTGGTGTGGTTTGACGGGCATTGATGGTCTTGCACAGTGCCTCCTCAATCTCAGCAATTGCCATTCTCCTACCCTGCTTCATATGGATTACGCTTCCTATGTTGTCCATTCTCTTCACTCTCACCTACTGAGGGCAGAGCAAAGTCCTCTAATTAGCTTTAGACACAAAGGCTCTAGCTGATGATGGGTCATCCTCACATGACACAAGAAATTCTCGTGAAGAATCGCTTTCAATGAGGTTTCGGTAATGTCTTGGAGATTTGTCAACTCTTCTGTGACTTTGGAAGATCTGTCTTTTTCCAGGAGCATTCTGGGTGTATTAGGAAAAGTGGCAGTAAATAAGTAAATACCATAATCAGTGTGCTACCTTAAAGTGAACCACCCACCAAGATTTATCCACCTGTAAATCAGTGCAGCAGGTGATTGAATTGAGCAGCATGATATCACTATTTGTTTTTTTTTTCCTCCTCCCCTGTCTTTCTGCTGTAAGATGACCTCACCTGGATGAGTCTGGATGAGAGGGAGGGGGAGAGGTTCGGCTTACAGCAGAAAGACAAACCCACAGGGGAGGAGTAAAAAAAAGCCCAAAGGCTGCATACTCACGATCAGTATAGCAGCGTTTTGCTGCTGAGTCTAGAATGCTGCGTAGTGCAGTATCAGCACAGTGGATGGGATTTTAAGAAATCCCATGCCCACTATGATTAACCTGACTGCAGCATTCTTTCAGCTGTGGTGCGGGCATTACGCTCCTCCTCCGCATGTTCATTTCATGCTGCAGAGTCGGAAGCAGATCTCCTTGGGTGACTGCAGGGAGAAGCCGCCTCGCACCCGCCGCACACGGTGAATACCCCCTCAGGTCCGGAGGAGCTGCGCCCAACACGCAGATCCTCCGGACCGTGAGCACATACCCAAATAGTGATGTGATGCTGCACATGTCAATTACCCTATCACCTTGCACTGATTTACAAATGGCTAAATCTTGGTGGTTGTTTCCCTTTAATCATGCATTTACTGTTTATGGGTTAAATGAGTTGTCTCCTTCTAATAAATGGGAAAAATGGTGAAGTGCTAGAAACTAGCAAAGCTAGTAACTTTTCAGTTTTTCAATAAGTGCAAGCACTAAAGAGTTTCAGTTTCATAAAAATTAAACTTTATTAACATATAAAGCAAAAGACAATGAACCGTTCAGGTAATGATTTCTATGAATGCTATTATGGTAGACAATTTGTGACCATGAAAGTATTTAATTGGTTATGGCATGTTGTGGTTCTGAACTATTTGTAACTTTTCAATTTACCTCACTCCTCCTCCTGCTCCTCTTCCAATAGAAAAAAAATAATAATTAACTATTTAAAATCGTTTTACATCACAGAACGAATCAGCTGTGATCCCTGGCTGTAATGTCTGTCTTGTCTTTTACTTTCTCTCTGGCCCAGGAACTGTGGTATATCCGACCTGTTCCTGTTTGGCCGGACACATACATTACACAGGGGTACATTTATAAAAAATATCCCAGGACAGGAACATTTTTTAACACATCCAATTGTGGAACTTACCCATGTATAAGCCGACCCCCCTACTTTTGCCCCCAAAAACTGGGAAAACTTATTGACTCGCATATAAGCCGAGGGTGGACCCCAGCACAGGTATACAACCCCCAGCAGTGTGGTATACAGGCCCTCCCAGTGGTATACAGGCCCCAGTAGTATGGTATACAGCCACCAGGACAGGTATACAGCCCCCAGCAGTAAGGTATACAGGTCCCCCCAGTGGTATACAGCCCCCAGCAGTATTGTATACATGCCCCCAGCAGTGAGGGATACAGGCCCCCCCAGTGGTATACAGGCCCCAGCAGTATGGTATACAGCAGGCCCCCATGGTATACAGCAGGCCCCCAGGGGTATAAGCAGGCCCCCAAGGGTATACAGCAGGCCTCCAGGGGTAATAAGCAGGCCCCCAGGGGTATACAGCAGGCCCCCAGGGGTATACAGCAGGCCCCCAGGGGTATAAGCAGGCCCCCAGGGGTATATAAGCAGGCCCCCAGGGGTATACAGCAGGCCCCAGTGGCCACTCTCCCCCCCATCATGTGAAGAGCCCCCCACACTTTGCAGAGTACCCCACTGCATTATCTTACCATCCAGGTCTTCTTCACCGCGGGTCCTCCAGTCCATCCTCACGCGCTGTGTTCCCGGTCTCATGTGACCCGGCGGTCGCAGTGGAATGACGTCATCGTGCCGGGTCACGTGAGACCTGAGCACAACGCGTGATGATGACTGCAGGACCCGCGGTGAAGAAGACCCTGGATGGTAAGATAATGCAGCGGGGGGCTCTGCACAGTGTGGGGGGCTCTTCACATGATGGGGGGGCTAGTGCCACTGGGGGGCTGCTGTATCACTGGGGGGCTGTATGCACGGCTCCCCCTGCCGCTGTGATGGGTGGGGGAAGCCGTGCATATCTAATGAGCGGCACCACGTGATGGGCCGCTCAGTCATCAGCCTCCCCCAGCCTTCTCACCATAGGATTACCATATTGACCCGTGTATCAGCCGAGGGGGTGACTTTTCAGCCCAATTTTTGGGCTGAAAAACTCGGCTTATACGCGAGTATATACGGTATGTTTATTCTAAGATCTATTAACTAAAATGTACAATTATTCGTGGGACAACCCTTTTAAATAATAAGAAGCTTTAAGATTAAAAAATGAAAACAATTACCGTATATACTCGTGTATAAGCCGACCCGTGTATAAGCCGACCCCCCTACTTTTGCCCCAAAACCTGGGAAAACCTATTGACTCGTGTATAAGCCGAGGGTGGACCTCAGCACAGGTATACAGCCCCAGCAGTGTGGTATACAGGCCCCCCCAGTGGTATATACAGGCCCCAGCAGTGTTACAGCAGCAGCCCCAGTGGTATATACAGCAGCAGCCCCAGGGGTATACACAGCAGCAGCCCCAGGGGTATACACAGCAGCAGCCCCAGGGGTATACACAGCAGCAGCCCCAGGGGTATACACAGCAGCAGCCCCAGGGGTATACACAGCAGCAGCCCCAGGAGTATACATAGCAGCAGCCCCAGGGGTATACATAGCAGCAGCCCCAGGATACATAGCAGCAGCCCCAGGGGTATACATGGCAGCAGCCCCAGGGGTATACATGGCAGCAGCCCCAGGGGTATACATGGCAGCAGCCCCAGGAGTATACATAGCAGCGCCCAGGGTATACATGGAGCAGCCCAGGGGTATACATGGCAGCAGCCCCAGGGGTATACATGGCAGCAGCCCCAGGGGTATACATGGCAGCAGCCCCAGGGGTATACATGGCAGCAGCCCCAGGGGTATACATGGCAGCAGCCCCAGGGGTATACATGGCAGCAGCCCCAGGGGTATACATGGCAGCAGCCCCAGGGGTATATATGGCAGCAGCCCCAGGGGTATACATGGCAGCAGCCCCAGGGGTATACATGGCAGCAGCCCCAGGGGTATACTGGCCGCCCGCCCGCCACCATCAGTATACATGCGCCCCCCCTATCAGTATCCAGGGCCCCCCCATGCAGCCCAAACCTGTAAAGAAAGATCATTATACTTACACCTGTGGCCGCCGCCGTCGCCGCTCTGCACCGCGCTCCTCCATCTTCTTCTGTCTTCCTCCTCGGTCGCACAGGCAATGACCGACAGGAATAGTATTGGCAAACGTGGGGGCGCGTGCAGGCGCGGCGCGCGCAGGTGTAAGTAATGATCTTCTTCTTTGGCTGCAGGGGCCTGATACGAAGGGGGGGGCGAGTATACTGATGTGGCGGGCGGGTCAGTGTACTCGCGTATAAGCCGAGGGGTACTTTTCAGCCCGATTTTGGGCTGAAAAACTCGGCTTATACGCGAGTATATACGGTCCTCACCATTTTGAAAATTCCTACCTCTAAAGTAGTGATCGTTGATGGTCACTGTCTACTTACCTGTAGAAGTGTCATATACCGATGGGACCTCTGCAACCAATTGCTCAACCAAGCAATGATGTCTGAATGGCTCAAGACCATTATGGCCAGTGAATGGTACTGTGGTCACAAGTTTAAACAAAGACTGACCAGCAACACCAATAAATGGGAAAATGTGAACAGGTGCCAGCTGAAAAAAACATGACTACAAAAAATTATACAGTTGCACATTAGAACACAGACTGAAATTAAATAGAGACTATGGCCGTGTGTTACTGCAGTAGCAACGTTAAAGAAAAGGGAAAAAATACACTTGGCTTACTACTGCAAAATGGAACAGAGAAAATATGACACAGCATTACTACTGTTGGTATACTTGAATAAAGGAGATGCTTAGCTAATGTACTGGCCAATACATATGAGCCCGATAATTAATGACAATGTGCATTTCATATACACTACAAATTTAACAAAAGACTGATTTGGTGTTGCCGGTCAGTCTTTTGTTAAATTAGTAGACTGTGAGCCCTCGCGGACAGGATCCCCGGCCCTATTGTACCCGTATGATTGATTTGTCGATTTGTCGGAGTTTTTCGACCACTTGTCTTTGTCTACCCTCTAATTTGTACAGCGCCATGTATCCTAATAGCGCTATATAAATACCTAATAATAATAGTAGTATTTTTTTCTGGCTAAGCACCCCCGCCCTTCAGCCATGGTGGAATCACCTTTCTTTAAAACTAGGATCTTGTCTGTCCACACATGCAGATTTTCAATCGCACTTAGGCGGCCGTCACACGCTGCAATATCGTGAGCTGATATTGTTAGCGATCACGTGCACGCGCGATCGCTAACGATATCGCTCACATCGCTGGTGAGCTGTCACACAGACAGACTCACCAGCGATGTGGAGCAGCGAGATCGCTGGTAACTATGGTACACATCGGGTTACTAGACGCCGCGCGGCGCTTAGTAACCCGACGTTTACCATAGATACCATCTCCCAGCATAGGCTCTGCCGCTGGGAGATCGTTCATCGTGGTGTCACACACCACGATGAGGCAGATTGAACAAGCGATGATCGCTTGATATGAGCTCCGGTTCTCATGTTCTGCGATGTCACGATCAAGCGATTTTACATTGTAAAATCACTTGTTCGCACATAGCGATGCACAAACGATATCAACATCAAAAATCTTAGTGGTTCAGATTACTTGGCCCTCATATGCTTCCATTGGTTGCCAATCACCATAATGCTAAGTTTTTTTCAAATATGCCTACAGCACTAATGCTATGTCATATTTTCTTTATTCAATTTTACAATAAGCTAAGTGTATTTTTCCCCTTCTCTCTAATGTTCCTTCTGCAGTAAGGCATGGCAATAGTCTCTTAATTTGTTTAATGCGAAGTCTTCTGGTGTGCAGCTGTATATCTTTGTTACAGTGGTCACAAGGACACGTGGTACTTGAACAACTGTGGGGAAGTAATCAGAGATCACCAAAGTAATAATTATTATTTTTTATTATGAAGAATTTCCTGCCTTAAAAAATGTATTTCCTGGACAACACCTATAATATAGCACACATTTATTGTATCAGAGACTGATAAATACCACGCATTCTCTGCTGACTGTGCCCTACTTTGGCAGAATCAGATGTATTTAAATAGATACTACACAATAATATTCTGCCAGTAATTCCCAATCGTGTCACATTAGTGGGGGATTGCCATCTAGGACCTCCACCGACATTTTCAGTGGTGAAATGGCCTTGGTACGTGTCATCACAATGAAAGCCCTGGAAGCCGTAGAAAGCTACAAGCCCTCATCATTAGTGCAATGCTCCCTATCCAGAAGATATTACACGGCTTCTCTTGCAGTTGGGAATATAACAGAAATTAATTACCCACAAGGTGCAACTCATTTTTGCAAGATCATGAAATTCCTTTTCTTCTATTAAGGATTTGTCGAGTTTGTCAGTGACTTATCGTTAGAAGTAATTCTGGAGTAAGTTGCATGTTTTCTTTGACATTGTGCAATTAGCAATTTATTGGTACCATTCTCTCACATGGAGGAACTCTGAGGATTTATCGCTAAGTGTTTCATTTTCTCTATGCGCATTTAGTTATCAATACCGTTCATTTTGTAAAGCTGTCTATAAAGTGTTTTTTCGCATACTAAGTTATTTCAATTAATTTATTCCTGATCTATGCATTATGCACACAACTTGCTAATGATATGTAAATGTGGGTTATAAAGTGCTGTGGAATCCACCCGGCCTTTGCTGTTTAAAGATCTTATAACAACCTTAGATTGGCGGTAAAGTCTCAACTGTGTTGATACTTCCATCAAAATCAAATGATGCAATTTACATGCAGATTGCCATTGTCAAACACATGGTATCTTGTCAAAATATTTGGAAGGAGGATTTGTTCTTTTTTTCTTTCTAATTAACAATTTACCTACTTTTCAGTTAACTCTTCACATTCCACTTGAACCCTTTCATGACCGTCCAATATTCTGTTTTTGCGCATTATTTATTTCAATGCTATTATTTATTCCTCATCTTTTTGTAAAAGTCATAACATGTTTTATTCTCCCGTCGACCTATAGGATGTCGACTAACGTGAGGGTTTGTTTGTAGTAAATTGTAGCTTTGAAAGTAGCAATCCCAAAAGTCAAAATTAACCCTGTCCAGTCCCAGTCAGGCAGCAGCGCTTGAGTGAAGGCAAAGAGGGACTTCTGTAGTGTGGTGCCTTGAACCTTGTTTGCTAATATCCATGTTACCAGTAAGAAAATTGCCCCCTGACGCGCATTTCGCGTGGCTTCATCAGAGAGGGTCATCTTGAGAGATCTTACTCCATTCCATTTGCAATTCTCTAAGCAATTCATCTTTATTGTTATCGGTACAGTCTCCTACTCATTGTCCTAACAAATCCCAAAGGTGCTCTATAGGGTGTAAATCAGGTGATTGTCTTGGCCATTGCAACAGGTGAACATTTTTCTTTGCTAACCAATTTTTGGCTAAATCAGATGTGTGCTTGGGATCATTGTCTTTTTCGAATTTGCTGGAATTTCCAGCCCCTGCCTTACTTTGGTTTTACCATGTGGCAGCATTACATTCTTCAGTATATCTTTGTACATGGTAGCATCCATATTTCGATCAATTCTATGTAGTGGCCAATGGCAGATGCAGAAAAGCAGCCCTGAACCATGACATTGCCACCACCATGTTTCACTGTAGGTGTTTGGTATATTACATCATTATATTCTCCAATTGGGTGGTATATAACATGCTGGCCATCACTACCCAAACAGATTGAACTTGGATTCATCACACACAACACCTCAGACCAATCTCTTTCCATTCAAAATATTGATCAGACACAGCACCAGTAGTGTATACTTGGGTTCTTCTTTATTTTACCCAAAACGTGGGGTGCATGTCACTCCAGGGAGTTCCATCCGGATCTAATCCAATAAAAAAGCAAAGGACAGCGCCTCACACGTTGGTGGTAGCTTCTAAACATCTTTATTTCCAGTCAATACCAGCGACATTTCGATCAAAACATATGGTCTTTATCAAGCTCACAGTTACAATCAAATGACACCCTTTTATAGTGATAGACACCCCACCCTCATTATACCAACCTATTACAAAGCATAACAGATACTTAATCTAATACATGGTTGTATCTACTTCTAAAAAAATCACAGTCGATATCCCAGCAGAGTTCCTCTCTCAGAGAATCTCTCAATTCTTAGATCACATCCATCGGTATACTGTATGTCTCTCGTAAATACAAGTAAAAAGTCTGTGGTCCACAGATGTAAACAGAACTCTCATCCAATCAGCAGCATGCATTTAAGATTGTCATGGAAACTTTACATTACGTCATGCATCAGATGACCAAGGGAAGCGGCTCCTCCAATCCCTGGCTACCCGCTTCTGCGCATGTGGAGATCTCCCTCTCTTGATTGGTGCCCCTCACCTTTCTATTGCGCAAGCGCCGGCGTTCTGTCATCCCGGCTTCAGTGTTACCATGGTGCTGTCATGTACACATCCTGTTCGATCAGTGCGCATGCGTTAGATGTACTGATCCCGGTGTTTACATCAACCAGACGCAATGTTATTACTTAAGGCAGATTCTACAGTTCAAAATGCAAAATACATCTATTATTTCATTATCCACCTGACGTTAACTGTATCGGGCACTTACTATATAGATGGGGCAGTGGCACTAGTTCACATATCCTCTATGTCAAACCACAAAGAAGTTTTTTTTGGGGGCTGTCCCAGATCTGGAACAGAGACAAATATGCATATCTACACACACTTCCAGGTTAACATGATACTGTATCCCCTCCCATGGTACTACAACTTAATAGGTGAGTAAATGTTGAGACTAATACTTATTCCCTTATTAATGTAATGTTATATTAACCCCACATCTCCCCATTAATGTGGGTCAACATCATACTGTACAGCTAACTAGATCAATACCCTCCAGACTACTCAGGCTGGAACTAGATATGATACAATGGGAGTAATGCTGTGGAAATGTCCCCTGTAAATTATAAATCAAATCATTTTATGAGTCACAGTCAACTTATTATATTCCACTTCGTACCTTACTCATTCAATTATCAAACTCTATATATCCCAAATAAATGGGTTTACAACTAACCATATACAGGAGGATAGTATATCCAAAGCACTACAAATAGTGATGGGCGAATCCTAAATTACTCAGAATCGCTTGACTCTAGTGAGTCCGAGCCCGGGACTCGCTACTCGTTGCGAGTCTAGCGAGTCCAATTGTTAATGAAAGGGGAAGCGAGTAATAGCGAGTAGTGTGCGATTTACAAATCACAGATGTGTCTCGGAAGCTTCAGCCTGAAGCAATCCTAGTTTTGTCAGAGACTCTAAACTAGGATTGCCATTGATTTGCATTGGACTCGCTGGGAAACTCGCACAGATAAGAGTCCGGCTGTCTGCTCTTTGTGCAGGCTGCCGCAGCTCCAGGGTCCTAGAGCCCGCCTGCTGCCTGATGTAGCAGAGCTGAAATTGTTCTCAGTCTGCTCATTCCCTGTGCATAGACATCTATATCTATGCACAGGGGATGTAGCAGAGAGGACATTGCGTTTTGGACTGCGTCGGACGGAAGAGGATTTTTTTAATTAAAGATGGAGTCCCTAATGGCTTTTTTTTATTTCTAATAAAAAATTTTCTGTGTTGTGTTTTTTTAACCCTTAATTGGAGATTCTTAGTGGCTGGGTCAAACGTGGCCTGACATTAAGAATCTCGGGCTTAATACCAGCTTGTATAACAAAGCTGGTATTAACCCCTTTATTACCCAGCGTGCCACCGCCACCAGGGCCGCTGGAAGAGCGGGGTTCAGCGCCAGAGGATGGCACTTCAATGAACGCGCCATTTTCTGGGGCGGCTGCGGGCTGCAATTTGCAGCGGGGGGTGCCCAGAAAGCTTGGGCATCCCTGCGCTGCGGATTCCAGCCCCCAGCTGCTTAGCTGTACCTGGCTAGACATAGAAATTGCGCGGAGCCCCACGCATTTTTTTTTAATTATTTCATGAAATTCATGAAATAATAAAAAAAAAAGGGCTCCCCTATATTCTTGTGTCTGGCCAGGTACAAATAGGCACCTGGGGGTTGGGGGCAGCCTGTCGCTGCCTGCTGGATCCGGCTGGTTCCAGAAATACGGTGAAGACCATGTAATTTTTTTCTGAAAAATCAATAAAACAATCCTAAAAAAGGGACTGCATCTTTATTAACCCCTCGCCCATGGGGTTAATAAAGATTCAGTCCCTTTTATTTACATTGTTTTATGGATTTGTCAGAAAAAAATTTCACGTGGGCTTCGCCGTATTTCTGGAACCAGCCGGATCCAGCAGGCAGCGACGGGCTGCCCCCAACCCCCAGGTGCCTATTTGTACCTGGCCGGACACAAGAATATAGGGGAGCTAAGCAGCTGGGGGCTGGAATCCGCAGCACAGGGATGCCCAAGCTTTCTGGGCACCCCCCGCTGCAAATTGCAGCCCGCAGTCGCCCCAGAAGATGGCGCGTTCATTGAAGCGCCATCCTCTGGCGCTGAACCCCGCTCTTCCAGCGGCCCTGGTGGCGGTGGCACGCTGGGTAATAAAGGGGTTAATACCAGCTTTGTTATACAAGCTGGTATTAAGCCCGAGATTCTTAATGTCAGGCCACGTTTGACCCAGCCACTAAGAATCTCCAATAAAGGGTTAAAAAAACACAACACAGAGAAAATTTTTTATTAGAAATAAAAAAAAAAAGCCATTAGGGACTCCATCTTTAATTAAAAAAATCCTCTTCCGTCCGACGTAGTCCAAAACGCGATGTCCTCTCTGCTACATCCCCTGTGCATAGATATAGATGTCTATGCACAGGGAATGAGCAGACTGAGAACAATCGCAGCTCTGCTACATCATCTCTGTGAGCAGGCGGGCTCTAGGACCCTGGAGCTGCGGCAGCCTGCATAGAGAAGACAGCTGGACTCGGCTCGCAAAGTAACAGCAGTTACTTTGCGAGTTTCCCAGCGATTGCTTGCACAGTAATCAGACCAATGCAAGTCAAAGGCAATCCTAGTTTTGTCAGAGTCTCTGACAAAACTAGGATTGATATTGATTTGCATTGGACTCGTTTACTGTGCGAGTAATCACTGGGAAACTCGCAGAGTACCGAGTCCTGCGAGTCCCTTACTACTCGCCGAGAAACGAGTCCTAGCAAGTAGATTCGCCCATCCCTAACTACAAACCCATTTCCCATATATCCCAAACATATATTGCTGTTGGTAGTTAATTCCATATCTACTATGGGTATGTTTCAAAGACCACATTTCTCGTACATTTACTCACCCCACAATGTATCTTTATACCCTTAAGCCCACCAAGCTTACCCTTAGAGTACTCTACCCATATGGCAAGCACAATTCATATATATCATATTGACATGAGGATGCTTAATTTACATGTGCACATTCTTGTCCCCAGCAATCATAAGAAACATGGAGCAAGACATCCTGAGTCCGTATGGGGTATCCATTCATTTTTAATCTTCCTCATCAGCCGGGGTACCAGATTGTTCTACTGGGTTATTAAACACAGGGTTAAAAACATACAAGAAGGTGCAACAGAACCTCATCATTGATACAGAGATAAATGATTTCAATAAACAACCTCTTTGATTGTACTCTATATTCATCCCTTTTGGTTGTAGCGTATCTAGCTCAAAGATCCATCTGAGTTCCTTTTTTTTTAGCATGGCTATCCTGTCTCCACCTATCCTTGGGGGTGGGACATCATCTATTATCCTATATCGGAGCTGATTTACCGTACTACCAAATTCCTTAAAATGTTTTGGGACCGGCAGTTCTTTAATTCCCGTCCTAATTGTGCTTTTGTGCTTACCTATGCGCTTCCTCGCCTCCATTGTGGTCTCTCCTACATAGAGAAGACTACAAGGACAGCATATCACATTAATAACGAGCTACTAGCACAAGTATATCGCTTTGGAATGTCATATTTCTTGCCAGACCTTGGATGACAGAACTGGCGCCCTTTAAGCATATTACTGCAACTGGCACATCCCAGACATGGGAAATTCCCCAAGTTTGGACTGCTCAATGTTTTTTGTAGATCCCGTTTGGATGTCCCAATGTCCGATTTTACCACTCTGTCTCTCAAATTTCGACTCCGCCTATAGGAAAATAGAGGCTGCCTACCAAATTCCTCAAATACATGCCCTTTAAGCAAAAGCGGCCAATGTTTCCGTATTATTCCCGCCACCCTCCTGCTCAGTCCATTATACATAGTCACAAGTGGAATTCTATTGTCACTTTGCTTGTGTTCCTTCGATTTAGAGATTCACGGAACTGATCTAACTTCTCTCTGGTAGTGTTCCAAACAAAAAAGATGTTGTCGATGTAATGACGCCAGCCTCCTCCACATGGCGCCAAAATGATGACTTGTACACGTGTTCGCCCTCCAGGACAGTCATATAGGTGTTAGCCTATGTAGAGGCCACATTGGACCCCATTGCTGTCCCGTGGTGCTGCAGGAAGTAATCATAACCGAAGAGGAAGTAGTTCCATCCCAGGATGAACTCCAGCAGTGTCAGGGCGAACCGTGTACATTATGGCACCATGTCGGAGGGGCGAGCGTGAAACCCACTGCATCCAAACCTTTCTCATGTTCGATCGATGTGTATAAAGATACTACATCGAACGAGACTAGCCATGTTGACTCTTCCACCGTAATCCCATCGAGTGTATCCCTTGTATAAGAGGGTGATTCAGTTGCAAACTTACGCAAGAGTCTGTCCAAGAAAATTGCAACCCTATTGCACAAGGGACCCCTACCGGAGACAATCAGTCTCCCGGGAGGGTTTGTCAAATCCTTATGAATTTTAGGGAGCGTGTATAGTTTTTGCACAATTGGGTGCTCCACCATCAAGTAGTCTGCCGAGCTCTGATATATCATCCCATTATACAAGGCATCATCGATAATGTCTTTCAACTCACTCTAAAAGTTTGATGTTGGATTGAAAGAAAGTTTTTCGTAAACCTCAATATCAGCCAACTGTCTTCCAATCTCATTGCAGTATTGAACGGTGTCCATCACCACTATAACCCCGCCCTTATCGGCTGGCTTTATGGTGATGGACCTGTTCTCCTGCAACTCTTTCACCTCCCTCAGCTCAGCAGCTGTCATGTTATAGCTTTTGATTGTAAAATTCAGCTTTCTTAATTTTGCCACATCAGCTTTAACCACCTTGCCAAGGTTTCCACCACCGCATCTTTTACCGGTGGTTCAAAATCACTTTTATCATGAAGGTTAAGCTTACTAAGACTGAGGACATCAGCTGAAGTTGCTGCGGTCAATTTTTCTTTACCTGCAAAAAATGTAGCTAATCTGAGTCTACGAAAAAACTTGTACAAGTCCTTGTCCAACTTGAACCAATTGGTGGTACTCGATGGACAAAATGACAAACCTTTTGACAAAGCATTTATCTGCATATCATTCAATTGTGTAGATGATATATTTACCACCAATGGCTCCATCACATTCTCCACGATTTCAACCTCGTTTGAGGATGAGTGGCTCCGCCTCTTATGCTTTTTGCCGCCCCTGGCCCCTGTGGTTCCTCCTCTGGCGACTCTTGTTTCGCCTAAAAAAAACGGCGCCTGTAGAAGTACCCACTCCATTATCGGTGGAATTGTAATCACCTGTAAAGGCAAAATTTGACTGGGGTGTACTCAGCTTCTGGGGTCATTTAGGTTTTTTGCCCCCTCTTGGACGATTAGGGCCCGGTTTCGGTTTTGGGCCCGATGGTGCATAGGTTTTAAATTGCTAACTATAGATTCTTCCATTATTATATTTTTCAAGGTCTCGGTACCACTTTGATCTTTTTGTCTCCTCAAGACTAGATCTATATTTCATTAGATTGACATCCATATTGGAATTGATCTCCCTCAGATCCTCCTCAGCTGTGCAATCCACCAAAAGAGACCTTGTCTCCTCCAACTTTTTCTTTAGGTTCTATATTTCCTTTTTCAGGAACTCAATATTTAATAGCATAACATCAAAGGCGTATTTAATGCTAATTGTCTCAAATTTCGCACAAAAATGAATATTATTTGTCAACAGTGTAGGTCTTAAACTAGACCTCAGTCCGCGAGGTATCCTGTGGACTTTATAATATTCAACTAATGTCCCAACATGTAACTCTAGAGATATCAATCTCTTCTGCTCGGTCTCCCATTTTTTCTTGAGCATAGTAGTTGTGTGAGGCGCTGTCCTTTGCTTTTTTATTCAATCTCTTTCCATTGTCTGTGTTCTTTGGCAAACTCAAGTTGGACCTTCCTGTTTTGCAGAGATGAAAGGCTTCTTGACTGGAACTTGTGCACTCAACCCTACTGCTCTTAGCCATTGCACCACAATTTGGCGACTTAGGCTGGTTTCACACTGCAGTTTTTTCCCTGATCAGGTTCGATCAGGTTTGTGTGCCAAAACCAGGAGCGTCTCCAAAACTCAGAACAGGTGTCAATCTTTCAATGATAGTTTTTTTCTACAAGTTCCTCTCCTGGTTCCTGTCCTGGTTTTGGCACACAAACCTGATGGAACCTGATCAGGAAAAAACTGCAGTGTGAAACCAGCCTCACTTTGACCCCATATTCTTCGTTCATTGACATTTCATTCTGAGAACAGTTGAATTCCACAGCAACCGGATTTTGGCTTTTGCCTGACTTCACTGTCAGAATAAGGCTACGTTCACATGTTCGTGTTTGGTCAGTTTTTCACAACAGTATTTGTAGCCAAAACCAGGGGTGGATATAAAACTACAGAAGTAGTGACATCTTTCTATTATATTTTACCTCTGATTGTTCCACTCTTGTGTTGGCTTGGAAATACTGATGTAAAATACAGACCAAATACTCAACGTGTCAACATGGTGTAATAGAAAGATGTCACCACTTCTGTATTTTTCATCCACTCCTGGTTTTGGCTTACAAAAACTGATGTGAAAAACTGAACAAAAACTGAACATGTGAACGTAGCCTTATAAGCTGCCTGACATCTGGTGATAACTTTGTCTTTGCCATGTTTTAACCAGAAAACACAAACAAAGAAAAAGAAAAACATTTTTAGGCAAAATTAGACCACCCATAAACAAATATGCTAAATATTTGTCCTACAATTGTGGAAAACTAACATATAAAGGGATAAAACAATGTCAAACACAATTTTTCATCCTTAGGCTAGGGTCACACAACCGTTTTTAGCAGATTTTAATGGTATCTGCTAAAAACTTAGACTAGTTTCCTGAAGCGCATAAGCGTTAACAAGAGCCGCTTTGTGCTTACCAAACACAGTGTGCTCCAGAAACGGCTCTCATTCTTATGCGCTTCAGGAATATATTCTAAGTTTTTAGCAGATGATGTTAAAATCTGCTAAAAACGGTTGTGTGACCCTAGCCTTAGAGCTGAAAGCCATTTGCTTCTGGCTTACTAAGATCACCAGGAAAATGACATCACAGCAATCAGACAGAAGTAATCACACGTTTAAAAAAATGTTAAACTTTTGGTCGCCACTGTAGTTTCCATACCTCTATGCCATTTGAAATGTACTATAATTCAGTCCATGTTTTGTAATTCTTTATACATAATTACTTTATTCTTCGTGTTTCATATGGTGGTGTACTCTTTATGTACTTAATATTTATTTAATTTGTTCACTATTAAAATACTATTCTATAAGCAAATTTTTTTTTGTGTGTTAGAACTTTTTGATTTATGGGCTCTATTCTCAACTAGATCCGTTGAGGATTTTTGCATCTATTAACATACATGCAGCTACTGGTATTTCAAAAAAAGAAAGAAACCTAGAATATGACATCGACAACATTAAAGGGAATATGTCTGTAGGATTTCACGATCAAAATTATTTACTGTATATGCTCATGTATAATCAAAGAAAACATAACATCAGGTCACCAGTTGCAAGTAAGGACTCCAAGATGGAATAGGGTGTGGTGCATGAACCCGTCCCAGGCCACCTCCCAAGTGTAACAAGATTATCCAGAGAAAAAGAATGACGTCCAGCACCGTAATGTACTGTATAAACAAGTCGGGGGATATTAGGCAAAATTCATAATTAATTGACTTTATTGGAATCCGTAAAAACAGTCACGCTTATGCGTTTCAGGCCCTTAATCACAGTGGATTCATTATGAATATTGCCTTCTTTTATACATTGTGGTGCTGGACTTTCTTCTTTTTCTGTGGATATGCCCATGTAGCTCTTTCAAAGAGAAATCCAGCAATACCTTTAGATTAACAGTTGTTTCCCTTCGTTACTAAAAATTCAACGTTTGCATTGATTTGCTGATGAGGCTGACGATCTAAAGCTTCTGTCAGTCAAGGACAAGGAGACTAAATAAAGGTTTGTAAAGAAGGATCTGTGTATCCTCTTCAAACCCCCCCCCCCCCCCACTGACCGTCCGCTCCAAAAGACCGCATTATTCTAATCTTCCCAAGGAGGAGGAGATGACTCTGGGCAGGGAAAAGCGCTGAAGACTTCAGATCTACAACCTAATTTGCATATCAATTAAAATACTGATTTCTCATTAATAGAGGAATGGATGGTCCATATTAAGGTATTGCTGTGCATAAAATATTGGGGGGGGGTAACATACTACGAATAGATTCCCTTTTTTTTCTAGTCCCCAGTGAGCTTTTTTCACCTCTCTGGCTGTAGTTTCGTCCACTGTGATTCTCTCAAGCTCATGAACATTTGCAGGGTTTTTAATAGCAAAGTTCCCTCTAAATTCAGATAATACTTTTAATTTCGGATATTATTGTAGCATTCAAACTTTAATCTTATGGATTGTTTGTTTCCACAGGAAAAGAGACAGACTATGCAAATTACTATAGAGGTTTATGGGACTGCACAGGGGATCACCCAGATGAATTGTCATTCAAACATGGTGATGTTATATATATTCTCAGCCGGGTAAGTTTCACAAGTGCTTTTCTATGTTGAGAACCAGATTGAAACTTTTATTGCTTGCAAAAATCCATAAAAGTATACTTGGCACTTTCAGTAGTACTGTATGTACTACCCAAAATTATATCTCTCATACAAACTTTCTTTACACTTGCAGTAATAAATTACACTGTCATTCTATTACAATCACAATTAAAAACATCATTTAATAACAGGAATCAACTTAAAAGCATGTTTATGCATGCAAGGCGTTGGCTAAGATTAAGCAAAGAGCCATTATAATGGACAATAATTATAGGATGCCCTCCATTGCCTGCTGATTATATATAAATTGTTTTTATCTTACATTTCAAAGTAGATGATTTTGATTAGAATTTATTTCCACAAGAGAGGTCAACTAACATCATTGTACAACACACAGTTCCTATCCCCAGGAAGCCTCTGTTATGTACACGTGTTTATAATACTAACAGCCTATTTTATTGTGACCTTAGCGATGTAAAATGATGTTATATATATTGCATATTATGCCCTTTACACACAGGCAAATTTTCATTTTTTTCCCTTTCGTTTTTTTGCACCCCCCCTTCAATCTATTACTATATTTTTTTACATTTTACTCTTGACAAAGCTATACGAGGCCTTGTTGACATTCACGGACTAGGGGCTGTTCGGCCCATGGCACAACACAGAGGTTACATCAGGAAGTAAAGGGAGAGAGACAACCTGACAATAGGGAGTGGGAAACTCAACACTTCCTTGCACTATATTTTGTCTGGACCCTAAACTCACCTACCATCCCTAAGTGGGTCCTTCCCCCACTGCTGTCAAGTGACTAGTCCCTGAGCTGTCTCTCTACTCACCCTAGCTAGTGCAAAGGTCGGTGAGTGCACAGGACTACACTTCTACAGTAGTCCAACACAGGGGAATGTAGACAGACAAGCATAAACAATACAAAGGATACACAGCAAACTTTACTGTTACAGCCAGACACCAGAACTGCAATTGGCAGGCTCCAACAACAGAACTCAGCAGCAGATCTTCAGCAGCAGAATCACCAGCAGCCAGTAAAAATTTCCTCCCTCTATGGTGGTCAGAATAGAAAGAATCTATTATCAGGTGATTGATCATGTGACTATTTAAAGAGAAGGGGAGTGGTCACAAACTGAATGCAGCTGAGAAGAACTAACCTGAAGCTACCAGCAAAGAAAATGTAATTAATCCTTGCTGGCCCAAAAGAAAGCAATCACATTTAAAAACCAGTTTCACAATTTCATATGATGCTCAAATCCCAGATCTGTCACAAGTTCCTAATGACAGGAGATATTCCAGACACTTGTTTTTTGTGTGGGACGAGTTGGTGTATTTAAACCATGTTCCAAATTATTATGCAAATTGGTTTTAAGTGTCATAGGGTTTTTTATTTCAATGAATCCCATTGATGGTATTGTGTCTAAGGGTTCTTTGTATCACTGAAATCAATCTCAGATATCTGTGATAATTAGTTTGGCTGGTGAGCCCAATAAAAGGAAACCTGGATGTTCCACAATATTGAGCAGGCCACATTTTCAAGTAACATGGGAAAAAAAAAGGATCTCTCTGCTGCCGAAAAGCAACAAATAGTGCAATGCCTTAGACAAGGGATGAAAACATTAGATATTGCACGAAAACGTAAGTGTGATCATCGTACTGTGAAGAGATTTGTGGCTGATTTTGAGCACAGACGTGTTCGTGCAGATAAAGGCAGAATGAGGAATATTTCTTCAAGACAGGTTCATCGGATTAAGCGAGCAGCTGCTAAAAAGGCCTTACACACCAACAAACAGATATTTGAAGCTGCTGGTGCCTCTGGAGTCCCTCGAACCTCAAGGTGTAGGATCCTTCAAAGGCTTGCTGTGGTGCATAAACCTACTATTTCGGCCACCCTTAAATACTGCTCACAAGCAGAAACGGTTGCAGTGGGCCCAGACATACATGAAGACTAATTTTCAAACAGTCTACTTTACTGATAAGTGCGAGCAACCCTGGATGGTCCAGCTGGCTGGAGTAGTGGATGGTTGATGGATGGCCACCATGTCCCAACAAGGCTGCAACATCAGCAAGGAGGTGGAGGAGGCATGTTTTTGGCCGGAATCATTGGGAAACAGCTGGTAGGCCCTTTAAGTTTCCTACAGGTTTGAAAATGATCTCTGCAAAGTATATAGAGTTTCCAACTGAGAACTTTCTTCCATGGTATAAAAAGCAAAAATGTGCCTTCAGAAGCAAAATCATCTTCATGCATGACAATGCACCATCTCATGTTGCAAAGAGTACCTCTGTGTCATTGGCCGCTATGGGCAAAAAAGGAGATAAACTCATGGTGTGGCCACCATCTTCCCCTGACCTTAACCCTATAGAGAACCTTTGGAGTATAATCAAGCAAAAG
Source organism: Allobates femoralis (assembly GCA_033576535.1). Lineage (NCBI taxonomy): Eukaryota > Metazoa > Chordata > Amphibia > Anura > Aromobatidae > Allobates > Allobates femoralis. Next base: position 474,746,474 of record JARQOC010000005.1, read on the forward strand.
ATCTATGAGTGTGGGAGGCAGTTCACATCAAAACAGCAGCTCTGGGAGGCTATTCTGACATCATGCAAAGAAATACAAGCAGAAACTCTCCAGAAACTCACAATATCAATAGATGCTAGAATTGTGAAGGTGAGATCAAAGAAGGGTTACTATGTTACCATGTAACTTGGCCTGTTAGGATGTTTTGTAGTTAAATAGCTTTTTATTTCAGTGAATGTGACCTCCTAATGCTGCAAATTCAACAAATCAGCATTTTCAGTTCTTTCAAACATATCAAATGTTTAGAAACTCTACTGTGCCTAATAATTTGGAACGGTGCATTTAGAGTTTCTTTTAATTGTGAAGATTATACTGTTATCATTAGGGAGGTTTCTTCAATAAAATTCGATGTATACTCTAACAGGTGATGACTTTTATTACACTGACTGTCATTTGCACCGGCCATTTAGGAAAATCAGAGAAAAAGAACATTTGCATAATAATTTGGAACATGGTGTAATGGCACCATTTATTTTACCACATGATGTGATTAAAAAAAGGAAAAAAATATTCTGTTTGATGAAATGGTGAAAAAAATACAATTTTGCTATAGCTTCAGGTTTTGTTTTTACTGTGTTCCATTGTATGGTCAAAGTTACCTGGTGACATGATTATCTAGGTCAGTACAATTATGATGATACCAAACATAATTTTATTATTACTATTATTATTAATATTATTATTATTGTGGTCTAAAAAAAAATTCAGAAGCTTGTAAGAAAAATTTGGGTTTCAATCAACCTTTTGCAAAACTGGTAACATTTTTATTTTACTTTCGATGGAGCTGTGTGAGAGTTTGTATTTTGTGTGACAGCCTGATGTTTTCATTGATACAGTTCTGTGGTAAATATGATGTTTTGATTTCTTCTTAATGTAATTTTTTTGGCAAGTGTAGTGCCTGAAAAAAGCTATTTTGGTATAGTTTTTGTTATTACGGTGTTTTCTGACCGATCAGATCAATTCATTTTTCTATTTTGAAAGACTCTTCTTTTATGGACGCAGCAATACCAATTTTTTTATCATTAAAATTACTTTATTTTTAAAGGGGGAAAAGGTGGGGTGATTCAAATTTTTATATTTCATTTTTTTACACTTACATTTTCATTCAATTCAGGGGACTTGAACTTGTAATCGTCTCATTACATATACTTTATACTGCAATCCCACAGTAGTGCAATATATCATGAATAACTAAAGCTGAGCTTCAGAGAGAATAAAGTTGACTGAAGTGGAAGTCCTCAAAATGCCTTTTCTGGTATGATGACGCATTGGTTCCCTGCACTTGCGAGGTGCCAATGTAAGATGGTGTGTCTGAGTGCCAGTGTGACGAGGCTGGGGGACGGTAGCCATAGGTGAGGTACTTGTCTCATATATCTCACCAATTTTCATGAAAATGGGGGTCGTGGATAGGTGTTTGGGTGTTTTGGGTCTTTATGGTGCCCTTTACCTGGGTGATTCACTTCTGCAGACTGTCGGTTGCCTTTGGATATGGCAGGCCAGTAGCAGATGATTCATAGCAAATTAATAGTGACTAAAATTAAAAAATATAGTTTTTACTGAACTTGAACTTGATAACATCATATAGTAGGCACAATTCTTCTGGTACAATTTACTTGCTATCAGTAGGAATGGGGGACGTCTCAATTACATCACAGGACAGTTCTTCTCTTTACCTTTCATGCACTTGTATGCTTCTACAATTTAGTCAACAAACCTGGGAGACCTAGTCTTCCCTTGTGAGGGCCGTGAAGCTAGAGGTGTACTGCTCCGAGCACTCATGCTACTCATAGTTCCCGATCATCTTGTAAGGCATCCTTTAGGGAGGTTTCATTGGTATGACACCTCACACAAACAAAGTCCATTCTAGGAGGGTTACAGTTTTCAGGCTTTACTGCACCCTGAATCCCTCATAGGGGAGCGCAGGTCTCAATATGGCGACCATAATACACTCCTAATATTCTCAATTGAGTTAATTCACTGTAGTCAATTGTTCACTAACGTCCTCCTGATACGAGTCCTCTAAATTCATTCTACTCAGTACGGGTCTCCAATTTCACCTGAGTCTCCATATCGTTTGTTCAGCCTCCCTGGCCTTGTTTCCAGTCTATCTGACTTTCCGGACTATTAGCTACTGCAATCCTTCACTTTTCTTTTTCCAGTTCCTCGATCCTCTGATCTTACTATCTGATGTAGTCAACACATACTTACATCACAGTAGACTGCTAACTAACAGGAGTCAGACAATGCTGCACCAGACTCTTGGTATTAAAAAACTGTTACCGCTCGGGAAATAACCTTTTTGTCTTCCCATATAACTTCTCTCAGTCTGATTCAGCCTCAATTGTTAACTCTACCTGTGTAGGAATAAATACATGTCAACCATGCATTGCTGAGGGTTGGCATTCTTACTCTGGGAAAGCAGATATTATTGCCCTCTTGCAGGGTAAGAATAGCAGCCCATATCCACTCCAGAATATGGTGCCTTTACTAGAAGCACCATGTCCTGGTGCTTCATTCCGGCTGCTCCAGCTGCCCTCGTGCGGATGCACATGGGGTAATAGAAAGGGGTTAATGACAGCAGAGTATAGACAGCTGTCATCAACCCCTGGATTGGTAATGCTGAGGCATCTATGATAGCACCACATCACCAATCCAGTAAGTAAATAGTTAAAATCCACAAACACATAGAAAAATCCTTTATTAGAAATAAAATACAAAGAGAAAAATCCTTTATGTTAAATAGAACACACAGACAACCCACTTACATTCATTTTTTAAGCCCAAACATACCAAGCTCCTGACTCTGAGCTTTGTTCTGGTGGGACCTCTTCAGGCATGCGAGATCAGCACTGGATCTGCACCCCACTGAAAATCAGGCGCAATGCAGGGTGCGCGGCTGAATTCCAGTTCACATATATGGGCATCTCCTATCTGGGCTGCTCCAGTTTTGGTGAAGCACCCTTGGCCCCTGGGGTGGTGAGGTAAATCAGCTACTTTAGAGCTGGCATGTATTGGGGTGGACCAATCAGACCTCCAAAGTGCGAAATTCAGGCACATGGTACATGATGCTGCTGCGTTTTACGGCGATCCCAGGATGGCACCGGTCTCCATGGTGAGGCGTCTTTCCCTTGCTAGGATCCAGCCTTTTCCAGTTCCATTACCAAATCACTTAGGGGATATTATTGTTTGCCCAATCTTGTTACCTAGCTCCTCCATGGAGTGGGCTGCAGAAAGTACCTGACTTACAAATCCCATTCCCCATCCCACAGGTAAAACTTGGATTTGTGGTTGGACGTATTAATTATTGAAGCCTGACATATTTAGAGAAGAAATAAGAAAAAGAAAATAGTTTTTTTCAGATCACAAAATTATCTGGGATGTTGAATAAGGCTACTAGGCAATGCACGTACAGGTCCAAGATTAACCCCTTCCCGACTTTTGACGTTATAGAGACATCATGAAAGTCGGTGAGTTCCCAACCCATGACGTCTCTACAACGTCATGGCTTGTTTGTGCTCCTGCAGCTCCAGTGACCGGGTCAGTGACAAGACACTGAAGCTGCAGATCGCAAGGACCTATACTTTAGCCGGGGGGAGTATTCCAGCCTCCAATTGTCTTCTCTCTACCTTAAACTGAACTTGTCAAAAACTGAAATTCTCGTGTTGTCTCCATCTACTAATCTTCTGAAACCTAATATTGCCATATCTGTATGTGGTTCTACCATTACTCCTCAGCAGCACGCCCGCTGTCTTGGGGTTATATTTGACCCAGATCTCTCCTTTACTCCCCACATCCGGTCACTCGCTCGCTTATGTCACCTACACCTCAAAAACATCTCTAGAATTTGAACCTTTCTTATAAAAACTCTAATTGTCACCCTTATTCATTATCGTCTTGATTACTGCAATTCTCTACCTCCTACTAAACTCTCTCCTCTCCAATCCATCCTGAATGCAGCAGCCAGGATAATTTTCCCTGTCCAAATTGCTTCACTGATGCCTCTATCCTGTGCCAGTCATTGCACTGGCTGCCCATCCGCTACAAAATACAATATAAAATATCACTCTGACCCACAAAGCCCTCCACAGTTCTGAACCACCAAACATCACCTCCCTAATCTCTGTCTATCGTCATACATATGCCCTCTGTTCTGCAAGTGACTTAAGACTGACATCATCTACAATACGAACCTCCCACTCCCGTCTCCAGGACTTTTCACGAGCTGCACCAATTCTCTGGAACGGATTACCAAGAACAATTCAATTAATTCAAAATATCTATAGCTTTAAACAAGCGTTAAAAACACATCTCTTTAGACTAGCTACCACCTCATCTATGTGATTATTCCCATTCTGTCCCTCTCCAAATCTGGCCTCTTGTATCCTCTTTCTATACTCCCATGCATTTTATAGCACTTTATCTGTATTTGTACAGATCCTGACTGGTGAACGGTTCATGCAGCATTATGTGAATCCCCCTATTTATTATATTGATAGCAGGACCATATATGACAGCATTTGTTACTATTACCTTTTGTGTCTCCCCTATTTCCTCATAGATTGTAATCTTGCGAGCAGGGACCTCACTCCTCATGGGTTCAGTGATGTATTTATTTACTTTTCGTCTCATATGGTCTGTATTGTATTATATTTGTATTGTATCATATTGTATTGTATTTTATATTATTGTATTGTATACCTTCTGAATTGTAAAGTGCTGCGGAATATGTTGGCGCTATATACCGTAGATAAAAATTATTATTATTATTATATAGATGTCGTCAGATTAAGTGTCTGGCTGACAATTATCTAAAGTGTATGATTGCTCTTGGGTTCAAGAGGAGGGGGCGCTCAATAAAATAATGCAAATTTAACTAAATTAAAATGAAAAAAATGTAATTATTATATATTTTTTTGGTGAGTTTTAAATTATTAAAGTGTTAACTGAGAAGAAATTAATCTCTAAAGAAAGCTCTAGGATAGTTTACTTATAGGGAGAGGTTTGTAGCTAGTGTTAGTATCACTGCTGGCAATGTGGATTCTAGCTATTGTACACTAACCCCATTATACAGTTGTATATTCCCCAGTACTGCTATAGTTAGAGATAAACTGACTGCTTATATACTGTGCTTATAATGTGTGTTAGGTACGCTTTGTGAACTTCCACTCACCCAGCTTTGCTAAACTGACTGCTTATATACTGTGCTTATAATGTGTGTTAGGTACGCCTTGTGAACTTCCACTCACCCAGCTTTGCTAACTCATTGCTTATATATTGTGCTTATAATATCTATATATATGTTTATATTTTCCTACCTTTCATGTCTCTGCTTTTCATCATTCCTCATGATCACTGTTGCATGACCTAGAGTTAGTTCTCCAGCCCATTCCCATTTTATTACCTCTGTGTAACCCCCATCATCTGCTCACTTCATCCACACCATCCACTAATCAACACCTGAAACCTCTTCAGCTACAGATAAATTCAGAACCACAAGTCTGATCCAGACTTAGTCTGATCCATGTATCTTTCAAACTACATCTCTTCAAAGTACATTTTCTAAGTACAATACTTTGAAATAGACTAGAAATGGACTGGAAAATACTGTCAGGTAAAGGAATATAAATCCCCCACAATGTTTCCCTTCTAATCTCTACCACCCTTACTACTTCTTTTCATATTAACTCCTTAAATCCGTTCCACAAATAAGGAACTAGTCATCAGTCCACCCTTCCTCCCCAGCCATCTTACCTCCTCTTGACTACTATTTCTCCCCATACTGTTGCATCACCTTGTCCTCAGCTCCACCATCCGGTCCCGGACTGCTAGATCTCATCCCCAGCCACATCTCCCCTGGACTGTAGCTCATACCTTGATGGCATTCCACCCCGGACTGAACCCTGGATGCCTCACCTGTCCCACAGCTGCTCCATCAGCCAACCCCGCAATCGTCTCTGTCAACCCCGACCGCCTCGACTGATCCCCCAACTTCCCCATCTGACCCATCCATCCGACCCCCCACCTTGCATCTCATCCTCAGTCATCACCTCATCCCGTGACCACTCCCCACTGATGACCATTCACCCACTACCACAACTTTCCCCACTCTGCTTCTGACCCCTACTGCCACACTCACTCCCTGTTCTCCGTATGCAATGTTCCCGCTACTCCTCACTCTCACTCCCATCCTTCTCCACTTCCTACTACCCCCACTTATCCCCCCTCCCAGCAACAAAATACTGCTCTCACCCTCCATCCTGCCGAACCACCTCACCCACTTCACCAACCTTTTCATTCACTTTCAATCCTCAATCACCAAACAACCATGCCCGCCTCGCAAGCTCTCATGCTCCCACCTGCTAACCCTCGGCCTACTCCTCCTCCTTGCCGGTGACATCTCCCCCAACCCTGGCCCCCCCCCCGCAACATCCCCACAACAACCTTCATCCCACGACCCACTGCCAACCCTTGCAACCTCACCACCACTAGCCCTTGCAACCCCACCAACATCAGACCCATTCCCCCACCTACCGCTCTACCCGGCGCACTCTGGAATGCCCGCTCAGTGTGCAACAAACTCCCCGACATCCATGATCTCTTTGTCTAAGGAAACTGTCATTCCTTGGCCTCACCGAGACCTGGCTCACCCCCTCCGACACGGCCTCCCCTGCTGCACTATCCTACGGTGGCGTCAGCCTGTCTCACACCCCCCGTCCCTCTGGCAAACACGGCGGTGGATTCGGCATACTGCTATCCAACTCCTGCACCTTCAGCCCTAACCCCCAGCCCCATCCGTCAGTGTCCCCTCCTTCGAAGCCCACTCAGTCCGAATCTTCTCCCCTGCAACCTCCAAATAGCCATCATCTACCGCCCCCCCGGACCCACCGCCTCCTTCCTTGACCACTTCACCACCTGGCTACTTCACTTCCTCTTCACTGACATCCCCTCCATCATCATGGGCGACTTCAATATCCCCGTTGACACTCCCCCCTCAGCCACCTCCAACTTTCTTTCCTTGACCACTTCCCTAGGGCTCTCCCAATGGTCCTCCTCTCCCACCCACGAACAAGGCCACAGCTTGACCTCATCTTTACCCGCCTTTGCTCCCTCTCTAACCTCACAACCTCGGAACTCACACTGTCTGACCACCATCTCTTGACCTTCTCCGCCCTCTCCTCCCCTGCCACACTACCCCCTCTCCCAAACTTGATCACCCTCGCCGAAACCTAAAAGATCTTGATCTTCCTTTATTCTCTGAATCACTCCTCCCTCTCACCGACATTCCCTGCGCTGACGACATTGACATTGCCACCACCCAATACAACACCACCACAACAAACGCTCTCGATCTAGCCACCCCCCTCACTCTCCATGGTCCACGCATTAACAGGCAACCCTGGCACACCACCCTCACTAAAAACCTGAGACGGGCATCCAGGGTCGCCGGGAGGAGATGGAAAAGGTCCCACACCTCCGAGCACTTTGCTCTGTTCAAGCAATCCATCACTGACTTCAAGACGGCACTTGCTACTGCCAAGCAAGTGTTCTTCTCATCCCTTATAACCTCTCTGTCCCGCAACCCCAAACAGCTCTTCAAAACTTTCAACTCCTTACTTCGCCCGCCTGCTCCTCCCCCTTCTCCCCTCATCTCTGCTGAAGACTTTGCGACCTTCTTCAAGGAGAAGATCGACAAGATCAGAAGCAGCTTCTGTCCACTACCCCCACAACTCCCCTTCCCACCTACACTGCCCTCCTCCTCCATCAGCCACTTCCCCCCCATAACTGAAGACCAACTCTCCTCCCTCCTGTCAAAATCACACCTCACCACCAGCGCCCACGACCCACTCCCATCTCACCTCATTCCCAACCACACCTCCATTTTCATCCCAGCCCTGACCCACCTCTTTAACCTTTCACTTAGCACTGGTACCTTCCCCTCGGCCTTCAAACACGCCCTAATCACACCCATCCTAAAAAAAACCTCACTTGACCCTACCTCTGTCTCTTACTATCGCCCCATATCTCTTCTCCCATTCGCCTCTAAGCTACTTGAACAGCACGTCCACTCCAAACTGTCCTCTCACCTCTCCTCGTGCTCCCACTTCGACCGCCTACAGTCCGGCTTACGACCCCTCCATTCCAACCGAAACAGCCCTGACCAAAGTCACCAACGACCTACTGACCGCCAAGAACAAACACCACTACTCCCATCCTCCTCCTCCTTGACCAGTCTGCCGCCTTCGACACGGTTGACCACTCCCTTCTTCTCCGGATCCTGGAATCCCTTGGCATCACCCACATTGCCCTCTCCTGGATCTCCTCATACCTAGCGGACCGGACCTTCAGCGTCTCCCACTCCCTTACCTCCTCCTCGCCCTACCCCCTTTCTGTCGGAGTCCCCCAAGGTTCGGTCCTCGGACCCCTACTTTTCTCCATTTACACTCTCGGCCTAGGGCAACTCACTGAGTCCCACGGCCTCCAGTACCACCTCTACGCCGACGACACCCAAATCTACCTGTCCCCTGACATCACCTCCCTACTCTCGCAAAATCCCACAATGCCTTTCCGCCATCTCATCCTTCTTCTCTGCTCGCTTCCTTAAACTCAACATGGACAAAACTGAATTCATAGTCTTCCCCCCAAGAAATTCCACCCCACCTCCCAACCTATCCATCTGCATCAACGACTGCGCCCTCTCCCCAGTCCCCCAAGCCAAGTGCCTCGGGGTAATCCTTGACTCCTCCCTATCCTTCAAGCCCCACATCGAGGCCCTCACCACATCCCTCCGGCTCAAGCTCAAGAACATCTCACGGATCCGCTCCTTACTCACCCACGACAACACTAAAACACTCATCCATGCTCTTATCATCTCCCGCCTTGACTACTGCAACCTCCTTCTCAATGGCCTCCTGGCTAACTCCCTCACACCTCTCCAGTCTATCCTCAACTCCGTTGCCCGACTAATCTACCTGTCCTCACGCTACTCCCCTGTCTCCCCCATCTGCCAAGCCCTTCACTGGCTCCCCGTCTCCAAGAGATCCCAATTCAAAACACTAACGATGGCGTACAAAGCCATACACAACCTGGCCCCACCATACATCTCCGACCTGGTCTCCCGATACCTACCCTCATGCAACCTCCGCTCCTCCCAAGAACTCCTCCTCTGCTCCCCCCTCATCACCTCTTCGCACAACCGAGTCCAGGACTTCTCCCGGGCATCTGCCTTACTCTGGAACTCCCTGCCCGAACACGTCAGACACTCTCCTACCCTGAGTAGCTTCAAGTGTCACCTGAAGACTCACCTATTCCGTCAAGCCTACAACCTGCCATGAGACCCAGGCGACCGCCCCATACCTGACATTCCCCCATCCTACTGTATCCTAACCCGCCCCTGTTAGACTGTTACCCCTCGTGGACAGAGCCCTGCCCCTCCTGTACCTGTACGTCCTGATCGCCTAGATTTAGTGTACTTGTTCTTGTCTCCCTCATACTCATGTAAAGCGCCATGGAACCTAATGGTGCTATATAAATAAAAAATAATAATAATAATAATAATAATAATAATAAGTGAATATATTTGAGTGAACCCAAATTGTACTCAAATATTACAAAAAGCTGCATTCGCCAAAATGAATATTTTTTTTTTGTAATTCGGTTATATGGAGATTCAGCAAAGTGGTGGTCACTGACCACAGTTCTGTTCATGTGCATGCAAAGTCACAGCGCTCATCGTGATGTCATGACATCATTGCACAGAACAGCTTATCTAAATTAAAGTCCATTATATAGACCAGTGGTTCCCAACCGTTCGACCTTAAGAGCCACATTCAGCTCTGAGAGGGTCCAAAGTCACATCCAGCTGCTGTCTCCTCACGGTAGTGACACCAAGAGCCCCCATTACCGATATAGTGACAGCCAAAGCCTTTCCATAGGAATCCCACAAGGCAGTATACCAAGATCCTGAGGTTCTTACTTTACCCCCATTCAGATCTGCTCTTCTATGTGGGGCTACTCACAAAATTCACCTGCCCTTCATAGCTGTTTGCTAGACCTGGTGTTAATGTAGCAAGCTGGAATACTGTAGTGAGCCACACATTACGGGCCCACGAGCCACATGTGGCTCCAAAACTACAAATTGGGGACCTCTGATATAGATGGACTGCTAATCAAGGTCACATAGAGTATATTTAGGTCTGTATTTATATACATATAAAGCCTGTAGATGGAGCTCATACTTCATCAGATGGCATACAGGGTTTGTTAATCTACCCATAGCAGACAATGAAGACTTAAACAGGATTTTCTGGTTTCATTAAAACAATTCTTTAAAAAAAGAACAAACTTTGCTTTCCACACCCTGCCACTGTCCATGGCTGAGTCTCTTATGCTTCTTCTCGTGACTGTGATTGTCTGCAGTGCTGACATTATGTTGACTGTATTGCAGTCAATAACTGAGCTCAGCAGCTCTGCCAAAGTTGAAGCACAACCCGCTCAGAGCCACCGAGCTAAGGAATTGGAATTGTCTGCACAAACGCTGCAGACAGTGATCGAGCAGCAATGGAGACTTAGTGCTGGACCTGTGGCGGGTGAGTAAGGCATTTTGTTTCTAAACACACTGCAGTCAAGGTTCATAAATGGACTAGATGGTGGCCCGATTCTAACGCATCGGGTATTCTAGAATATCTGAGTGTGTGGCGGTGCGTGTGTGCGGGTGTTCGGGGGTGGCCCCCCTCAGTTCTCACCCGCTCCAGGCTTCGGTCCAGCCGCCTCTCACCCTAGCATGTCTTCTTTTTCCTCCAGCATAGATGTCAACAATTCCAAGGTCTCGGGGGGCAGAGTTAACAGGGGGCATCATAATAGGCGTCTCCAAGCGCATAGCCCTGATATGGTGGGTGTGCCTTTGTTCACGGCCATTACAACACCCCCTTTGGTAGCTCCACCCCCACACCCGCGTCCTTTAAATTTCTGGAGTCTATGCCACGAAAATAAGAAGAAGAATGGCGGGGTGAGCGGTGGGCAGATGGAGCATGGAGCGGCAGCCGGGAGAGAGCATGGAGCGGGCGAGCAGCAGGCAGGAGATTGAGCGGAGGGGGGCTGGGAGACCGGGCGGACTGTGCCTGTTTCGCTGTAATGGAAATCCTGTGTCACTGATTAGTCGCTCCCAGCCAGCCGCGAACAATCAGCGACGCATTTTTTGCATTAGAGAGACAGTGTGATGTGAGTGCAAGGTGAGTGTAGGGCTAAGTGTGAGGTGAGTGCAAGGTGAGTGTGATGTGAGTGCAGGGCTAAATGTGACGTGAGTGCAGGACAGAGTGTGACATGAGTGCAGGACAGAGTGCGACGTGAGAGGAGGGCAGAGTGTTATGTGAGTGCAGGGCACAGTGTTATGTGAGTGCAGGGTGAGTGTGACTTGAGTGCAGGATGAGTTTAGTGCTAAGTGTGAGATGAGTGCAGGGTGAGTGTGAGGTGAGTGCAGGGTGAGTGTGGGGGGAGAGCGCAAGGTGAGTGTGACGTGAGTGCAGGGCGAGTGTGATGTGAGTGCAGAGTGAGTGTGACCTGAGTGCAGGGCTGAGTGTGACCTGAGTGCAGGGCTGAGTGTGACCTGAGTGCAGGGTTGAGTGCGACCTGAGTGCAGGGTGAGTGTGACCTCAGCACAGGGTGAGTGTAGGGTGTGTGGATGTAAGTGGTCTGCAGTACCTGACTCCTGGTGCTGTGTGCGTTTAGCTTAAGGACCTCTGGTGATGTCACAGTTATGTGACCTTGCTCCAGCCATGATTGTGACATCATCAGAGGTCCTGTCAGTATGTAATAGGCTGCTTTCACTTTGGGTTTTTTTGAAAAATGCTGCAGTTGCGGTCATAAAAATGCATCTGCCGCATTTTCCGCCTAACGGCCACTCTTGTGACCCACTTCCGGCAAGCCCCATGCATTGTCTTGCTGTAAGTGTGTGGCAGGTGCGGCAATTGCGGTTTTGGTAGTTGCGGCGGTTGCAGCTGCGAAAAAAACGCGGTAAGTGGCGTTTTTTTTCGCAGCCACACCTACCGGAACCGCAGTTGCTGCACCTGCCGCACACTTACCACAAGCCCCATAGACAATGCATGGGGCTTGCTGCAAGAGCACCGCAAGTGCGCCTCAAGAGCGGGCGTTAGGCGGAAAATGCGGCAGATGCATTTTTTTTACCGCGTCTGCCGCATTTGTAAAAAAAAAAATGTGAAAGCAGCCTTAGGCTACATTCACACATTGTGTATTTTTGTGCGCTCTTTTGCGCGCACTTTTCAAAAATATGCAATGTGCCTTGTGTCTGCCAGCAAAGTGAATGGGAAATTCACTTTGCCGTTCAGACATTGTGTAAAAATACGCAGCGCTTTTATGGGAGAAAACGCTGCTGCGTAAAGAATTAACATTTTAATTCTTTATGCTGCAGCGCCTGCGTTTTCTCCCATTGGAGCGGTGCTGCTGGATTTGATGTCACAGAGGGGAGTAAGAATCCCGCTTCCTCCTCCCTCTGTGACATGCGTGACTGCCCCCATTTGATTTTGCAGTGTATTAATATACACTGCGAAATCAGAGTTAACTAAAGGCAAATGTATTAAAAATAATAAAGAATAAATACTTACCCTCTGACGTGTGTTCAGGTGTCCGGGAGCCCAAGAATTGACCTGCTAGTACCTGTCATGATGTTAGAGTGACTCAGAGGGCCATTTCTTACGCTGATTGGCTGCTCGCGGTCATGTAATATGTATCACATGACCGCGAGTGGCCAATCAGCGTTAGGAACGCCCCTCTGAGTCACTCTGACATCACGACAGGTACTAGCAGGTCAATTCCTTCTGCGGCTCCCGTCTCCTGGGCTCCCGTCGGAGGGTAAGTATTTATTCTTTATTATTTTTAATACATTTGCCTTTAGTTAAGTCTGATTTCGCAGGGTATATTAATACACTGCGAAATCAAATGGGGGCAGTCACGCATGTCACAGAGGGAGGAGGAGCCAAGATTCTTTCTCCCCTCTGTGACATTACGGGGCGGGAAGGCTGACAGTGAAGTCAGCTTTCCCACTCACTATGTTACTGTAGCGCTGTCACGGCAATCCCGCGCCGCTAATGCACACGGCTGTTTTGCATATACTGCGATTATTGGTTGCCGCGGCTGATGGTGACCAATGAGCGCTGGCGCATGATTTCCGTGACAGACAGAGAACCTTAGACGAACATATAGTAGATTCTATACAAGTTCTAAGCTGTACAGGACTGAAGGATGAACCCAGATTTAGACAATAACATGAAGCAAAAAAAAAAGGGGGAAAAAAGCGAGAAAAAAATATTTTATACTAAGAGAGTTTAATGTTGGATTATGGTAGTGAAGACAGTAATGTCACCCTGAGTTGGTGGTCTAGTTTAGAAAAGGCAGTACTGTTCTTACCCGTATGACCAATGACTGTCTGTTTCAGGCTATTCCACAGTGGCACATGAGCAAGCTCTCATGTCTTGAATGAACAGGCCATGTCAGCTGGGCAGTGCACCAAGAACCAGCACAAGAAGAGGATCCTTCCATTTATGCCTATTCCTGTTACATAGTCTCCTTTTAGACAGAGCATAGACCATCAGTTAGGTAACCTCGGCATTAAACACTTGTTTTGCCTTCCCTGTGGGACATCACTATCAAGACGTATTTTATGTTTTTACTTTTACAGCACATATAATCTATTACATGGAGAGCACATGCAAAAATATCTTTTATAAGCCCAGTCACTTTTATGATGTGTCAGTATAGACTAGACAAAGTAAGGCATGAGGTACATGTTACTGGCATGTCAGTGATGGGAACATTGCGTTACCCTATGATATGAATGACCCCATTCTGCCATCTTCACAGATCCAGAAAATATGTAACCACTGACAGATCAATTTCACTAAACTTGATCTTGTGACTTCTGTTGCTACTTTATGATGGAGAATATTATCTCACGAGACTGGAACATTTCTTTTTCGCCATAAATATATGTGATCAAGGAATGTACTTGGTAAATATTGGGAACCAGCAAGCATCTATTGTCAGCAGCGTGTTACTCTGTCCGGTTTTTTTGTCCCTTCAGTTCAGTCCTGACTATGATTTATGAAATATTATTCAGCTACATTCAAAGTTACAACAATAACGAGAGACAGCAATCCTACATATTCTTAGCATGCACAACATCATTTGCTGGATCTCATAATGAAACAGCCATTAATTACACTGTCTGTATTAGCAATGACATGTTATGCCGCCACAGACTGTTACTCCGATAATCCCCAATCTATCACCAGCACCCAGTCAGTGTAAACCTGTAATTATTGTATACTGTATACTGCTGTAGTGTGCAGATATGCGTTCCAGTAATTGTAAAGACCAGTGTTGGGGCTTGTTCACACTTAGGAATTTTGATTGGTTTCTTGCTTTGTTTTGTCCAGAAAAAAATGCAGCGTTTTACAGTAACAGCAAAACGAATGACATTTCCAAAATCTCATTGACACAAATATTTTTTCCTTGCGCCTTTTTCACATGGTGCATTTGTTGAACAGCACAATATTTCAATTCTTTAAGTGTTTTCACTGCAGTTTTTTCCCTTTTTGATATCAAAATTGTACCAAAAATTGATTCAAAAGCTGTAACAAAAATGCGTGTCAGTTTTTGAGCCACAGCTTCTGCTTTCACGTGTTGTGTTTTTGCTGTGTTTTTTTGAGACTAGAAAACACGACAGTGCTACGAAATGATTGCTTTTTTCCTGTCAACACTCTGGTTTTGGTGCCGAAAAATCTGCTGCAAATACTCAATTTGTGCACATAACATTACAGGGGTTCTCCAAGAAATGTGATAAAATAAATAAAGCAAAATAGTTTTAAATATTAAAACATTTTGCTAATTGCATGTATATAGCAAAAGACATGTTTTATCTACTGAACTCTGTCAGGATTTTAAAGATGGCGACTTCAAACTAGCATTGTTAAGGTGTTCTAGGACAGGCTTCATGAAGAGCATCTGTAAAACAGATATACTATCTGCACTGCACTAAAACTGTCAGGCTGACTGAGATGGATGTTCATTCATGGTCAGCTAAACAAAGCTGTTCATCTTCTCTTTTAGCCCAGGACGCCACTCAGTGTCCTGTCAGGTTGACTGAACAATGCAAGTTCATGATACATAACAGGATGCTGCTTTGACCTAAAGTACACTGAAGAGCAATAGGGTAACAATGTTTTGAACTTTTGACTTTCAGGCTTCATACCTCAGCATCCACTACAGTAGAGGTGTCTAACTAATTTTCACCGAGGACCACAGTAGCACTATGATTGCCTTCAAAGGGCCGCTTAAAGTTGTAAGGGGTCATGCAGATCTCAGGTAACATCGAAATGAACATGGACTGCAAATCACAAACCAGGGGCTATAAGAGAACAGTCCCTGGGTAGAAGAGCTATACAAGAGCTTTCTCTGGGAACCATTCCCTACATCCCACAGGTGTCCCCACCCCAGCATCGCACACCCCCTAACTCCCACCACCAGCATCTCCCAGTATTATAGACCAAAAATTACATCACAAGCATCCCACTTAACATCACACACTCCACCAAATCCCTCCACAGGCATCCCACCAGCATTGTACACCCTCCAAATCCCACATCCTGCAGGCGTGACCGTGAACTGACGTCTGGTTCAGTAGGCTACACAATCATGGGAAAGACTGCTTACTTGACAGATTTCCAGAAGGCAGTCATTGACACACTCCCCAAGGAGGGTAAGCCACAAAGGTAATGCTAACGAAGCTGGATGTTAACAGAAAGTTGAGAGGAAGGAAAAAGTGTGGGTGAAAAAGGTGCACAAGCAACTGGGATAACCACAGCCTTGAATGGATTGTTAAGAAAAGGCCATTCAAAAATCTGAGGGAGGCTGGTTTCACACTGCAAAATTTTTCCTGATCAGTGTCCATTAAGTTTGTGTGCCAAAACCAGGAGAGGAACTTGCAGAGAAAAATTATAATTGAAAGATAGACACCTGTTCTGAGTTCTGAAGACATTCTTGGTTTTGGCACACAAACCGATGGAACCTGGTCAGCAAAAAAAACTACAGTGTGAAACCAGCTGAAGATTCACAAGGCGTGGACTGCTGCTGGAGTCAGTGCTTCAAAAGCTACCACACACAGACGTATCCAGGACATGGGCTACAACTTTCATATTCCTTGTGTCAAGTCACTTATGACCAACAGACAATGCAATAAGCATCTTACCTGGGAAATTTGGAAATCAAGGTCCCAAAGTCTGAAGTAAGAGTGGAGAGGCCACAATTCAAGCTGCTTGAGGTCTTGTGTGAAGTTTCCACAATCAGTGATGGTTTGGGGAGCCATGTCATCTGCTGGTGTAGGTCCATTGTGTTTTATTAAGACCAAAGTCAATGTTGACGTCTACCAGGAACTTTTAGAGCACTTCAAGCTTCCCTCTGCTGACAAGCTTTTTGGAGATGGAACTTTCATTTTCCAGCAGCACTTGGCACCTGTCCACACTGCCAAAAGTACCAATGCCTGGTTTAATAATCACAGTATCACTGTGCTTGACTGGCCAGCAAACTGGCCTGACCTAAACCCCATAGAGAATCTATGGGTAAGAGGAAGATGAGAGACACCAGACTCAACAATGCAGACAAGCAGAAGGCTGCTATCAAAGCAACCTGGGCTTCCATAACACCTCAGCAGTGCCAAAGGCTGATCACCTCTATGCCACGCCATGCTAATGCAATAATCCATGCAAAAGGAGCCCCGACCAAGTATTGAGTGCATTTACTGTACATACTTTCAGTATGCCAACCTTTATGAGTTAAAAAAATATTTTTTTGAGATGGTCCTATATAATATTCTCTTTTATTGAGATGCATTTGTATATGAAGTAATATAATATCAACCGTTTCCACTGTAAATACATTGCTTTTTAGATTCTTCCTTCCAATGAAAAAAGCCATATTGGGGCATATTTTGAGACTGAGTTACATTTTTAAATGGCACCATTTTAAGGTCTTGATTCATCAAAGGGTTTGTGTCAGAAGACTGTCATTTACACTTTGAAAAGTTGTAAAAATGTTGTGCAAAAGCCTTCCTGCTCCTGGCATTTTTATGCCAGTTTTGTGCAGCACTGCCATGAATGTCAAATTTGTCAATAGCGGCAGTGTTTTTACACCAGAAACGCACACATAGGTGCACACCACCGAGAAGATGTGCAAAATTCATCAAGTGGCATTCATTAAAGATTTTGGTGCATCCTATTCCAAAACATCCCTTCATTTAGACTAGCATGTACAACGCCTGTTGAATGAATTGGTCCTAATATATTTATGAGTTTGTAGTGCATTTTTATGGAGCTCACCTTGCAGAAACAAAATACTATTCTACAGAATGTTGTTTAGTGATGTTATTTATTCATTATTTAACTGATTTTACTTATTTACTTAAAAAAATATTTGTCTTCTAATTTGGATTAGTTTTTCCTAAACACCTTTATTTTTTATCCATTCACTAACTTCCTAAATGTCATGTATGGGAAGCAGTTTCCTACTTATGAGATACAGTTACATCATGGCGATCACGAGGGCATATATGATGTGTCCGTGTAATCACCGCCAGGAGCTCATCACTGCCAGTGCCGGTCCCAAAATCGCATGTTGCTGATAAACAAGAAATTATTTTGGAATAATTTGCCATCCCTGTGATCCCTCTGGTAGCGATTCAATTCAAACCAGAAAAATGTATCAAGAGAATGCCAAGAGTGTGCAAAGCAGTAATCAAAGCAAAAGGTGGCTATTTTGAAGAACCAAGAATATAAGACATATTTTCAGTTGTTTCACACTTTTTTGTTAAGTATTTAATTCCACATGTGTTAATTCATAGTTTTGATGCCTTCAGTGTGAATCTACAGTTTTCATAGTCATGAAAATACAGAAAACTCTTTGAATGAGAAGGTGTGTCCAAACTTTTGGTCTGTACTGTATAGTTATATAAAAACAAAGATAAACAAAAAAGTACACATATTTGGTATCTCTGCACCGATCTATAAACCTGTCACAATAGTTATCCCTTCAGTGAACACCATAAAAAAAGTAACAGAAACTATGTATTATCATTAAACTGCCAAATAAAGGAATACAATTCGATCAGAAAGTTGAAAGTAAATATGGCACAGCTGAAAACGTAATCTTCCCCGCAAAAAATAAGCCACGATACAGATCTGTCTGCGTAAAAAATAAAAAAATCTGCAGCTCTAAGAATAGAGCAGGAGTCTTAAACTCTGCAAGCTGTCAGGGCCGCACATAGAAACAAATATTTGGGGAGGGTCATATTCCTTGCAAAGACAAAGTAACTTTTAGGGACACCATATTTTTTCTATACACCTTTTGATACTTTTTTTAAACATTTTTCGCTCATGTATTTTATTTATTTTTTTTTTTTTTTTTTTATTTCTCAATATTTTTATTGAAATTTCTTTAGGAAAAGGGTAGGGTGTAGGGATGGGCGAATCTACTCGCTAGGACTCGTTACTCGGCGAGTAGTAAGGGACTCGCAGGACTCGGTACTCTGCGAGTTTCCCAGTGATTACTCGCACGAGTCCAATGCAAATCAATATCAATCCTAGTTTTGTCAGAAACGCTGACAAAACTAGGATTGCCATTGTTTGCATTAGACTCGGCTACTGTGCCAGTGATAGCAGGGAAACTCGCAAATAACTGCTGTTACATTGCGAGCCGAGTCCAGCTGTCTTCTTTGTGCAGCTCCAGGGTCCTAGAGCCCGCCTGCTCACAGACATGATGTAGCAGTGCTGAGATTGTTCTCAGTCTGCTCATTCCCTGTGCATAGACATCCATGTATGCACAGGGATGTAGCAGAGAGGACATCGCGTTTTGGACTACGTCGGACGGAAGAGGATTTTTTTAATTAAAGATGGAGTCCCTAATGGCTTTTTTTTTTATTTCAAATAAAAAATTTTCTCTGTGTTGTGTTTTTTTAACCCTTTATTGGAGATTCTTAGTGGCTGGGTCAAACGTGGCCTGACATTAAGAATCTCGGGCTTAATACCAGCTTGTATAACAAAGCTGGTATTAACCCCTTTATTACCCAGCGTGCTACCACCACCAGGGCCACTGGAAGAGCGGGGTTCAGCGCCAGAGGATGGCGCTTCAATGAACGCGCCATCTTCTGGGGCGGCTGCGGGCTGCAATTTGCAGCGGGGGGTGCCCAGAAAGCTTGGGCATCCCTGCGCTGCGGATTCCAGCCCCCAGCTGCTTAGCTGTACCTGGCTAGACATAGAAATTGCGCGGAGCCCCACGCATTTTTTTTTTATTATTTCATGAATTTCAGAGTCAGAGTCTCAGAGTCAGAGTCTCAGAGTCAGAGTCAGAATCTCAGAATTTCATGAAATAATTTTAAAAAAATGCGTGGGGCTCCGCGCAATTTCTATGTCTAGCCAGGTACAGCTAAGCAGCTGGGGGCTGGAATCCGCAGCGCAGGGATGCCCAAGCTTTCTGGGCACCCCCGCTGCAAATTGCAGCCCGCAGCCGCCCCAGAAGATGGCGCGTTCATTGAAGCGCCATCCTCTGGCGCTGAACCCCGCTCTTCCAGCGGCGCTGGTAGCGGTGGCACGCTGGGTAATAAAGAGGTTAGGGCCAGCTTTGTATTATCAGCTGGCCCTAAGCCCGAAATTTATGGCGGTCACGCCAATATTAGACATGACCGCCATGAATTTCTATTAAATTGTTTTAAAAAAAACACAACACAAAGAAAATTTTTTATTAGAAATAAAAAAAAAAGCCATTAGGGACTCCATCTTTAATTAAAAAAATCCTCTTCCGTCCGACGCAGTCCAAAACGCGATGTCCTCTCTGCTACATCCCCTGTGCATAGATATAGATGTCTATGCACAGGGAATGAGCAGACTGAGAACAATCTCAGCTCTGCTACATCATCTCTGCGCACAGACATTCATGTCTGTACACAGGGAATGAGCAGACTGAGAACAATCTCAGCTCTGCTACATCAGGCAGCAGGTGGGCTCTAGGACCCTGGAGCTGGCAGCCAGCACAGAGGAGAAAGCAGGACTCTTATCTGTGCGAGTTTCCCAGCGATTACTTACAAAGTAAACGAGTCCAATACAAATAAATGACAAAACTAGGATTGCTTCAGGCTGAAGCTTCCTAGACACATCTGCGATTTGTAAATCTCACACTACTCGCTATTACTCGCTTCCTCATTCATTAACATTGGACTCGCTAGACTCGCAACGAGTAGCGAGTCCTGTGCTCGGACTCGCTAGAGTCAAGCGATTCCGAGTAATTTAGGATTCGCCCATCACTAGTAGGGTGGGAAATATATAGGGTGGTATGTAGGGGATAAATTTATTTATTCTTTAGATGGCATTCATCGTATAGGTTATGGTAGTTTTATATCTTGTGCTATTATGGATTTGGCAATAACAAATGTGCACTTTTTAGTTTATTTTACTTCATAAACCAAACAGCATGTTTAGGGGTAAAAATGTTAATATTTTATATTTAATTTTTCACGTTTTTTTGTACCTTTTTTACATTTTATCCCCTTCTTGGATTAATATCGTCTTACAGTTAGCACAATATAGAAATTTTGGCCAACATTTTGTAGTAATGTCCCCATCCTGGTCCTCATTTTGTAGTAATGTCCCCATTTTGGTCCTCATTTTGTAGTAATGTCCCCATCCTAACTCTGTCTTGTAGTAATGTCCCTATCCTGGTGCACATTTGTAGCAATGTACCCATTCTGAGTCCATCTTGTTATCCCCATCCTGATCCCGATCTTGCTGTAACATCCCCATCCTGACTCCATCTTGCAGTAACATCCCCATCCTGACTCCATCTCTTGACATTATGGTCCGTAATACCGAAAACAGCATTCTTCATCAGCAAATTATTCCTAGATCAAAGCAGCTCTTGATCAATGCTTAGACACCTTTCTTTATCCATTGTAGTGCTCTTAGGGAAATTGTGAATGAGTCCACTAGTTTGAAAGAAAAGCAACCCTGTATATGAATGGTCTCAGACTGCTTTACTGCTGTCATAAAGTAGGTCTTATGGTAGCATGGTTTTCTTCGCCGAATAATCATTTTCCCAGATTTCTCAGACAGTCTGAAAGGGGGCTTCATCAGAAAAAATAACTTTACCCCAGTCCTCTGCCATCCAATCCTTGTTCTTCCTTTAAAATTATTTTCCCTGATGAAGCCTCCTGCTTGGGAAATTTGGAAGAGCTATTGTCCACAGAAGAAAAGGTGAGTGCTACCCCGAGTCCCATGTCAACAGAACAGAATCTTGAAATCCTTCATATGTGGGGCTTGTTTTGATCCAAAAAGGTGGGCCCATTTACAATTTTGCCTAAGAACACTGCCATGAATGAAGAGTAGTATCTAAACATCCTCCAAAAGCAACTTCTCACAACGATCGAGGAGCAATCTGATAACAAACAATGCTTTTTCTAGCCTGATGGAGACCATGTCATAAGTCAAAAGTGATACCTTAGGGTGCTTTCAGACTGCGATTTTTAGCATTCCGTGGCTGTCCGTTTTACAACGATTTGGCCCCCATATATCCTATGGGCATCGGATCGGATTGGATTTGGCCTTATTGCCATCCGATTTGTGTCAGATCCGATTCTGTCTGATTTTTTGCTGTTCAGCAGACCAAATCGGACCGAATCGGATCTGACATAATCCACGGCCTTTAACATGGGGGCCTATGGAGCACGGGTCAGAGAAAACATCCGGTCATTTCTCAGACTCGATTTTAGTGTACTGAGCATGCTCAGTACACTTAGGGCCCTTTCACATCAGCGTTTTTTTAAATTTGCGGCAGATGCGGTGAAAAAACCGCATCTGCCGCAACTGCCGCATAACGGTTCCACTTGCGGCACGGTTGCGGTTTTTTCCATAGGAAGTATAGGGGGACTTGCGGCAGATGCGGCAAGTGCGGTATTGCACTTGCGGCAGGTGCGGCAGAGAAAAAAACCGCAGTAAGCCGCGGTTTTTTTCTCTGCCGCACCTGCCGCAAGTGCAATACCGCACTTGCCGCATCTGCCGCAAGTCCCCCTATACTTCCTATGGAAAAAACCGCAACCGTGCCGCAAGTGGAACCGTTATGCGGCAGTTGCGGCAGATGCGGTTTTTTCACCGCATCTGCCGCAAATTTAAAAAAACGCTGATGTGAAAGGGCCCTTTAATAGCTCTGTTTCCCTTTAATTTAATTTCCGCAATGTATATATATACATTGCTGGAGTGATAGTGCCCGGCTTGCCTGCGGCTTTCTGTGTCCGGACCCGGACACAGAAAGGGCATCCGAGGGCACCTCCGATGCTGTCCTTTCCTGTCCGTGGGGTCCTGCAAAAAGTAGGATCCCCACGGACAGGAAAAAAAATGCAATGTGAAAGCAGCCTAAGTGGCTTGGTGAAGAACGCATTGACATTTTGGGTCCATGGCCAGGAAGCCCTTCAGATCTAATTCCTATTGAGAACATGTGGTTCATACTCAAAAAGCAATAGGGCAAACAATGGGTTGTCATCAGCCAGGATTTGTCCCAGAAGCTGATATCCGGCATGACATCAGTAGTCTTAAAAAATATGGTTCAGGTTTGTAAATATTGAGTCTTTATTTAAACTTGATTCACTGGTCAAAAAAACTTTCAAACTTATGAAATATTTATAATTGTACATCAGTAGCCATAGAAATATCTGACTAAAGGATCTAAATACACTGAAGCAGCAAACTTAGAAAAGGCAAAATATGTGCCCGTCTAAAAACTTTTGTCCACAACTGTACATCTCACAAGATATTGGCTTGAATTAAATATAGGACAGTATTTCACTTTAGCTGGGGACCTCGGTTAATCTTTATAACGTGACAGGACAATTGTCCGAATCTCCCACCATTGTGTAACACTTTGGCACTATCTACTTGCATATGGAACTTAAAGGGAACCAACCACCCCCAATGACCCCCCGGACTATTAATATCAGTGCCTACACACAGCACATACATGTGCTGCACTGATTTTGGCTAAAAAAACTGTTTTTTAAAACTAAAGATAATGATTTTTAAAGTTTAAACCGGAGCGACGGATGGGCGGTACTTATCTGTGGAAACCGACGATATCTCATGCCAATCATCTTCCCTGTCTCCCCTCGCAGCAGTTATGGCCACCCCTTTGTGCAGCGTCACAGCCCTGTGCACGGGCTCGCATGCCCGTGCACACGTCATCATCTGCAGCCGGGTTGGGAGCGCGCGCTCTGACTTCCTGCGCTCGGCTATGGAAGACAGAGCGCGCGCTCCCAACCCGGCTGCAGATGATGACGTCTGCACGGGCATGCGAGCCCGTGCACAGGGCTGTGACGCTGCACAAAGGGGTGGCCATAACTGCTGCGAGGGGAGACAGGGAAGATGATTGGCATGAGATATCGTCGGTTTCCACAGATAAGTACCGCCCATCCGTCGCTCCGGTTTAAACTTTAAAAATCATTATCTTTAGTTTTAAAAAACAGTTTTTTTAGCCAAAATCAGTGCAGCACATGTATGTGCTGTGTGTAGGCACTGATATTAATAGTCCGGGGGGGTCATTGGGGGTGGTTGGTTCCCTTTAATTAACACAGAAATGAAGGAGAGAGAAGATTCAGTAACTGTCTGTCTGGCAGCTGCAGGAACACATCATTTGTTTTATAGGAAGAAATGCAAGGCAAGGCTTTGGTCACATAAAATGATAGATAATGTTGCAATTGCTGTCATTTTGCATACAGTCCTTGACATTCCGGTTGCTAATTAAGGTGGCATGACGATGAGTGCATGTCTGAACTGTGCGTCTGAGCTATTCTTACCTTGAATATTTATGTACTTTAATATTTCTGTATATTTAAAGGGATCCTAGAAATTGTAATATACTGAAATATTGTGGTGAAAAGAAAACATTGCAATGTTTATTAATACAGTTTAAGCCTTGGACCAAGCAAACTATAGCCATATAATGTGCCAAATTTATCTGATCATGCAGAATGATAAATCAAATGTCTCTAAAGGAAACCTAATAGCAGAGACGTGGGTAACATGTATCAGACACTTGCAGGCTTTCAGCCATATATATTTAACTCAGAATCACTGTGGTGTATCAGAGGAAAATGTAGTTTAAAAGCCACCGTGGACTGATCCACATGAGAGCCTAGTCAGACAGGTGGGACCCCGGTGGCTGTTCCTAGCCCACTGCACTTGAGTGACAGGTCTCTCCCTATACACACATGCAGTGAGGGACCTGTTACTCCAGGGCAGCAGATGAGGAAAAGCCACCAAGGGACCTGCCTGTCTTACTAGACTCTTATGAGGCTAAGTCCGTGGTTCCTTTTAGACTATCTTTGTCCCTGATATGCCACAGCGTTTCAGAGTTAAACATATGCCGCTGAAATCATTCAGCCAATGTGTGGTACATGCTGGACAAAAAAAGTAGTGATGGCTGCACAATATCATTGGTCATTTCAGTCGTTGGCCCTCCAGCTATAGTAGAAGAGAAATACATAATTCTACACAAAACCATTGCATACAGAATGGAACTATTGCATTCCATTCAGTATGGTAAAGGTGTTAAAAATACAATTTTTATTAACCCCTTCATGACCAAGGGTGTATCTATACATCCTTGGTCATGTCCCTCCCTCTGATGTGAGCTCACGCACTGAGCTTGCATCATCCCCCACAAATGTCAGCTGATCTGATCAGCTGACACGTGTAGCTAACAGCATCGGTCAGATCAGTGATGTAACCCTTTGGATCATGCTGTCAATTACTAACAGCACGATCCAAAGCACCACAGCAGCGATCGTGCTGTTCCCCACTGACGTAAGCAGCCCCTTGATGCGATCATGGGGCCTCAATGCGTTGCCATGACAGCGTGGGGTCAGCTAATGACCTCAGATACTGTTATGAATCACTTCCAGCCAGCGTTGCCTGAGCAGCGTCACTGGCAGAAAGTGATCATTTGAGCAATGCAGAGGGATGGTGAAGCATCTCTCTGCATAGTACAAGTGATTGCACTGTGCAAGGCTGAGGTACCTTAAGAAGGGGCCAAGTAAAATAAAGAAAAAGTTTTAAGATAAGTTTTAAAAATTATGAGAAATTAAAAAAACACAAAGGTTCAAATCACCCCCCATTTACCCCAGTGAAAATAAAACTTACCAAATATGGGTTTTGGTATTTTTTTTATCGCCGCATTCAGAGATGCATGATCTATCAAAATATAAAATCTATTAATCAGATTTGTAAACTGCGTAATGGGGAAAAAAAGGACAAACGCCAAAATTATGTTTTATAGGTCGTTGCAATAGAGCAATAAAATGCAGTAACCGGCGCTCAAAAGAGTGCATCTACCCAAAAATGGTATCATTAGAAGCGTCAGCTCAAGACGCAAAAAAAAAAAATCACACAGCCCTAGATTTTGAAGAATAAGAACGCAACGGGTCACAGAAAATTATAACAAAAGTGGAAATTCTTTTTCTTTAAAAATTTCTGAATTAATTCACCACTTATATAACAGTAATGGTACCTTTACACGCCGCTACAGGATGGTGGAAACAACCGGGTGCCTCACGTGCACGAGCACGCACAAACGGTTGAAAACGGTACCCGCACCACCTTTACACGCCGCAACAAGGTGCGCTACAGTAGGTTACATCCTATCTCTGGATACACCGCCGGGAGCCACAAGTTACCTTCTGTAGCTCACCTTACCTCATTTACACGCTGCTATAACAAGGTAATATGGGCGGAACAAAGGCAGCAGGGACAACACATAGGCGTGCCACAATTGTGGATTACGAGAATTCCGTACGCTGATAGGACAAAGCAATAACATCATGATTGGGCAGCCATCACAGGAGGCTGACTAATACATGACGCTCGAGCAATTGTGTAGTGTGACTGGTCAGCTCCTTAAATATGCCGCCCTATGCAGCGTCTAACAATCGTAACGCAGGAGCTTCCACCAATGATCGCTGATGGGGCGCGGTGCAAGATACATTTGTCTCATCTACCCCGTTGTTTCCACCATTCTGTAGCGGTGTGTAAAGGTACCATAAAAGTATACATGTTTGGTATCTTCGAACTCATATCGACCCCAAACATCATACCAACATGTCAGTTTTACAAAATAGTGAACATGTTGAATAAAAAAACTAAAACATTTGTGTTACCTCACTTTTTTTGCAGTTTCACCACACTTGGAATTAATTTTATTGTTTTCCAGTACATTATATGGTAAAATGAATGAAGTCATTCAAAAGTACAAAATCAAGTCCTCATGTGTCTATACTGATGGAAAATAAGAAAAGTTATGGCTCTAGGAAGAAGGGGAGGGGAAAAAAAAAGCAAAACGGATAATCTCCCAGGGTTGAAGGTGTTTAAAAGTAAACCAAAATTCTTTGCAAACTTTATAGCCCATTAATTAACACCTACCAGCAGGCTCACTGCCTGGGTGTTATGTTTGACACTGATCTTTCCTTTATCCCATATATACAATCTCTCACCCACTCCTATCGCTTGTACCTTAAGGACATCTCTAAAATCCGCCCCTTTCTCTCAATGGAAACAACAAAAACCCTCACTGTGGCCCTGATCCACTCCCAGCTTGATTATTGTAATTGTTTATTAATTGGCCTCCCCCTCAATGGACTTTCCCCTCTCCAGTCCATCTTTAATGTAGCAGCCAGGGTCACCTATCTAGCTAACTGTTACTCAGATGCTTCCACTCTGCGCCAATCATTGCACTGGCTGCCCATTCACTATAGAATCCAATTCAAATTGTTGTTCTCACCCACAAAGCTCTTCACTGTGCTACATCTCCCTACATATCCATCCTCATCTCTGTCTATCACCCCACCCGTTCTCTTCACTCTGGGAGTGACTTTAGATTAACATCTGCATTAATCCAAAACTCCCACTCCCAGCTCCAAGACATCTCCCGAGCTGCACCAATTCTCTGTAATGCTCTACCCCAAGAAGTTAGGACCATTCACAAATTACATAGCTTCAGGTGCTCCCTAAAAACACATCTTTTTAGGTCAGCCTGTCATGCTTCCCTGTTGTAGTCATTTAGACATAGCCTATTCACTCCACCATATTCAAATGCATTACAAATAATGGCTGGTGGCCTTTTGTCCAGCTCTTGTCTATTCCTCACTTCCTTAAGTTGGCTGCACCATCATTGTAAAAAAGCCCCTGTACTTGTGTCACCCCCATCTCATTCTCATTGTAGATTATAAACTTTTACGAGCAGGGCTTTCATTATTTTGCTTTATTTTTGTTTTTTTTATAACTGTTGTAAAGAAAATGTTGGCACTATACTGTTATTTTTATTATTCATTATTATAACACCATTTATTCCATGGCGCTTTACACGTGAAAAGGGGCATACATAGACAAGTACAATAATCATGAGCAATACAAGGCAAACACAAGTACAGAAAGAGAGAGCACCATGTCCACAAGGGCTCACAGTCTACAAGGGATAGGTGAGGATACACTAGGAGAGGGATTAGCTGGTCAATCGGCGGTTTGGTAGATTGAGGATCATTGCAGGTTGAAGACTTGTCGGAAGAGGTGGGTCTCCAGGTTCCTTTTGAAGGTTTCCTCCATGGACGAGAGTCTGATGTGTTGGGGCAGAGAGTATGGGGGAAGCACGGGAGAAATCTTGTATGTGGTTGTAGGAAGATGAGATGAGTGGGGAGTAGAGAAGGAAATCTTGAGAGAATCAGAAGTTTGATGTAGGTAAGTATTGGGAGACCATGTCACAGATGTATAGAGGAGACAGGTTGTGGATGGCTTTGTATGTCATAGTAAGGGTTTTGAACTGCAGCCTCTGGACAATCGGAAGCTAGTTGAGGAGTTGGCAAAGAGGAGAGGCTGGGGAATAGTGGGGGGACATGTGTATTAGTCAAGCAGCAGAGTTTAGGATAGATTGGAGATGTGCAAAAGTGCTAGAGGGGAGGCCAGAGAGAAGGAGGTTGCAATAGTTGAGCCTATATAAATAAAGATTATTATTATTACTATTATTATTAATTCAAAAATATAGACGTTTTCATGGATCTCCAATACTTAGATTAGTTTTTGAAGTATATCGGGTGCTGGTTATTTTTACAAACTTCTGAAAAGTCATGTTAATATACCGTATATACTCGCGTATAAGCCGAGTTTTTCAGCCCAAAATTTGGGCTGAAAAGTCCCCCCTCGGCTTATACGCGAGTATATACGGTAATTAATACAGCAGCAGCCCCCGGAGGTATACAGGCCCCCCCATCAAGCTCCAGGGCCCCCCCCCTTGCGCGGCAGCCTGTAAAGTAAAATCATACTTATCAGTGTCCCGCCGCTTGCCGACATCACGATCCCGGGCTTCATTCCGCGTCTTCCGCACTTCCTGTGGTCACAGGCAATGACGTCATTGCCCGCGACCACAGGAAGCCGGAAGACGCGGATTGAAGCCCGGGATCATGTGTCGGCAAGCGGCGGGACAGGCGACAGGACACTGATAAGTATGATTTTACTTTACAGGCTGCCGCGCAAGGGGGGGGGCCCTGGAGCTTGATGGGGGGGGCCTGTATACCTCCGGGGGCTGCTGCTGTATACAGCCTTGGGGCTGCTGCTGTATACAGCCCTGGGGCTGCTGCTGTATACAGCTTTGGGGCTGCTGCTGTATACAGCCCTGGGGCTGCTGCTGTATACAGCCCTGGGGCTGCTGCTGTATACAGCCCTGGGGCTGCTGCTGTATACAGCTTTGGGGCTGCTGCTGTATACACCCCTGGGGCTGCTGCTGCTGTATACACCACTGGGGCTGCTGTATACTACCTAAGGGCTGCTGTATATACCTCTGGGGCTGCTGTATACACCACTAGGGCTGCTGTATATACCTCTGGGGCTGTATATACCTCTGGGGCTGCTGTATACTACCACTGGGGCTGCTGTATGCTACCAATGGGGCTGCTGTATATACCTCTGGGGCTGCTGTATACTACCACTGGGGCTGCTGTATACTACCACTGGGGCTGCTGTATACTACCACTGGGGCTGCTGTATACTACCACTGGGGCTGCTGTATACTATCACTGGGGCTGCTGTATATACCTCTGGGGCTGCTGTATACCACACTGCTGGGGGCTGTGTACCTGTGCTGGGGTCCACCCTCGGCTTATACACGAGTCAATAGGTTTTCCCAGGTTTTGGGGGCAAAAGTAGGGGGGTCAGCTTATACACGGGTCGGCTTATACACGAGTATATACGGTATCTATGGATCCATACACTGGTAACTCCCCAATTCTGGGAAGGCTGGTAAGAAATAAGGGTGCATACTGAATACAAAAATGTCATAAATTTTAAATCCTTTGGGGGAATAAAAATAAAGTAAAAAAGTAGGAAAAAAAAGTTTAAAGTTGTAATTTCAAGACAGTCAACTTTTCCCCATCCAAAAAAAGAAATGAAAAAACCATCATATTCACATGGCCACAGTTATAAAAGTCTTATTTATTAAAATATACAATTATTCCATAAGATAAAACACTGTGCAGAAAAAAATGCCATAATTGTGTTTTTATAGTTGCTACACATACTCCAAAAAATGCTGTAAAAAGTGATGAAAACTTTGTATGTCCCCAAAATGAAGCCCATAAAAACAGCAGCTCGCAGCACTGAAAACATTCACACAGCTCCATCAAGGAAAAAATACATCAGTTAGGGTCCTTTCACATCAGCGTTTTACGCTGATCGCGGCAGTTGCGGTCAAAAAAACGCAACTGCCGCGATTACCGCATAACGGATCGCGGCACACTTGCGGCAAGCCCCATACAATGTCTATGGGGCTTGCGGTAAGTGTGCGGCAAGTGTGGTTTCGGCACTTGCGGCAGGTGCGGCCGTGAAAAAAACGCGGTATGCCGTGATTTATTCGAGGCCGCACGTACCGCAAGTACCGATACCACACTTGCCGCACCTGCCGCAAGCCCCATAGACATTGTATGGGGCTTGCCGCAAGTGAACCGCAAGTGCGGCCATTATGCGGTAATCGCGGCAGTTGCGATTACACACCCCACTGCTGTGCCACCACCGTCCACAGAGCGACCGCTCCTGACTGCCATAGGCACTGTGACCAATTCTCAGCCAAAAGAGGCTACATTGAAGTACAGTATCTCTCGGGGCATACTCTGTACCTTGCACGGGACCATAAGGGATACATCGTGCTATTGAAACTCAAACTATTCTAAGGCGATATTTGTGATCAAGGACCTAATCGTCCGAAACATCATACTGTCGCAGTTCTAACAAGAGCACCTTCCGAATAAACATTCACCAATAAGCAAAAAGACTAGAAGTGTGTGTGTGCAGTGATTCTAACAGACTTAGACATAGGGCAGAGACACACTAAGTGAGATGCATGAGTCTCACATGATTCACCTGGAATGGATGCCGATTCTCTGGAGAGGAGCGTGTTATCTCCATAGAAACACATGTTAGCTGACACGCTGCTGTCCAAATTCCCTACAGTTCCCAAACTACATTACTTAACTGTTAATTATTTTCCCCCTATTTCCACTCTAATGATGCTTCGCTTGAGAATCCCAGTGCATGCTGAAATACACAAAAAACATCATCAGGGGGCAGAGGCTGCGGTCACTTTCACACCCCTGCCACCTTATGGGTGACTCTTGTTTCAGGGCCTGGGCTAGTCTCTGCTCTGTCTCTGCGCAATGTCATTGTGCAATGTGCACAATGACATTGCACCCTATGTTGCCAGCTCAGTTCAGTAGTAATGAGCCGGGAACAGAGCACAGAGCACTGTCAGGACACCTGGTGTTCAAAGAACAGCATGTGATGTCATTTTGGCGAGGCAGCAGCAGCCTCTAAATGCCAGGTATCATGCACACTGATAGTGCACTTTGCTCTGCTACCGGTTCAAAATTACTGAACTCAGCCGACAACACATCACACAATATTTATACAGTGGGGGTATGAGTGGAGGGGCAGGGCTCACATTTGGAGGTGGTGGGAATAACGGTGGTGGTGGGAGGTGTATTGGGGGCCCCAGGTGGAAAAAATGGCGGTGGTGGCTTGAAAAAATTATTATCCACCTCTGATGGAGACTGTTCTGTGACTACCTGTATGTTGCTTTCATTAGCGCCTCATCGACGGCCTTTCACACGGTGATTGTGGTGGTTTGTCCGATAACATCAATTGTGCCCGACAGCTTCCTACTTGGAGGTGGAGCACCAGACTTAGATAGAGATGTTGCTGACGTGAACTCTGGTTTGCTGGTTTGTAAGACTTTATCTTTTTTGGGATTGCCAGTACGGCCCTGTTGCACCGTAATTTTATTTGAGGATGATGAGACGGGAAGAGCTACCAAGCCCATCCGAAGTCTCTTCTGCTTTTCACAGTAGGCTTTCCAGATACCTATATTGAACCCATAATTGAAATAGTCTGAGAGATCAGCACCTGGCTTCCTCCAAGGTTTGTCAAATGAATCCAGGTCCACCTCCACCAGAGGAATGCCATTAATACTGCCAGGGTCGTCCAGATCCACCCCTTTACCTTTACTTCCAGCAGGTCCATAGATTCTACCTCCAGCTTTAACGTTCAGATTAACTGGGGTTGTCCCATAACTGCCATACTGAGGAGCGCTAGTTTTAATATCTCCTATAGTGACATGGACATATCATCATCACTGTCGCTATAGCTGTCATCTTCAGTTACATTCACCGTTTTGGAGACCCCTTCTCTGTAGCCTCTGCTTCAACGGCAGGTAAAGGATGCGAGCTTGTTATGTCCTCCTCCTCTTCATCTGGCCCGGCAGCTTCATTTTCCTCCCCATACAACCACTCTTCCTCCTCGTCCCCTCCTCTGCATGCAGTCTCGGTGGTGGCAGTGGCTGTGCTCGCCGGTGTCGGGGAGGAGGATGATGTAGGGGCGGTGGGCGTGCTGGAGTTGCAGATCTCCGGAGTCATCACCATCCATTCCACCACCTCGCCACCGGCGGACATCTTTCCTGGCCATGATGAGCATTTGGTCAGAGACACACTATGCGAATGGCCCCTGCCTCTGTGGACAGGATAGTATCAGTTGCTTGTATTTCTATGCAGCCGACATGCTCCCATCCAGAGACGGCACCCGGGTTACGGGTGAGTAATGCGAAACTCATGCGAGTATTTCGCATGCATGTAGTGTGTTTCTGCCCTTTGGTGAATTTCTGCAAGTCTTATGTAAATTAGGTTACTCTCATTTTTTGCATACATTATTGTGTGTATTTTTTTAACACTCATTTTTATCCCTTTTTTCGCTCTTTGTTTTTTGTCTCTTGTTGGTTTATCATGCTTTAAATAAAACACTTTGTTTTTGTTACCCGCTAGTTTTGGCTTTACCAACAATTATTAATATACTTAGGTACAGATTACATGCAATCTTGATGCCTATTATTTATGCGTAGCGCGCGCTGCCTGGATACCCGTGTTTATCATAGTTACCAGCGTTCTCCCTGCTTACAGGCAGCGCTAAGCAGGGTGAACACTGGTAACTATGATAAACAGCGGGTATCCAGGCAGCGTGAGCTGCCTGGATACCCGCTGTTTATCATAGTTACCAGCATTCTCCCTGCTTACAGACAGCGCTAAGCAGGGAGAACGCTGACATCGCCTTCAACGATGTGGGAGGTGGCTCCCATGGCCCTGATCGCTGGGGAGATCTACCTGTTTGACAGCTCCCCAGCGATCAGGTAACAACGCTCCAGCGATCCCGCAGGTTGTTATCGCTGTCGGGATCGTTGGAGCGGTCGTTATGTGTGACTGGGCCTTTAGATCTGTTTACACTTAGATGTAGCACATTGGGTATGAGATATCTATAAATCTCATCTATTTTACTTGAACTGTTAGATGCTACATTTTTGATGCAGCGTCGAAAATTCACGAAAAGCTCATTGTGGGAAAGTAGTCTTATAGGTACACTGAGATTTGTGTGCAGATTTTCCCCATAGACTTGCAGTAAGCGTGGAAAAACTATAGGTAAGAAATGCAAATGTATTTTTAGTGCATTTCGAATGGGCCACAAAGGCCGGGGGATACTCGGTAGCTGGGTCCGCCGACTTTCTTGGGGAGGTCACGGTGGCTGTGATCTGGCTCCATGACCCTGGCTGTGCAGTAAAGGGGTATTTATAGGGGATATTCGTGATGCCACCTGTGGTATTCAGCCAGGGATGGGCGACTCTGCTGATGTGGAAACTCTGGGGCAGATGGTGGGGTAACCGAGATGGTCTGGCTCCCCACTGGTGGAGCAGGGCCAAAGGGTAGCATGACAGTCTATTGGGATGTTGATGGTTGTTGGGATGCAGGGCAGAGCAAGTGAGAAATAACTGGAGGACAGCCAGGTTGCAGTTCTTAAGTATTTACTCACAGTCAGTGCAGCAGTCCAGCCCTGCAGGGGCATCAGTGTCCTCTGGGTCTGCAATCCAGCCAACTCCCAGGCAAATTGTGTCCACTTCTCCAACACATTCTGTCGTAAGCAATCTCCTGGCTGATCTCACATGCTGGCTACTCCGCTCTCCTGCATTTCATGCACAGTGTCCCAAGCAGGTGGCTGCGGGCCTTGTCGGGCAATGGGCGACCTGCCCCTGGCCCTAAGTTTAGCCACCTTTTCAGCGAGTGTGCACAGACAGTAGCCACTGACCATTCAGGTGCAGCGGCCTCCTGTTTCCTGGTGGAGCCTTGCAGCATTTCCACCAGATTAGGGCCAATTCCCTCGTGCAACCAGTCCCTCCATCTGACTCATGTCAGGACGGATCCGGGGTCACATGGGTGGATCCTCCACTCCCGTGTCCCCTAGGACTCCCTCTCTGTCCAGATGTTTCCCATAGACTGATCTCTCTCTTCCTCTTCCTCTCTTCTCCTACCTTCTGTTCCCACCCTCTCTGCCTATTCCCTTCCCCAGCCAGTAAATGGGGCCCTTCCTGAATAGGATCCATCCAAGATCCCTGGCCTGAGGTTAGGATGGATGCAGGTGTACCTGTGTCCCCTCCTTACCTGGGAGTGGGATACCACACCTATTGCTTAGGTGCAGTACCTCTGTTGGAACCAGACCTCAGGGGCGCCACACATTTACGAATAAATAACTCAGTAATTCCCCCAAGACTTAATCAATACAAATTTGTTAAATCCAAATACCAGGAAAGATAAAAAAAAACAAAGCAGCTTTATTTAAAAGATGACACATCATCAAGAGACAAAACTGGGGGGGGCGTGTCCAGCAGCTCATGGCGCCGGTCGCAGTTTAGGTGAGCTCCGCCGGCCTATCTACAAAAACGGCACTGTAACGGCTATCCCCAGCTCGAACAACGACCAGCAGCCTCCGTATACCTCTCTGACGACAACGAGATGCCTAAGCCGTCCCAAGCAAAGCGCCGGACCGAGCACAGGCTGACCGAATACTTCGGGTCTGAGCGGCAGTGTCTCTCCCCAAACAAAATGGCGCCGGATCGACCCCCACAGGAGCGGCCGCCTCATGACTTGCGCTCTCACCGATCCTCGGAAAGAGGGGTCCCGGGCCCGAGCGGTGATTCCCCCGTTACCCAAACAGTCCTGCAGGACTGCCTTGCAGCTCTCAGAGCTTCCCTTACGGCGGACATGGCGGCTCTTATCGGCACTATGAGAGAGGACCTGGGGGCCCTCGCGGCTAAGACCTCCCAGCTTGAGGGCAAGATAGGAGAGGTCGCAAAGGCCCACAACGCTTTGGCGGATAACTATACCGATTTGGACCGCGAGATGGAATCATTCTCGGGGGCCCTAAACCACATCGAAGACCGGCTCCGCCGTAATAACTTCAAGATACGGGGGATGGTGGAGGAGAACAATAATAATGCATCGGACGCGCGGGCAGCGGCTGCTGCCTTCCTATCGGCGGTTTTCCCCGACTTGCCTCCAGCGGAGCTGAACATGGACAAGGCTTTCCGCATACCTAAGCCTCGGAGCCTCCCCCCTCGGTACCAAGAGACATACTAGTGCATATGAGGTTCCCAGGGATCACCGATGCGCTGTTTAAGCGGATGAGACGGGGCCCGCCGCTCCCTAGCCCATATGAGCACATCACCATCTTT
Organism: Allobates femoralis; assembly: GCA_033576535.1. Classification (NCBI taxonomy): domain Eukaryota; kingdom Metazoa; phylum Chordata; class Amphibia; order Anura; family Aromobatidae; genus Allobates; species Allobates femoralis. Next base: position 474,781,688 of record JARQOC010000005.1, read on the forward strand.
CAAGATCTGTCACCGGGGACGCTGGCGAGGCGACGGGATTTCGCATCCAGCTGTAAAGTGTTGAGGGACAGGGAGATCCCATACGCCTGGGGCTCTCCTGTGTCCCTTAACTTCAGGTTCGATGGCAAGCGGCACTCTTTTGATTCGCCGACCTTGCTGAGGAAGACGCTCCGTGCATGGAGACTAACCTCTGCTCCTTCACCGTAGCGCCCGGAACCAGCAAGAGAGGTCCCTGCAGCAGATGTTCAGCCGGAGGAGGCTGCTCCTGAATAACACCGTAAAGCACCTCTGGATACAAGGGAATTCTGCGAGTCTCATGTGGATGGCTGGCGGAGGACTCTGTTGGGTTTTATCCCATAAGGTACTGTACTTTTGTAGAGTTCCCGATAGTTTCCCAGCCTCTCCCTGAGGAGTGGTATGTGAAAGGGAACCCCCCCCACAAGAACTTGACTCTGATTACGGGAGTCCTTTTACAACTTTACGATTAATATTTGCTTCCTTTATATTTGTGTATACATTTCTTCTTCTTTTTTATTTCACTGTAGCTCCCCCTCCCTGTCTCCTTTGAAGGCGTCATCTAGTCTTGTGGGAGTATCCCCTTCTCCTTACTCCCACACCTTCCTCTTTTTCATTAGTCCCCTGTCCCACTCTTACTCTTCTCCTCTGCTTCCTCTCGCCACCTTTATCTCTCCTACCCTCCTACCTTTTCCCTTTTCTCTCTTTCTCTTGGCTGGTCCTCCCTGGGTCTCGCAATGCCACTAAAAATACTGTCACTGAACGTGAACGGCCTCAATTCCCCCACAAAAGGTCCTACCTCTGGAAGGAGGCCAAGTCCTCTGGAGCTGACATTCTGTGTTTCCAGGAGACCCATCTCCTGGAGGCCGATAATGTGAGGATTCGACACCCAAACTACCCACATAGCTTTTTTGCTAATGCACCTCAAAAGAAGGCGGGGGTCTGCATTCTTGTCAGTCACAGGATGCAGTTCTCCCTCATTTCCTCCTTTACTGATGATGCGGGTAGATTTGTGGGGGTGCGTTGTGAGATAGGGGGAACCCGCTACACAATAGTCACCGTCTATAGTCCAAATGTGGGCCAGACGAAATTCCTGAGGTTCCTGTTTGGCCGCATTCGGGAAGAGGCAGAAGGGAGACTCATCATCTGCGGTGATTTCAACGCGGTCATGGAGCCCCGCATTGACTCCTCATCCTGCGTGTCCAGGGTTAGGAGCTCGCTTGGAGACTTATGTCGGGAGTTCCACCTCCATGATGTCTGGAGATACCAGCACGCGGAGGAGAGGGACTATTCCTTCTTCTCCCCGGCGCATAAATCCTATTCCAGGATAGACTTGTTTCTGCTTAATGATATAGCACTGGATAGGTGCCGTTCATCGAGGCTTGGTCTGATTACTTGGTCGGATCATGCCCCGATCGAATTGGAAATGGATCTAGACGTCGGAGGTGGGGCCTCGAAGTCTTGGAGGCTCCATGCGGATCTCCTGACCGACTCGAGGACTGTCGATGATCTTGGCGCGGCTCTGCAGGAATACTTTGACCTTAACGATGTTGACCAGACCCCGGATGATGTGCTTTGGTATGCGCACAAGGCGGTGATGCGTGGCCTATGTATACAAAAGGCTTCGATCGCAAAACGCCGTAGAGAACGTCTTGTTAAAGACTGGACAGCGGAATTGTCCCGCCTAGAGGCACTTAATAAAGCATCACCGTCTTGTGCGCTTATAACACAGATTGGTCGACTCCGCAATGACCTACGTGCCCTGTTCCTTAAACAACACCAGACTGGTCTTAGGAAGCTTCGTACTAAATACTATGAGGCAGGTGATCGTGCTGGCAAGCTGCTGGCCCGCAGGCTAAAAAAGAAAATGACCAAAGGGATGGTGACGGCTATACACGACGAAGAGGGGAACCTAGTCAGGCACCCAGCAGACATAGTGGAGGTCTTTGCCTCGTACTATGAACGACTTTACAACCTCCAGTCTGACCAGCGGACACCCCAGCCTACCTCGGAGACCATGCGTGCGTTCTTGGGGAGCCTCGACATTCCTACTCTCTCGTCTGACTCCTTGGCCACGCTTAATGCCCCTTTTACTGAGCTTGAAATTACTGGGGTCCTGAAGGGTTTGAAAAGCAATAAAGCACCAGGCCCGGATGGGCTGATCAATGAGTACTATGGGCTCTTCGGGAAGATCCTCACGCCTCATCTTCTTAGACTTTTCAACACATGGCAAGCGCGGGGTGGTATCCCTGATAGTGCGCTGGAAGCCACAATATCGACAATCCCCAAAGCGGGAAAGGCTCAGGATCGTCCGGAGAATTTTCGACCCATATCACTCTTAAACACGGACTTAAAGCTCTACGCTAAACTTCTGGCCTCGCGTCTGAGCGGTGTGATCCCCCTCCTGGTACACCAAGACCAAGTTGGGTTTGTGCAGGGTAGACAAGCGAATGACGAGACAAGGAGGATGCTAGACTTGATAGAGGTGGCGGAGAGGAGAGGTGCCCCCAGTGTGTTCCTGTCATTAGATGCCGAAAAGGCGTTTGACAGGGTACACTGGGGATACCTCCGGGAGGTCCTCTCGGCCTTCGGTATTTCGGGCCCTATCCTGTCGGCAATTCTCGGTCTCTATTCTAACCCGTGCGCGAGAGTTTTATCTTGCGGATACAGGTCAAGGCTCTTTCGTATCACCAATGGCACCCGTCAGGGCTGCCCCCTATCGCCTTTGGTCTTTGCTCTGGTCATGGAGCCACTGGCAATATCTCTGAGAGCGGACCCGACGATAGCTGGAATTACAGTGGGACACCACAAACATGTGGTTGGTCTATATGCCGACGATGTCATCGTGGTTACGGAAGAGCCCCTTTCCTCCCTCCCTAGGATTGTACAGAAACTTGACTGCTTTGCACAAATATCATACTACAAGCTCAACGCAAATAAGTCTGTGCTGCTCCCTGTTGGACTTCCGGAGAGGGACATGGCTACTCTCACAGCCCTGTTCCCTTTTGCATGCTCACCGAAGGGCATACCGTACCTGGGGATCATTTTGTGTCCCTCCGGACGGGCTGCGGTGGAAAACGTGGACCGCCTTATGACTGATCTTGGGAGAGCCCTTTCAGACCTCCCTCTGAGTTCTATGTCATGGATGGCCAGGATCCAGACAGTGAGGATGTTGTGGCTCCCAAAGATCTTGTATCTTTTTAGATGCATACCAATTCACTTTCCTAAGAAGTTGATCTTACGTCTCCAGCGCATGGTCTCTAGATGTATCTGGGGAACTGCTCCGGCTAGAGTTAAGGGATCCCTACTATACCGTCACTTGACGAGGGGGGGAATGGGAGTGCCAGATGTGGAGAAGTATCGAAGGGCGGTGGTACTTGAGGCGGCGGGGAAGTGGTGGCACGAGGAGGATTCGCAAGGATGGAAACAGATAGAGCAGGGTTCGCTGGGGAGGGGATCCCTGCGATCTCTTCTCGCAGCGAACTCAGTGGGTCGCCCTTTAGCCACTGATTCTCTTCAAACGATCTCTGAACTTCTGAGGGTTCACCGTTCATTAAATGGAGAGTGGACCAAAATCTCTCCTGGAGATTTCCCCTTGGAGGCGTTCTGCTGGTTGATCCCTACCTTCTCGATCTCACCATGGAGATACGGGGGCCCTAAAAACCTTGCGGATCTCCTTCAGGGCACCAAGGGGCTCACCTTGGAGGAATTGCTGGCTAAGTACCCAGATCTCAGGGCCACCTTTCTGTACTTCCATCAGATTGTCCATTTTATGCGCTCCCCCGCCTTCTCTCATGACCTGAACCCTCCCCGGACCCCTTCGGCCTTGAGACGTTCCTTGACGGCGACACCCAGACCCTCGAAATCATTGTCAGCTTTGTACTCTGACTTGATCGACAGAGATGCCCCCCCAAGACTGTCGTACACCACTAGGTGGGAAAAAGACCTTTCCTTCAGAGCGACGGAGGAAGATTGGGAGGACGCTATACACTGTGTGAGGGAGGCATCCAGATGCTTAAATCACGTTGAATTGCTTAAGAAAATACATCTACGATGGTACACCAGCCCGACGAAACTGGCAGGCTTTGGTAGGGGGGCATCGCCACAGTGTTGGAAGCAATGTGGCATGCGGGGGGATCTGCCCCACATGTGGTGGGGCTGCCCTGAGGTGGCACGGTTCTGGCTGCTGGTCTCGGGGCTCCTGGACTCTGTTACGGAGACAAAGATTCCACTGGAACCGCAGATTGCTGTCCTCCATGTGGGAGTCATGACTTACCCACCGGTGATACGCCGGGTGTTGACATATATACTGACGGCAGCCAGGATCTGTGTTGCCTCTAAGTGGAAGCAGCCCTCTCTCCCGACGTTGAGTGATCTCGCAGACAAAATAAATTCGATCTTTTGCCACGAATATTACCTAGCGCTGGATCGAGGTGAGCGGCGTTATGTGTCTGAAGCTTGGGACTTGTGGAGGGCACACCCGCTGGCCCAACGACCCCCACTGTAAATTGCAAGTTCTGCGATGCTGCTCCCGAAACCCTTCTCTGAGACGAAAGTGGTGCGGGCCCAGGGGTGGATCAGCCTATTTCTATCCCTACACCAACCTAGATGGGTCCGGCAAAAAATTTCGTCTTCTGCTCCCAAGTTCTGATCTTTTCTCTGTTCTTTCTTCACTCTTTTACCCTCCTGCAATCTCTTCTTTTACCCGCCTCGCCTCCTTTCCCCTCAGCTATTCCTTACCCTTTCTATTTTACTTTACTCCCCTGTTCTAGTTATTTCTTTCACTTCTCTCCTTCCCTCACCCCTACGCAATCTGCCCAAAATTACTAGGAAAATCTGCTACGTTGCCATGCTCTTGGCTGTTCGTGTGGTCGAGACAGTTCCTTTTGTGATTCTTTAAACCATTGTATAACAATGCTCGATCACCACCGAGTTAATAGTTGTGGAGTTAGTTTTGAGACTCCCTCTAAACACTTCCGACAATGGAGAGTTATACAGGACACGACTTAAGACTGTCTAATCAGCTTTCATCAAACATTTGATCATTTGGATTTGTATTCGTGAGGACTGTAACTGCCTCTTTGATACGGAATTTCCTGAACTCTATAACATGCGAACATACAAGCAACGAACGCACTCCACTCCGGATAACGCGATGTTCCGGGTGATGTTATCTATGTTATCTATGCACCTCTAGGACTACCCCACCCCCAATACCCTACCTCCCCCCCCCCTCCCTTCCCTTTTCTCTGCTCATATGGATCATATTTTGTTTTTTTTTTTTTTTTTTCTCGCTCATGTTGTATGCTTAAAAAAATTACTAATAAAAATCATTTATGAGAAAAAAAAAAAGAGACAAAACTGCAGTGTCAAAAATCTGATAAAAATGCACAAAAATGTACTGGAAAAAGAACTGCTAGTAACCTAATTTACATAATAGGTGCAAAAATGCTGAAACATGAAAAACTCACTGAGTGAACGTAGCGTAATGGTGCAAAGTGGGATCAGAATTGGACCTCCTGTGAGCCACACGGATCTTGGATCCATGATTTTAGCAGAATACAAGACTTCTACACAATGGTGTAACCTGAAGCTCTAGGGCCCTGATGCGAAAGCTCCAACAGGGCCCCCAATTATTGTAAATCTTTAATAGGGTTAGTCTTTTTCTATATGCCAAAGGGACATTTGGGGCCCCCCTAGGCTCCAGGGACTGGGTGCGATTGCACCTCTTGCAGTTATTTTCCTGCTTCACTACTCTTTGGGTACAAGTGCTGCCGATAAAAAATTGGACAGCACTCGAATGGGTGAATGCAGCCTTATAGTGGTCTCCCACATATGATATAGATGGTGGGTAATATCTAATCTGAGTTTTTTCACCTTATAAATTTACATTATCGTAATGTCTTCCTATGATGTATTTCCTAGCATATCTGTGTATCTTGGTGTAGTTTCATAACTGATGAAAACAAATGCAAAAATATGAATAAAAAATAGTATACAAATAATAATAGTAATAATATTAGCGTCATTTAAAAATTAATTTTTAATTTAGCAATTAAAAAAATACCCCAATTTAATGAATGAATATCATTTTTTTTTTTCAACTAGTAAAACAGCAAGATGAATTTGAATAAAGCCAAGTCACAGCTCTTTACCGTCCTTCTGATGAGTATTAGTCCCCTAAACGCACATCTGGGAATAGCACGTTCTTTATATTATTAGGTTCTACACCATCTAGTGGCAAGAATGAGGAGGTGCACTTTTTTTTTCGGAGTAGGCTAAAGTTCTCCTCGTCAAGTGTCAGCCATGTGCAGAAATGAATCATGACAAAACCATGTTGTTGATAAGTTGTTACAAGCAATTATAGCGCGCTTAAGGTTGAATGCATCAGTAACATTTCTGACAGAGCACATGGCGCTTTCCTATTCAGTACAACATACAGTGCAGAAGGGAATCGCCAGGGAAAGACTACGTGCCACTGATAAATGAGCCTCCAAGTCACATGAAGAATATGCCGGGGATTGGCCACTTGAAACGCCTCAATATTTGCCAATACATTATTTGGACGTGACCACAGTAGTTGTCACTGTACCTACAGAAACGCCAGTACTGATAAGACATGTATTCGGTGTATATTACTTCTTCATAATTCACCCAGACATTGTTTATAGATGAATGTAACATATATAATCCGTACATTAAGTTGGCCAAATTATTTTTAACTTAATAAAAACATTTTGTCAGCGGCTGCGGCTTTTCTAAACATTGATGAAGTTTTTATTAAAGGAAAAGCCTGCAATTCATATGGTATTTATTTAACCAATCCAAATCAGTCTATTTATAATATTCAGTCCATATGAACGCATTCATTCTTCTGCATTGTCTGGGGCTATGAGGGATGTATGTTTTTCTTGAATAATGCTCGAGTCTGTGTGTCCTTCTGATTGCACACGATACAGTTACATGCTGTTATTTGAGCGCGTTTCAGCCTCTGGCACAGCAACCATTGCCGTCTATCCCAGAAAGCTTGGGGGCATTTGGGCAGATTTTAACCTCTGCACCTTACGTGTTATAAATCTCTGGCTTGTTTCCCTTAAAAGGAATATAATGTTCTAGTTTTGCTCCTGACTTTTGCACCCTTGGGCTCCCATCTGGTTGCTTTCACAATTTTCAGAGAACTTGGCAGCGATTGGAAAAAGTATTAAAGTAACCCATTGAAAGGCTGCTTGGTGGGGATATTTTGCACTGATTGATTAAATTAATCATATTTTAGCACAAAAGTCATAAATGAACTCAACAACTAGTTCAGACCATTGTATGATTCGCTGTCCATGCTGCGAGCGCAGACAGACTTCCTTCTGCAGCATCAGAGATGCATGGTGGCACTGAAGCTGCCATTTATTCTGCCAGTTTCAGAGCCGTGCTTACAAGTTCTATAGCAAAGAGCTTGTAAGTGCTTAGCTCCTTCTCTATGAGAGCGGCCACTGAGGATGAACTGTAGTGGAGTCCAGTAAAAGAACAGGAAAGGTGATCCAGCTGTCCCATAGTTACAATATTTTATGAAAATTAAAAAAAAACATAATGATCATGAGAAGAAAAATGTGATATTAACCTCTTAATGACCAATAACAGCTATACTCGTCATGACTTTGAACTGTCACTACGTGTAAACACTCTCTTTGGTCAAGAAATGCAGAAAATATCAGCTTATATTTGCCACTAACATGAAGTCCAATATGTCACGAAAAAACATTCTTGGAATCAATGTAATATGTTGAAGCGTTCCAGAGTTATAACCTCATAAAGTGACACTGGTCAGAATTGCAAAATGAGGTTCAGTCCTTAAGGCTTAAGGATTAAGGGGTTAAAAATACATGTTGAAGATAACGCGTTTCCGACTATCCCAGTCCTTAGTCATATCACATGATATATAAGGACCAGGATGGTCGAAAACATTGCATCTTCAACATGTATTTTTATTATCACATTTTTCTTCTCTTCATGTTCGTTATGTTTTTAAAATTCTCATAATAAATTGTATCTATAGCACGGCTGGGCGTCCTTTCCTGTTCTATTACTCTACACAGTAACCAGGATTCCTAGATCCTGCCGCCTTTCTTCCATCATACCTGGACTCCCAGACACCCTACACTGTGGACAGGCTGATGAGGTTTTTTTAGCGGTGTCCAGTACTCCAGGCATCAAGCTGTAATCAGTAAAATCTAAATCCTTAAATTCTTGAGAACTTAGAGGATTTTTAATAAAAAGTAAATTACACTGTTTATTGTTTCTACAAGCAAATTTACCCATTCAAGAACTTCAGAACGACTCTTTAAAGGGAACCTGTCACCTGATTCATGCTGCCCAAACCACTAGCAGCATGAATCAGAGCCAGGCGTACAATTACAGCCAGGTATAAATGCTGGAGAATTTCCAAGAAAACATTCTTTAAATATCTGGCCAGATACAATAACCAGACTATGAGACTAGTCCAGCTCCGCCTCGGGCCAGAGCTCTCCTATAGTTAGAGACCTGTCAATCACCTAGCATGGATCTGTAAAGTATGTTTTCTCTGAAACACTATACGTGGCTACAGTTGTACATCCATGTTGTGATTCATGCTGCCTTCGGTTTAGGCAGCCTGAACTAGGCAATAGGATCCCTTTAAAGGGAAACAATTCCCAGTATTTAACGCCTGTAAATCAGTGCAGCAGGTGATTATGTGTGCAACATGATATCATTATTTTTTTTCCTTTTTTTATTCCTCCCTGTGGGCTTGTCTTTCTGCTGTAAGAAGGGGGGGGGTTCTGCTTACAGCAGAAAGACAATCCACAGGAGAGGAATAAAAAACCAAACAGTGATGTCATTCTGCACACGTCAATCACTGCTGCACTGATTTACCGGTGGTTAAATCTTGGTGCTTGCTTCCCTTTAACTCTGTATCAATAAGTCAATACTTTAATTGAAGCTAAAGGGATTTTCTTATAAATGCACAGTCTGGCTTCTCTAATAAAATTGATCAACAGGTATTGGAAGGCTGCTTCTAGAAGCAGCTATAAAGGAAATAAGGAAATGTAGAATTACATAGCAATCATTGAAATAAATGGCCAACCATATAATGTATGGACTACTCTGATCCAACAGAGGCTCCAATTTATTTAGAACAACTCTTTTAATAGACAGTATGAACACTTCCAAATTCCCTGCTCCTTTCATTCTTCCACTCCTGTCATCATACAGACTACTTACTAGGGACAGAGGTGCCCTTTATAAGTTGTACTAGCCAAGTGTGACAAACCTAAAAGCCAGTAGATTTCACAAAACTGTAGAATGGGTAAAGCCAGACACAAGCCAGAGACACCATTGCCTGTCATCCTATTTAAGCTTGCTTATGTAGCATCAATAATCCTGAGCACTTTAAAGGCATTGTCATCACTGTCCCCAGTGGGGCTCACACTATATATTCCCTCTCAGTATGTCATTAGACATATGTTTTCTAAGAATTGCAATCAGTTCTACAGCGTAAAATGTTTTAAATGCTTATATTTATCAAGTTCATCTCCAGCAAGAATACAACTAGTCATGTTTCCAGGCTGATAATTAGGTCCCATTACTATTTGATGTTCCTACAGTCCATCTGTCCACTGATTACAATGAGGAGAACATTTCATGGGTTCAACTGGCATTCACTTCACTAGCCCGCAATCGATTGCAACTCAGTAATAATTAGAGATGAGCGAACATTGCTTGAACATGTTCGCCAATTTCAAATCCGAACCGAATTTGGCAATGTTCGTTTGGCACCTTGAACTCGAACATTTTGCTGAAAAGTTGGAAATTCGGGTTTTGTTCGGTAATTGTTCGAATGTGTGTGTGGTTTAACTTGGACAGAAGCATTAGTGCAAATGCACTTATGCTTCTGTTCTACATTATCCTACACACATACACAATGACAGACACACACAGATCATCTTACCAGTCTCCCGCTGCTTGCTTGCTTCCCGTACACTCTCCCGCACTTCCGCTCACTGACTTCCAGTCTCGACTACTAACCTTTCTACATATTCACTTCCCTGAACGGGCAACAGCCAATCACAGACGTTCATGGTCTGTGAGAGTGTCTGTGATCGTCTGTTGCAATTAGACTACATTTTCACAATCTGGACGGTGTCTGTGCTTGGTTGTCATACAGATTAGTGTATGGCAACCAACCTGATGTCATAGAATGTAAAATAAATAAATAATGGAAAAAATGTGTTCCGTTCAGCTGTATTTTTCAGTCTCAGCATAGATAAAGCTGACAGCTACAAGCTGCAATCCTCACCTGCCTATTTTCACCTTGGCTGGCAAAAAAAATAAGAGTAGGGCTCCACCCTATTTTTAATTGCCAGCCAAGGTAAAACTAGAGAGCTGAGGGCTGGTATTCTCAGTAGGGTGATTTTGGGGCCCCCCCACACTAAAGAATAGCAGCCCGCATCCACCCCTGAAAATGGCGCATTCATCATAGCGCCATTTCCAGGTACTTTACCCAGCTCTTCCAATGGCCCTGGTGGTGATGGCATGCTGGGTAATAAAGCTTTGTATTACCAGCTGGCATTAAGCCTGAATTTCTTAATTTAAGGCCATGTTGATAAAGTACTCATTTCACTGTGGATAATGACACAATCTTACCAGCTTTCACCATCATCTTCACAAGGTCTTTTGCTTTTGTTTTTGGGTTGATATGCACATGTCAGACCAAAGCACGTTCATCTCTGGGACACAGATCCTGTCTCCTTCCTGAGCGGTATGATGACTGGACATTCCCATCTTGTTTGTACTCAAATATAATTGTTTGTACAGATGAACGAGGTAACTTCAGGTGTCTGAAAATACACCCAAGCATGAACCAGACTTGTGCAAGTCCACAGTTCTTTTCCTGATATCTTGGCTGATTACTTTAGACTTTCCCATGATAATACAAAAAGAAGCAGTGTGTTTCAGGCGTGCATTTAAATACATCCACTGGCATGTCTCTAATTAATTCAGATGTTGCCAATAAACCTATTTGAAGCTTCCAAACACATGACATCATAATCTAGGCTGTCCCAAATTGTTTAAAGGCATAGTAATCTTAGTTTATATAAACTTGTGACTTTTCAGAAAGTAATGAAAACACCTTAAAACATTCTCTCTCTCTCTCTTTCACTCTCTCTCATTCTGGCATTTTGCAAATATTAATAAGTATAGTAATCCTAAATGGCCTAAAACGGGAAAGGTTTATTCTGATTTCATGTCAGATATTGAGAAAAACATTCAGATGTGTCTTTTTATATAGTGTATGTAAACGTCTGGTTTCAACCTTAAGTATACACATACATATACAGTGTTTATCTCCTTCCTGGCCCTAGAACGACTTCAGCATTTTGTTGTATATGAATTAAGCAAATTTATTTTTTGTGACATTTGAAGCAAATTTGATTGCCGTCAAATTGATCCACTCGCCTCGGTCAGATTTCTTGTGCCTCAACCAATCACAATTGATGTCAAAACAGCATTACCAATCATTTGGTTATTTTATTAGTCTGTACTGCAAAACCAGTGAGCTAGATGTAGAAATACAACAAGTAGCATTTTCTAATCTGATTACTTGAAGGGTCTGGCGCAACAACTGAGGCTGGATGAATGACAATGATCCCAAAGCAAACTAAGAGGTCAGTTCTTACATCAGTTTTCTTCCATCATTTTGGGAGTCCACTGGAGGGGAAAAAAGACTGTAAGGCCGGGTAAATGGTAATGTGGTATTGTGGCATTATAGTCTACATTACTCACTATTTAAATCATGAATATCGGTAATTGTAACAGCAGATCAGAATTCTCCAAGCCTTCCATGCCGTCTCAATGTCTGCACAAAACCTCTCTACCAGGTGCAAGAAACTCGTAATCATATGTGCAGAAAATGAACGACCAAACTGCTTCAGAGCTCGCTTAGGCTCCTTTCATATCAGCGGTTTGCTGATGTTTCCAGCGCAGCATCTGCTGGATCTGCCGCCTAACAGCCGACTTGCTGCACCAATCGCTTAGGCTCCTTTCACATCAACAGTTTGCTGATGTTTCCAGCGCAGCATCTGCTGGATCTGCCGCCTAACAGCCGACTTGCTGCACCAATCCGGCAAGCCCCATGCATTCTCTAAGGCAGGGGTCCCCAACCGCCGGTCCGCGGACCGGGACCGGGCCGTGAGGGTCTTTGTGCCGGTCCGCGGCTAGCTGCCGGCTTCCCGCCCCCCTAAGAGTCTCCGCCCCCTTGGAAGTCCGCGCCCCTCACCTCCTGCACTATGCCGCTCTGATGAGCCTCAGCTGCGTGCGTACGGTAGATGTAGAAGGGGAGCTGTCGGCCAATCAGTGCAGCAGCCATGCCCTGATTGGCCCGCTACTGCCGCGCTGTTATTGGCCGACAGCTTCCCTCGTACAGCTAACAGCTGAGGAAGAGATGTGACCGGAGTTTCATATCTCGCGCTATTTCCAAGCGCAGCAGTGACATGAGCTTCCATGTCACGTGATGTGCTGGAAATAGCGCGAGATATGAAACTCCGGCCACATCTCTTCCTCAGCTGTTAGCTATGCTGCCGGCAGGAGCGGTGAGCATCAGCTGACAAGTGGGATGGGGGGGAGCAAACAGGGGCAATGTGTGTTAGGGGGGCAATCAGGGGCAATGTGTGTGCAAGGGGAGGCATTCAGGGCAATGTGTGTGCAAGGGGGGGCATTCAGGGGCAATGTGTGTGCAAGGGGGGCATTCAGGGGCAATGTGTGTGCAAGGGGGGGCATTCAGGGGCAATGTGTGTGCAAGGGGGGAGCATTCAGAGGCAATGTGTGTGCAAGGGGGGGCATTCAGGGGCAATGTGTGTGCAAGGGGGGGCATTCAGGGGCAATGTGTGTGCAAGGGGGGGCATTCAGGGGCAATGTGTGCAAGGGGGGCATTCAGGGGCAATGTGTGTGCAAGGGGGGCGTTCAGGGGCAATGTGTGTGCAAGGGGGGGCGTTCAGGGGCAATGTGTATGCAAGGGGGGGCGTTCAGGGGCAATGTGTGTGCAAGGGGGGGCGTTCAGGGGCAATGTGTGTGCAAGGGGGGGCGTTCAGGGGCAATGTGTGTGCAAGGGGGGGCGTTCAGGGGCAATGTGTGTGCAAGGGGGGGCGTTCAGGGGCAATGTGTGTGCAAGGGGGGGCGTTCAGGGGCAATGTGTGTGCAAGGGGGGGCGTTCAGAGGCAATGTGTGTGCAAGGGGGGGCGTTCAGGGGCAATGTGTGTGCGGGGGGCGTTCAGGGGCAATGTGTGTGCAAGGGGGGGCATTCAGGGGCAATGTGTGTGCAAGGGGGGCATTAAGGGGCAATGTGTGTGCGGGGGGCGTTCAGGGGCAATGTCTGTGGGGTGGGGGCGTTCAGGGGCAATGTCTGTGTGTGGGGGGCGTTCAGGGGCAATGTCTGTGTGTGGGGGGCGTTCAGGGGCAATGTCTGTGTGTGGGGGGCTTTCAGGGGTCAGTATGTCTGTGTGAGGGGGGCATTCAGGGGTCAGTATGTCTGTGTGAGGGGGGCATTCAGGGGTCAGTATGTCTGTGTGTGTGTGTGTGTAGGGGCAATATGTGAGGCGGGTATTCAGGGATCAGTGTGTGTGAGGGGTTATACAAGGGGTAATGTCTGTGTGTGTGTGGGGTTATTCAGATGGCAGTGTATCTGTGTGTGGGGGATTGTACAGGGGGCAATGTGTGTGTGCGCGCAGGTTATACAGGAGGCAGTGTGTGTGTGGGGGGAATTTGCTATATGGAGGGATGCGACGCTGCATTAAACTATGAAGAGCTGTGACCAGTGGCGTAGCTAGCCTGCTCTGGGCCCGGGTGCAAGATCTGCACCCAGGGCCCCCATGTGAGGACCGGGAAGGGGGCGGTTGCACACTCACCGCGGCCGCCGTGCGTCTGCTGTAAGGAGGAGAGGAGGGGCAGGCAGAGCTGCAAGACAGGAAGTCCAGTCCTCCCTCCTTTCCGGCCGGCGCGGCGGCCGGCTGCCAGCACGGGGCTCCCCAGGGGGTGCGGGGCCCCCCAAGGGTTCGGGCAATGGGCCCCTCATGCCGGGGGGGGCCCGGGGAGCTCGCCCCCCCGCTAGCTACGCTACTGGCTGTGACACTACATTATATTATATGGAGGGATATGAGGCTGCATTATATTATATGGAGGGATATGAGGCTGCATTATATTATATGGAGGGATATGAGGCTGCATTATATTATATGGAGGGATATGAAGCTGAATTATATTATATGGAGGGATATGAGGTTGCATTATACTTTATGGAGGGCTGTGACGCTGCATTGTACTATATGGAAGGCTGTGAGGCAGCATTATACAATGTGGAGGGCTGTGACGCTGCACTATACTATATGAAAATAAAACGTAGCGCATCTTTTGAGGAAACAGGGTGGTAAACTCCACCCCTTCTCCATAGCCCCACCCCCATGAGGTCAAAGCCCCGCCCCACCGGGCCCCGTAAAAACGATCTTCCATGAAGCCGGTCCCCGGTGCAAAAAAGGTTGGGGACCCCTGCTCTAAGGGGCTTTGCGGTCAGGTGCAGCAAGTGAGGTTTGCTGGATTTGGCAGATCCGGCACTTGTGGCGCGGGAAAAAAATGCTGCTAGCTGCGGCTTTTGACCTGCCGAAACCGGCGGATTTGCCGGATCGCGGCAAAAATCGCATTTGCCGCAAGACCCATAGAGAATGAATGAGGGCTTGCCGCAGGTGTACCGCAAGTCGGCCGTTAGGTGGCAGATGCGGTAAATTTGCCGGATCCTCCGTATTCAGTTAAAGCAGAATGTGAAAGCAGCCTTACACTGGATGTGTTTGTCTAACAGCTTACTGTATTGTCACTTGCCAATGACAACTAGCTGAATTGTGAATACAAGTTTTGAGAGTAATAAAGAGTGAAAGATAAGTAATATTAATCAATCAATTTTTTAGGACCTGGCCATGTTTGTAGGATGCATTGTCATAGCATAGGTTCTATCCACACAAAAAGAAAAAATGCAAGTTTCACTCACCACCCGCAGAACATCTTCATTGGCAAAAGACATGACAGGAGAAAGCAGGGTATGAACAGGACTACAGCCTTTTCGCATCAGCATAACACTTATACACCTACACTGCAGTTCAAAAGTTTGGGGTCACTTAGAAATTTCCTTATTTTTGAAAGAAAAGCACATTTTTTTCAATGAAGCTAACATTACATGAATCAGAATACACTCTATACATTGTTAATGTGGTAAATGACTATTCTTGCTGTAAATGTCTGTTTTTTAATGCAATACCTACATAGGTGTGTAGGCCCATTTTCAACAACCACAACTCCAGTGTTTTAATGGTACATTGTGTTTGGTAACTGTGTAAGAAGGGTAATGGATGTTTAGAAAACCCTAGAAAACCCTTGTACAAGTATGTTAGCACAGCTGAAAACAGTTTGGCTGATTAGAGAAGCTATAAAACTCACCTTCGTTGGAGCTAGTTGAGAATCTGGATCATTACATTTGTTTGTTCTATGAAACTCTCAAAATGGCCAGAAAAAGAGAACTTTCATGTGAAACTCGACAGTCTATTCTTGTTCTTAGAAATGAAGGCTATTCCATGTGAGATATTGCCAAGAAACTGAAGATTTCCTACCACGATGTGTACTACTCCCTTCAGAGGAGAGCACAAACCGCATTATTTTTCGCGGCCACATCTGCTGTAACTGCTGAAACCGCACTTGCTGCGTCTGCCGCACACTTACCGCAAGCCCCATAGACAATGCATGAGGCCTGCCGCAAGTGTAACGCAAATGCCGCCGTTTGGGCAAAAACTCCAATGTGAAAGCACCCTTAGGGTACCTTTACACGCCGCTACTGGCGGGTGGCTACAACCGGATACTTCACGTGCACGAGCACGCACAAACGGTTGCAAATGGTAATCACACCACCTTTACACGCCGCAACAAGGTGCGCTACAGTAGGTTACATCTATCTCTAGATACACCGCCGGGTGTCTCAAGTTACCTCCTGCCGAGCACCTTACCTCATTTACACACCGCTACAACAAGCTAATATGGGCGGACCTGGTGCAGCAGGGACAACACATAGGCGTGCCACAATTGTGGATTACGAGACGTCCATACGCTGATAGGACAAAACAAGAACATCATGATTGGGCAGGCATCGCAGGAGGCTGATTAATACATGACACTCGAGCAATTGTGTAGTGTGACTGGTCAGCTCCTTAAATATGCCGCCCTATGCAGCGACTACCAATCATAACGCAGGAGCTTCCTCCAATGATCGCTGATGGGGCGCGGTAACCCGGAGCCTGTGTCACGCCCCAGCTACATACTAGGTACATAGCCTGGTGTCCAGACATCCCTTCTGTTGCTTCTTTACACGCCGATACAGGTCGCTACAATCGGCTGTGTAGCCACCTGTTTCAGGGCAGTGCTCGGAAACAGGTGCCGCTACTGCGGGGTGGCTACAACCGTCTTCACACGCCACTACCACGGGTTGAATTGCCGGTGCAAGATACATTTCTTGCATGTATCCGGTTGTAGCCACCCGCCAGTAGCGGCGTGTAAAGGTACCCTTAGAATGCTAAAATGTTAGAAATAGCTCCTGTTGTATGAAAAAAGTACACCTTTTATATGGAGTTTGCAATATTAATACAAATAAATACTATAATAGGATTTTTTAAAACATAATATGTATAGAGTGGGTCAATGGGACTTGTGTGATACTGACAATCTCTGTATAGGGCTGTGGATTATGAGGACACAATATAAGCAATGGGGGTGTAATTACAATAGGTGCAGGGATTGCGATCACACCTTGGCCCTGGAGTCCTGGGGGCCCCAAAATTCCTTTGGTCTATATGAAATAACCAATACTACTAAGGACTTGCAATAATTGGTGGCCCCTTTAGAGCTTTTCAATCGGGGCCCATGAGCTTCATGTTATGCCACGGAATGGTACTAAATACATTTCTCATCAATAAAAGACCAATTCTTACTATTGTGAACTACTGTGAGGTTAATTCAGTTTCCTACATTTCACTACAAACTGAAATGTTGCATCAGGATCTTGTATACATGATTAAACTTTCACTCCTAATCCATAAACTATAAAGACTTGGAGCATAAACATTTCTAGACACTCATTTTAGAAATCTTCTTTCTGAATGTTTAATCTTCCCCTCTGCTGCCCCCTAGTGGTGATCTCCGTCTTCTCTTACTAATCTTTGCCCAATGTGCCAGGAGACCATAGAGAGCACACATGACATCACAAACCTTCCATAAATCAGGTCTTGTGGTTTTTAGGAAATGCATGATGCGAAATATACATGCTTAACAGAAGTGAGCCATCTATACTGAAGAACATAAAATGTGGGGGACTCAATCAGTCCTGCTCTGTATCCAGGGTATTCTAAGTACAGAGGGGCCAGATGTTCTACTGCTGCCATAAAATTAGGATCACATGTCTACCTACAATTTATAGCGAGCATTCTTAAGCTTACTTCTAAGATCTACCCAACGTGTGCTAGTCGGCTTCAGGCGATGAGCTCCAGGAGTGTAAATCTAAAGTGCAGAGGAATTAAGACATTTCCCAAACTCTCACAGCTGCACTTATTATCTATGCCATCTCTTCTTCTGTACAACACTTAAAAATACTTTTTAAAACATTAAAACCATATATTTTATTGCATTGAAAAAAAAGTGTAATGTAAATATTTTTCAAGAAATAAAATGATTAAAATTTTCCTTGAATGTTAATGCATTATAGGTAGGTTATTGGAAAATATATGGAAAATTATTGAAAATATTATAAATAATATATAGCTATATAAAAATTAATTATACATTTACAATGTTTATAGTTGATATTTGTAATTTATATGTAATATATATATAAAATGATGAGCAGCACAGTATTACTTCAATGGGTGCTCCAACCACGCTCCCCTTCCTGGAGCTTCCAATTCATACAATGCAAAAAAGGTGCGGCACTCCAGTCCTTCTTGTGCAAAGGGGTTTCTTAACAGCACGGGCAAGTTAGTGGCGGTTTTACAGCCTTCCAGCTGGAAGCGGTATATGTAAGCAGTCGCTGAACTCTCCCATGCTGTAAATAAAGAAAGCCCTTTGCACAAGAAGGACTGGAGTGCCCACCTTTTTTGCATTTGTATATATATATATATATATATATTTATTTTATTTTTAGAGGGGCATGGTCAAAGCTGAACCTGTCACCAGGTTTTTGCAACCTAATCTGAGAGTAGCAAAATAGAGGATCCTAGATCAGAATGTGTCACTTACTGGGCTGCTTGGTGTAGTTCTGATAAAATCACATTTAATCAGCTGTAGATTATCTTAGTCTGGTGGACTGGTAGTCTGGCATATTCACAAACTTGCTAAATCTGCAGCAGAGAAAACACTTATTTTATCAAAATGACAGCAAGCAGCTCAGTAAGTGACACACCACTGGAATCAGGGTCTCTATTTCTACATTATGCTGCTCTCAGATGGGATGGCAAAAACCTGGTGACAGATTCCCTTTAAGTTAGTTATCCTCTTGATCTTACTCATTATATCGGTTACTTACTCCAAAAATGCTGAAAACTGGATATAAGGGGGGATGAGAAATCCATGCTTCTGTATGATGAAACGAATGACCGAAAAAGATATATATATGTAAATCATTGGTGTTTTATTTGACGCATTTTGAGGTGCTTTCCTCACTTCTTCCTCAGGAAACCAATCAAGAAAATGGCACACAATGTTGTATAGACATTTTCTTTTCTCTCTCTGTTCACATGGAAGCAATTAAAGAGTGAAGAACCACAAAATATTACAAACATGTAGTATACAATTTTTTTGCAGTGTAAGGCTAGGGTCAATCTTGCGTCTGCCCCGAGCCTGGCCAATCCACCAGAGACTTAGTTACTGCATGGAGCAGCGCATAGCATTACCAGCAGCTAACGCTATGTGCTGTCAGGCTATGTATCCCTATGGCAGCCTGACACTTACCCCAGCCGCCGGCTCCACAGAGATCTTCAGGATTACGCTTTTGGAGAGCGCACAGGAAACGCGGTCTGCAGCATTTTCTGACGGATTGGCCAGACTCAGGGGCAGACGCAAGACTGACCGTAGCATAAGGGCTCGTCAATTCGTATTTTCTGCAATCTGACAATACATCAGGTCACAATCAGTCCAATGTTATTCAATGGAGCAGTGAACACATCTGATATATTCCTCGGGCTACTCGGTCCTAGGAAGAGAATGGCGGCATTCGCTATTTCCCTCTGTGAATTGGATCACACTCCGCCATTCAAGTAGATGGGTCTGTGAATAAAATCGGAGGTTGATATCCACAGTCATACTCCAGTTTTCACAGGCTGGAGAACGGAGAAGACGGAGAATTTTTTTCTGTTCACATCGAAGAAAAACAGATCTCACTGTGATGAAACTCAGGGATCAGTATAATCAGAACATTATTCTTGGGTGGAGAGAATACGGTGGTGTGACCATAACCATAGGCTAACTTTGCAGGCCGCTTATTTGGTGCAGACTTTCCTTGCAATTCTGAGAACAGAATATCTGCAGAATAATTACTAATATAAAGCTCATCCAAACATTGCAGAAAATGTCTGTGCACTTCTTGACATGAGGTGTGGATGTTAATCTGCAGCCAGTCAATTCTTTATGTGGAATCTGCGCAGATTTCTCCCTTTTTCTTTGGAATAAATGAAATCTGCAAAAAAACAAAAACTTTTAATAAGAACCTGCAGACGTGCTGCGGAGAAATTGGCACCAAATGTGTCATTTATGACCCTACAATAAACCTACAACAATCCGCTTATTAACCCTTTATATTATTATTATCATGCTGTGAATGTGATCAATAGATCAGTCTAGTGCTGGTCTGTTTGATTGTATCACAATATAACGTCCATGCAAAGAAAGAATAGCTATTCCAATGTGATTTCTTAATTTTAAAGCCTTTATATTATTTATTTTTGTATATTTGTGTTTTTTTATATAAGGTATATTTTTTGCAATAAAAAAAAAGGTAAGGTAATATTTCACTGTCCAAAAGTCACAGACGCCTAATAAAAGCTTATGACATCAAAAGAAAGTCAGATGATTATGTGTACATATATTGTAAGGCGTTTTGTTATTTTAGCAGTTTTATTCTTGTGAATTATAGACATTGTAACTTAAAACAATAGTGGCACATATGTATAAGTGTGCGCATATGTCTGGTATCTACATGTTGTGAGGGATGTCGCAAATGAAGACAATGTATCATTCCTGTTATTTTGACAAATATTGTGCAATTTGCAATATATTTTTTTTAATTCATCTAGCCTTTTGTTGCAAAAAATCTGGTTTACTTTTTATATCAATAGAACTACATAAATATCAGTTCCTTAATATACTTCTATGATCAGAGATGCTCTCTATAGGAGAATATTCTATACAGTGAGTATGTATAGGTAACCTTTATTCATTGCAGAATCCCTGGCATCAGACATAGACCACTCAACGACAACTGGTGGCCAGACTATGGGCTTCTATAAATGGCTGCGGCCTATGTGTGGTGGCATCTGACCACAACATAGATCGTATTCCCTATTTCTTGATACATAGTGAAATTACCTATTATTATAGACTGGGGCTCAGATAATAAGAGGATATGTGTCACATGTGTGTAGGAATCAGCAGTAGACTGTGCTATTGTGTCCGGCAAGAAAGTTCAAATGGAGACCAAAGTTGGAGATTTTGGGCTCGTTCCGCTCAATGGCTGTTGGGGTTCAGTCTGAGTCTCATTTTTTAGGGGCTTTTGTCCCTGACAGAGACAGCTAAGAAGACTCACATGTAGTGTGATCCCAGACAAACCTTATATAAGTACCACAAAAAAAGACCAAAAAGTAATAATGAAACTAAACCTGGGCAATCTGGTAAAATGATATTGCTGAATTATAATCTGGAGCATCTCTGACATGTATAAGGGGCGGCACATATCCGATACAGCACAATCTATGGATTACATAGGTGCTTTGTAATAACAGGTCAGTGCTGATGGAAGATGAGGACACTGAAAAGTACAAAGAATATAATAATATATGTGTGAGGTTTTATATTTGTTACCAAGTGTTGTTTCACTGGACTATCATGCAACAGGATAAAAAATTCTTTAATCAGTATTACTATTTTAGTTAATAATTACTTTTATTATTGTTACTGGTAGAAGTACAGAAATAGATAACGCAGAAGGGCTCAATGTGTGGAGCTGAAATGAAGCATCTGTAGGCTAAATAAACATCCACACATTCCACTGGGCCTGATAGTCTGGAATACTGCCTCTTGTGGACTGTAGGCAGAACTGTAGATAGATAGATAGATAGATAGATAGACAGAAGACAGACAGATAGATAGATAGATAGATAATATGAATTTTGTTAGATAGATAGATAGATAGATAAATAGATAGATAATAGGGCCACGTCACACACACAGATATCTGTGCAGATATTGTTCGCAGATCTCTGGTTGCAATGAAATCATGGACACATTGCTCCATTTGTACACAGCCACAAAATAGAACAATGTGTCCATGATTTCATTGCAACCAGAGATCTGGAACAATATCTGCACAGATATCAGTTTGTGTGACGTGGCCCATAGACAAATTAATAGATAGATAGATAGATAATAGACAAATTAATAGATAGCTAGATGATACACAGAGAGAGAGAGATAGATAACCAGTCAAAAAATGGAGTATGGCAATCCATTTTTTGACTGGTCTGTATACAAGGGACATTGAAATTGTTCTGACTTGATGTTTGTTGCACCCTATTTTATTGCAAGTGCTGCACTTTTTTTCTATCTCAAAATAGATAGATAGTATATAGATAGATAGAGAGAGAGAGAGATAAATTGATACAAATATATATATATTTAACAACACAAACTGAATAGACAGTGTCCAACTGTCAGTCAATACTAGCTGGAAAACATCAGGCAGCTGTCAAAAATATAAGTGAAAAAATGGACTTTAATGAGCCCAAAGTGGCACGACATTTCGGTGTGGATTACAACTTTTCAAGTACCTGGTACTAGTAAAAGGTGCAATCCACACCGAAACGTCGTGCCACTTTGGGCTCATTAAAGTCAATTTTTTCACTTATATTTTTGACTGCTGCCTGAATTTATTTTATATATATATATGTATATTATCAGTATATATGTTATATAGACAGTGATTGCAATGTTACATAGTCACAGACTCGGCATATTTTAATAGGACTGCTATACCAACAAATGCACAAAGTAATTTTAATGATATGACATGCTTTGATTTAATTTACTTTGTTTTCTGTTTCATGAATGTTCCCACGCACACACATATAATGTATATCTCTCTATATATATTTTTTATGTCTCCAGAACTTGACCAAAGACATAGTGATAGCGAATGTAGATTGTGAGGGTTAGTTGGGTTTAGTGATGATGATGTGGAACATTGTAGCACATATAAGTGAGCAAAATAAATATATAAATTATATATATTATTTAATTATTTATTTTGCTCACTTATATAGTGCTACAATGTTCCACTTCATCATGTAGTTTTATATATCTTAAACTACATCAATGCATATATACATCTTTATATAATGTACCAATATATATATATCTCTCTCTCTCTGTATATATATATATATATATATATATATATATATATATATTATATATGGAGCACTTATGGCAATAGTCCACTGAAATTTAGCTAAGATCATCGAGCTGGGTGTTCTTTTTCCTTAACCTGGCTCCCGTAGTTATGATTACAAGACCGAACATAGGGACAGAACATTTAAGGGTAGCTTTGCATTAAATGACATTACATTTGTGCTCGGCTAAAGGTTGATACATCTTATTGTTTTGAATTAGGACTACAATAGATTTGGCTGGTGGGTAGGAGAAATGAAGGGATCCATTGGCCTGGTGCCTAAAGCGTACATAATGGAGATGTATGATATTTGAGAGGCCTGGGTAAGTACATTTTAATCCAATCTACCATAATGGCTCATGTGTTCTCCTGTTCTCTGTTTTATAAGCATTTCCTTCCTAAAACCTCTGCAGCAGTTATATTAACTTAAGGACTGTGGCAAAAAATAGCTTTTAAGCCTTAATTAATACTGCTCCATTAGTTGTCTGCATGCGATATAATCCCACATTGCGGCAGGCGAGCCGCGCTTATCTCTGCTTACTACTGTATATTGCCTTCAATCAAACATAGCAATTAATTTCTGTCCTAGATACTGTGATATATAAGATAACCCATGGTGCCTGGTTTTCTTTTCTCGCATCATTATATTTTTTTTTGCTAAATCAGGAATCATCTTATCAGAAACACCAAGAAGATTTCACCATTGTGGATATTTCCTTTCCTATTTGAGCGGTTATCACCATTGACGAGGTTCTTCCATTCACGTCGCTTATTGTTGCGGTGTTCTGGATATTGCCATTTAATAGTGTGTCAGTCTTTGTTCTACATTTATCTGTGCATTAATCAAATATCACAAAAAAGATGAAAATGAAAAAAAAAAATCTAATTTTTCAAGAATCTGAAATGAAGTGGTTGCTAAATCTATTTTGTTTTATGTCGTGTTTTTGCCTTAACTTTTGAAATATGCATATGTTCATAATGATCAGAAGAACTTTTTATATTTTTATGTGATGTATCCTAAGATATTAAAGTGAATGGCCATACAAAGAATTTAATATGAGAAGTGTGCGCCATTAACAATAATGCTGCCAGTCAATGTACAGACTATTAATGGAAAATCTGGTACCAGGTTACAGTCGCGAAAACTCGTCCTATATGAGTTTACACTCCAAAGGGAGAAGAGGATAGGAGAGATTATTAAACCTGTAATCTAAGCTAATTTATGGAACATACAAAGCTAAACAGGTTTTCCAGCTCATTTCTAGTTATCAATGTTGCATTTGCATCTGCGATGGTCAGTTACTACATGTATAATGTTCTATACGTCAACTTTTGCATTTCGGAAATAATTGGTGGTTAATGCTGTCAGTGACCAGCAGGTGGCAGATGTTTGATAGAAATGCTGAAGTAGACTTCGTCAGCCCTCCGTCCTCCCCCCTATAATTTATTTTTATAGGTACAAATAAGAAAATTTACTCCACAACCAAAAAATGTATTCTTCTCCTTTCCTGCCGGTGCCCAGGAGAGGGAGTCCTCCACCAACAGATCAGTCTATGGCTCTGACCTTTCCTTCACTCTTCAATTTATTTGCCCTTTAATGGTGATTTCTACTTTTAACTCTGCACATCACGTGTTAAATGTGTCTGACTGTCTGTGATAACCCTGATTTCAGTAGAAATAAAAGGAGATTTTCCCCATGTTTTGAGCTGTCTTCTATAAAACCTCGCCTTTGTCTCCCATCTTCAATGAATGATGTAGGATGGTGCCGTCGTGCGCCGGGCGCTGTGCCTCCTTTCTAAACGTTCCACCCTGCAAATTTCTAAGGTTCAAATAAAGTTTAATTGTTTGCGAACCTGTTATGACGCTAATAATTCACCAGCCTGCTGTGTAACTAATGAAATTACTTTGTTATGATTAATTTGGAAATAGTGTGTTGATTGTAGTAATTAAGCACAACAAGGTGAAGTAAATGATTTCGTTGCCATCTGGCCTCCCAACACAATGAAGAAGTACAGCGCCGCTGTCAGAAGAAGGGACCCCAACTCCGTCTTCTTCCACCGTAGTGTTCGGGGCGAGGTGTACATGTCGCACACTCATTTACCTGACTTATTGCCGCTATCCCGGGATTAGGAGAGAATGGGTTCATGTCGAAGAAAGAAGGACTGATAAACCTTCACTAATATACTAACTGGATTAAAAGCAATTTCCGAAAACATAAGTATTGTTTAATATTCTGTCTTTAAGATTGGGAATAGCCAAAATCTGCATAAATGCTTCTACCAGTTCCCTGTTTTTATATAGCAAAAGTCTGTAAGTATGTATATATCGGAATGATTGTATGTCTAGACTTTGCTGCAATTAATATATGAAAGCGTCATTTCAGCCTAAATAATGTTTGCTAGATCTGTGTGGGACCCTCAACAATTTTAATGAAAAAACGTGTCCAGGATATGATAATAAAATAATATTTATTAACTTCTATAACACCATTAATTCCACAGCGCTTTACATATATCATGGCTCATAATGTAGAACCCCCTATCAGGTATGTCTTTGAAGCATGGGAGGAAACCCATACAAATACAGGGAGAACATACAAACTCCTTGCAGATGTAGTCTTTGGTGGGATTTGAACCTAGGAGCCCAGTGCTGCAAGGCTGCAGTGCCAACCACATGTTGAGTCATGTGGTGCGTCATGTATTCTCTCTGCTATTCCAGTCAAGTCTATGACACAGTTGAAGATAGCCAAGTAAAGGACAGGTTTCAGCCACCTTCTCGTAACTTCAGTGTCGTAGTGATGAATGGAGGGGGCATGAGTAGCCCAGTGTACCATATACTGGCCACTTGACCACATCTATGATCTGTCCGTCATTGAGCCCTATGGTAGGATCCACATCAACCTAACTGTTATAGGATAGGTAGTAACTTATTAAGACTTGAAATGATGTTTAAGCTACACACTTTTAGTCCTTATATAATAAATCCATGAGCTCACAACCCATGTGAGGCACCTGGAGTATGTATGGATTTTCATCATGAACCTATAGGTAGACCGTGAGCAAAGGTAGTATAGGGGACTAATAACACACTTACAAGCAATAAGAAGCTGGCCACATGAGTTCTATCCCTTGGTCTGGAATATGTTCCCATCCAAAAGAAAAAATTTTTCTTTTTTTTGCATCTTGAAGTTGTGTTGACTATTACATGTAATTTGCAAGCTTTTCCGCATGATTTTTCACAAAGTTTTTTGGCGATCTTATCAAATCGATTTTTTATAACATTTGTATTTTAAGATTTCTTCATTTATATGTGTATTGCATGTTATTTATAAAAAGTGCGCCAAAACACAGATCCTCCTGTTTTTGTGACGGTTTTGACGTCACATGAGCAGTAACACCCCCTAATTATTACATGAATGTCAGTGTATATAAGATCTGTTTGAGAGGATGGCTGCATCCCTGATGAAGGTGCCAGGTGGGCACTGAAACGCGTAGGAGGAGAATAAAGAAAGCTTAGATCACAACTTCGTCTTGGGTCTTCCTTGATGTTTCTGGCAGCGCGGACCGTAGTACACCTTTTTTCCTGAAATTCCTATAGGTAGACCGTGGGACAGTAATTTTTTGCTACAATAAGACATCCATATAAAACCTGTGAGAAAAAGCCTTTCTGATCCTCTCTCTAAGTGTACAGTCACTGGTACCTACATTATGGGACAACATGGACATGGTGTTAAGCATCTGTACAGCACACATGTACTACAGTTGTGTACACTAGGAATAAATCGTTCTCTACATAATACACTGGGAGCTACACACAGTGAGGTGAGACACATATAAATTGTAAATCTGGAAAAAGTTTTCCATCTGTCACTCATAGGTACATGTGTTATATATAGGGAGAAAAGTTTATTTATTTGGGCTGGAAAAGTGGCGATTGTGGAAAATGTTTTTAAATTATCCTCTAGAAATTTTAAAGCTGTGAATTTGTGTAACATACATCATTATCTTATCATTACTCAGTTATTTAATTAGCTCACTTGTATACTGCCTCTTATCAAATATTACTTTGCAGACATCTTCATCACTGTCCCCATTTACTCCCTTCTCTCCCAAACATTATGCTGCCATCCTAAGTGCTCATTTTATGCTCTTTTAGAAGCTCTTCTTAGCTGCTGCTCAGCCAAAATCATACACTATATTCAAACAATCTGTGTAAGGGACTGTCCCTATCTGAGGGCTGATCCCCTACCCAGTACTCAGGGTAATTCCCGTACACAGACTGAAGAGAGATAATGTATGGGCCAAATCTAGTCTAAGCAGCAGTTGGAAGCAGCTTCTAAAAGAGCATAAACTGAGGAGTGAAACAGGACTGCAGCTTACTGTTTGGGAAAAAAGGAAGCAAAATCGGGTATTCAAGTATGTTTAAAAGATTCAGAATTTTTCAATGGATTAAGGATTACTAAATGAAAAAAGTATAGTTGCTATTACATATTTTTAATATGATAACAATGCTCATGTGTCTTTTGCTTACTACTACTATGTCTGCTCCCTTTTATATGAAAAACCTTTACATTATACTTGTTAAGAATGTAGGTAATCTTAAATTACAAAGGACCCTTATGAGTCATTGCGATTATTGTGATTACATATAAGTGATTATGGGTTCTTGAGCTAAGGACTCTCTCCTTTCAAGTTGTCTGTACTCATAAAGTGATGGATCTTTACAATTGTGTCAACCAGAAAAGAATGGATTAACACATCTTGCACCTCAGATCAATTACCGTGTGTATACATTTCCATCTTGCACCACGTTTTGCAATTCCCATTTTTGTGCATTGTTGGCATTAGACTTGATATTGAAATCTTTTAAGATGCTAGTTTAGACCAAGGGGTGGGGAACGCCAGGCTTTGAAGGCAACCAACAGGTGATGTTATCAGGATTTCCTTAGTATTACACAGAGGTTAGAATCATCACCAGTTCAGGTGGTATATTATCACTTGCTCAATACTAAGGAAATCCTGGAAACCTGCACCGTTGGTGGCCCTTGAGGACAGAAGTTCCCTACCCCTGCCCTAGACCAAATATAGACGCTACTATCACCACTATCTGCCACTACCATGCAGAAGTCTAATCCATGGGACAGGTTGGATATATATATATATATATATATATATATATATATATATAATATATATATATATATATACCAAAAGTATTGACACCCCTGCAATTCTGTAAGATAATGCTCAGGTTCTTCCTGAAAATGATTGCAATCACAAATTCTTTGGTATTATTATCTTCATTTAATTTGTCTTCAATGAAAAAACACAAAAAGAATTGTCTTAAAGCCAGATTGGATATAATTCCACACCAAACATAAAAAAGGGGGTAAACAAAAGTATTGGCACTGTTAGAAAAATCATGTGATGTTTCTGTAATTTGTATAATTAGCAGCACCTGTAACTTACCTGTGGCACCTAACAGGTGTTGGCAAAAACTAAATCACACTTGCAGGCAGTTGACATAGATTAAAGTTGACTCAACCTCTGTCCTGTGTACCACATTGAGCATGGAGAAAAGAAAGAAGACCAAAGAACTGTCTGAGGACTTGAGAAACCAAACTGTGAGGAAGCATGAGCAAGCTCAAGGCTACAAGTCCATCTCCAAAGACCTGAATGTTCCTGTGTCTACCGTGCACAGTGTCATCAAGATGTTTAAAGCCCATGGCAATGTGGCTAACCTCCGAAGATGTGGACGGAAAAGAAAAATTGACGAGAGATTTTAACGCAAGATTGTGCGGATGGTGATAAAGAACCTCGACAAACATCCAAACAAGTTCAAGCTGCCCTGCAGTCCGAGGGCACAACAGTGTCAACCCGTACTATCTGTCGACGTCTGAATGAAAAGGGACTGTATGGTAGGATACCCAGGAAGACACCACTTCTTACCCCGAGACATAAAAAAGCCAGGCTGGAGTTTGCCAATACGTACCTGAGAAAGCCTAAAACGTTTTGGAAGAATGTTCTCTGGTCAGATGAGACAAAAGTAGAGCTTTTGGGCAAAGGCATCAACATAGAGTTTACAGGAGAAAAAAAGAGGCATTCAAAAAAAGAACACGGTCCCTACAGTCAAACATGGCGGAGGTTCCCTGATGTTTTGAGGTTGCTTTGCTGTCTCTGGCATTGGACTGCTTGACCGTGTGCATGACATTATGAAGTCTGAAGACTACCAACAAATTTTTGCAGCATAATGTAGGGCCCAGTGTGAGAAAGATGGGTCTCCCTCAGAGGTCATGGGTCTTCCAGCAGGACAATGACCCAAAATACACTTCAAAAAGCACTAGAAAATGGTTTGAGAGAAAGCACTGGAGACTTCTAAGGTGGCCAGCAATGAGTCCAGACCTGAATCCCATAGAACACCTGTGGAGAGATCTAAAAATGGCAGTTTGGAGAAGGCACCCTTCAAATATCAGGGACCTGGAGCAGTTTGCCAAAGAAGAATGGTCTAAAATTCCTGCAGAGCATGGTAAGAAACTCACTGATGGTTACCAGTAGCGGTTGATCGCAGTTATTTTGGCTAAAGGCTGTGCAACCAATTATTAGGCTTATGGTGCCATACTTTTGTCTGGCCCATTTTTGGAGTTTTGTGTGAAATGATCAATGTTTTGCTTTTGCTTCATTCTCTTTTGTGTTTTTTCATTGAAATTAAATGAAGATAATAATACCGAAGAATTTGTGATTGCAATCATTTTCAGGAAGAAACTGAGTGTTATCTGACAGAATTGCAGGGATGTCAATACGTTTGGCCACAACTAATATATTACATATATATATATAACATATATTCTCACTGGCGGACACAGACAAAAATTGGCCGTTGTGCAAATACAATATATGGGCCCCTTGCCTGCCCAGGAGCTCATCAAAATGCACAATTTCACCTGCTTTGGAGGTAGAAATGAGCTCCCTTTACCTTTAGGGATCTTGTGTCACTGCACCAACAATATGTCCATATGTCCACCTCTCTCTCTCTCTCTCTCTATATATATATATATATATATAAATATATGAATAATCACACACACATATATATATATATACACATATATATAAATATATGTATATATATTGTAAAGTGCTGCGGAATCGTTGGCACATATAAATTTTTTTTATATATATTTATATATATATGTATATTAACCATTGAGATTGAAGATTCAGACATGTATAGCTTTGTCTAGAATGAATCTCTGCTGCTAAAGTATGAATTATGTTGGGTTTATTCAGTACAGTTGTATACTGTTGGTAAATGTGGATCATGTAGTAATGCACTGGCACATTTTGCACCCCAATGCTACTGGTTTAAAAATAAGTTTAAGACGACCTGTCGGCCTTTTGTAACATTTGTCACTAGGCTTAGTCATTTAGCTTTTTATGAAATAATTATACTATTAGTATACATAGCGGACTCCAAATATGTTCTCTGCTGTCCTGCCCTGTATCTCCCCGGATGTGTAACCCCCCTCCGTCTGACTCCTTTCATCCTTCTACTGTAATACACACATTTGCCATATTTCTTCTTCTAATGATGCTCGATAGCACCACAGAATTCACTTTAGGCTGGCATAGCATGTCCAGGAGCCGACTGACAAACTGTGTCTGCTTCCTACTGACCCAGATATTGAGCTATCAGTAAATCAAAGCAGCAGCAGTCCTCACTGAGTGACATGGAAATAGAAAACCACTGCTGCCGCCTTATTATCTTGCCGCACAAGCATGATTGGTGCTTCCCAAGAGGCTTTGCAGCAGCTGTAGACTTCCCCTTGAAAGTGGCTTAGTGCAGTAGCCCACATTAACATTCTAAGAGCCAAAATAGCAAATAAAAAGCCTGAAGGTAAAGGCCAGACTACAGTCATACATGATGTGATTTGTGAGGGAGAATGACTGGACTCAGGATTCTATCTATCTACTATCTATCTATCTATCTATCTATCTATCTATCTATCTATCTATCTATCTATCTATCTATCTATCTTATCCATCATGTTTATCTACTGTTATTTATAAGTTTATGTTTTATATAAGTGCCAGGGTATATCTAAGGGGGTAAGTATTAGTACCGTCATTACCAGCATTGACATTCACCAGCAAGAATGAATAAGAGCTCGAGCCTATGAATAAAAGACTGCAGCTACTTAGTCCAATATTTCTGCACAATGTGACAGGTCTAGACAGTCAATCATTGTATCCCATTTTTCTGTCGACATATTGGTTGTCCAACTGTAATAAAAGTGTATTTTCCATATTGTTTAATGCTGCCTTAATAAAAAATTATTTTTGGAGGTGTCTGGTAGTAAAAAGAGTGGCTGATAATGATTTACTAAATACAGCGTAATGAGCTTTCTTTTTCCCATAAAATTGTTATATTTTATATTTCATGTATAGGGCCAATTGATCAGATGAATACTGTAAACTGTTACTTTTTTATATACCGTATATACTCGCGTATAAGCCGAGATTTTCAGCCCAAAAATTGGGCTGAAAAGTCTCCCCTCGGCTTATACGCGAGTATATACGGTATATATAAAAAAAAAAAAAAATCTCATGGGGTAGTACGCAGCAGCCCCAGGTCCCCCTCACTGTTTGGCGCCCCCACCGCTGCGCTCATACATTACCGGTCTAGCAGCTGTCATCCTCCGGTGGCAGATCGCGGCTCCCGGCTCCGGCTTCCATCTTCTTCTGTGTCTTCCTGCATGTCACATGACCGGCCGGCGTCGCGATGACGTCATCGCGATGCGCCCCGGTCACAATGCAGGAAGACACAGAAGAAGATGGAAGCCGGAGCCGGGAGCCGCGATCTGCCACCGGAGGATGACAGCTGCTAGACCGGTAATGTATGAGCGCAGCGGTGGGGGCGCCAAACAGTGAGGGGGACCTGGGGCTGCTGCGTACTACCCCTGGGGCTGCTGCGTACTACCCCTGGGGCTGTGTACTACCCCTGGGGCTGCTGTGTATTACCCCTGGGGCTGCTGTGTACTACCCCTGGGGCTGCTGTGTACACCCCTGGGGCTGCTGTGTATACCCCTGGGGCTGCTGTGTACACCCCTGGGCCTGATGTGTACACCCCTGGGGCTGATGTGTATACCCCTGGGGCTGCTGTGTACTACCTAAGGGCTGCTGTGTACTACCTAAGGGCTGCTGTATACCACTGGGGCTGCTGTATATACTGCTGGGGCCTGCATACCACTGGGGAGGCTGCTGTATACTACCACTGGGGAGGCCTGTATACCACACTGCTGGGGGCTGTATACCTGTGCTGGGGTCCACCCTCGGCTTATACACGAGTCAATAGGTTTTCCCAGGTTTTGGGGGCAAAAGTAGGGGGGTCGGCTTATACACGGGTCGGCTTATACACGAGTATATACGGTACTATGTAAAGTTTTGTTTTCATCTTTCAAGGAATTGCTTTCACCAAAATGGAAAGGGCGGGATTGTGGAAACCGAAATTGCACCAAGCACCAGGAGCTGCTCCAAGCCGCACTGCATATACAACCCCTGGCAAAAATGGTGGAATCACCTGGCTCGGAGGATGTGAATTCAGTTGTTTAATCTTGTAGAAAAAAAGTAGATCACAGACATGGCACAAAACTAGTCATTTCAAATGGCAACTCTCTACCTTGAAGAAACACTAAAAGAAATCTTGCAGTAACGGTTACTTTTGTAGACCAAGCAGGGGAAAAATTATGGAATCACTGAATTCTGAGGTAAAAATTATGGATTCACTCAATTCTGAGGTAAAAATTATGGAAACACCCTGTAAATTTTCATTCCCAAAACTAACACCTGCACCAAATAAGATCTGCTCATTAGTCACCATCTAAAAAGGAGTGATCACACCTTAGAGAGCTGTTGCACCAAGTGGACTAACATGAATTATGGCTCCAACACGAGTGATGTCAATTGAAACAAAGGAGAGGATTATCAAACTCTTAAAAGAGGGTAAATCAACATGCAATGTTGCAAAAGATGTTGGTTGTTCACAGTCAGCTGTGTCTAAAATCTGGTCCAAATACAAACAACATGGGAAGGTTGTTAAAGGGAAACATACTGGTAGACCTAGAGAGACATCAAATTGTCACGACTGGATACTTACAGTAATATGTCTCCCAAACAGGAAATGCACAACAAAACAAATGAGGAACGAATGGGAGGAAACTGGAGTCAATGTCTGTAACCGAACTGTAAGAAACCGCCTAAAGGAAATGGGATTTACATACAGAAAATCTAAACAAAAGCCATCATTAACACCTAAACAGAAAAAAACAAGGTTACAATGGGCTAAGGGAAAGCAATCATGGACTGTAGATGACTGGATGAAAGTCATATTCAGTGATGAATCGCGAATCTGCATTGGGCAAGGTGATGATGCTGGATCTTTTGTTTGGTGTCGTTCCAATAAGATTTATAAAGATGGCTGCCTGAAGAGAACATGCAAATTTCCACAGTCATTGATGATATGGGGCTGCATGTCAGGTAAAGGCACTGGGGAGATGGCTGTCATTACATCTTCAATAAATGCCCAAGTTTACATTGATATTTTGGACACTTTTCTTATCCCATCAATTGAAAGGATGTTTGGGGATGATGAAATAATTTATCAAGATAAAAAATGCACCCTGCCATAGAGCAAAACCTGTGAAAACATTCCTTGAAAGAAGACACATAAGGTCAATTTCATGACCTGCAAACAGTCCGGATCTCAATTCAATTGAAAATCTTTGGTGGAAGTTGAAGAAAATGGTCCATGACAAGGCTCCAACCAACAAAGCTGATCTTGCAACAGCAATCAGAGAAGAGAAAGTTGGAGCCAGATTGATGATGAGTACTGTTTGTCACTCATTAAGTCCATGCCTCAGAGACTGCAAGCTGTTATAAAAGCCAGAGGTGGTGCAACAAAATACTAGTGATGTATTGGAGTGTTGTTTTGTTTGTTTATCATGATTCCATAATTTTTTCCTCAGAATTGAGTCATTCCATAATTTTTACCCCTGCTTGGTCTAGAAAAGTAACCATTACTGGCTAGCATATTTTTTGTCAAGATTTTTTTTACTATTTCTTGAAGGCAGAGAGTTGCCATTTGAAATGACTTTAGTTTTGTGCCATGTCTGTGATCTGCTCTTTTTGTACAAAATTAAACAACTGAATGGACATCCTACAAGCCAGGTGATTCCAAAATTTTTGCCAGGGGTTGTAGTATAAGTCAGTATCGTAACTTGACGCTCATAGGTTCTGATGCAAAAGCTCCAAAGGGGCCCCAAATTATTGCAAATATTTAGCAGCAATAGTCTTTTTCTATAGGCCAAAATGATTTTTGGGGTCCCCTAGGCTCCGGGGCCCCTGCACCTGATGTAGTTTTGCCCCTGATACAAGTGTATTGCTCGTTGTATTAAGAATAAACTAACCTTTAAAGGTTGTGCCAGATCCGCACAACCAGATTGTGAGCGTAGTTTGTGGCTCAGGCTCCCAGCCTTGGATCTGTAGTGCTCCTGTATCCTCAATCACCTCTGCTCCTGGCCTCGTGCTGTGCACACTCTCACTCCAGGTTTGGATTAGGAATTCCAGGTTGATCCATTAACCCTATCCCACCTGCAGCTCTATCACCGCTTTCCCGAAGGGAATTTGTATGATAGAATTCAGATAGAACATGCGGTTCTATAGTAGAGCGCAGGGATAATACGGGATACTTTAATCTTAATCTCCGTAACTTTATTAATAAAAAGCTCCAGACCACAACACGTTTCGACGTACAGACGTCTTCCTCAAGCGGATCAGCTTGAGGAAGACGTCTGTACGTCGAAACGCGTTGTGGTCTGGAGCTTTTTATTAATAAAGTTACGGAGATTAAGATTAAAGTATCCCGTATTATCCCTGCGCTCTACTATAAAACCGCATGTTCTATCTGAATTCTATCATACATCTGTATAAGGCTTTCTTTTTCCATCTCATATTTTTAGAAGATCATCATAAATAGAGTTGAGTGAATCGATTTGCAGAGAATCGAATTTGAGTCAAATTCAAACATTTTGAAATATGGTTCACAGTTAACAGACAATAAGAAGCTTTCCTGGCCCTGTTTTTCACACTCTTGAAGCATCAGAGAGCAGGTGAACGTTGTTTTACTTTGTCACGCAGTCTTCCCCAGAGTGCCCTGACATAGTTTCATGACATCTTTCAGATTCCCATACCTTGTATAGGGGGGTCAGCACCTGAGACAACAGAAATCATCTGGTCCCAGGGGAGCAGTTTGTATGGCAGAGTCATCCATCCCCAGGTTTACTGAGTACATCTCTTGTCTGTAGAGTTTAAACTCTTATGGTCAGTGGTGTCCACTGGCGGACACATACAGAAATGGGCCCCTGTGCATGAACAGTATAATGGCCCTTTACAGCCGAGGTGCTCATCAAAATGCACAATTCCACCTGCTTTGGAGGTAGAAATGGGCCCCCCAACCTCTTGAGCCCATGTGCGGCTGCACAGGCTGCCCCAATGATATGTCTACCCCTGTTGGTATCCTAGCACTATGTGATGGCTAGTATATACGGCATAATCTTATGACCACCTCTTTCTTGCGCAGGTTAATTTTTTTTATAAAAGTTTAATATTATCAGTACAGTATCCTTTATATATGTATGGATTTTACTAGTACAAAGTGATATTTGTATTTCTATTTAGTTTATGAAATGCAGCGCAGCGCCATAGATCTACTGTAAAAGCCTTCAGGACCTCAAACAGCGCACATACTATACATACATTACGTATAGTATGTGTGCAGCTGTCAGTGAAGCCGCGGCTTCATTCAGAAAAATGTACAGAGCCGACAGGAGCCGGCTTACTGTACATGAGTAATTAAGACATTATATGCCCAGCGGAGTGGGTAGCATGTCTCTAGTGGGAGTGGGCACCCGTTTTTTTTCGCGGCCGCACCTGCCGCAAGTGCCAAAACCGCACTTGCAGCACCTGCCGCAAGCCCACCTATACATTGTATGGGGCTTGCCGCAACCGTGCCGCAAGTGCAGCCGGTGAAAAAAACGAATCTGCCGTGATTTAAAAAAAACGCTGATGTGAAAGGGGCCTTATATGTCTGTATCTGTTTGTATGTATAGCTATGTATCATGTATATTTGTATGTATGTGTCTCTAAGTTTGAGTGTGTGTTTGTGTATAGTATGAAATTACAAAAATGAGAGGCGCAATCTTGAATAATACCCAGTGGTCTAATGGGGATATATTGTTAGTGGCGGTAATCACCACTCACCTGGACTGGTTGTGCTGTCCGTGCACAACCACGGTGTCAGCGTGTAGCTGCTGATTCCTATGTATCGCTCCAAGTGTCGCCGCTCCCAGTCGCCTCTTCAGGTCACGTGTTCCACCTAGGTCTTCTAACCAGGGATTTCTCTGACATCAGGGCAGGTTCTTTAATTCTCTAACTAAGCTTCCTCACTACTGTGCAGCTCCAGCCAGATCCCATAAGGGATAATGGTAATGAAAGGCAGTAATTCTGGTATTATTTAGGAGCGCTCAGTAGAGAGAAGCAGATACCAATAATTAAAATAGACCTGTTTATTCTGGTTTGTCCACTACGCGCCATTCAACAGCGGCCTGCTGTCTTTCTCAGTTGGGGGTTTGTTTGTGTATAGTTGCGCATAAATGTTTGTAAATGTCTTTGCTTGTCTATGGCATTTTGCACATCTAATACAGGTCTGCGTTTTCCTGCATTTGCGTTTCTATGTGTTTTCACCGCTAAAAACGCATCCAAACACATGCGTTTTTGGCCCCATTGATTTCAATGGAAAACGCATAGAAAATGCATGCAAAAACGCAGCCCTAGACACAACAGCCCACATTTTTGGCTGCATTTGAGTTTTCTATGCGTTTTTCATTTAAATCAATAGGGCCAAAAACAATGGGGCCATTTGAATGCGTTTAAAGCGGTAAATACACATAGAGACGCAAATGCAGGAAAACGCAGACCTGCAATAGATGTGAACTAGGCCTATTGTATGTATATTTGTATGTATGAGGCTGGTTTTGTGTAAAATTGTGTCCATCTACAGTCATATGAAAAAGTTTGGGCACCCCTCTTAATCTTACTCATTTTTTTCTTTTAAATTAGTTTTTTTGCAACAGCTATTTCAGTGTGATATATGTAATAACTGATGGACACAGTAATATTTCAGGATTGAAATGAGGTTTATTGTACTAACCAAAATGTGAAATATGCATTATTTCAAAATTTGACAGGTGCCAAAGTATGGGCACCTCAACAGAAAAGTGACATTAATATTTAGTAGATCCACCTTTTGCAAAAATAACAGCCTTAGTCGCTTCCTGTAGCTGTTAATGAGTTCCTGGATCCTGGATGAAGGTATTTTTGACCATTCCTCTTTACAAAACAATTCCAGTTCAGTTAAATTTGATGGTCGCCGAGCATGGACAGCCCGCTTCAAAACATCCCACAGATGTTCAATGATATTCAGGTCTGGGGACTGCGATGGCCATTCCAGAATATTGTAATTGTTCCTCTGCATGAATGCCTGATAGATTTGGAGCGGTGTTTTGGATCATTCTCTTGCTGAAAGATCCATCCCCGGCGTAACTTCAACTTTGACACTGATTCTTGAACATTATTCTCAGGAATCTGCTGATACTGAGTGGAATCCATGCGACCCTCAACTTTAACAAGATTCCTGGTGCCGTCATTGGCCACACAGCCCTAAAGCATGATGGACCCACCCCTAAATTTGACACTGGGTAGCAAGTGTTTTTCTTGGAATGCTGTGTTTTTGTTGCGCCATGCATAATACCTTGTTGTATGACCAAAAACTCAATCTTTGTTTCATCAGTCCACAGGACCTTATTCCAAAATGAAACTGGCTTGTCCAAATGTGCTGTTGCATACCTCAGGCAACTCTGTTTGTGGCGTGCATGCAGAAACAGCTTCTCCTTGTGCAGTGTGCGCTTTATTGTTGACCGATGCACAGTGACACCATCTGCAGCAAGATGATGCTGCAGGTCTTTGGAGGTGGTCTGTGGATTGTTCTTTAGAATAGGGGTGAGAATGCGCAAATAGGGTCTTATCCTTAGGAGACAGGTTTAATATGGTGAAATCTAGGAACTGCTCACCTGATAGGGTTGTGTACTACACAACCGATGTGATCGCTCAGAACAGTACAGTTGCTGCCAGGACCGTACCTCCACAGGTCACTGTGGTCACGATAAACGTCTGCAGGACAAAGTACCTCGTGGCCGAGCTGCTGTGTTCGTATGATAAAAACCAGATACAGCGGTATGTCTGGGTATGGTAGTGGCTAGTTTATTTCCAACGCGTTCAGAGTCGTATCCCAAACTCCTTCCTCAGGAACATGTTCCCTGAGGAAGGATTTGGATACGACTCCGAAACGCGTTGGAAAATAAACTAGCACTACCATACCAGACATACGCTGTATCTGTTTTTCTATCATACGAACACAGCAGCTCGGCACGAGGTACTTTTGGATTGTTCTTGACTATTCTCACCATTCTTCTTCTCTGCCTTTCTGATATTTTTGTTGCCTGCCGCTTCTGGCCTTTACAAGAACTGTCCCTGTGGTCTTCCATTTCCTTACTATGTTCCTCACAGTGGAAACTGACAGGTTAAATCTCTGAGACAACTTTTTGTATCCTTCCCCTGAACAACTATGTTGAACAATCTTTTTTTTTTTCAGATCATTTGAGAGCTGTTTTGAGGAGCCCATGATGCCACTCCTCAGAGAAGATGCAACTAGGAGAACAACATGCAAGTGGACACCTGAAATAGCTTTTCTCATGATTGTACACACCGGGCTAGGAAGTACAAAGCTCAATGAGGTTACAAAACCAATTTAGTGCTTCAGTAAGTCAGTAAAAAGTAGTTAGGAGTATTCAAATCATGACAATCAAAGGGTGCCCATACTTTGGCACCTGTCAAATTTTGAAAAAATGCATATTTCACATTTTTGGTTAGTACAATTAACCTCATTTCAAACCTGAAATATTAATGTGTCCATCAGTTATTACATACCGTATATCACACTGAAACAGCTGTTGCAAAGAAACAATTTTAAACAAAACAAAATGAGTAAGATTAAGAGGGGTGGCCAAACGTTTTCATATGACTGTATTTGTATGCAGGTGCTTGTGTTTGTACGTGTTTTGTGTGTCTGTCTATTCATGTTTGCACTTGTGTATATCGGTGTATTTTTTGTACGTGTGTGTGAATGTGTCTTACGATGTGTATGCTTGCATTTGTGTGTCTATTTTTGCTTGCATACCTGTGTGTTACTGTATTTGTATATATTTGTATGTTTTAAACACTAGCACTGTCACTTTACACAGAAACTAAATAGATATTAATAAAGGTGAGTATACATTTTTGAGGTCTTATAATAAATTATGTATTATTTAATATTCACCAGTACTGATAGAAATAACATTTAGAATTTTTTTTCACCAACATGTACACCAGTATGTACATATAGCTGCCTATAAAAATAGCTTCTGATATTTTCAGTTAAGGTCCTGGATGTCTCACATGACATCACTGTACAATAGAAGCCGTCAGTCAGCCGCACGCTGACACAGGACAGTATGTGTTGGCTGAATGTTGTAGGCGTTGGTTCCAGAAAATGCAGCAGGATTCATACAATTTCCTATATTACATTTATACGGCAGACTT
This sequence comes from Allobates femoralis, assembly GCA_033576535.1. Classification (NCBI taxonomy): domain Eukaryota; kingdom Metazoa; phylum Chordata; class Amphibia; order Anura; family Aromobatidae; genus Allobates; species Allobates femoralis. Next base: position 474,821,216 of record JARQOC010000005.1, read on the forward strand.
CCATCACTATAACAGAAAACTCTATTTGTCAGTATAAATGTACAGCTTGTCTAACATGTCGATCTGTTCTCCTCCTTGTAATGGCAGCAATTCTGTTGACATACCGCAGCATATGTCACTGTTTATTTTAACACTTTATCTGCCACATGCTTATTATATTAGGACTGTTGGTAATTTACCTATCTTAAGAGGAGTAAAAGAACATAATATATCTATCTATCTACAGTTGTGGCCAAAAGTATTGACACCCCTGCAATTTTGTCAGATAATACTCAGTTTCTTCCTGAAAATGATTGCAATCACAAATTCTTTGGTATTATTATCTTCATTAAATGAAAAAAACACAAAAAGAATTGTCCTAACAGGTGTTGGCAATAACTAAATCACACTTGCAGCCAGTTGACATGGATTAAAGTTGACTCAACCTCTGTCCTGTGTCCTTGTGTGTACCACATTGAGCATGGAGAAAAGAAAGAAGACCAAAGAACTGTCTGAGGACTTGAGAAACCAAATATCTATCTATCATCTATCTCTCTATCTATCTATCTATCTATCTATCTATCTATCTATCTATCCATCGAATAGAATAAAGGAATCAGCACAAACTTCATATAACTATTGGGTGCAATACTTCCTGAATAATGCAGTGTTCACCACCACGTAGGTGAGATCGCTCACAAAATTGTAGCGTGTGACGGCCTTATCTTATCTTTTTATTTACTGGGGTTCTTGGTACATATATTGGCCAATATCTGTTTGCTCATCAACCACTCCACGGTGACCCCAGATCTGATGAGTCCTACGCTGACATCCCTGTCCTCCTTGTCTTCCCTATCCCACCTTTGTAGGAAATGGGATAAGCCAGTGCCGCCATAGACCTAATGTTAAAGATATCAGGATCCTGGACAGCGGCAAATACTATACGTACATTACGTACAGTATCTGCGCAACTGTCAAGAGCCACGGCTTCATTGATAAAATTGTACCAAGCCGACAATAGCCGGCTATACTGTAAATGGGTTATTAACACCTGACATGCCCACAGGAGTGGGCAGCATGTCTCTAGGGGGGGTGGGCAACCCCTAGAGACATGTTGCCCACAACTAATATTAATATTTAATATTTTATTAAATAGTTAACACTTTGCTCATCCCTTCGGCAGCAGGGATGAACAAAGTAGACGGTAACCTCATTGCTCCGGATTACACATCCGGAGCAATCCGTTACCAAATTGCGGTTTCCAGCACACATCTTTGCTTAAAAATGTGTGTGAAGGCAATTGCATTCACCGCATCTGGATCTGGATGCGGTGAACGCAATTGGCTGGCCAAATGTGACCCCAGCCTAAATCCAAGAAGATGATGAATAAAGCAAAAGAATAGGCAGCACTCTGAAATACATATCAAAATAAAGGGGCCATCACACGCTATGATATCATTAACAATATCGCTGAAACGTCAGGGGTTTTCAGTCGCTCTAACAACTTCATTGCGTGTGACACGTCGATCTTACAAGCGATGAGTGGTCTTATCGTTCATTGCAGATTTGAGATCCGGACCCCAAATCAGATTATGTCTATCATGCAATCTGCTTGCATTGTTCTGTGTGACACCACGATAACGATCTCCTTAACGATTTCGCCTATTCACAACATTGACCAAGCATCGTTCGCTAATTGTGCGAACGATACCTGCACGCAACATCTTTGCTGCATCATGAATGATATCTACAGTACACGTGTGACACCTCACTAACAATGTTGTCCACAAGCGCGCACCCCTGAGATTGTAGGTGAGATCACTCACAAAATCCTAGTGTGTGACGGCCCCTTAAGGAAAAGGTAATCAGGTGCTTGAAAAAGGCTGTTTACCAGCCAAAACATTGTGCCACATGGGCTATTAACGTCCTTTTCTTATTTTGATATTTATTTTGGGGTACTGCCTATTTTTTACTTTATCTACCTATCTATCTATCTATCTATCTATCTAGAAAGAGAAAAAGGAAAAAGAGAAAAAAAAAGAAATGCAGAGGACTTTTTCTAGTTATCTATCTATCTATCTATCTATCTATCTATCTGTCTGTCTGTCTGTCTGTCTGTCTGTTATACATCTATCTATGTTATTTTTATCATTATTTTCATTTGCATAGCATTACAGATTATTTACAAAATACTTTATTTCTAATTCTGTAACATTACAGACTACTTAACTTAATTAACTTCCATATCCCTATTATGTACCGACATAATATGGATATGGAATATCCAGAGGGATTGGTGCATAGTTCAGTTAAATAAAGTACATGTCAATTCATCAAGTTTGGCTAAAGAAGTTTTTTAAAAAAAAAAAAAAACTTAGTTAATCCCCAATTTTAAGAAAAATGCGAAAAAAAAAACGTTTTTGTTAAAATGGATCTTCTAAAACAGGGAAAACAAATTGTGACTTGTGAGTCCTGGTTCAGATACAAACTGACGTGAATGCTTGGAAACTCTACTGAGCTGTGGAATATGATGGTGTTATATGAGTCAACATTCCTGTGTCCTACAGGCTACAGGGTGGATTTTTAGGACTTATCATGAATGGCACATATATACACTGTACATAGTTTATAAATACATGTCTGTCACCTGACAAAATCCTTCTATGACATCTTGATCAGCACATGTTTATGTAGTCTAGATCAATAAATAGAAAGATAAAAATAATAATAATTTATAATAATTTATTTGAATAGATATACCTTAAGGCCACGTTACACATGCAGATAATTACGCAGAGATTGTTGGCAGATCTCTGGTTGCAGTGAACTCATGGACACATTGTTACATTTTGTGATCTGCGAACAATATCTGAACAGATATCTGTGTGTGTAATGTGGCCTTTACATATACTTGTATGAATGTGGTTCTGGGTTCGAATCCCATCAAGGACAACATCTGCAGGAGTTTGTATGTTCCCCCTTGTTTGCCTGAGTCTCCTCCGGGTTCTCCGGTTTCTTCCCACCCTCCAAAGACATTCTGATAGGGTGTTTAGATTGTGAACTGCAATGGGGACAGTGATACTGAGGTGTGTAAAGCGCTGTGCAATCAATGGCATTATATAAGAGAATAGATATTACACTATGTAACACAATTTTTGTTCCTGGCTTCCAAGTGTAATATTTCAACTGCTTAAGTTTAAAGACTATGGAAAAATGACTACATTCAGCACAAACTTTGACTTTATGACCACAGCCCCGAAACATTTCGTATTGTGACAAAAAAGGAAATTACATTATGTAACTATTTTTTTTGTTCCTGGGTACAAAGTGTGTTTTCCTAACCCGTTATGCCTAAAAACTTTGCTTCTGTGATCAGGACAGTAACATTTTGAAATTTGTCTGTTTTCAGGAAAATTCTCCATTCATATTCAATACTGAGACAATGTCACTGTCCCAATCACAGAAGCAAAGTTTTGTGGAACAACAACTATTTTCTATTTGTTTTAGGCATAACGGGTTAGGAAAACACACTTTGTACCCAGGAACAAAAAACAAAATTTTTTTTTTTACAAAGTGATAATTTTATTATTATTATTATTATTATTATTTTTGTATTCAGAAATATATTATTATTTACTATTATAGTGCCATTTATTCCATGGAATTTCTATGTTACAAGATGTATACATAGTATATATTATAAATACGTATATATTAGAATTGCGTCAATCATGCTAAGTCATAAAAACTCACCCTTTACCCTGTTTGATGCTAGAAGTTATGAGGGTGGATTTTTTGACTTCTCATGAGTGGCACACATTTATGTATTCTATATAATATATATATACGTGTCTATATGTTTTAAGATATGGTGTATAAATACATGCCAATCATAAGCATCGATACAGGAAAAGCTCACGCTTGGTCGCCTATGTAGACTGTAGCACATAACGCTCTTTGCTATGAAGAATGAAAAGCCAATATGATGGGAGATGGTAGATCCGCTTGGCTTCTTGGCTCTGCCCGCTCTTGTCACTCCATGCTTTTATCCACGGCAATGATTGCTACTGTATAAACTGCCTGATCACAAAGTAGACATTTGGTCTGTGTTGTGGGGAGACCTGGAGACCCGAGAAGCATTTCGGCTATCATTAGTGAATCTTTAATAATGCCGATCAGGGAACTATCAGGAGAGAGAGCTCTCTGATCCAAAGCCTTTATAGGCACTAAAACATCTAGAACGAGTACCATGTGTCAACAGGGGATGTCATTTGCTGGCTCCTTTTACTTAGGTCAGTTGCCGTTAAATGTAGCATTATACCCTGTAGTAAATAGTTCTGAACATGTCGGCTTTCAGTTGCTATGGTAGAATTGATTTCCTCACAATGAAGGCCATTTACATGACTTTATGGTATTATCAGTGTTACTAATATTATTATGTTTTTTTTCTGCTTTACCTTTATGACTATTTGTAGCATTTTTAGTGCGGTTATTTTTCCCTATTTAATGCTTCTGGCCTCCTATTTATGTAACTGGTACATTAACATCAGAAAGCTGAGGGATAATAAATTGTAATGAGGCCCAGTCTGCTGGAGGAAGAATGTGGATGATTCATTTGTATTCTGCAAAGCATTCAGACATCCGTGTGCTCCCTATGGTGCGAGCTTGTGGTGCTGATCATCTGTTCCTACATCAGGAGGTCTTCATTGCTAAGAACAGCATCTGAGCTGAGAGAAATTGGTTATGCACCTTACCGCTACATCTCGTCTTCTTTGTCTTTAACATCTCTCTATTTACAGGCAGCTGTAGTTCACAAGATAGAAAATAACCAAAATACAGCACATTTTCTATAATAAAATCCCAACATGACTATAGTTTGTGATACATTGTTGGTAGCTGATCCTCACATTTTGCTGTACTACAGACTAGACACGGTAAATTCGCGTTTCAACATTCCGAAAATGAGCAATCATCGCGATATACGCTGATTGCAAATAGACCTCATATTGGGAATAGCATTTTCCTGTAAATTACAATTATTCCCATTGCAGGCGAACATCTGCCTGTTAATGTACAATTCAGGCAATCAACATAACAATGAATCAGAATGTCGGCTTGATTGGAGTAAAACGTAATATGTGAACTCAGCTCCAACAAACTGGTAACGATAAGATTGGAGTAATTAAATAAATGAACGTGAATTGTACCACACAATGTAATATGGTGGCACTATAAAAATACTAATAATGACTGACTGAATAAATCAATCAATTAATCAACCAATATTTAAGTTAAAGGTTTATTCCCATCTTTGCCTTTAATGACCACCAGAGGAAGACTTACAAAAACAGCTGAGCGCAGATGCACTTGGCTGAATGCATAACTTCCATAGAAATGAATGGGAGGTATGGAAAGAGTGGAGGGAAGTGAGCTATATTTTTTCAGTAACATTCATTTCTATGGAAGTTACATAGAGTCTAGTGTAGATGTATTTGGCTTTTTGCATAACTTAAGGTTCTGACCAAGTAAGCGTCACAGTAAATTCATGAAAGGTATCCTTACATACCCTACTGACCATAGGGTAGAGGTCCCCAACCATTTTAACCTTGAGAGGCACAACCAGCTCTGAAACATGGTTCCGAGCCAAAATCAGCTCTGAGGGAGGGTCATGAGCCGAATCCAGCTCCCGTCCCCCTCACAGTAGTGACACCCAGAGCCCCCATTACTGGTATAATAAAAGCCAAAATTTTCCCACAGAAATCACACCAAAGCAATATACCAAGATCCAGGGGTTCCTACCTTACTGACATCCAAATCTGCTCTTCTGTTTGGGCTACCCCAAAAGCCACCATCTTGAGTCCTCCTCATAGCTGTTAATTACACCTGGTGTTTATGCACCAAGCTGGAAGACTGCCATGAGCAACACATCAAAAGTCTGCAAGCCACATGTGGCTCCTGAGCCACAGGTTGGGGACACCTCCATAGAGGGCACCTGAGTCTTTACTACAACCCCTGGCAAAAATGATGGAACTCGCGTCACACCGATAGCCCCGCCCTTTTCATGATGCGGCCGCCCTCACAACACTGGAGCAAGCCCAGAGGGGGCGGCCATAATGAATGAGCGGACGGTGGCTGCAGTTCACAGCCCCACCTATGGATTGAAAAGGAAACTGCCTACAAGAACACGTAACTATGAGCAATAATCTATACTTTAATACTTCGTTTATGGCACATACAAGAATAACTATACAAGAGGGGTGCAGGGACCCCTCTATATAGATATGGGGGGGGGGAAATTTAGGGGTAATGGACGGAGCTCGGAGGAGCCTGTCGCATGGGGACATTACAGTAGAAGCCCACTGAGTGGGCGTCCGGTCTCTAGGGGACTAAGCCCCCTAGAGACATTCAGCAATCATTTATTTATTTAATTTTAGGATTTACAATAGATAGAACAGTTTGATCATCCCGACAATAGCCGGGATGAGCAAACTATGCAGTAGCCGCATTGCTCAGGATTACACATCCTGAGCAATCCGGTTACTGCAGTGCGGATCATAGAACCGCTCCGAAAACAGCAGCCTGCATGATTTTTACCGCAGGCTGCAGTGCCGGAGACGGACACCGGATTGCTTGTGAAGCAATCCGGTGTTTAGCATTGGCTCCTATGAGGAGCGTTTCCTGGTCCGTTTTGAGCTTTTTGAAAGCTCAAAACCGGATCAGGATTTAAAAAAAAAAACGGAGATGTGACCCTAGCCTTAGTCATTTTTTGGCAAATGCAGGCAAAACTAGCGTACGCAGGTGCTTAACTGAGCATTAAAACGCTAGCGTTACCATGCTTACGCAGGTGCCTATAGGTGTCCTGCGTTAACGCATGCGTTTCTCATAGGGCCCCATGTTAAAAAAACACATGCGTTTTTGGAAAACCACCCCTGCGATTTTTTTCCAGCACTCAAAAAACGCTACATGCAGCGTTTTTTGGACTGGAGGAAAAAAACGCAAGTGGAGCTGAAAAACGCAGCTACACTCAATAGCACCCTGCGTTAACGCACCTGCGTTTTTGAAAAACTGCAGAAAAACGCAGAGAGTGCCAAAAACGCAGGTGAGTGTGAACAATGCCATAGTGAGCGGGATCATTCATAATGTGATGCAGAATTTTCTACACCTAAAAAGCTCAATAATGCAGCAAAAATGAATACATTTTTGCTGCGTAGTTCTGCAAAAAGCAGATGCAGATTTGATGCAGAAAATTCTGCATCAGTTTTTGACCGTTGGCACATAGCCTAAAGGCCGCTTCACATGCTAGGATATAGCTGAACGAGATTGTTAGCTATGTACATGACTGCGATCCTTCCAACATCGTTGGTGCGTTGTCACACGCAAGGATATCGTTACCGATCTTAAATTTGGCAACGCACCAGCGATTCAGAGAAGAATGTTTGAACGATGTTAAATAGCGGCATTAATAGGAGAATTATGAACAACATCGTTCAATAAGGTGTCACACTGAACGATGTTGCTGCTTCACAGATCCTTAATTGGACAACGAACGATAGATTTGAGGTCAGGATCTCATTTTTGTGACGACCGTTCCAACGATTTTTCCATCCTAGATCATTTATTTACACACATGGACGCACTAACGACATCGTTTGAACGATCAAAAATTCTTGACATTTCAACAATATCGTTAACGATATCCTTGCGTGTGGGCCCTGAGTGAAGCCGCAGATGGCCGCAGGGAGGGGCCACAGCCGCCGTGTTGTCACCATGTGCGGCGGGTGCGGGCGGCTTCTTTCTACAGTCACCCGATGGGAGCCGCTTCCGACCCACAGCATGAAATGGCGGCAACCGGCACCGCAGCTAAAAGATCGCTGCGGTCAGTTTAAGCATAGTGGGGATGGGATTTTTTTGAAAACCCATCCACTATGCTTATACTGTACTACAGTACGTCAAGACGCTGCGTCCAAAACGCTGCGTTTACTGATCATAACACACAGCCTTAGGCTAGGGTCACACTTGCATGCGTTTTTTTAGGCACTTTTTTCCAGCCTGCGTTGTTGGGCTGCGTTTTTGCATTGCAAAAACACATGTACCATTTAGTGCCATATAAAAATGCATGCGTTTCCCATAGGCCCATGTTAAAAAAATGCATGCCTTTTTGGAAAAGCACCAAAAAATGCATCATGCAGTATTTTTTGGTGCTGAGCCAAAAACGCATCCAAAAAACACATGGCCCTTTAGACATGCGTTTTTGGCATTGGGGCATGCATTTTTAACATGGGGTCTATGGATACGCTTTCCCATGCGTTTTTCACAAATGACAAATGTGAAAACTGCATGGAAAATCTGCAAGTGTGACCCTAGCCTAACACTACGTTACAATCAGCACCCCTAGTGTTGGAGAAAGATTTTACAACAAAGTATATATAAATACCACTAATAAAAAATTACAAGATGTTACAGGAAATCAATCCAATTCATTCCTATTACTTTTGTCCTGAATGACACAAATACATTTTTTCTTTTTTTAGTCAGTCTTTTATCCATAATGTTGGACACTAGCGGACACAGTCAGAAAAGGGCTCCTCTGCAAGACCAGTATACGCCCTTTGCAGTCCAATAGTTAATCAACATATACAATTACACCTGCTTTGGATGTGGAAAAGGGTGCCCATACCACTTGGGCTCCTGTGCGGCTGCAGCGGTTGCACCAATGATATGTCTGCCCCTGATGTTGGACAATAAAACATTTTCTTAGGCTAGGGTCACACTTGGAAGTGCAATTGCGTTTACTGCATCCACATCCGGATGCGGTAAGCGCAATGGCATTCACACTCAATATTGACACATTTTGTGTTCCTAAGCCAGAATCCGGCAACCGGATTGCTCTGAATGTGCAATCGGTTGCTGGGTACTTTGTTCATCCCTGCTGCCACAGGGATGAACAAAGGGTTAATGATAATAATAGATGTGGGCAACATGTCTCTGGGGGGTGCCCACCCCCCCTAGAGAAATGCTGTCCACTCAGGTGGGCATGGGAGGGGTTAATCTGGGCATTTATAGTATTGCCGGCTATTGTCGGCATTTTCAATTTTATGAATGAAGCCGGCATCTCCTCGCTGTGTAGTAGATACAGTACGTAATGTATGTACTGTATAAGCCGCTATCCATGGTCCTGAAAGCATTAACATTAGGTCTATGGGCAGCGCACCGCCTTAGACCTAATGTTAATGCTTTCAGGACCCTGGATAGCGCAGATACAGTACGCACATTACGTACTGCATTTACTACACAGCGAGGACCGCCGGGTTCATTCAAAAATTGAAAATGCCGAAAATAGCCGCAATACTATAAATGCCCAGATTAACCCCTCACATGCTGACCTGAGTGGACAGCGTGTCTCTAGGGGGGTGGACACCCCCTAGAGACATGTTGCCTACATCTATTATTAACATTTAACACTTTGTTCATCTCTGCGGTAGCAGGGATGAACAAAGCATACGGCTGCCGCAGGCATTCACATGTGCCTTGTGGCAGCCGCATGGGCTCCCATAGGAGCCCATTATAGCAAGCCTGTTGCGGTTTGCAAACCACTGCGAAAACTGCAGCCTGCATGATTTTTACCGCATGCTGCAATTTCGCAAGCGGTAACCGGACTGCATGTAGTGCAATCCGTTTACATGATGAGCTCCTATGGGCTGCGGTTTCTGATCCGCTTTGAGCACTTTTACTGCTCAAAAGTGGATCAGGATCCTCAGTGCCCTGCTGCAAGTGTGACCCTAGCCTTAGATGACATTATGAAACATTCCTGACGGGGTAAAAAATATCTTTATTGTGGCACAAAAAGTGCAAATTTGTTCTGGACCAGGGTAATAAAAGTGTTAAGTGTTAGCCAGGGTGACTTCAATAAATCCTGCTCCACCTGTATAAAGAGACAGGAGATAAGGCATACAGCACAAGCAATATATTTTCCAGGTTAGATATCATGACTACTTATCATCCCACTACATGCTTGAAAGTTAGCCAATCTGTTTATATTATACCACTATTTACCAATAAAGACATTATTTCTCTCCGAGCCTCTCTCTCCAAACATTATTATCATCATTTATTTATATGGCACCAGCATATTCTATGGAGCTATAGATTATGAGAGACAAAGAGTGAGCAGCATGCATAATGAAACATGCATATTTAATTGTTTCTCACAGTAACGCTACAGACGGAAGACAGAGCACCGTCCTCTTCAGAGCCATTTTCCTTATGCAAAAAAAAGAAAAAAAATCATTTTGCGTTTCCGTTCCCTCATATATAATATTATCTCCACGTGTTTCGCAGGCAGCGAAAATACTAAAAAAAAATTTGTAGCCGTCGTTTGCTGAATCTTGGCCTTGCTATTCCCGTGCTAAATAAAGCTATATTTCTCATGGCGAACAAGGGCTAAAAGATTTTTAGCAAACTGCCATGTTTGAATTATCTGCACAAAAAGGCATTGGGGAAAGAGAGCTGCCGGAACCGGTGCCAAACAGATGGCACACCCTGCTGTGTTTTTGATTGAAAAAGCAAGGTAACATTTGCAGCCATGTCAAAGAGACAGTGATCAGCTAAACAAATTGGTCTCCGAAGTGCACAGTTCCTGGAACAAACCCTGCTTCAGGGTGTGACATAAAGGTTGTAATTCACACTAATGCTACGTTTGCTAAGGTTTACCAATACCAGACAGGAAGGAAATGGGCTGAACTGGTGTCTGCTTTACGATGCGAAATGCTCTTGTTAATTCACCTGGTCAGGGAAGAGCACAGCGGTGGAGTTAATGGTGTCAATATCATATGCACCGGGAATGAATATCAATAGTTGGAGCAAGTCAATGTGCACTGTACATCATCTTTCCAATATATCATGCAGAGATGTACTCATTTCTGCGCCTTGTCGCCAAGTATATCAGCACTAAAGTGCACGTTACGGGGTGAAAGACAAGGCCACATCATCAAGGAAGGTTTGTCTGGATGCAAAGTGATTAAAAAAGTGCACACCCCTAGCTGTATTCTGCATGCGGTACAAACATCAGATGTGGCAGAATAAAAACATGGCGAGGGGGTTAGGGGTGGGCTAGCTTGTCTCAGCTGGCAGCCCTATTCCGCTTCAGTAAAGACAAGGTACAGAAATGTCCTTTGGGTGACATTCAAAACTCGATATAAATCCTCTGCTTTATGAGACTGCAGTGCAATAAATTACTTAGCCTAATTGTAGATGTAATGAATTACCATAATTAGTCATGGGCTACATTAAATTAATCAGCATGGTACATTATTTTGCTAAATTACATCTTTGCCTTCCGAAGCCACCAGTGCAGCAATCAGTGTTTCTTGCAAGAGGAGAATGATGCTGTAATGAGAAGCCTCTCTGCTCTCGCCCGGTGACAGGATATGAATTTTGATGGCAGACAGGAAGAGCTGAAGACGGTGAAGCTACAGCTTACGCCTCAAGTATCTCTGCTTCTTAATGACGCTCTAGCCTTCCTGCGGGGGATCAGTGAGCTGCGTTATGTGAAGGTTGTGGAAATGTGGGAAAAAACATTTAGACGCTGCTCCGAGGCAAATAATATAGGTGATAACAACAACTTAGAAAGCAGCGGGGAGACAACTTGGGGACGTTATCGTAGATGTGGCATGTTATTCCAAGAGACCGATGAGGAACGTTAATGTCTACTCCATCTTTTATAATATCTGGGTGATGCAGTGTGCTTCAAAAATAAGAAAAAGAATAACATTAAAAATAGAAATGATTCTTATAAATCACAAATGTGGTCAGAAAATGACAACAAAACCAACTCAACCTTCTGATAAGGGAATATTGCAGCTGACGCCCGTTGTACTCAAATAGAAAGAGGGCTAATGCTCCAAAGGTAAGGCTGCCTTCACAATTGCGTTTGTGTCTGCATGCCGAGGGCATGCAGATGAAAACCCGGGCAAACTCTGCCATACTGATGTGAACGCAGCGGAGATTCTCAGCATGCATTCACATCAGTATGGTGCCCGGCCAGCCAATCAGCGTTCTCGGCGGCATCCGGGAGGCGGAGATAAGCAGCAGAGATCTCCTCCTCCCAGCCGCCGCCGAGATCGCTGATTGGACACTGGGAGTGATTTCAATGAGATCCGCAGCGTTCTCCTGCGCTGTCATGCGGAGGACACTGCAGATCCATTGAGATCCATGCATTGTTGTGCAGTTTCGGGCACTTGCTGATAAGACAAGTGATGGTAAATGCACAAAAAATGCAACAGGCTGAGTTCAGAGGGCGGTGGAGGGCGAACAAATTGTGCACATCTGAACGTAACTGCAACCGAATGCAGCCAAACACAGCTAATATGCGTTCCTATGTTAAAGGAACGCTGTATTACGCTGCGTTCCAAATGCAAATTGAACCAAGCCTAACTGAACAAATATTCTTAGCCTAACAGGACACGGCTTTGTGTAACTGCCACCATGATGATTTTCACCATCTTTGTTGTCTACACAGTGCCAATCCCACTTTTAGCTAAGATATGCTTAACTATCTGGTTATATGCATTTACTGCTTAACAACCAGTTGTTATAATGGGATTGGTCTGGCTTGTTTTAATACTATAGCATTCTGTGGTGCAGTTGTGAAGAAAAGAATGTCCCAACATGGGTGTGTACTCAGAAAAGCATACCAGGGGTAACGGAGGGAGGAGCTGTGCAATAGACTGCTGTGAGGGGTGCCAACATCTTGCCTGATTATTGAAAAGACATGGTCACATTTGCTGCCTCAGCATGTCTTAGCTGATCCCGAGTACCCGAGCAGCCCCTTCCACCATTGCTGTCCTGGAGGAGGGAGGCGTAGGCCCACGACTGCCCAGCCCATAGTCCACTGCTCTGCCTGAGCCCTTGCTCCCGGATGCTGCGAGGGACTTGGGCCTCTCAACTCACTGATGGACACACCCGCTGAGGCAGCATTATCACAACCAGGATCAGAGGCGCGTCCACTCTGCTGCTGTCTGCAGACCTGGATCAAGGACTTGTTACTTACTCCAGGCTCACACGTACTTAAAACAACCAGTGCAGTGTAGCTTATGCAATAGTCTGTGTGCCCAGCAGCTGCACTTGGGGAAAATACCAATTCTCTGGAGAGGTTTAGGACTGTGATCCAAAATCAGGTTATGTTAACTGTTTACATATGTATTGTTGTTTTATGATGCACAGTAACTCTATGATTCAGTCCGAGGAAGTACTAATTTCTACTAGAGAGGAAAGTGGTTCTCCTAGTTTGGTCGCCTCAGAATACTACTGCATATAACATACTTAGTACTGGTAGTCTGATGGGAGTCATGATTCCTCTGCAGGAGATTGAAGCATTCACACACATAATTCCTGACCCATTATAAGGAGATCTACACTTGTGAGAGTGTGAACTGTGATAGTATGAGGAGAGCACTAGGACCCTGTAAGTTTTGCCAGCCTGAGCTAACCAGCAGGGGCTAGGCTGGAAACCCCATTTCTGAGAGAGAGCAGACTCATGGTGAAGGAAATCGTGGAGTGAGATCTGCATAAAACATAGGGTGCAGAGACTGATGAGGGATGGAAGGTAACTGTGGTGAGAGGTGTGGAGCTTGACATCTGATAAGACATATGTGCAAGTTTTTCTGCGGGTGAAGGTGGGTGGGGGGTTGCTAATCCCTTTCCTGCCCTGAGTGAAAATTTTGTATCTTCTGAAGGACTTGTGCAACGCTAAAGGCCACTTTACACACACCAACTTATCTGTCCAACTTCTGACCAACTTGCTGGTTGTAATAAAATCATGGACACATTGTTCCATTGTATACAGTCACAAAATGGAGTAAATGTGTCCATGATTTCACTGCAACCAGCAAGTTGGTCGAAGTTGGACAGATAAGTTGGTGTGTGTAAAGTGGCCCTTATGGAAGCTGAGTGGCTCTATGGAGTTGTGTGGAAGTTCATGGTGGGTGCATTAGAGACTTTGTATTGAACGGGCCAAGCAGCTAGTGTCTGAGAGATGTGAAGACAAAAAGTAGATAGGGGGCGCAATGGTGTCTGAGAAGAGACAGAGGATATCTTCCCTGTAATCGGGTGAGTGTGAGAGGGAGAGATGGGGTCTGATGCGATCCACATTGAGAGGATACTGACAAGCCCTGGTAAACTCGCTCCAGGACCAAGTGCCTCCAGGTCCGCGCTGCTGCCACGAAGATGTAACAAAGACACTGGGATGCTTTGTATAAAATCTTATTCTGCTTTATTTTCCGACGCGTTTCGGAGCTCAAAATCCCAGCTCCTTCCTCAGGTCAGTCCCTGAGGAAGGAGCAGGGATTTTGATCTCTGAAATGCGTCGGAAAATAAAGCAGAATACGATTTTATACAAAGCATCCCGGTGTCTTTGTTACATCTTCGTGGCAGCAGCGCGGACCTGGAGGCACTTGGTCCTGGAGCGAGTTTACATTCCCACAACGTGAAAGTGCGGTCCCTGCGGCAGCTGCCAAGTTTGAGCGATCAAGCTGGTTGTGAGTCTCACAACCGAACCAGGTGAGCAAATTTTGAAACTACCCGATTCCAATCTCCTAAGTGGGATAAGACCCTATGCGCATTTTCATTTTTTAGAAACCCTTGTAAACAGCACTCCACTGACAGTAGCCTGAGGCTACAGAACAGGGATCCTGGCATGAGAACTTTTTATCGGCTGGCAAGCCACGGAATCTTGTTGTTTTTACAATTGTTGTTTTTTTTTGAATCAAAGAGTTTTCTTTGGGACTCACTGCAGCCAACGCGCATCACAAGCCTGTAAGAGAACACATCTGAGGTTTAAGATACCCGGGTATCCCTATGCTAAATTTATAAGCAACACTGATACAGTTTAATGCCTTGGTTTTGTTAGTGTGATAAGTTTATACTTGGTGTGCCATCTCAGGGATCCTCATGGAGCACTCTTAGCAGATTTACACCCCTCCCTCCTTCAGTTAGTTTAACTCATTGCTCATATAGTTGTGGAGACATGGGAGTCAGTGGGTGCTCTCGTCCGCTGGCCCTGCCGCCTTTAGCAAGACAATGTGGCCCAGGGCTCATGCCCAAACTGAACTCCCGAGTTCCTTAACCGTGGGCGGAACACTACTCAGACAACACAGGGTGAGGGAATCACAATATTAAGGCTTTATTGGATCCCCAAATAGTTAACAGCATATAACAAATAACCAGCAAAACACAACAATGTAACAGGCAACAGAGCTTCACCCTTTTGCTGGCTCACCAGGCATAGAATATAGCACAGCAAAGTCTGTAGCCAGGTGACTGGATCGTCCCAACCTGGGTTGCTTCCTTATGCAGTCTTTGTCATCCCGCCGAATCCAAACATTCAATGCTGAAGTCCTTGTATAATTATAATCCAGGTTCTGATCCCCTTGGTCAGCATCGTAATGCCTAGGCCTGGGGTTATGGCTTGCCAATCGGACCTGAAGATTCTAGATTAGCTGCCTGTATCCAATCTGCTGTTCAAAATGAACAGTCCTCCTTATATTCCCTCAGCCCTCATTGCAGTATATTGGGGACGTCATGATTGGTGGAATAAGACTGTTCTCTGATTGGCTCGCTTTCAAGCTGCCTGGATAATGTTAATTTAAATGATGTTTGCCAGAGAAGGGTCAATGAGGGTTTAGTATAGACATTTAGTGTAACATCCTGACCACAAACAATGGTGGCTGAGGTAATTTACATAGAATCAGCAATATACTAGTAATACAAAGGGCGGTTAGCATAATTAGGTTTTCTGAGCCTCTGTACCTCTTGAGATGAGATAATTACATTACACACGGTCAACATTTCCAAGCATCTACAAGACTGGTAAAAACAATGAGTGGCCCCTCACAAGGTAGGAATTAAATCACAATAGAAAGAGGCAAGATAATTGCATTACCCACTTTAAATACTAGCAGGCTCCTAGAAATCTTGTGTAACCATGAGTGGCATATTACAAGTTTACAAACAGAATACAATATTGTCTGGGTAAATAAGAAATCATTATATGTTATCCATTAAAGGGGTACATTTCATCACAATAGTGTCTAAGTAAAATCGTTCCAGATGTTGGTGTAATACACATAATCTGGGAACATTGAGATTGGTGCATCGATTTCAGCATTCGCTAAATGTGTGTAATTTAAATAATGTCATAAGGGGATCTTGAAACTTTTACATTCTATACTGAACCATTCCTTAATCCCCACTTCAGTAATGAAACCGTTGTTTATTTCTGCCTCAGTTTGTGACTCACTGGATCTTCTTAGGACCTCCGGTCATTACACCCTAAATGCTTGGATTGGGCATGTGACAGAACTTCTGGTAAGGGGAAGAAGTGAGTAGTTCCAGTTTACAGATAGTAGAGTGTGGCACCCAGACTCCGGTTGCCACAGTGGCACTGCCTCCCTTGGCGGTGATGTCATGCTTGGAAGCAAGAAGGGGTATCCACACGCGGTAAGACCCACAGCATGCAACACTTTTCCTGACTCCAAAACAGAAGTGGAAGCTCTGAAACCCGAGTTCAGGGGAGCTCCCCTATAAATTCTGGCATGGAGCAGAGTTAGTCAGTTCAGTTCTTAGGAGGACTATGAAGACGGCCTGTGGACTGGAGCAGTGCTAAGCTGTCCGAGGTAGCATAGAGAGTGAGGAACGGCAAGCAATAGGGATCCGTAGGAGAGGGTCTGAGGAAGGAGAGAAGCAGGCCTGGGGAGTGGAGCCAGCTGACCGGCTCACTGCAGTGTAGAGTGCCAGAAACAGATACCGGAGTCCGAGGTGAGGACATTCCAGACCCAGCAGGCAAAACTGGAGGACGGGAGATTCCATATCTCTCGGCTACAACAAAGCACCAGGAGGCACAGCAGCACTGGAAAGCTCAGGGCCAGTTGCCAGAGGAGTGGTGCCCGGGAAGGGTTCAAGCTGCCTGCCATACTGGTGAGAGACGTAACAGCAGAGAAAGAGGGTCGCAGCTTAACTACAGGCAGCTAGGACCAGCAAAGAGAAGTGCAGCAGGGAGGCCTCAGAACTCACCGGGTGAGGAGATCCCTGACTTGCTTCCAGGCCACCCGGACTCACCAAACATCACCTGTGGACAGTATCCTGGTTTCTACCTGCAACTACCAGTAAAGGTAACGGAGACTACATACTGTGTGTCTGTCAATTATTTCACTCCCTCCTCCTGCATCCCAACGGCTTATCACCACCATAGACTTTACCGGTCGCCCTGGGGAACTGCTCTACCAGTGGGGAGCAATACCACCTTAGCTGCAATCCCATCATCCCCAGGGTCCCATACTGCAGTGTCGGCCCCATTAGCCGAACATCACGGGTGGCGTCACGACAACCATCCCCAAAACCAAAATCTCTGAACTTTAAGTTGATGCTCAAGGTCACAGAGCCAGGTTTCAACCCCTGTGACTCCCCAGAAGTAGCAAAGCCCGGTTCCGAGTATCCCACGGCCCTGGGTTGTATCAATTTCCTGGTGTCACTAACAGGATTTGTGCCCAATGCCAACGGGTACTGTGTGCCATAGACTTTTATGAAGCAATTGGTCACTGCAAAGGAAGCAAGCGCAAGTAGGGTCTAATTATTATATATAAAAGGTGAAGCCGTTAAATGTAACTGCTCACCTTCTCTGTTTGTGTGACACACAACCAGTTTGAAAACACACCTAAGGTAGCTGCTGTGAGACACAAACTTCCACGTGCAACGTAGTGAGGAAATCCTAGGATTCAAAAGGGACAGTGTGTAGTCGGTCCGCGCTACTACAGAAGACACGAAGCCCAAATCTTCAGTTACTCAAGATTTCTTGGATCCATTCTACGCGCTTCAGAGCCTACTATGCTCCTTCATCAGGGAGTGCATGGAGTTCACTCCCTGATGAAAGAGCATAGCAGGCTCTGAAACGCGTTGGTGGATCCGATAAACCTTAAGTAACTGAAGATTTGGGCTTCATGTCTTCTGGAGCAGAGCGGACCGACTACACACCGTCCCTTTTGAATCCTATAGACTTTTATTGAACTGTGTAACTTGCCATTACTGTACCACACGGCGCCTGAAAAGCCAAAGGTGTGCGCCGTTGTGGATGGAACCTTAGAAAGGGTGAGAAGAGAAACCCTGCCACGCCTCTGACATCAGCTGGCGGGAGGCAGAAGGCCCTGATCCGGTAACTCCTGCATGCTCAACTCCCTGCCTGCGGAGTCATAGACTGATAAACTGCAGAGATTGATAGCCTGGCTGCAGTTCACTTGGGGGAGAAAGATGTCCGATTTTGAGAGAGAAGAATCAGCAGTGGTCCCAGACCAAGCTGCTGTAGTCCTGGACCAAGGCGCTGTAGCCCCAGACGTTGCCGCAGCTCCAGACGTTGCCGCAGCCCAGATCATTGCCCAAGCCGAAGCCCCATTTGTAGCTGCAGCCGCGACCCCGGTGGCAGCATCAGTCATGCCATTCTTGATGCCCTATATTCCATGAGCAACATGGTTACCTCAGTATTCAGGGGAATCGAATACCCTGAACGACTTCAAGGAGAGACTGAAAAATTTGTTTGAAGTATATTCCATGACTGAGAACCAGAAAGTGACCATGTTAATAGTACAATTCACTGGTGCGGCCCAAAGGGTAGTAAAGTCCTGGTTGGACACTGACTAAAGAACTGTTAAACAAATCTTAGCCAGGTTGAAAGAAGCTTTGACACGGGTACTGCAGTGGAGAGTAAAATGAGGTTTTATGGGTGCAAACAAAGGGTGCAGGCCAGTATACGGGACTATGTATTAAACCTCCAAGAGCCATGAAGCAGGTAGACCCCGACATAGCATGAGATGAAAGCAAGCAGTCGACTGAGCAGTTTATTGAGAGGTTCTTGTCTCATGCCCACCGGACGCAACTACGTATATTGGCCCTGATGAACCGTGAACTGGACTTTGTGCAATTTAAAGACCGGGCCATTCGAGTACTGCTAAAAAAACAACTGCCAGCAGCACAGAACCTCCCAGGAACTGGCTCTAACATACCACCCGGAGGTGGTGCCCTCTTCCCTGGCACAGTGGGGGTCATTGCACAGACTCTAGAAACTGTTACCCCTGAGGCCTTACAGTTGCAGGTGCAGCAGCTGACCAAGGGTATGGCTGAACTAACCAAAGGCTGTACAGTCCATGCAGGGGCCCAAATCAACGGAGAAGATCCAGTTGGCCTCCAGCTTTGATGACGTCCCGTGGCTACACCAGAGGAGGTATCCATCCAGAGGACGAGCCAGTGATCGCTATGATGCTACAGGACAACCCATTTGCTGCTGCTGCAACAAGGTGGGCCACATCGCAAGGTATTGTACTTTAAATGAGCAACCCCTGGGGCAGCGGGCCACCCCCCAGGAATGAGACAACCTGGCCCCAGAATTGGCGCGAACAGGAATGTGGAAGGATGGCTAGTCCTGCCTGTCGTGCTGGATGGCATTCCCATGAACACTTTATTGGACACCGGTTCGCAGGTGACGATGCCTTATATCCTTTATAAATGGTACTGGGCCACTCAGCCCTCACCCATCGCCCAGATGATAGCTTTACTATATACGCCAGCAATGGTCAACCTGTACCGCAGGTGGGATTCAAAGAGGTGATCATTAAGGTGGGGCGTGCAGAACTAAAAGCATAGTGACTGATAATTGTTGATGTTGATCAGCGAGAATATCACCCAATGATTACTCTAGGCTCTAATGTAATTGTCTAGAAGAAATTATTGCTTTGTTACAACAGGTTGCCGAGAATGCAAACATTGAGCAGCAGAGAGTCCTGCAGAAAGAGACAAAGGCCCTGATGCAGAGGCAGCAGGTGGAGCTGTCTGGTGGAGAAGTCAGCAGTGTAAGAGTAAATGACTCGGTCCCCTGCAATACCTCCAAAAAGTGAAATGTTAATCTGGTGTAGGGCAGCAATAGGCCTTCAAGGTCAAGATTATCAAACCCTGGTAGAGCCCGTGTACTCAGTATGTCCACTGTCCTGTCAGCCAGAGGGGTAGTCGATGTCCTCAAGGAGCGGGTACATGTACGTATCTTAAACTGTGGAGAAGAAGAGGTCAAACTGCCTCGGTATGCTACCATTGCTAAGCTGTTCAGTGTCAATAATACCCCCATCATGGCACTGAAACCTTGGAATCTGTCTGACCAGGCGGAGGACAACGGCTCCGAGGCGCAGCAGGGGTACTGAGTCAGAAGCTACACGTAGGCACTGACTCCACCCCTTTACACTAAAAGCATGGGTTTATTGGGTAGTTCAAGAATATAAACCGGTCTTTAGTAAACATCCTTTAGACTTTGGGCGGGTAAAAGGGATACAACATCACATCCCCACTAGAGACCATCTGCCCATTAAAGAGAGGTACCTGCCTTTACCAGCAGCTCACTATCAATGCGCCAAAGAGATGTTATGGGAAATGAAAAAGGCTGGAGTGATTAGAGATAGTTGTAGCCCCTGGGCAGCTCCACTAATCCTGGTAAAGAACAAAGATGGTACAATGAGAATGTGTGTTGACTACAGGCAGATAAATTGCATTACACATAAGGATTCTTACCCGTTACACAGAATTGAAGAGTCATTAGCTGCACTGAGAACTGCTATTTTTCCACCTTAGATCTCACCAGTGGGTATTGGCAGGTTCCCATAGCAGAGGTGGACAAAGAAAAGACCACGTTCCTGACATTGATGGGCCTCTGTGAGTTTAACTGCATGCCATTTGGCCTCTGTAATGCACCAGGGACGTTCCAGAGGCTGATGGCGTGTTTAGCTGGGGTATAGAAACTTTGAGACCGTGTTACTGTACCTAGATGACGTCATAGTCTACTCGAAGATGTACTAAGACCATTTGAAGCACCTGACTGAGGTATATGAGACATTGTCCAAGTTTATCATGAAAGTGAACAGCCATCCAAGTGCCACTTACTGAAGCCCAAGGTAAAGTACCTAGGGCACGTGGTCATTGCTGAAGGTGTGGCACCAGACCCTGGTAAAAGTCACCGTAATCAAGGACTGATGGAGGCCCTCTACCATCAAAAAAGTATGACAGTTCCTGGGACTGGTAGGCTACTATCTGAAGTTTATCAAGGGCTTTACAAAGATAACAGTGCCTTTGCAAGACCTCCTGGTGGGCCAGTCCAATAAGGCCAAGAGCTCGAGTTCTCCATTTGAATGGAACAGCAGAGTAGAAGACTCCTTCACGCAGTTGAAGTGGGCCCTTACGAGGGACAAGATCCTGGCCTACCCTGACTATGGCCAACCATTTGTGCTTTACACAGATGCGAGCAATGTGGGATTGGGAGACCATGTTATCCCAGGTCAGACAGGCAAAGAGAGAGTGATTGCCTATGCCAGCAGGAAGCTCCGTCCTACAGAAAGGAACCCTGACAACTATAGCTCGTTCAAGCTAGAGTTCCCGCCATAGTCTGGGCTGTAACAGAAATTGTTATCCAATTACAACTTTACCATTAAGTACCAGGCAGGGCATAAGAAAACCAACGCTGATGCGTTGCTAAAACAACTTTCCAGATGCGGTAGAAGACCCGGAGGAGCTGGAAGAGATAGATCTACCAGCTTTTCACCGCAGTAGTGCATCCCAGTGTTCCCATGAGAGACAAGCGGCCTGTCATGCAAGAAGCTACGTTCAATCTATTACCCCACCACGGTTGGGCAGAGACGCAAGATAGTGACCCAGCCATTTGCTTAGTCAAGGAGTTGTTGAAGCAAGCCGACTCACGCCCTGGTCCAGATGCCCCACCAGTGGCGCAACAGCTGTGGAAAGAGAAGAGCAAGTTATTTTATTTATGGAGGTAGCTGTGCAGATGGCACATCAATGCACAAACCCATGAAATGGTTTGGCAGATAGTGGTCCTAAAGGGAGATTTCCAGATGGTCCTTGAGGCGTACCACAATGCAGCAGGGCACTTCGGGTGGAAGAAGCTGGAGGCTCTGCTACATGAAAGATTCTACTGGGTTGGAATGAGGAAGTCTATCAAGAAATTGTGCAGAGACTGTGGCCCGTGCAACCTGCGAAGGAAGGATCGTGATAGCCAGAGAGCTCCTCTACAGCCATTTGTCACCAGGCAACCACTTGAACTCGTAGCTTTGGGCCATGTGAAGTGGACCCCAAATCGGTCAGGCTACATCTATGCCTTCACCATCGTAGATCACTATTCCGCTTCTTGGTAATAGTACCGGTGAAAGACCTGACAGTGAAGACAGCGGCTAGAACCTTTCAAGCCCTTTCTGCAGGCACATGGATACCCTGAACATGTCCTTATGAATGAAGGTCCAGCTTTCGAGGCAGAGATTTTCCAGGAGTTTTGCAACTTGTATGGTTGCAAGAAAATCAGAACGACACTATACCACTCACAGACCAATAGCATGTGCGAGAAGATGAATCGGATAGTGAAAGACCTGTTGAAGACACCGCCACTGGAAGAGAGGAGTATGTGGCCAGAAAAGTTGCCAGACTTAGTGGACTTATACAATCATATTCCTGTGAACTCCAACAACTGTACTCCTGCCTACATGATGAGGGCAAGACCTGGCAAGCTGCCCATAGACTTAGACATGAGAGTCCTGGCACCTGATACAAACCCATCAGATGCAGATTGGGTACAGAATGTCATCAGAGGTACCATCAAGTGCAATAGTGCATTGAGAGAAACCTGTCTCAAGCAAGAGAAAGGCATGAGAGAGCCTATAACTAATACGCACCTGCAGTTCCCTTCACACCTGGAGAACAAGTCCTCAAGAGGAAAAGACGAACCAACAAACTGGATGACCAGTGGAAGTCAGAGCAATATACCATATAACCTTCAATTTTGACAACACCAAAGTCTCATTAATTAGTAAAGTTGGAGGAGAGACCTTAGCGGCAGTTTCAAGAGACTATCTAAAGATATGCCCTGAACAATTAAGACGCAGAGAAGAAGTCCCAGATTTACCTCAACCAGTAGAACAAAAAGAAGAGATGATTCATACCGTTCTTGGAGACTTCCCCAAAATGTGGACCCAAATAAATGGGGCTATCGTAGTGCCTGTATTGACTTTTCCCAATGTGTCATAGCTAAACCAGCTGAGACTAAGAACCACCTCAAGAACCACCATGCCTCTGTGGTATGGAGCTTCCGCTATTGTTGGTGGCACTGCGGTAGATGCTGACAAGTCCTTGTCTTAGCAGTAGTGGCCACTACCTGTTAAGACAAGGACTTGTCAGCATCTATCACTGTGCCACCAGTGATAGCAAAGCTCCATCATACCACAGAGGCATTTGTATAGCTTGTGCGACCACCACCTGGCAGTCCTAAGTGACAGATCTCAGTCATCATTACAGTGTACGACTATGTGATCAAGGCCACAATGTGGCCGAAACGTCTTGTGCCAGTCACTTAACTTACACATGTTTAAATAAAGATTCACTTGAAGCAGACCCAACGCATACATGTGCAGTGATTATAGGAAATATTGACTAACGGGATCAGCCAATCCGTTCACTAGCACCATGCACTAGCATCATTCACAATAATCATCCTGGGTCATTACACCAAACCGCTGGATGAGCGAGTCTGTGAGGCCCACTGAGATTTCTGTTATAACCACTGGAGGTGGACAGACTTAGCTCGCAGGTGGTCATCACATGAACTCAGTTGCACTTGCTGCTGGATTGTCAGACAGCTGTGCCAGCATGTCCCTCAATTTGGCAGCGTGGTCACCTGAGTTCATTTCAGTGTGATTCTAGAGACTGCAGTGTTAGGACGCTTTTTCCATCGCTGCAGTCTCTGAATGCATCAGAGCCAGGATCATGTATGTTTGGGGTTAATAAATGGGAAAATGATGGTTGTCTGGGTGTTTTATTTCAAATAAAGGGTTTTTCTCTCCATGTGTGTTCTTTAACTATTTACTCACAGGATTGATAAAGGGTGGGTCTCATAGAGAGTTGAACATTATCAATCTAGACTTAATGACAACTTTTAATACTCATCTGTCATTAACCCCTTCTATCACTGCAATGCTACTTCACCAGGGCATCAGGAATAGTTGAGTAAAGTGCCATTGTTTGGTGCTTCTAATAAATGTACCAACCAGCAGGCTGCTATTCTGTAGCCCGGGGGGCCAATTAACTATGGGCCTCACCATGTTGAGAATACCAGCTCTCAGATACCTTGATTTTACTTTGGCTGGCAATCAAAAACAGGGCCAAGCTAATGCATTTTTTTTATTATTTATTTAAATAATTAAAAAAAAATGGGCTTTCCTGTATTTCTTGATTGACAGCCAAGGTAAAGTGAGACAGCTGAGGGTGGCATCAAAAATCAAAAATACAGCGAAGCCTATGAAATTTTTTAAATTATTTATGTTTACCCCCAATGACAGCAGGTTCATTGCCAATGGCAACCAATCACAGATGCCGGCAAAAATGGTGAGGGCGCAACAGCCAATCACAGACGCTGTCACAGAGAGTGGGCGTCTGTGATTGGCTGATGGAGGTGGAATGTAGTGAATAATCAGGAAGTTAAAGAGCAACCCTGAAGTACAAGCTGAGGTCCTCTGTAGGTATAATGCTTCTATTCAATCACCAGTTTGCTTATTTTTACAGCCCCCTTAACTAAAGTCTGGGTTCAGGATTACGTTTGGTTCAAGTCTGGATCCAAAGCCAGACTTTAAAAAAAAGTCTGTCCAAATCTGCCAAACCTGAACATTTGCAGTTTCACTTTAAATTAGTTGAGATATTTGAGACTGTGTTCTAACCCCTAATATTGCTTTGTGTAAAAATTTCCCTTGTTTACAGAAGTCAGACTTTTCCACTTTGTCTTTACCCTTTATGGGATATTTATAAAAATAATTATATTCACATATCAACCCTGATTATACATGCTTCGCCTACATGCTATTCACTTTGTTAAAACTATTTTATTATAGTAAAACCTTGAATTTAAAATATTAGCTAATGTATGTGTTAAAATTGCTAATTAAGATAAAATATAATTGAATATGTTAAACAATTTCAACTTTCTCCACTTTTGGGATTGTTTCATCTGGATTTCTTCTCTTTACGCTTTTTTGTAATACCAAATACCCCTCTGGGTAGGGCCTTTTCCTTGTCTCCCTTTTCTTTGTAACCGGTCTGCTGTGTTCTAATGATTTCTGTTGTAGCTTTATACCCATGTATGTCCAGTTGATTGTTGTTCCTTTAAACTCTGTGTAGATTAAAACTGGCTAATATTAGTGTATGGTTTTTCCTTATATTTTACACTGTCTTCATTTATGTGTGGCACCCTAGTGGTTAAGTGCCACAGGAACAACAACAAGGGTTCACTCCCCACACAACACCTGACACTGCACTAGCACATCTAGGCCAAAAGGGGGAGCTTATGCAGCTCCCCTATATATTCTGGTGTCAAGAGGAAGTAGTTAGTTCAGTTCCGGAGAGAACTGAGAAAGGGAGAATGTGGTGTAAAGAGGCTGCATTAGGCTTCTCCACAGTCTGCTACTCAATCCCAGGCCTAGCCAGGGTCTGAGGAGAGGAGTACAAGAAGCAGAGGAACACATCTGGGAGATTGAGTTACCTCATAACTCACTCCGGAGGAGCGCAGAGACCGGATACCGGATCCGAAACTGTGACTGACACACGCAGAACAGTAAACACCGGGATAGTGGAGGTTGTAGATCTACACTGTACCTCAGCGAAGCAACATGGCGGGGTTAGAAGCACATGGAAAGACTCAAGTTGCCTAGCACAGGGGGTACCTGTGAGGAGAGAGAAGGCCAACAGCTCAACTAAAGCAGCAGCAGGGCCACACACAAGGCGCAGGAGTAGGAAGCTGAGGACCCGGTCAGGGTGGGAGCAACCCGGCCCCGGTACAGACTCCGTGGACAGTATTCTGCCAAAGAACATCTGCAGTAAAGATTTGGAAAACGACAAAACCGTGAGTGTGTGTGATCCTTGTGCTCCAGCCCTACATTCCCTCACAAGCAACTATCATTTCCACCACTACCCTGTTCAGCATCCATCATAGACTATTACTATCACTGCCCGGGGGAAGCAAGCTCTACCTGCAAAGAGCCGTTACATCACCGGCTGCTAAACATCATCCCCGGAGGTTCTGCAGCAGCGGTGGTCACCCTGACCACAACCCGTGGGTGCCGTCATGACAAACTCCCCTGTAACCATTCCCCCCATTACTTGTGGGCTTGGGACACGGTCCGGACCAAGACTGCCGTGACATCCCCAGCATATACCCCGGTCGGGTACCGAGTACCCCGTCCCAGTTGGCTCCACATATGTGTCTTACCTTATTTACTTCTTTCAACAGTATGTACATCAAGATTTCTTTCTTCTGTCCAAGGATGGTTGTGGGGTTATTTTATGTTTTTCCTTATCTGGCTTTTACATATTCTCTGTGCTGTCACTATGGTAAACAATAGTTTTTTATTTCCTTTACTTTCTATATGTATACTTTACTATATTAGTTGTCATTAGGCTAAAAAATGATAGACTTACTTTTCCAAACTCCTATGGACCCAAGAGGTGATTTTTCTTTTATTCCCATGTCATCCTCAATTTTGTGATCCTATATATTTTAACATTAATATGTTAATGTTAAGTCACCTTTTATCTAATAACCCTCCAATTATTGCATTTACTTTTCCAAGTTCTGACCAGAAAGTAAAGGAAATATGCTGCATTATGGACTCAGGGGTGTGCTGAGCTGTTTAGTGAGTCACAGCTTAGTCGTCCAATCTAGGGCTAGGGCTGTTAGTTTGTTGATCTGAGAGTGGGAGGTGCTAGGTTTATTAACTGGTTCACTGTTCTCAATGACTGCCCAGCTACTTAGCTGAGCAGTTAGTCCAAGAGCTACTGAGAAAAAGCAGCATTAGAAAAACTTACCATCAATGCCAAAATCAAAAAGCAACACTGCACTTGCAGGATGCAGTCAGACCCCACTATGTAAAGCAAGCACCAGGTGGAGCCTGATAAAAATCAACCGCTACAAGCACAAGGGTAACAGGAGAAAATGTAACATACAATTTATTTGAGCCCTTTCTCCTGAGTTCACCGATACCCATATGTGGTGGAAAAATACTGTTTGGGCGCACGGCAGGGCTCGGAAGGGAAGGAGCAACATTCGACTTTTGGAACTCAAAATTGTCTTGAATCATAAGTGGACGGCATGTCGTGTTTGGAGAGCCCCTTGATGATGCCTAAACAGTGTAAACCTGCACATGTGACTCCGTTTTGGAAGCTAGACCCCTCAAGGAATTTATTCAGATGTGTGGTGAGCCCTTTGAACCTCTAGGTGCTTCACAGAATTTTTTAACATTCATCCATGAAATTTCAAAAATATTTTTTTTCCATGTACATGTAGCTTTTGCGCCAAATTTTTAACTTTTACAAGGGTACTAAGAGAAAATGAACTATTTAATTTGTTGTGCAATTTCTTCTGAGTACAACAATTCCTCATATGTGGTGGAAAACTACTGTTTGGGCACAGTGCAAAGCTCAGAAGGGAAGGAGCACCATATTGAATTTCAGAATTTGCGGGAATGGTCTGCGGGTGCTAAGTTACATTTTAAAAGCCCCTGAGGTGCCAGAACAGCAGAAATCTCCCACAAGGGACCCCATTTTACAAACTGCACCCCTCAATGAATTCATCTAGGTGTGACGTGAAAATATTGACACTACAGGTGTGTGACTGACTTTTATAGTATTGGGCGGTGAAGACAAAATAATTACCTTTTATCCAATAAAATATTGTTTAAATGCCAGATTTCCAATATTCACAAGGGAAATAGGCAAAAACGGGCTCCATAATGTGCTGCAGAATTTCTGCTGAACATGGCAATACCCTACATGTGACTGTTTAGTATTATTGATCACACCATGGGGCTCGGGAGACAAAGGGCATCATTTGCTTTTTGGAGCACAGATTTTGCTAAAATAGTTTGCAAACTCCGTTTGCAGAAACCCTAAGTGCCATAACAGCAGAAATCCCCTTACGTGACCACATTTTGGAATCACATCTAGGGGTTTGATGACAATTTTGTCTCTAGAAAACACCCACGTAGTCAAATGCAGTGAATGTTGCAAAATAAATCATTTCAATTTAAGCCCTTGTAGTGCCCAGTTCTTTGAAGTGCCCGTACATTGCCCAGCTTGGGTTTCTGGAGACACACACCCCGTAAATTAAGTGGGCTTCTTCATTACAACACTGCCAAACCTGTGGACATTAACTGTGGTTTGGACACATTGTGCGGCTCAGAAAGGAGGGGGGCATATGGATTTTGGAGCACAGATTTTGCTGGTTTTCTTTTTTTGAGGGATCACTTTTCTATCAGGTCTACTGTTCTACCAGTAACGTGGAAGCCCCCTATATTTCCATTACCAGATGACAGATCTGAATGGGGACTTGTTTTTTTGTTGGTTTAATTGAAAGCTACTAGTGACAATTTGAGGTACAGAACATTTTGGATCAGTTCACATTTATCATGTGCATAATAGTCTCAATATTAACATATTTATAACCCTATTTCAAAAGACATGTATAATAGTTAAATAAATGCATAAATATAATAATTGAGAAGTAGAAAACTTGTAATCTATCAATTATTGACTGTAGGTACAAAAAGTGTGGCAGAAAATTGTGGCTGGAAGTAGTCATCATTAGTTTGTATATGATACGTAAACAAGATATTAGGAAGAAATATACAAAAAGGACCTTTGTCCTTTGTCTCATTGTTCTTTTGTATCAGTCTCTTGTCATAATGCTATATGATCAAGTGAAATAACATTACATTTCAACAGAGCAAAGTGGGGCCCTAGGAAAAAGTTAAAAGCGATGCCCGAAATGCTAACATATTGCACCATAACACAGAAACATTTAGATTGCATTTATGTGACCTGAAGTCAGGCCAATAAACTAACGCACTTGACCAGGCATTCATTCACCCTTTATCCTCTATACTGGGATCTGGACATACACAGGGGTCTCAGGGCATGGGCCACAGGGTCAGCAGCTGTTCTCTGGCGCAAGCTGGAAGGGAGAATAGTCAGGTAGCTGGGCCAAAACTAAGAGGGCAGCAAAGGTATAAAATCATCAGGCAGGAGAAACATGAATAAATAAGTCGAGGTCAAAAACAGGAAACAACCACACTACATAAGAGCTGAACTGAAGAGACTTAACCAAAAGAACACAAGGCTATATATGATAGCTTCCAGCATTAATAAGAGGGGGGGGACAAGAGGCGCAATAGTGCCCTATCACTAGTGACACTAGAAAGAGTGATGCTAAGGAGTCACTCACCTGGTTCAGTTGTGGACCCCACAACTGGTTTGAAGGCGTTTGAGAAGAAACTTTCAGCTGCTGAAGGACCTCCACCAACTACTGACCAGTAGTGAAATTCAAGGAGATGATGGGAGTACAGGTGTAACACGGTCCGTGCTGCTCCAATGTAAAAACTCACCCAAAGAGTCACAAAGTCATCAGTAGGTTTTATCTTTTTAATCCTCCTTCCTCCTACGCGTTTCGGCGCCCCACCTGGCACTGTTCAGATGCTGCAGGAATCCTCCTTCAGTGTTGGAGCCGGCAAGCTGTGGTTCTGCACGTGGAGGTTTGTTATGATCCTCAGCGGTCCAATCCCATGGCCAGTCTCACGAGCTCTGAAGATTCTCTACTTTACTCTTCAGCACCTGAAGGTAGACTGCAGAACCACAGCTTGCCGGCTCCAACACTGAAGGAGGATTCCTGCAGCATCTGGACAGTGCCAGGTGGGGCACCGAAACGCGTAGGAGGAAGGAGGATTAAAAAGATAAAACCTACTGATGACTTTGTGACTCTTTGGGTGAGTTTTTACATTGGAGCAGCGCGGACCGTGTTACACCTGTACTCCCATAATCTCCTTGAGCTTCCAGCATTAAGCTGCCAACTTAAGTAGGGTGTTGTGTTTTCTAATTGCCTGGAACAGGGAGCTGATAACCCCAGCCAGACAGCAGACACGCCTACAAGATACTACAAGACTGGATGGCATTGTAGGTCCCAGCCACCAGTGTCTGATCCCGAAGACTCTTCTACCACTAGTGCTGCCCGTAAAATTGTTGGCAGCGGATCATTCAGGATACACTGAAAGTGTATTGACAACAAAACTTAGCTTTAATTAGCAACAAGCAGGTACAGATATGAAGGGCTTTGTGGAAACAGGAATATACATCTTAAATGTCTCATTGCAGCATCAGCAAGCTGCTGAGCTTCTCTTCACATGCACAGACACAGGAAAGTGGTTACAGTCACATGGTATTTCCTGTGGTGAGCCTCTGGGAGTATTCCGTTTTTTTTAAACTAACTTTACTGACAATGCACAAACCTTGTAATTCAACCCTTACATATACTGGATTAGAGTTGTTGCGCTAAACATATTCCAACACCCCCAATCAACAACTACTTATCCTGTTAGTCCCATTGAGGTTCTGAAGTCATTAATCTTGGCTCTTGGCAATGGTTTTGTCATACCATATGCTAACATCTTGTTAGACTCGCAATAAACAAATTCTAGTACATCACGTTCCACTAAGTCACATAACGTTGATGTGTTTAGTCCTTGCACTGATCTTCTCATCAGTTTAATGCATACTTGGTTGTCCTCATAGATAACTGTTGGCTGATCTAGTGGCTTGCCGAAATCTTCCAAAAGTTGTTTCAACCAAATAACTTCTTGACTTGCTTAAGCAGCTGACACATATTCTGCTTCTGTAGAAGACAATGCAACTTACACTTGTTTTCTGCTGGACCAAGATATTGAATTTTTTCCTAACTTGAACAAGTAACCACTTGTTGATTTCCAATCACTTGTATCTCCATCCCAATCTGCATCCACATAACCTCTGACAGTGAGATCTCCTAATGCAGATATCTTAAGCCTTAGCCTTTGAATTTCCTTAAGATATTGTAGAATTCTCTTAATTGCGTTCCAGTCTCTTTAGCGTGGCTTGCTTACAGGTCATCAGAGAATTCCAACTGCGGCTGTAATATCTGGACGAGTTGTGGTTGCAATGTACAGAAGCCCTCCCACTGCTTGTCTGTAACTCTCATTGGTGGGTAGCAGATCTTCTTCTCCTTCCAACTTTAAGTAGGATGGATGCATTGGTGTTGATGCACTCTTGGCTTCTGACAGTCCAAACTGGTTTAGGAGTGCGGAAATTTGAGAACTTTGATTGAGAAGAAAACTCCCATCTTCCTCTCTCTGGATTTGGATTCCAAAATAATATGTCACATTTCCAAGGTCCTAGTCTCAAAGTGCTGGTTGAGAATTTCACCTAGCTTTGTAATTTCTTTTCATCTCGATGAGACATGATTACATAGTCTACATATAGGAGAACATACATCCACTCCTTTGCTACAGTTTTCATATACAAACATAGCTCAGCTTGAGACCTTTTAAATCCTTCATCCATCAAAACTTTGTTCATTTTTGAGTTCCATGCTCTTGCCGACTGCTTAACCCCAGAAGGAGATTTTCGCATTCTACAAACAAGGTACACTTCACCCTTTTTAATATATCCCTCGGGTTGGCTCATGTACAACTCTTCTTCAATATCACCACGTAGGAAGGCTGTTTTGATATCAAAATGTCTCACTGTCATCTGCTGAACTACAGCAACGGACATTATAGTTCTGAATGTGTGAGAAAATGTAGCATCCTTATCTTCACCATACTTGTGTGAGTACCCCTTTGCGACCAATATTGCCTTAAACCGGTGAACTTTACATTCTGAGTCAGATTTGTTTTTGAAAGCCCACTTACATCCGATAGCTCTTTTTCCTTGTGGTAGCTCCGTAAGCTCCCATGTCTGGAGTTGGTAAAGGGACTCCATCTCTTCATGAGCGGCATTTATCCACTTCTGCTTCTCATGGACATGGAGGCTTTGCATCTCTTGCCATGACTGTGGCTCTGGTTCAGGAAGTGTTATGACCCTATAAGAAAGTCGTCTAGCTGGCATACCTTTATTTGGTCTTTCTGATCTCCTAACTGGAGGTTGACTTGGTTCTTCTGTTTCTTCCTTGCTGTCTCTGCTTTAGATTCATTACTGCTGATTATATTCTGCGTCTTTCGCTTGAATTCAACTATAAGCTTGCCTTTGACATATTCTAGTGTGAGCTCCTCATCTGACCGTGCATCTAATGCAGTGAGAAGTGTGTCATAACTTTCTGGAAGACCTACTTAATAATAGTGCAGCTATATTAAAGTCTTTAATTTCTTCTCCAATACCCCTGAGACGCACCACAATCTCTAGGGTGTTTCTTATATAGTCCTGCATATTCTGGCCATCACTTAGCTTAGACTGGTACAGCTTTCTCATGAGATAAGCTTATTGCTGAGATTTGATCTTTCATGCATTTCTATAACTCATCCCACATCTCCTTTGCAGTTGCACACTTGCATATATGCACAATCTGATCATCATCTACACAGAGGGAGATAGTGCTTTGTGCTTTCTGATCCTTCTCTACCCAGTCATCTGGTAAGTGGATGAGGCACTTGTTCCTGCATATATTTCCACATACCTTCTCTTATGAGCAATATCTTCACTTTAAATTTCCAGGACTGATAATTCTGATTGGTGAGACTTTGCACTGAGAACTTGCAGAGATCCCTGCTTTTGGACATCTCTGTTGCTCTGCTGCCTTTGCTTCTGTTGCTGTATTATACTTATATGTGACTCTGTGTTCTGTGTCACTCCTGGAGTTCTAAAGGGTTGAGAATGCGCAAATAGGGTCTTATCCTTTATAGACAGGTGTGAAATATAAAATTAGTATTGTTCACCTGGTGTGGTTGTGTAGCACACAACCAGCATAATCGCTCAAAAAACACAGCTGCTGCAGGGACCGTACTTCCACAAGATGCGGTGCTTTAATCACAAAGGTTTTCGGACGAAGTACCTTTATGTCTGCGCTGCTGTCAGGAAGATATACCAATGACACAGGACGTCTGGGTACTGGTGATATAGATTTATTTCCGAGTGTTTCGGAGCCATCGTACCGAGCTCCTTCCTCAGGGAACTCCTGGAGTTCTGTATCATGCTGGAGTTCTGTGTCACACTGGGCTCATAACCGGGCAGCGATCATTCAGGATACACTGAAAGCGTGTTGGCAACAGAACTTAGCTTTAATTAGCAACAAACAGGTACAGATATGAAGGGCTTTGTGGAAACGGGAATATACATCTTAAATGTCTCTTTGCAGCATCAGCAAGCTGCTGTGCTGCTCTTCACATCGCAGACACAGGAAACTGGTTACAGTCACATGGTATTTCATGTGTGTAAGCCTCTGGGAGTGTTCGATTTTTTTTAAACTAACTTTACTGACAATGCACAAACAGCAATTCAACACTTACACATACAGGATTGGAGTTGTTTCACTAAACATATTCCAACAAAAATTAATACAGTGGCATATGGCAACAGAAGATGTCTTGGTGGCGATGTGACAAGTATGTGACAACACACACAAATCACTCATACATGTGACACAGAGAGCACATACACACATATAGTTATACACAGAGCACAGACATACCTGTATACACACAGCACATACACACATATATGTATATAGAGAGCACATAAATACAGACACATATATACACAGAGCACATTTATGTATACATAGCTGTACACACAGAGCCCATACACACTTATATGTCTACACTGAGCACATACAAACAGACACATACATACATAGAGAACCTATACACAGAGTCACATACATACAGAGGCATGCATACACAGAGCACTACATACATATAGACATATATGTAAACACAGACTGCATACATACATGTATATACAGAATACATACATACATACATACATACATACATTCATATATGTATTCATAGAGCACATACATACAGATACATTTATACATAGAGCACATGCATAGAGCACATGTATACACAAAACAGATATGAGTATACACAGAACAAATAAATACAGACATATGTACACACAAGGACATACATACATACAAACATAAGTATACAGAGAGCACATACATATAGAAATATATGTATACACATAACACATACATACATGGAGAACATATTCACAGATCACATACATACATATAGTCATATGTATGCACAGAACAACTACACACATATGTGTATACATAATGCACCTCATATAGTACAGACCAAATGTTTGGACACACCTTCTCATTCAAAGAGTTTTCATTAGTTTCATGACTATGAAAATTGTAGATTCACACTGAAGGCATCAAAACTATGGATTAACACATGTGGAATTATATACTTAACAAAAAAAGTGTGAAACAAATGAAAATATGTCTTACATTCTAGGTTCTTCAAAGTAGCCACCTTGCTTTGATTACTGCTTTGCACATTCTTGGCATTCTCTTGATGAGCTTCAAAGGTAGTCACCGGGAATGGTCTTCTAAAAGTCTTGAAGGAGTTCCCAGAGATGCTTAGCACTTGTTGGCCCTTTTGCCTTCACTCTGCGGTCCAGCTCACCATCTAGATTGGGTTAAGGTCTGGTGACTGTGGAGGTCAGGTCATCTGGCAAGCACCCCATCACTCTCCTTCTTGGTCAAATAGCCTTACACAGCCTGGAGGTGTGTTTGGGGTCATTGTACTGTTGAAAAATAAATGATGGTCTATCTAAATGCAAACTGGATGGAATAGCATGCGCTGAAGATGCTGTGGTAGTCATTCTGGTTCAGTATGCCTTCAATTTTGAATAAATCCCTAACAGTGTCACCAGCTAAGCACCCCCACATCCCTCACACCTCCCTTTCCCCCATGCTTCACGTGGGAACCAAGCATGTAGAGTCCTTCTGTTCACCTTTTCTGCATGCACAAAGACACGGTGGATGGAACCAAAGATCTTAAATTTGGATTCCTCAGACCAAAGCACAGATTTCCACTGGTCTAATGTCCATTCCTTGTGTTCTTTAGCCCAAACCAGTCTCCTCTGCTTGTTGCCTGTCCTTAGCAGTGGTTTCTAACAGCTATTTTACCATGAAGAACTGCTGCACAAAGTCTCCTCTTAATAGTTGTTGTAGAGATGTGTCTGCTGCTGAACTCTGTGTGGCATTGACCTGGTCTCTAATCTGAGCTGCTGTTAACCTGCAATTTCTGAGGCTGGTGACTCGATGAACTTATCCTCCGCAGCAGAGGTCACTCTTGGTCTTCCTTTCCTGGGGCGGTCCTCATGTGAGCCAGTTTCTTTGTAGCACTTTCAACAGTTTTCCCAATTTTTCGGACTGACTGACCTTAATTTCTTAAAGTAATAGCCACTCGTTTTTCCTTACTTAGCTGTTTTTTTCTTGCCATGATACAAATTCTAACAGTTTATTCAGTAGAACTATCAGCTGTGTATCCACCAGACTTCTGCACATTCAACTGATGTTCCCAACTCCATTTATAAGGCAAGAAATCTACTTATTAAACTTGCCAGGGCACACCAGTGAAGTGAAAACCATTTCCGGTGACTACCTCTTGAAGCTCATCAAGAGAATGCCAAGAGTGTGCAAAGCAGTAATCAAAGCAAAAGGTGGCTACTTTGAAGAACCTAGAATATAAGACATATTTTCAGTTGTTTCACACTTTTTTGTTCAGTATATAATTCCACATGTGTTAATTCATAGTTTTGCTGCCTTCAGTGTGAATCTACAATTTTCATAGTCATGAAAATAAGAAAACTCTTTGAATTAGAAGGTGTGTCCAAACTTTGGTCTGTACTGTACATCCAGGCACATGTGCTTTTGGTTTCTACATTGATGAATAAAGTAGTGTACCCTATACCTATGAGGCCAAATGATTCCCTTTGTTTTTCTTATAAGAGACCACTTTATTGCTTGGAGGGCTATGTGGGGAGCCACTATGCAATTTGGGGGACAATATGGTGAACTGTTATACTGTTTTAAGGGCTATGTAGGGGGCTATTATACTGTTTAGAGGGCTCTGTGGGGGACATTATATGTGTATGAGGGCTGTGGGCAGATATTATACAATGTGGCGGCAATTATACAGAACAAAGTCATAAAACAGTGTGAAGGGATGTGTGGGGGCATTCTTACTGCTTGAAGGGCTGTGGGTGGTCCATAAAACTCTGGAGGAGTATGGGGGCTATCATACTGTATGGAGGGCTATGTATTTGCCATTACACTTTATTGAGACCACTATACTTTATAGAGGTCTATTAAACTGTATGAAGGTCAATTAAACTGTATTGGGTGCAACATACTATGTGGAGGTATGTGGTGGAGGTCATCATATTGTGTAGAGGACTGTGGGAGCCGCATATTGTGTGGAAGGACCGTGTCAGAACCATAATACTGAGTGT
The DNA here is from genome assembly GCA_033576535.1 of Allobates femoralis. NCBI lineage: Eukaryota > Metazoa > Chordata > Amphibia > Anura > Aromobatidae > Allobates > Allobates femoralis. The sequence continues at coordinate 474,857,594 of JARQOC010000005.1, forward strand.
GAGGGACTGTGGGGGCCATCATACCATGTTGGGGTCACCGTGTGGTCATCATACCTTTGGGGGGAATTTGTGGATGTCATACTGCAGGTGGGTACTATATAATCATCATAGTGTGCATGTTCAGGATACCATAGACCAATTTCCTCTGGGGATATCATATTGTATTAGGGGGGCACTTTTTTGGCATCATACATTATGAGGGCCATGAAGGATGTTTCTTAATGGGAAAACTAAGAAGCTTTAATAGGAGCAAAGTTATTTTGCAAAGCTACAAAATTGTGTGATATGATCTTGTGTCTCCCATTTAAATATTTTAATTTGTTTTTGGGAGGGGACCCAACTAGGACTTCTGCTATGGGGACCCATGATTTCCTGTATGTACCTGCAGGGATTTCATGGCATCGTCTTCCAATTTCCAATTCATGGTCATAAATAAATTCCATATAACACTGTGAAAATCAGGAACAGTATGATATTTTTTATTTCATTTATTTAATTATTTTTCCTCACTTATGAAATAATAATAATAATTTATTCATTTATATAGCGCTATTAATTCCATAGCACTTTACATACATCAGTAATGCTGTCCCTATTGAGGCTCACAATCTAAACATTCTATCAGTATGTTTTTGCAATGTGGGAGGAAACCAGAGTGCCTGGAGGAAACCCACGCAAACACAGGGTGAACATACAAACTCCTTGCAGATGTTGTCTTGGTGGGAAATGAACCAGGACCTCTGGAGCTCAGTCTGCAAAGACTGCAGTGCTAACCACCGTTATATAGCACCATTACGGTAATTTTATGCTTTACAGATGTCATCATCATCACTGTCTCTACTGGGACTCACAATCTACATTCCCTGTCATTATGTCTTTGGAGTATGGCAAAAAGTCTACTTTAAGTAATCTATCAAATAAAATCACAGGTTAGAGGCTTTGTCTACCTCTGTAACTATTCTTCTTTGTTTTAAACTAAATATAAATTTAAGCGAATTTGCTAAATATTCTTCATTGTAAGTCTCCCCTTTTTTTGTCTATGTAAGGAGGTCACTGACACCAAAGATTCCTGCCTTGAAGTCTATTGTTGCTTTTGCATGTGTGGCACCCTGTCATTACAGATAACCACATACCCCCAACACCTTCCACCCCAGACCTATAGGGGGAGCTCCATTTGCTGTCTTAAGAAAGATCCCCTAAAAATACCAGTGCTGGGGATGGAGTTAGTCAGAGTGTGCAGTCGCTAGGAGAACTGTGAAGACGTCCTGGTGTGTTGGAGCCGCGCTAGGCCCGAGCCAGTTGACAAGTCACCAGCCTAGCGAGCCTAGCCAGTGTGAGGGCCTAAGAGTGAGGTCGAAGGCAAGGCAGAAGGAGCGAAGTAACAGCAGACTAGGGGGCAGAGGAGCCATACCGATTCACCCCAGAAAGTAACCCGGACAGGGAGTCCGAGTCTGCAGGAGAGCATCTAGCCCAGCAGAAACACCGGTTCACCGAGGAGACTCCAGTCTACTGGACACCTGTACAGCAACCAAGAAGGGAGCCAGGCACGCAGGAGGAGTGATAGGGTAGTCCACACAGAGGTTTCCCACCACACAACACAGGTGACAGAGACACAGAGGAGGCCAGGCCTAGTTTCACATGGTCAGAGGCTGCACCAAGGGAAAAGCAACAAGGAGGCCTTATACTCACTCACTGTGGAGATTCAGAAGTGTTTCCCGACCACTGGAATGTGCCCTGGACAGTATCTTCAATACCACTAGTAAAGGTACAGAAACAACTTCCAGTGTGTGTGTCCATTTCTCCAACCCTGACTCTGTCCAGCTCAGAGACTGTAGGAGCAGCTCGAATGCCTAGCCACCTCTCTGTGCAAATCCCGGTCACCTCATCACAACCCCGGGGACTCTGCTCCGCCTGTGGGGTGCTATACCATCCAACTGCCCGTCCATCATCCCCGGAGGCCCACAGCAGCACTGGTGCCATCACCAAACACCACAGGTGGCGTCACAAGACATTTTTCTTTTTATCCCCTTTTTCATTTTATTTACAATTGACTACCAGGGCTACGGGGCCGGGCAGGCCACCAGTGACATCCCTCCAACTCCATGCCCGGGTACCGAGTTCCCATAGACCCCTGGGTGAATCACATGCTCTCTTGTGTGATATGTAATGTGAAGTATTCCTGTACAGTAATGTTTGCATGTTTAGTACCTTGATAAGTATAATGTATTGCATTTAATATGTGTAATGTATCTATAAGGTCTATCAGTATTATAGGTTCAATGCATAGTGATGTTTGCTAATGTAAGGTATAGGATAAGATGTATAAAACTGTTATGTAGGTATAGATGTAGCAGGGCTAGTTGTCTTACATAAGTACAAAAGTATTGCTCTGTAGGTTGCTTAAGCTGGTACCTCAGTCAGCGGCCTAGGGAAGGACCTCCAGGGATCCTTCAAGGATAGGTTTAGCCCCTGCTGGAGGAGTTAAGAGAGTTAAGCTCCTGAGACAGAAAGTCTGAAGTCAGGGAAGAGAAGGCTGTAATGTGGACAGATCATTTTGTCCTGGCAGTTCCCCTTAATGTCTGGGGCAAGAAAGCTCGTGTAAGGGGGCCCAAGAGTAGCGCCTGAACCACCCTGACTGACCAGGGGTACAGAGGAGGGACTGCTGGATTTGAGAGGTATGGGACCCTGGAGGTACCAGGAACCAGGAGCTAGGAAACTCATGGTTGAGAGAAGCAGTCAGGGAAATGCCAGTTTGGGAGGAGAGGGAAAACCAAGACCATAGACATGAATGTGCCCAATGTAACGTGAGACTTCTGAATAAGAATCCTTTAAGTAAAGTTCCATTTTGGAAACAATGTGGTCTCACCTGATTCCATGTGGAGATGAAGGGAACCTGACTACAGCAGTCAGCAAGTAAGGGCCACTCACCCCACACTTTGTACTAGTGACATGTATTTGCTGTAGCACCGGACCCCAGCTTGCCCACAACTACTGAGTAGAGTCCCTGGCCCCTCTGTTACATCTACAGCTCCTATAAAATACCAATTTCATGTTACAATTACAAATATCTCGATACTTACCTCCTCCTTGCCTTTAATCTACATTATGGTAGGTTACATGAAGCAAGACACAGATGGGAATATCAGACTGCCGAGGGCTTATTTGTATTATGGAGACACTGGATTATATTTTAATTAAGACATTTTGCAAGATTACTTCATTATACTTTAGTTGAATTAGTATAATAAAATAGTAGGAAGAAAGAAGAAAATATAAATACTTGTTTAAAAAGAAATGAACATATTGTACTCAATCTTAATTACTGTAGTTTTTCAGTCCATGTTAAAACCATTGATTAATCAAGTCATGGTTAATATTGCTAAAATACATAAAGTTATCATAGAATGTACATAAAATTTGACTTTTACATAGATAACTACATCAATTAAAAAAATGTACACAATCATGCATGGTCCAATGTGTGATGAAGAATCTGTGAAATATGTTCCCTCCAACAACAAATGGAAATTCCAAAGAAATCCAGCTACCGCATCAGGAGGAAACAAAAAGTTTCCAATTAAAAATTTCACTTATGCGTTTCAAGCTGATCTTAATGATATCTATGCTATGATTAACTGCAGTTATCTGCTCAAACTGCATAAGCAGACTTTTTTAATATGTTCCAATAAAGACATTTTTTAATTGGAAGATTTTTTTGTTTCCTCTTGATTGCGGAAGCTGGATTTCTTTGGAAATTCATTTTGCTTGATCACTTGGGATCTGGCTTAGGCACTTATGTGTGCACCATACCCTTGGTTGAATTCAACATTATTGTGTCTGGTGAGCTGATTACACCTCTCTGTGCATCATTACCTCCAACAACAAAAATAATCATGTATTTTTCTACAATTTTCTATTTTCATATCTTTTGCAACTATTTAATGCCAGTTACTAGTAAATAACTAATGAGGAAAAGTGGCATAAAATACAATCAATACATAAAAAGTGTAAATTCAAGAGTAAGAAATGTGAAACACTGTTCATATTACTGCTCTTCATTTTCTATCGAACTTCTGTATTTTTATTGACCATGAGAATAGCATAGGATCGGAGACAAAAAAAAAATAAGCTAGAGTGTAAGCTGGCTCAAGGTATATGACTTTTCCTGAAGAAAGGGCAAGTGTTAGCCCTGAAACGCGTAGAGATAAAGTCATTTCTCATATCCTTTGGATTGGATCATTCCATCAGTGCAGCATTACACCATCTCTTTTACCTAATTCTGAGTAGTACATTTAAATAACATATAGGTAGTACTTGGTAACACTGCTTGATCAAAAAGAGTAAAAACCATCCCACCATGACAAGGTGTAGCTATCAGAACAGTTCTTGTCTAGTATTAAAACCCAACCTTGCGTCAGCGACATCAATATACATAAGAGCAGAGACACTCAATGCTCTGACTACAGCCACCAGTCCTTGGAAGCTATCTATATGCAATGTCTAGCTCAGAGGGAGGGACTACACCCCCATTTGTGCAGAGTCTCTATCAGGACGGTCTTACCGTAATATTAAAACCTTACCTTGTGTCAGTGATATTAGTATAAATAAGGGCAGAGAAGAACAAGGCCTAACCTACAGCCAACATAGATGCTTATTAGGAATTTAATTCAATATCAAATCAATATTGTTTTCATTTATTGTACGGGGCCCAGAAAGAATGCCGAACCAATAGACTGACCACTAGTATGCCTAATTGGTAATCTGGTAGAAAGGAAACTCAACAGCCGATCAGTGCAAATGGCAGAAGGAAAGGAGCAAAATAGCATTAAGAATATTGTTTGTACGTCACGGCTTTTTGGGTGGAGCAACAACGTCTAACGATGTCTTAGCGTGTGACAAGTAGAAACGATCAACGATAAGTCGGCTGATCATTGATCGGAGATTTTTGAACCGGACCTAAAACCAGACGATGATCGTCCGTCCAACCTGCAGCATCAGTGTGTGTGACACCTTGATAACGATGTCGTTAACGACTTCGCCTATTCAGAACTGAAGGACGTAAGTGATCAAAGGACCGCAAGTATCATTCGCTTGTCACAGAATCGTTGCTGCGTCTTTAAAGATATCTGTACGTGTGACATTTCACTAGCGATCATTGAACGACGTTCAAGCGATCTAGGTCAAGTCGGATCGTTGGTCGGCTCGTTGAACCATTGAAGCGTGTAACGGGGCCTTTAGTAAGTTTATTTGGTCAAGTGTTTCGAAGCATCCACTTCTTCATCAGAAAAACAAACGCAGCACATTAATACCCTGTTCCTATCCAGAATATCAATTTCTAATTGGTAATCTGGCACTACAACAAATTTGTATGCAAATATGTTACTTTATACTAGAATCTACAAGAATAAATTTCTATTCTTATCTATGTCCCAATTCCTTTGTGGTAGTACTTTAGAACCGAATGTGTCAATGAAGACTTTGGAGCCACTGGGATGAAGTAAATGATATAGAGATCAGTAAAGAGTAATAGTGCAGAGTAGAAAGTTTAGTCATTTACAATAGTGCAGACAAATGTTCCCTAAGATATTTTAAAGTAGCACTATACAAGTTTCTATTTTTTATACTTGTGAATTCATACTAAAACAAAGTACTTTATAAGGTTCTTCCTCAAAAACCTGGGTAGAAAAGGTCAAATTCCCAGCAGGAAGACTAATGTTATAAAATAGAAGATTGTAAGAACATAATAAGAGACGCAAGGAAGATTTCTTTTAGGAGAGTACGAAATGGAAAAGTAAACTGTGCTTACTGTAGTTACTTCTACAGAAAAATGCATAGGGATGCAGAAAACCCTGTATCGTAATTTGTGATTTTGTCCTGGTGGGATCCCATTTAATTAGTGCAAGGAGGTATTGAGTTTTAGCTTATTATGCATATTGTTCTCCAGATGTATAGAACATTGCCAAGAATCTAATGACCTGACCCTGTTCTGTAAATCAGCAGCAAATTGTGCCATTTAATCCCTGCAAAGGCAAAGGGCTCATTTTGTAGGGTTTGTGCTGTCATAAAAAAAATCTTGGGTTATAGGATAAATGATCTGGTCTTAATATCTGTCCCCTGTCTTCTGGGGAATGTAAACTCAAAATAGGAATCCAACATTAAGGCATCTCATAGAAAACTCTAACTATCATTTCTATACTGTGCTATAACAGACACATTGCATCTCTGTGTTACAACCCAACATCACTAAGGGTCCTATAAATAGTCTACTTCTGACAGCTCCAAGGAGAGGTAAGGTTCTCTCCAGGCATTACTAGGGCTAAGAGATTCATCATTACCTTCAGTCATGAAATAAATCTTGGATACTTACAACTGTAATAATCCATGCTCTACATTTTATTACGGATCTGGGTAGACGGTCATTATTCCTGACACTTTTTCTGCATTACGAGGAGGACTCTGGGGGAACAACTTGTGTACCGAGTTACAGAAATGGATTGCTGTAAACAAATGGAAAGTAGTTATTTAAGTCAACCCTGGCAGTCAATATAATTTCCTCCAAGTGTTTTGCATTCATAAGAGTTACAAATGAAGTGCTTCTATCTGTGGAATAGATCTGTGTTTACCAGTTTTAGTTCTATTTGATTAAAGGCTAAATGAAATGATCTATTGCCCACAATTCACATAACACTTTGCTGATTGCTAGTTGGCATGTGGACATATATTAGAGTCACTTGGAAATGCTAATGTTATACTGCAGTTTGCAATGTGTAGAATGAGTGTGCTGTGAATTGATATAACCTCATTTAGTATTAATTCACATATACTAGAACACAAATGAATACCTCGACATGTCACTCTTTACTTTGATCCTATTCTTTCTCCAGTGGTAGAGGCGCTAGAAAGACATTATGTTTTGCTGCATTCATAGACATTAAATATAAAATTGACCGTGCAATCTTTTCTTTTTTACCCATAATTTTTTTGATTCATTGTCATCTCATATCCCTGATCAGGTTCTGACCTCACCAAATTTATGCTGGGGATGATATGATGTACCCTAATACTTCATTTCACACTTAAAAGCAAAACATACAATTAAAAACTTTAATTCCCATTCCAAGTATTAAATTCTTTATGATTAGCCAAAGGCAACTCATTTCAGCCACCCATTCTGGAAGGTGATAGGGGTGGCCCGAAACTAATATTGACTGTCATACTAAATGGACATTTATTGTAATAATCTAATCTCTTTTCTGATATACCTTTAATTAAAAAGTCCCCACATTCCCTGTTTACTCTAACTGCTTTATACTTTTTTACCTACTTCCCAATTGATGACGCTTTGTTTGAGAATCCTCAGTGCATGATGAGAAGCTCAAATGGGATGTCATTAGGGGGCAGCCTCTGTCCCCACTCTGAAGCAAAGATTCAACTGTTTCAGGGACAGGGCTAGTCCCTGATCTATGGGAATGCGACGGTTATCACTTCCGAAGTCTACTCAGTACAAGCTCCCTTGTCACTGTGCAATATTATTTTCAATGCACAGTGACAGTGCACTCCTTCACCAGCTGTCATGAAAAGGGATGAGTTGGTAAGAAAGCGCACCATCAGTGAGCAATGCTACGAGTAAAAGGGAGAGTAAAGACCAGCTCTGCCCCTGAAACAGATGTCAGATGTTATAGGGGGTGAAGCTGGTCTTGCCTCACAGCGTCCTCTTGTTACAATGTGCACTGACATTGTGCTCTCTCATTAGAGCCAACAAAGGAGCTCACTGTCACTGTAAAAATATAATAATAATAATAAAACTTTATTTGTATAGCGCCAACATATTCCGCAGCGCTTTACAGTACAACGGTACATATAAGAAAAATATACGGTACAGAAAGGTAATGCAGAACAGTAGTTACATTCAATAAACATAGAATCAACTTAGGAAATACAATAAAAAGGCAAAAAATGAAGGTGACCCTGCTCGAAGGAGCTTACAATCTAAGACGGGATGGGAACACAAAGTACAGGGGCTTATAACAATGAATATCTTATGTCTAAATGACTACTGTTAGGGAGAAGGATAGGCCGCCCTGAAGAGGTGTGTTTTTAGGGAGCGTCTAAAGCTATGCAAGTTGTGGATGGTCCTAATTTCTTGGGGTAGAGCATTCCAGAGGTTTGGTGCAGCTCGAGAGAAGTCTTGGAGTCGGGAATGGGAGGTTCGGGTTAATGCCGATGTTAGTCTGAGGTCACGTTCAGAGCGAAGGAGACGGGAGGAGTGGTAGACAGAGATGAAGGTGGAGAGGTAAGGAGGTGCCGCACCATGAATAGCTTTGTGGGGACAACTAGCAGTTTGAATTGGATTCTATAGTGTACGGGTAGCCAATGTAGTGACTGGCACAGAGCAGAAACATCTGAGTAACGGTTTGCTAGATAGGTGATCCTGGCTTCTGCATTGAGGATAGACTGGAGAGGGGAAAGCTTACTGTGGGGGAGGCCAGCTAATAAAGAATTACAGTAGTCAAGGCGGGAATGAATCAGGGCCACGGTGAGGGTTTTAGTTGTTTCCATGGTGAGGAAAGGGCGAATTCTGGAGATATTTTTCAGGTGCAAGCGACAGGAGCGGGTGAGAGATTGTAAATATGGGGTGAAAGAGAGATCAGTGTCCATCAAAACACCGAGACAGCAAGCCTGCTGACTAGGCGTTATCGTGGTGCCACACACCGAGAGAGAGATGTCAGGTTTAGGGAGGTTGGCAGAGGGTGGGAGCAGAAGAAGTTCAGTTTTGGAAAGGTTGAGTTTCAGATAGAGAGCGGACATGATATTGGAGACTGTGGTTAGACAGTCATTGGTGTTCTTTATTAGAGCGGGAGTAAGGTCAGGGGCTGAAGTGTATAATTGCGTGTCATCAGCATAGAGATGGTACTGGAAGCCAAATCTGCTGATGGTCTGTCCGATCGGGGCTAGAGAGAGAAGAGGAGAGGGCCAAGGACTGAACCCTGAGGGACCCCAATAGTGAGAGGAAGAGGGGAGGAAGTGGAGCCAGAGAATGATACACTGAAAGAGCGGTCAGAAAGATAGGAAGAGAACCAGGAGAGAGCCGTGTCCTTGATGCCAATGGAGTGCAGCATAGAGAGTAGGAGATGGTGGTCAACAGTGTCAAAAGCCGCAGAGAGGTCAAGAAGAATAAGCACAGAGTGGTCACCATTACGTTTTACTGTCAGAAGGTCATTGGTCACTTTGATGAGGGCAGTTTCTGTCGAGTGTAAGGGGCGGAAGCCAGACTGCAATGGATCTAAAAGAGAGTGAGTGGCGAGGTAATGGGCGAGGCGAGTGTAGACCAGGCGCTCCAGGAGTTTTGAGATGAAGGGGAGGTTGGAGACAGGTCTGTAGTTATTTGTGCAGGATGGGTCAAGGGATGTTTTCTTTAGTATTGGGGTAATAATAGAGTGTTTGAAGGAGGAGGGAAAGATGCCAGTAGAGAGGGAGAGATTGAAGATTGTGGTTAAGTGAGTAGTGACCACTGGAGAGAGGGTCTGTAGTAGGTGTGAGGGAATGGGGTCAGAGGTGCATGTAGTGGGACGTGAGGAGGAGAGAAGCCTGGAGACTTCTTCTTCTGTGGCTGGCTCAAAAATGGAGAGTGAGCCAGAGGGGATGTGGGGACAGATGGGAGTAGAAACACTTGAAGGTTGGGAGCTGATTTCCTGACGGATGTTTTCTATTTTCTCTGTGAAGTAAGAGGCCAGGTCATCAGCACAGAGGTCAGTGATAGGAGCCTGCACTTTCGGACTGAGGAGAGAGTGAAAGGTGTCAAAACGTTTCTTTGAGTTGTTGGCTAGTGAGGAGATCAGGGTGGTGAAGTAGGTCTGTTTGGCGAGGTGAAGGGCAGAGTTGTAGGTTTTTAGCATGAATTTATAATGGATAAAGTCTCCTGGTGAGCGAGTTTTCCTCCATAGGCGTTCGGCACTCCTCGAGCATTGCTGGAGGAATCGAGTTTGTGATGTGAGCCAGGGCTGTTTTACTCTGTGTTTGGAGGTTCTGAGGGTGAGGGGCGCTACTTGGTCCAGGGAGCTTTTGAGTGTCTCATTGTAGTAATTCACAGCCAGATTGGGGCAGGAGAAGGAGGAGATTGGGGACAGTGATGAGAGAAGAGAGTCTGTGAATGTATGAGGTTGATGGCCTGTAGATTTCTGAATGTGTGATAGGTCGGACTATGCTGTGATGGGCGAGGGTTTGTGAGTGTGAAGGAGAGAATGTTGTGATCAGAGAGAGAAGGAGATGAGTTGTCTAAGGAGGAGGTAAAGCAGAGTCAGGTAAAGACCAGGTCAAGGGTGTTACCATCCTTATGTGTCTCAGAGGTTGAGAGTTGCGAGAGGCCAAGAGAAGTGGTTAGAGATAGGAGCTGGGATGCAGATGTGGAGTTGGGGCTGTTTATGGGGATGTTAAAGTCTCCCAGGATGAGGGTTGGTAATTCTGAGGACATGAAGTGCAGCAGCCACGCGGAGAAGTGGTCGAGGAAGTGGGTGGGTGAACCTGGGGGGCGATATACCACCGCTACTCTGAGGGGGAGGGGACGGAACAGCCTAATGGTGTGAACCTCAAAAGAAGGGAATGAGAGTGATGGAGCCGGGGGGGATGACCTGGAAAGTACATTGTGGGGACAGGAGTAGGCCAACTCCACCACCACATCTGTTTCCAGGTCTCGGGGAATGAGAGAAGTGTAGACCACTGTAGGAGATAGCAGCAAGGGAGGCAGTGTCTGAGTCCTGGATCCAGGTTTCAGTAAAGGCCAAAAGGTTAAGAGAGTTAGTGAGAAAGTAGTTGTGGATAAAGGGAAGTTTGTTGCATGCGGACCGTGTATTCTAGAGGGCACATTTAGAAGTGAGAGATGAAGGTGTGCAGGTAATGCTAATAAGGTTACTGGGATTTCTGTGTGAGGCGTGGGGGGGGTTGAAGTTGGAAGAGGGTGGACCAGGATTGGGAGAAATATCGCCTGACATAAGCAGTAATAGAAAGAGAAGGAGGGAGTAATGTTTGGCTCTATGACATTGTTTTTGTTGATGCAAGACCCTGGAATATGACGGGCTTAGATTATTGAGTAGGGTGAAGAGAGTATGGGAGCAGGACATAGTAAAGGGAAGTAGAGAGGGGCTGATGTGGATAAAGAGGGATGGAGGGGGAATGGGGCAGTAAAAGTGGATCACTAATGCACATAGATATAAAAGCATTGAACTGAAGGACATTTTGATGCAATGGGCTAAGTAAAGTACTGAAGGGTAGTAGATGGGTAGAGTTATTCTGGTTACCTCTGACTTATCTCTGGTATATCTCTGAATTCCACTTAGAAATGCCACTTTGAAATGGCACAGAAGCCAAGGCACAGAATGCCTTACACCATGCTACTTATAGCTCTAGTAAGCAACAAACAATATGCCAGGTAGGGAGAGGAGAGGGGTCAGAGGAGAAGGATACATCACACCAGGGGACAATTAACAAATTACTGCTAAGAGGAAAGTTTGGGTCAGGATCAGCAGGAGACAGAGACAAGGGCAGGAGGAGAAAAAATGTATATTTCTAAGGTACAAAGTAGATGGGAGAATATGTCATACCATCACAATACATTAGGGGCACACAGTCAGATTGGATACAGTGGAGGTTAGATACGTCACTATGGAGTCTCTTTCCGTACCATCACAATACATTAGGGGCACACAGTCAGATTGGATACAGTGGAGGTTAGATACGTTACTATGAAGTCTCTTTCCGTACCATCACAATACATTAGGGGCACACAGTCAGATTGGATACAGTGGAGGTTAGATACGTCACTATGAAGTCTCTTTCCGTACCATCACAATACATTAGGGGCACACAGTCAGATTGGATACAGTGGAGGTTAGATACGTCACTATGAAGTCTCTTTCCGTACCATCACAATACATTAGGGGCACACAGTCAGATTGGATACAGTGGAGGTTAGATACGTCACTATGAAGTCTCTTTCCGTACCATCACAATACATTAGGGGCACACAGTCAGATTGGATACAGTGGAGGTTAGATACGTCACTATGAAGTCTCTTTCCGTACCATCACAATACATTAGGGGCACACAGTCAGATTGGATACAGTGGAGGTTAGATATGTCACTATGAAGTCTCTTTCCGTACCATCACAATACATTAGGGGCACACAGTCAGATTGGATACAGTGGAGGTTAGATACGTCACTATGAAGTCTCTTTCCGTACCATCACAATACATTAGGGGCACACAGTCAGATTGGATACAGTGGAGGTTAGATATGTCACTATGAAGTCTCTTTCCGTACCATTACAATACATTAGGGGCACACAGTTAGATTGGATACAGTGGAGGTTAGATATGTCGCTATGAAGTCTCTTTCCAAAAGATATCGGTATTAGAATATGGTGACCAAAAAAAATCTGCATTTTCCCATAAAATAATGTATGCAAACATTATCTGTGTGCATAGTAAATGCTGTAGGTCACCTGCCTCATGTATTGGCTGGTTGAGAGTGATTATATCGGTATCTAGCACATGTGTTTGTCTCTGCTTAATGGAGTCTAGCTGCATCCTGCCAAGTGCATTAGTTGATAGATTTTTGTGGCTGCATACAGTGAGTATTAGAATACGGTGACCAAAAAACATCTGCACTTGCCCAAAACATAAATTTTTTTTATTGTTCTGAATATATCAACCCGTAAAGGGTTGTTAATCTACTAGGCATTGCTCCCACCTAGCCAGAATCCTACTCCACACTGATGAGGGGCAACACCCCGAAACAGCTGTCTGTGGATGGATACCTGGCCTTGGTATTCCCTTGTCATATCTTTAAGCTTGTAAAGAGCTGGATATTGACTCAAAGGGCCACTTAATATGGTGGTTATCATGGCTAGGTCCTTCACTAGAGGAAGATCTGGCTAGTCCTATGTTGAGACTCCTAAACGAGGCTCCACAGACTCTATTTGCATATTCTAAATACCCAGGGGGCAATGCGCCTAGGAATTCACTGTGTTGAGCGCTTTAGCCGGCTGCCCGCAGTGTTTTCTTGAACTGGTCTCCCTGAGATCAGTGAATACTTTGTTTTGTAATGACTCTATATAATATATGAGTTTCACTTTTTCTGTTGAATAACTGAAATAAATTAAATTTTTTATGAAATTCTAATTTATTCAGATGCACTTGTGTGTATTATGGATTTCTTGCTCAACTAATTGATTTAATTACATTTTCTTTTTACCTTTTATGTCTCCTTTATTTCCTCATAGATTGTAAACTTGTGAGCAAACGCCCTCACTTCTCTTGTATGAATTGTTGAATATTTATTGATCTGTATTGTCTTATTTAGATCAAACCTATCACCCTTGATTTGCAAAGTGCTGTGAATTATGTTGGTGCTATAGAAATAAGTTGATTAGAATTGTGTCTGGCATTGCATGATTTTTAAAGCTTTTTCTATTGTGTTTCAATAAAAAATATTCTTTGTTTACTTATTGAGTTGTGCACCTATTTGCATAGGTTTTTTATATGTTGCGCATATGTGACACGTAGGAGCTGTACTGGTGATCTAAAGTCATCCAATAACTGTGGATTTAAGGCCGCTACAGGAAACAGGAGGTGTTCAGCAGTAATCCATGCTGGGAAGGAGTGAGTATGTCTGGGAAGAAGGAGTACCAGAAAAGGACTGGTGTGGTTGTGTCCTAATCTGCAGAAACCAGCCAGTCCAGGAAAGTGCCTGCCGGGGGAGGTGGGGAAGAATAGTCAGGACAGGTCTAGAGCAACTTCTGATGGGCAGCAGTACGAGAGTGAAAAAAACTGACCGAGCACAGGACAGCTGCTCAGTAATAGAGTCATCTTGATATGACTACAAGGGGCAGCAATCGATATCACAATTATACAAGCCTCCTCAGCAACCACAGATGCCAAGGAAGAGGATGTTGAACTATTCTACAATCTAGTTCAAGAAGAAATCAACAAGATGCCAAAACAAGACTTACTTATTTTATAGGAGACTCAAATGCCGTAGTCAGTCATGGCAACCATGGAACTGTTGTTGGAAACTTTGGACTTGGTGAAAGAAACGAGGCTATGGAAAGATTTGTTGAGTTTTGTATGACAAATCAACAGTCCATTATGAACACCTTCTTCCAACAACACAAACGGAGACTTTAAACATGGACATCCCCGAATGGGGCCTATAAGAATCAGATTGACTACATATGTGTTCGTCAAAGATTGAAGTCGTCAATCATTACTGCAAAAACAAGGCCAGAAGCTGACTGTGGAACTGATCATGAAATTTGGCACTCACACTCAACATCCTGGTTCCAATGAGGGCACATGAACAGGTATAAAATATGGCTAGAGTAGGGACTATCCCGACTGGGTACATTGAAACAAGGTGGGATGGCTTAAGTATGATTTTTGCAAAAAAAAAGTATGCACCAAGTACCCTGTGTGCTTAACAGCACTATTTTTTATTTTTTTATATCAGGATATTTTGTCATAATTTTGCACATACTGTTTTTATGTTATATCAGTTTATTTGGTGGTTAGTGTGAACTGCCTCTACAGGCATGTTCATATATATCAGCTCTGACTCAGTTTTTTCTGCAAATTCATGAACTTTTGACAGACCCTAAAAATCATCTAAGAAAGAATGACAAAAGCAAACGGTAACAAGCAGAATGCAGACAACACCAGTAAAAGAATAAAGAGAACCATTCGAGCAGACAAAGAACTTTATTACCAGAAGATATGTACAGTGATAAAAAATGAACATCTGAAGAGCAAGACCAAGAAGGCATAACAAAAGATCAAAGTTTCAACCTAGAGTAGGAATGCTAAAAGACATCATTGGGAACAAACTAACTGTGCCAGAACAGATCATGGATAGATGGAAAGAATACAAGGATCATCCGTACAAAAATGAGTAATTGTTAAGGGAAGAAACTGAGACTGAACATGATAACGAACTGAGCATCTTGAAAGATGAAGTCTTTGCTGCAATAAAGTTTCTGTAAAAAAACAAAGCATCTGTAGGTGCTAATATTCCAATAGAGCTTATAAAGTTTGCTGAAGCAGAAGTAGAAGTCATCACATGCCTGTTTCAACAGCTATGGACTACTGGTAAATGGCCCAAGGAATGGACAAGATTGGTGTTTATTCCTATTCCGAAGAAGGCAGATACTGCTAATTGTGGAAAATATCGGGCTGTTGCGCTGATACCTCATACCAGCAAAACACTGCTGAAGATGCTACAAAGATAGCTACATCCTTACTTTGCCAAAGAGTTGCCAGAGGGACAAGCAGGATTCAGAAAAGGCAGAGGACCAAGAAATGTAATAGCTTATGTAAGATTGATAATGGAAAACGCCAAAAAATACAACATGGAGCTCTACTTTTGCTTTATTGATTATAGTAAAGCCTTCTACTGTGCTGATCACCAGAAACTTTGGAGGACCTTGAAGTAAATGGGTGTGCTAAACCATTTGATCAGCCTCATTAGAAAGCTTTAAATTGACCAAGAAGCAACAGTCTGAATAGAATATGGTGATAGAGCATGATTCAAAGTAGAGCGAGGGATCAGACAAGGCTGTATCCTGTCACCATTTCTCTTCAATTTATATGCAAAAGCTATTGTCAGGAAGAAGGAATCAAAATTTGTGGAATAATCAACAATCTTAGCTACACAGACAAAGGAACACTGACAGCAACAAACGTAGATGGAATGGACTGAATAAGGAGTGTAAAAATGGAAAACTTGTACATGGGAGTGCTACTCAACTCAAAGAAGACTAAAATTTTGACTACATGACCATAGTGGGAGAACCACGGGCCTGGCAGCCGTCACTAATATAGCTGACCGGAGGACCCAGAGTTGACAACCGGGGAGGCAGAAGAAGCCTGGTGAGCCCAAATCACACCAGCATCACTGGAGGACTAGGCCAGGACGAAAGGACCAGGACCAGGACGACCCTAATCACAAGACAACCCAGTGTGGTACGGGGACTCTCTGACCCGTGACCTACCTACTGCCATGGAGTAGGAACACAGCCATCGTACTAGGGCTAGTGACCCTAAAGCTGAGGGAATCATCACTAAAGAGCCCATGACAGCCAGACCGAACCCGTGAGTGAGAACAGAGAGAGAGACAAGCAGGGCTGAAATGTATCTTGAGGGAAGCGACGTAGAGGAACCATCTGAGCTGCAGTAGAACCCGGGTCCCTGGTAAAGTGTAAGAACTGTGACTGTGAACTCTGCTGTAACTTGCTTTTAAGAACAATGGAAAGTAAAGTAAGCAGTCAGATCAAAAGTGCCTGAGACTGTTCATTGCTAAACTGCAGCTGAACCCCCACCTGCGGAGCCGCCTAGCTGTCCCTGTGTGCTGGTTGGAGAAGCTGCAGGAGAAGAGCTGGTGCAGCATCCAGAGTAGGCATCCCCCACTACACCTGCCCCTGGGACACACAGCCTTACCTTGGAGGAACCCGGGCGTGAAGCGGAGCAAGTTCCCCTGCAGGAGAGGGAGGGCGTCACCCGGATGGGTGGCCGCGGCGTAGTAACCTGGCCCGCGAGAGAACGTGCATATCCGGTGAGAGGAGAAGATCCATTCGGGCCCTGGAAGAGAGGTACCCTGGCCTGCCAGAACCATTAATCCCAGTGCCGCCGACTCAGGAAGTCAGAGGAGAAGTATACCACTGCTGGTGGGAGAATCCCGGAGCGGACCTCATGGACTTCCCAGGAATGGCGAGGGCTGGAAGTCGAGTCAGAGTTGAGATCCTTAACCGGGAGGAGTTCAGGAGGCGCTGTCTTGCTCAGTGAGAGACTGAAGAGGCCGAGCGGAGGGTCCAGAGCCAGGCGACAGTGGCCAGAACAATAAAGGCAAAGGCTGTGGCAAGAAAAGACCCATCCTGCGAGACCTACCACCCCGCAGAGGGAAGATCGTGGCCTTTAAGCAAAAACTTGGCTATGGCTTCATTCAAGAGCCAGGTGTGCTCCCATATGCTTTTGTATCTTGGAGAGATGTGGAGTCACACTTACCAGAAAGTCACCCAGGAAGGGACTTGTGCATTGCTGAATGGGTATCTTTTGTACAACAAACCAGAGAGCAGGGGCCATATGCAGTCTTTTTCAGCACCAGTAGTGACTTTGTCCTGCACCCGGCAGAGGATGTTACCATGGAAAATGCCGAAGAAGGAGAAGATGGAATAACCTGGGTAAGTTCAAAACAGAACTGCAGAACTGTAAGTGTGAATTGTGACGTTTCCCTAATTATCCCCATCCTTTTCCTGAATGAATGTATTAGATAATGCTGATTTTCCCCATTTAAAAAGGCTTTGAAGATCATGAATTCTGAGTGGTCCGGACTTGAATGTATATAGTTTGAGCACATCCGTATGTTCCCCATTGGTTTTATAGTGGAACTTTGATAAGAGAACTTGAACTTCCTTTTTGCATTAAGGACTCTTTTTGCACTTTTTTAAGCTAGGAAAGAAGTAAGAACTGTGACTGTTAATCTGTGCTTAACTAGCTTTTAAGAACAATGGAAAGTAAAGTACCCGGTCAGATCAAAAGTGCCTGAGACTGTTCATTGCTAAACTGCAGCAGAACCCCGCCTGGGAGCCGCTTTGCTGTCCCTGCGTGCTGGTTGGGGAAGCTGCAGGAGAAGAGCCAATGCAGCATCAAGAGTACGAAGTCCCCACTACACCTCCCCCGGGAACACCCAGCCCTACCCGTGGAGGGCTTACCATCAATGCTGCCCTCTCATCACCGTCCCCAGCAGGAATATGGCAGCAGTGGTCACCCTGACCACATACATGGTTGGCGTCACGAAAAACTCTTTCACCTCCCTTGTAAATATCCCTTTTTATTGCCGCATCTGGGACAACAGGACTGGGCAATGGCACCTTGACACCCCAGAGACAGCAAGCTCGGTCCTGAGTACCCCAGTCCCTGTGGGTGCGTCATATGGAAGATGTATGCTGAGGGTGCTCTGAGTTAAGCCTTCAAAAGTCAAAGAACTCATGTTTACTTTGCCCAGCCTCCAAGGAGCGGTGGACATGCAACACATATAGTAATTTATATTCAGCTGTAGGATACCTACCCTTATGTAGGTTTAGACATAGATTATAAGCTTGCAGCAGAGCCCTTACTCCTCTTAGTATCTGCTGAATTATGTGTTTACTCTGAAATGTATTTATTGTCTTCATAAGTACCCTCTGAATTGCAAAATACTGTGAATATGTTGGTGCTATGGAAATAAAAAAAATAATAATTTTGGTTATTAGATAAAAAAAATGTAGTAAAAACTTTAATAAATTGAACAAAAAAATGCATAAAAAAAGGAAAAAAGAATGCAAAAATAGCAACAAAACACAATAAAGGAGCAAAATCCCACTATTTCATGTTGACCCTTTCGGAAACCATGCAGAAACAATTCAAAGGAAAAATCACAGTGCTTGTGCATGTAAAAACGTGGCCTATCTTGAACAAGCCGTTTCAGTAAAAATAAAACTTTTCTATTGATTTTTATTTGGTGACACATTATGTAAGGACCCTTAGCATTATTATGGAAGGCACATCTGATTTAGAAATTACATCAATATTTGTTTGAATACTAAGAGAGATTATGCAGTTAATATGAGGGGAAAATAAACCTGAAATGATTCCCATAAATCAATGTAATGTCTTTTTAGCAGCATTTCAAGAAACTATAAAACATTACCAGGGAGTTCAGTTTAAGTAAAAACAATTAGAAAGATAATGATATTTGAGAAACGTGTTTCCAATCTATTAACTGAATTTCACCTATTTCACTCATCTGCCACAGTGAAGATTGGATTGGATTCTTCAGACTTCTTCTACTTGGCATCCAGGCAAGTGCTCCGATGACCTTAAAGTGAGAAAAAAAAGAAAATGTCTGTTTATGGGCTGCAAATCTTATTGGAAGGTGTCTGGCACGCGGCCAGTCAGCCATTCTTCCTGGTCTACTTGACAGACCCGCATTAGTTGTAAAGTAAGTGATTGGCAGATCCAATCACAGATGTTTAGTTCACCGGAGATGGAGGACCTCTTCTTGTCAATGTTGCACCAAAGAAAAACTTTCCTCCACCGGTATAAATTCTGTCTGCACTGTATCCTTTACAAATATCTAGCCGCTGTTGCAATGCTCATCGCAAGGATTTCTACTTTGCTGCAACGTGATTGACAATAATTAGGTTTTGGCTGTCTTCTATCACAGGAACACACAGGAAGCCATGTTCTGCTCTCATACATTTATTTTAGAAGCACTATTGATTTCCTCTTCCACTTTTAAAAAGGTCATGACAATGATTTCACTTTAGGAGGGTGCTAAGTGAAAACAGTTTGGTAATATAATATCAAGGACTTTTTTCTTCTAACGCTGTCCTCTTTTGTCTTTTGCGGTGAATACAGTCGAAAAAAAGCACCAGATATTCTGGGCAAGGACTTACTGAGAAATACTACACGAAATGAAAATGTTGTTTCTAGAGCTTGTAGCTGTGTCTTAGAGCATAAGTATTGCATTTTAATGAGACATTAATTGATCCTGTAATATAATTCTATTGGGAAATTACAGAATCATGTGAAAGCAATAAAATTCCCTTCTCTGTTGTTTTTTTTTTACCCAGAACAAGGAGAGCAATTGGTTTACTTACCCTGTGTGTACCCTTTCCTTACAACTTTATCTTCTGGTTTTAAAAAACTGCAGCTGCTCTGGAGAGGGGAGTCCTGTACAGGAGCAAAGAGGGAGGTACACAGTAGGGCTGAACCCCATCTCTCCATGATCTGATTTAATGGTACGTATGCTTTACCTTAAGATACCTATTGTCCACATACATTTGACACTCTTATACATGTGCATTATATATGTATACACACGTGGTCAAAATTGTTGGCACCCCTCGTTTAATGAAAGAAAAACCCACAACGGTCACAGAAATAACTTGAATCTGACAAAAATAATAATAAATAAAAAATCTATGAAAATGAACAAATAAAAATCAGACATTGCTGTTCAACCCTGCTTCCACAGAAATTTTTGAAAAGATTAAACTCATGAAGTAGGCCTGGACAGAAATGATGGTACCTTTAACTTAATATTTTGTTGCACAACCTTTTAAAGCAAATCAAATGATTCTGTAACTATCAATGATACTTCTGCACCTCTAGACAGGTATTTTGGCGACTCCTCAAGAGAAAACTGCTCCAGTTGTCTCGTGTTTGAAGATTGCCTTTTCCAGATGGCATGTTTCAGCTCTTTCCAAACATTCTCAATAGGATTTATGTCAGGGCTCATAGAAGGCCACTTCAAAACAGTCCAATGTTTTCCTCTTAGCCATTCTCGGGTGTTTTAGCTTTGTGTTTGGGTCATTATCCTGTTGCAAGACCCAAGCTTTCTGACACTTGGCAGCACATTTCTCTCTAGAATCCCTTGTTAATCTTGAGATTTCATTGTACCCTGCACAGATTCAAGACACCATTTGCCAGATGCAGCAAAGCAGCCCCAGAAAATAACAGAGCCTTCCATGTTTCACAGTAAGGACTGTGTTCCTTTCTTGATATGCTTCCTTTTTCCACCAGTGAACATAGAGCTGATGTGCCCTGCCAAAAATTCCATTTTTGTCTCATCTGTCCATAGAACATTCTTCCAGAAGCTTTGTAGCTTATCAACATTTAGTTTGGAAAATTCCAATCTGTTTTTTTTTATGTTTTTTTTCTTCAACAATGGAGTCCTGCTTGACTTCCCATGAAGTCCACCTTGGCTTAAACAATGACGGATGGTGCGATCTGACAATGATGTTCCTCGAGCTTAAGGTTCACCTTTAATATCTTTAGAAGTTTTTCTGAGCTCTTTTGTTACCATTCATATTATCCATCTTGGAGATGGTCTTATAACCTTTACCTTTAACTTGCTTGTCTATAATTTTCTTTCTAGTCTCCTGAGACAACTCTTTCCTTCTTTTCCTCTGGTCCATGTTGAGTGTGGTACACTCCATGTCACCAAACAGCACAGTGAGTATGTGTAGCCCTATATACAGGGCCACTGACTGATTACAAGATTGTAGACACCTGTAATGCTAGTTAGTGGACACAGCTTGATTTAACATGTCCGTTTTGTCACATTATTTTAAGGGGTGCCATCATTTCTGTCCAGGTCTATTTCATGAGTTGAATTTGTTAAAACATTCTGTAGAAGGAGGGTTGAAAAGCAATGTCTGACTTTCATTTGTTCATTTTCATAGATTTTTTATTTATTAATATGTTTGTCAGATTGAAGTTATTTCTGTGACCATTGTGGATTTTTCTTTCATTAAAGAGGGGTACCAACAATTTTGACCACATGTGTATATCCACATGAATGCATGCTTGACTCTTCCAAGAGTTCATAGGCAATATAGATGTGACTAAAGATAAAGAAATGGCTATTTTTAATTTATCAAAATATACTCTAACAAAAGAAGAGACACCTCTATTAGGGAGAGGCTTTGCACTTTAATTCATCTTCAAATATGAATACTTTTTCATTGTTTTTGGATTTTAATGAACTTTTCAGAAAGTTAACTGTACAACGGCATTACATCATAGAAGAAAGGAGTAAAAAAGAAACAGTATCAAGGGAACTAACAACTAGTAATAATAGTAATGATCAGGATATAATGATCCATAAAGAAGTAAGGGAACAGAGTAAATTCTACCCTTTACATCATAAGGGGTCACGAATAGAAGCCTTTCAGCAATTAATTCTTAGTAATATACATACCCTTACCAACCAAAGTTAAGCGATAACCTCAGCCAGGGGAGAGGAAAGCAATTTCATCCCTCCTTGAGAATGAAAATTTGGTTATAAAAAATGCTGACAAGGGGGGGATCGTACTCATGGATAAAGATTGGTACTTCCAGGAAGGGAGGAGAATTTTGGAAGACCAAGAATATTATGAGAAAATGGACCACGAACCCTCCATTAAGATATTTCTGAAATATAATGAATTAATCAAAATTGCTTTTGAAAAAGGTATCCTTGATAAAAGGGAAAAGAGGTTCTTTGATATCCCCAGGTACAAGACACCTCATTTTTATTTCCTGCCTAAGGTCCATAAAAATCCAATTAACCCACCAGGCCGCCCTATCATAGCAGGGTAGAATCAATCTCTTGTAATCTATCGATTGTGTGGATCTCTTTTTGCAGAAATATGTATTGAAATTGGATTCCTATCTAAAAGATTCCACACAATTAATTAGGGAAATAAAGACGATACCTCCAGTGGTAGGGTGTCTAATTTTAACATTGGACGTGGCAGCACTCTATAGCAATATTCCATATTCTGCAGGAGTGAATGTGATTATTGATGTACTAAATGGGGATAAGGATCTTCCTCAGGAACAGAGAGAATTCCTACTAACGGCCATATTGTTCATCTTGAATAATAATATCTTCACTTTTGATGGGTCTATAAATAGGCAAAAGAGAGGCTGCGCAATGGGGATCAGATTCGCACCAAGTTATGCAAACTTGTATATGGGGGTTTTTGAGTCGGTCTCCATTGCGCAGTCTAAATGGGCCAAACAGATAGTATGCTATAAATGGTTCATAGATGACCTCTTTGTCATTTGGAGGGGAAATGAAGAGGAGGTTCACAAATTTGTAATCATTTAAATACGAATGATAGGGGTCTAAATTTTTCTGTATCTATGTCCGACTCAGTCCCTCCAGTATCTGGACCTATGGGTGCAGGTTGACAACCTGGGGAGGGTGTATACGTTCACATATTTTAAACAGGTCGACGTTAACAGCTATTTGAATTTCAAAACCTCCCCAGGTGGTTATTGAATGTACCCTACGGCCAGTACTGGAGGGCGAGGAAGAATTGCACTAGAGCTAGTAATTTCATATCAGAATCTAAAATTCTAAAAAAAACGGTTCCTGGAAAAAGGGTAACCAAAACGCGTCCTATAGGATGCGTATAGAAGAACCAAAAATATGATGCAGGAATCATGTATTGATAAAATCACAAATAAAAGAAATAATATTGACATTAACAAGTTGGACCAAATGGAGCCTCATCACCACATATTGTCAGCCTAGAAAAATGATAGTGGATTTGATGAAGTATTGGTTTATTTTGAAAAGTGACCCCATTCTTTCTAATCATCTTCCTATGAGCCCTAATGTGATTTTTAGGAGAAGCAGGAATTTACGTGAAATAGTAGCTCCCAGTAACGTGAATCGTGAGTAAAAAAGAATAACAACCACGAATGAGGAAGGTACAAATGTGGTTTGCTATCCGTGCAATGTTCCCAAATGTCTGTGCTGCCAAGTTATCTGTAGGGGAGACAAAAACTTCACGTCTTTTACAACTAAAAAAACATTAAACATTACATATAAAGTAATGTGTCAGTCCACCTATATTGTCTATATGATTGAATGCCCTTGCGGGCTACAATATATTAGGCGGACCATCCAAATCATGCATGCCCGCCTTAATAAGCATAGATATAACATCAAAAGTGGCTATCAGCTACATAGCCTTTCAAGACATTATGTGGCGGTGCATCAAAAGGATCCTAATAAAATGAGTCTCATCATCATTGATCACATAAGTGAAAATGTAAATGACCGATTACGGACTTTAATAAAAAGGGAAAGTTATTGGATATATAAAATGGGGACCCTTAGTCTAGGGGGACATAATCTCACCCTTGATAATGTAGCGAAGAGATAATTGATTAACCGCACTTAATTCATAGTAGTATATGGAAATTTTAATCAAAGAAAATTCTAAAGAATAGTAAATAATGTCAATGATTATAAGACAAATGTGTTTACTATATATTTTTAATATAATTTTTGTATTTTAATATATTTTACATATATTTTTAGAGAATGGGAGATGTTTTTATGGAAAGATTTATATACCGTAAATACTGACCATATAGGGTAAAGTTTTTTAATACTGATATGGTTTTATGTTGTATTAATGTCATGTTTTTATAGCAATTCCAATGCAGTTTTGAGATAGATCTTCTGTGCTAGGATAGGGTTAATGGAGAAGTAATCCAATAGCCAATCACAAGGCTATAGTAATTATAAAAGGATACCTCCTATACCAAACCTCTATACCACCTGATGAAGATAGCATTTCTATCGAAACACGTTGTGGAGGGGAGGAAATAAAGGTCTGTTTATCATCAATTTTGCCTCCTGAAGTCTGGACCCAAAGCGCTTATAACAGACCGATTATATCCATTTACATTTACAAGAGTTCATATATTAGGAGAGAGGAATAAATGCAGCAAAGCTTATCTGATGGCGGCTTATCCCCAGAGAGAACATAAAGACTGAGCATACTAAGCGATTCAACATGCCCAGTGCTGCTGTCCCCCAACATAATCTAGCAGAGCAGAGTCACGAGGGTGCATAGTTTTTTTTATCAAGTTCATTTTTATTGAATTTAGAAAAATAAAAATGATTTATAATATAAAGCAAGAAAATCCAAACAAAAAAGATCAAAACAAAAAACTTAGATCAATACTCCAGTAAGAACATATTAGAAAAGTCATGACCTCATTCCCCCCATACAACATTGCATTGGTGCAGATGATCAGCTATAACATACAATTACAATTGTTACTACCGTATATACTCGCGTATAAGCCGAGTTTTTCAGCCCAAAAATTGGGCTGAAAAGTTACCCCCTCGGCTTATACGCGAGTCAATACACGGGCGCCCCCCCCCCCAGAGGTATACAGGCCCCCCATCAGTATACAGGCCCCCCCATGCTCCGTAAACCTGTAAAGGAAGATGATTATACTTATCACTGTCCCGCTGCCGTCCCCGCTCTGCATCGCGCTCCTCCATCTGCATCGAGCTCCTCCATCTGCATCGCGCTCCTCCATCTGCATCGCGCTCCTCCATCTTCCGGCTTCCTCTCTTCGCCGACAATGACGTCATTGTCGGCGCAGAACACAGGAAGTCGGAAGCCGGTGAATGAAGATGGAGGAGCGCGATGCAGATGGAGGAGCGCGATGCAGAGCGGGGACGGCAGCGGGACAGTGATAAGTATAATCATCTTCCTTTACAGGTTTACGGAGCATGGGGGGGGCCTGTATACCTCGGGCTGCTGCTGTATATACCCTGGGGCTGCTGCTGTATATACCATGGGGCTGCTGCTGTATATACCATGGGGCTGCTGCTGTATATACCCTGGGGCTGCTGCTGTATATACCATGGGGCTGCTGCTGTATATACCCTGGGGCTGCTGCTGTATATACCCTGGGGCTGCTGCTGTATATACCCTGGGGCTGCTGCTGTATATACCATGGGGCTGCTGCTGTATATACCATGGGGCTGCTGCTGTATATACCCTGGGGCTGCTGCTGTATATACCATGGGGCTGCTGCTGTATATACCATGGGGCTGCTGCTGTATATACCCTGGGGCTGCTGCTGTATATACCATGGGGTGCTGCTGTATATACCCTGGGGCTGCTGCTGTATATACCCTGGGGCTGCTGCTGTATATACCATGGGGCTGCTGCTGTATATACCTCGGGCTGCTGCTGTATATACCCTGGGGCTGCTGCTGTATATACCATGGGGCTGCTGCTGTATATACCCTGGGCTGCTGCTGTATATACCCTGGGGCTGCTGCTGTATATACCCTGGGGCTGCTGCTGTATATACCCTGGGGCTGCTGCTGTATATACCATGGGGCTGCTGCTGTATATACCATGGGGCTGCTGCTGTATATACCCTGGGGCTGCTGCTGTATGTACCATGGGGCTACTGCTGTATATACCCTGGGGCTGCTGCTGTATATACCCTGGGGCTGCTGCTGTATATACCCTGGGGCTGCTGCTGTATATACCATGGGGCTGCTGCTGTATATACCTTGGGAAGGCTGCTGTAACACTGCTGGGGCCTGTATATACCACTGGGGAGGCTGCTGTATACCACGCTGCTGGGGGCTGTATACTACCACTGGGGAGGCCTGTATACCATCGGGGGGCCTGTATACCACACTGCTGGGGGCTGTATACCTGTGCTGGGGTCCACCCTCGGCTTATACACGAGTCAATAGTTTTTTCCCAGATTTTGGGGGCAAAAGTAGGGGGGTCGGCTTATACACGGGTCACCTTATACACGAGTATATACGGTATTTGAATCTAATTAGGAATTTAAAACTGAACATTCAGCAAGGCGTCCTACCAGTATGAATGTACCTGAGACGTCACTGGGATGACTTATATCCAAACCTAATTATAATTATCTATTTTTCATCAATAGCAAATTATCTAATGCACATTCCTGGCATAATACACTCGAGGGGAGTCCCGGAGTCTCCAACCATGCCTCCTAAATCCTTTAGAATTTATTAAGATTATTCCTCTTTAGATAGATATCCTTTCTCATCTTATTATATTATGTAGTTTGTTTTTGAGTTCCCCAATGGTCGGGGGAGCAGCATCCAACCAGTGATAAGCTAACAGCTTTCTGACACTCCTATGGTGTGTAGCAGCTTCGGTGTCCTATACACTCTGTACAGTAAATATATTTGAGACAGCCTTTGACTTTCAGACACAGACAATCTACAATCTAGATATCTGTGGCACACCAAAAAAGCAAAGTGAGTCAATGTTCAGATGCAAAAAAGATCCTTTTTATTGATTTACAAGCCCAAATAGTCAAATAAGAAAAAGATATATATACAGGAACAATAGACAAAAGAACATTAAAGTAGGGCAGAGCGCATCGTTGCTGAAGTGTTCGGATGAGACACAATGTGCGCATTGCTGTGGTGTGATATAGGAAAAGAATATGTGCCAATGTGAATAATGGTAAAACAGTGAGATCTGTGATGGCGGCAGGAACTCGTGCACATTAACCCCAGGTATGTCAGGACCATTAGACTTTCTAATTCTACTTTCTTGTTTCACTTGCTCATAGCATTTGACAATTGTCCCCAATCCTCCTAGGTCTGTGCAACTAACCACTGCACCCTGAACTGGAATATTGGACCTGCAATCATAGGAAACTTTGTTTAACCCTTACACTGCAGGTGTGTTTTGTATAGACTCGAAAGTGATGTCTCATTTGGGGAGCATAGATCATTTACATACACTTGTATTCACCAGGTGTTCTAAAGAAGGTCCTCCCACCATCCATTCATTTGGACAGGACTAGATATAAGGTAATCATTGTGGATAACCACTATCCTAGAAAGTTACACTTCTCACATAATATGTTGTGCCCATTCAGGAGCACTTCAACAGCCAGCCAATTGATACCATTACATGCAATACAGCCACGTGTGGCTAATGTGCTGATACGTTATTACCAGGTGATTACGTACAATTTTATGTTTAAGTACATGATATCATATGATGCACTACTATGTCCTTATATTCTCATCAATTCAGATCATTCCCCAAGAGAATTATTGGGTGTTTATTCGCATATAGACTTTTCTCCACAACACTTCCAGGTCCAGGTACTCATTGTACTATAGCATTAGGTATGATGAATAGCATCTTAGGTGACAGATCTCACTGTTTTACCATTATTCACATTGACACCTATTCTTTTTCAGTATCACACCGCAGCTGAAGCGCACATTTGTCTCATCTGAATACTTCAACATCGATGCGCTCTGTCATACTGTAATTCTAAAGGTAAAATTTACATGTTGCCCTATATGACGTTTCTAACATTGGGCAATACTGTTTTTTCTTTTTCATTGTGATAAAAGTGCATTCCCATATTCTTTTGTCTATGGTTCCTGTGTATATATACCTTTTTCTTATTTGACTATTTATATGTTATAGATCCACCCTGATGAAATCGTAAAAGATTGAAACGATCGTCGGGGCTTGTAAA
Source organism: Allobates femoralis (assembly GCA_033576535.1). Taxonomy (NCBI): domain Eukaryota; kingdom Metazoa; phylum Chordata; class Amphibia; order Anura; family Aromobatidae; genus Allobates; species Allobates femoralis. Next base: position 474,885,498 of record JARQOC010000005.1, read on the forward strand.
TAAATAAAAAGGATCTTTTTTGCATCTGAACATGGACTCACTTTGCATTTTTGGTGTGCCAGAGATATACTCTGTATAATACTAGCCCTTTTTACCCTAGAGCACCCATTATACCAGTGTGCTCAACCTTACTCTTTACTAAACTAGGTATCTGAACCAGAATTGTTTCCCACTGCTCATCTGTAAGTGGCCCACAGTCCTTCTCCCAGTTACCCCAGACCTGCAACGTATCTTTGCTTATCCATTCACCATGTTTTTAAATAAAATAGTATCACCCCTTTAGAGCAGACAGGTGTAAGTAGAATGGTAATAATATGATTATGATCTATATTAATAGGTGTACTCTGCATTCTGCATTTGTGATTCCATTGCATGTCTAATCTGCAGGTCTTGGAAAAAAGAACTGCGCGGCATATTAAATTCCATCTGTAGTTAGGTAAAACTTTTTAGGGCTTTATTCTGAAATAATTGAGATACCAGATGAAGTCCCCTATTCTCCCATAGTCTTCTGCACTACAGTTTCTGCAATTGTTGTAATTTTTGATTATACCATATGGGGTAATGTTCTGTCAATCCAGAAATTCCCAACATCTTTTTAACCCTGTTCCACACCTTGTATATCAGGGAGAGTGTTGGATGCGTTGAGCTTCTTTTCCCCTATTATCCTGCTTCTAAGTAGCTGGCCGGAACCTCCCATCTTGTACCTTCCATTATCATTTTGCCGCCTGCATAAAATCCCTCCCCTTTCCCTATCCTCTAAAGCGCTGCATCGGGGCCATTACATAGTATAGCCACGGATTTGGCACCGCAAATTCCCCATCTCCCTTGTCCTCTGCAACACCTCAAGTCTTATCCTGGCTTGTTGCTTTTTCTAGATTAACTGTCTTAACATCACATTGACTCTTTTGAAAAATTGCATATTGATCCAGATTGGGGCGTTAGGAAGGAGATGCAGAAGCTTGGGAATCAGTACTGTTTTAACCAGGTTTATCCACCCAATGACTGACTGAGGGAGGTGGCATCATGTGTTTGGTTTTCAGTTGGACCAGCAAAGGCTCCAGGTTAAGGTATTGGTATTTCAATGGTCTAGAGCTCATCATTATGCCCAGATATTTAAATTTGTCCACAATAGGGACCTGTAATTAGGGCATCAAAGTTAGGGGGAAGTGGGTCCACAGGCATCAATGCAGATTTTGTCCAATTTATTGTGCATAGTTGTTTTATAATCAGGTGCGATCAACATCCAGACAAAAAAATCAACTATTGAAAGAGTTCATTTATTTAGATATTATCCAACATTTTCACCTATGCAACTTTCTTTTTCAAAGACATTTGTCTGTGGGAAATGATGGTGTTATGCTGTGTTAGGCCCCCTTCACACACCCGTTTAAAAAACACATGTATTGCATGGTCTGTTTTTGACATCCATTTGGCCATCTGTGTGTGGAATCCATGTGTCATTCGTGTGTTGTCCGTGTACTATCATGTGTATGTGTGTAACGTCCGTGTGACATCCGTGCGACACATACAAGAAAAAAGCATGTCACTGAAATTAATGTTTTTTATGTGTAAAAGATGTACACATATAGATAAATGATAAACCATGATAGATAGATAGATGGACAGATAGATACATAGGATACATTTTTTAGTTATTAGACTAAAATACATATATTAAGAAAACAACAATATGGGGCCTCTTTTTGTTAACCAGCTAAAGTAAAGCAGACTTGTTTGCTTTAACTTGTCTGGGTCTCAACAACAGAGGGGACCACACATTTTTTTATATTACAAACCAAGTAACACTGGCGCTCAAGGACTAGAACAAAGGTGCACAGTACTTCTCACATGGACAGAACAAATAAGGTGAAGCTGCAAATACACCAGAGGCCCTACTTGATGGCCTCTATAAGAATTAAAAGGCAAAGATATGCAGTAACTTTACACATATTTAAATTATTCATTTATAAATAAATAATTAAAAAAAAGAATGACATGGGGTCCCCCCCATTTTTGAGAACCAGCCAAGGTTCCTGACTCTTCGCACTGGCTTTTCCTGATTGCCCTGATGCAGTAGCAATTGGTCTAATTGTTTGTTGGGTTAATGCCAGCTGTGTAATATCAGCTGACATCAAGTCCTGGTGTTAACACATCCCTTGATGCTAGCCCGCCTTCACTGACGTATTAAAAGAAAAAAAAGCCATGAAGATCCAATATAGTCCATCGTATCTGAAGTAGTCCACAAAAGTGAACCTAAAAGACATAAAAAGAGAAAATTAAAGAAATAAACATGAGACACCCTCATTCACCAATTTATTCCCCCCAAAAAATCCCAAACAGCTTTGTGTGAATTTCTATGCTAGTTTTATATATATATATATATATATATATATATATATATATATATATATAATATATATATAATTTGTATGCTAGGACCATAATGATATGGATCACCTTGGCGTGGTGACATGGCTTTTATGTTTTTTGACCAAAATAATGTTGACTAAGTACTACGTGTTAACTAAGTATTGTTAATTATTTACTTATTGTAGGATATTTGCTCATTTTGCTTTTTTCTTGGGTGTTGCTGTTTAATGGTCAGTGTCAACATGCTCCTACACATTGCGTGAATACAAACTTTTACTCCAGTTCATCTCTTTTGTTTTTGTTTTTTATAATTTCATCCGTTTTGTAGTGACTGTGCCTTGTAAAGCAGCTCAGTCTACTGTATTTTATGGGAATAGGACTGAGCAGCAGATAGCTGCTTGACCAGACACAGCTACTACAAAGTGTTTAAAGCTTTGCCTTTGGCCAGAGACACACAACGCAAGATGCACCTGGCCTGACCACTAACTCTCTGGAAAGGAGCATGTCAGCCCCATAGAAACAAAAACAGCTGACATGCTCGCCATCCAGAGAGTCACGGCCGGGCCGGGCGAGTCATATGAGACTCATACGAGCATCTCGCATGCATCTCGCATAGTATGTCTCCGGCATTTAAATGAGAAACGGAGACTCAGCACTTTTTGGATGCTGCAACTGCTTTAATAAGACCTTGGATGAGGTTGCTGGTACTTGTATTGTCCTTTATATCTGATTCTATTGGTCTACACACTATGGTTAGGCCATCAATAGCTAGATCCAAGAAAAACCTTTCAAATAGAAATCAAACACCAAGATGACAACAACAGCCTTCATCATCAATATAACGGAGATCCAGGTTACTATTTTGTGAGGCCCCCTCTCTTTAATGATCTCCATTTTACATTAATAGACTTTTAATACATATCCTCACTGGGCTTGAAGGAAAGGTCTTTTTTACATTTATGCTTAATTTGGTATGTTTTTACATGGATGAGAAATTATTTTACCTCAGTACTGTACATAATCCTCCAGCGTCTTTCTCTTCTACAGATATGCAGGATTTTTTCTTCTCTTGTTGTATTTCATGCCCGTATTCTACTCTTCTGGCACATTTTATTTTATTAGCATTTCTATGCATTTGTCAAACTAATAGGACATTTTGTAGGCATTTTCCTCTTCTAAGTGCTCTAACAAGTGCAGGTAGGGCATTGATCCAACTCTAAACCCAGCAATGCATTCAGTGGTTACAAGATTTATATATTCCAGTTAAGAAGAAGTTAAGTGTTCTCTTCTACTTCAAGTGGATCAAATTAATTTTGAATTGAGCTTTGCTTGCTCTAGCCATCATTGTACAATCCAAAATGGATACATTGTGTCTGACAAATGGACATCAAAACCTACCCTATATATGAGGCGTAACAAAATGGTAAAGGCCATCTGACTCCAGCATCCTGATCTGTGTGCAGTGTACACACTGACATATAGTTATAGTTTTTAAAGGGGTTGTGTCACAAACAATTGCAAATTATATTTAATAGATCTTAGTTTAAAAATAGGTTTCACGATTGGACCTATTACAAAAAAGTTCCTGTCCTGAGATACGCAGGTGTGGAAAAAATGCTGCAAAATGAGAATACTTTCAAAATAAAAGAGTTAGGCTGGCTTCACACCACGATTTTTAAGATCCGGGGCTGTCCAACGTGAACCGGAGAGCCCTGGATCCGATTTTGACCCAATAGTAATCCTATCGGGCCAGATGGCCGTGATTTGCTATCCGGTTTTGTGCTGTCCGGGAGGATCAGGCACATTTCGTTTTTTTGCTCTGGACACAAAATCGGACCTTGCACCATTTTTGTGTTCGGGGCAAAAATCGGACCTAATCGGATCCTCCCAGATCCGGCGAGATCCAGCACCCCCTAACATGGGAGTCTATGGGCGCTTGATCGTGCCGGATACGACATAAAATTGTTCTGGTTCCCGGACGCCGGGTGCTGAAGATCAGCGGCGGCCGGCGCTGAACTTTAGCACCTGGAGAGCTCTCGGCTGAAATTTCAGAACCACGGCTAGCTCCACACTAGACGCACATCTGAAATTTCATCACTGGACAGCGCAGCAGCTGTGCAGTGCCGAATCCGAAGAAACAGGATCGGAGGGCATATTTGCCTTCGGTCTGTTTGTCAGGGGCTATCAGGCTGTGTCCAGTGAATTCTGCAAAACACCAGACACAGCCCGACAGCTCAAAAAACGTGGTGTGAAGCCAGCTTAATGATTTATATTTGTCAATTAACAAAATGAAAGTGTAGAAACAAAAGAGAAATCTAATGTAAATCAATATTTGGTGTGTCCACCCTTGACCATCAAAAAACAGCATAATTTATTCTAGGTACACCTGTACACAGTTTTGGAAAGAACCCAGCACTGAGATTGTTCTAGATTGTATAAGGATGGCTCTTGTGCCAATCATTGTGTCGTCATGTCATCCCAGAGAAACTCAATGATATTTAGATCAGGGCTCTGTGGGGCCAAATCATCACTTCCAGGATTCCTTGTTTTCTTTTACACTATAGATAGTGCTAATGACATTCACTGTTCACTGTATGTTTGTGGTCGATGCCCTGTAGTTGAATATATGTAGAACAAATCAAAAGGCTCTCTGATGGCATAGCATGATGGATAAGTATTCGCTAGAATTTCCCAGAATTGAAGACACCAAGAAATAAGCAAACATAGGACCATATATGCAGCAGATGAAAGACCCACATTATTCATTATTTAGAGGACACACCAAATTTACACTGTCATACAAGCTGTACACTGACTACTTTATATTAAATGAATAAATATTATTAAGTCTGGGAACTTGCTCTCAACCTTATGGAGAGAGCGAAGTAGGTGAGAGATTGTAAGCCACTTCCCTCCTTTCAGATATATGCATATATGCAATTTGCACTTCACTAAGGAAGTTGAGAAACTCCTGTGCCACATTTAAGCAGCTTCCTCAAAGTCATAATCGCTTTCCTACAAGCTTTTAATATAACTAAGGGATTTGTGCCAGATCAGAACCCAAACTACAGACGCTGCGTTTCGGGTACCTGCCCCTCATCAGTGTAGTGTGTGGGATATTCTGAACTGGCAGAGTGAGTGGCTAAGACAAGTCTGGGAACTTGCTCTCAACCTTATGGAGAGAGCGAAGTAGGTGAGGAGATTGTAAGCCACTTCCCTCCTCTCAGATATATGCATATATGCAAATTTGCACTTCACTAAGGAAGTTGAGAAACTCCCGTGCCACATTTAAGCAGCTTCCTCAAAGTCATAATCGTTTTCCTACAAGCTTTTAATATAACTAAGGGATTTGTGCCAGATCAGAACCCCAAACTACAGACGCTGCATTTCGGGGTACCTGCCCCTCATCAGTGTAGTGTGTGGGATATTCTGATCGGCAGAGTGAGTGGGCTACGACAAGGTCTGGGAACTTGCTCTCAACCTTATGGAGAGAGCGAAGTAGTTGAGGAGATTGTAAGCCACTTCCCTCCTCTCAGATATATGCAAATTTGCACTTCACTAAGGAAGTTGAGAAACTCCCGTGCCACATTTAAGCAGCTTCCTCAAAGTCATAATCGCTTTCCTACAAGCTTTTAATATAACTAAAGGTACCGTCACACAGAGACATATCGACCGGCGATGTTGCCGGGATCGCGGGAGCGCGCATCCCTGACAACATCGCCGGTGAGATGTCAGACTGACAACTACGGCGATGTCGCCGGCTAGTTGCGCGGCTAATCGCTTGCTGAGTTGCCCAGCAACCAGCGAGCGATAACCGCAATGTAGTAGATAGCGGAATCGCCCGTAACATTGCGGATTGCCGCGTTACACAGGGCGATCAGGCAGAATCGCCTGAGCAACATCGCCAGGTTTCCCAACATTGTTGGGAAACCTGGCGATGTGACTCAGGCGATTCATCGCCTGATTATCGCCCTGTCACACGCGGCAATTCGCCGGCGATGTCGCCGCAACCTGGCCACGCCACTTGGTTGCCGGCAACATCGCCGGCGATATCTCCCCGTGTGACGGTACCTTAAGGGATTTGTGCCAGATCAGAACCCCAAACTACAGACGCTGCGTTTCAGGGTACCTGCCCCTCATCAGTGTAGTGTGTGGGATATTCTGATCTGGCAGAGTGAGTGGGCTAAGACAAGGTCTGGGAACTTGCTCTCAACCTTATGGAGAGAGCGAAGTAGGTGAGGAGATTGTAAGCCACTTCCCTCCTCTCAGATATATGCATATATGCAAATTTGCACTTCACTAAGGAAGTTGAGAAACTCCCGTGCCACATTTAAGCAGCTTCCTCAAAGTCATAATCGTTTTCCTACAAGCTTTTAATATAACTAAGGGATTTGTGCCAGATCAGAACCCCAAACTACAGACGCTGCGTTTCAGGGTACCTGCCCCTCATCAGTGTAGTGTGTGGGATATTCTGATCTGGCAGAGTGAGTGGGCTAAGACAAGGTCTGGGAACTTGCTCTCAACCTTATGGAGAGAGCGAAGTAGGTGAGGAGATTGTAAGCCACTTCCCTCCTCTCAGATATATGCATATATGCAAATTTGCACTTCACTAAGGAAGTTGAGAAACTCCCGTGCCACATTTAAGCAGCTTCCTCAAAGTCATAATCGTTTTCCTACAAGCTTTTAATATAACTAAGGGATTTGTGCCAGATCAGAACCCCAAACTACAGACGCTGCGTTTCAGGGTACCTGCCCCTCATCAGTGTAGTGTGTGGGATATTCTGATCTGGCAGAGTGAGTGGGCTAAGACAAGGTCTGGGAACTTGCTCTCAACCTTATGGAGAGAGCGAAGTAGGTGAGGAGATTGTAAGCCACTTCCCTCCTCTCAGATATATGCATATATGCAAATTTGCACTTCACTAAGGAAGTTGAGAAACTCCCATGCCACATTTAAGCAGCTTCCTCAAAGTCATAATCGTTTTCCTACAAGCTTTTAATATAACTAAGGGATTTGTGCCAGATCAGAACCCCAAACTACAGACGCTGCGTTTCAGGGTACCTGCCCCTCATCAGTGTAGTGTGTGGGATATTCTGATCTGGCAGAGTGAGTGGGCTAAGACAAGGTCTGGGAACTTGCTCTCAACCTTATGGAGAGAGCGAAGTAGGTGAGGAGATTGTAAGCCACTTCCCTCCTCTCAGATATATGCATATATGCAAATTTGCACTTCACTAAGGAAGTTGAGAAACTCCCGTGCCATTATTACATACATACAGTATATATATATATATAGTGGGCGAAATAAGTATTGAACACGTCACCAATTTTCTAAGTAAATACAGTATATTTCTAAGAGTGCTATTGACATTAAATTTTCACCAGATGTAACTACCCATCCAATTCACGCAGGAAAAGAAAACAAACCATAAATGCCTATACATTTAGAGATGTGTAGAATCTTGCTTTCTGGGCTGTTTGTTTGGCATCTTTAACCTTAATGTCTTGATTTAACGTGTTTTCAATACGATGACCTAATGTTATCAAATTCAGTGAGCACTTGTGGGTTCAAAATACTCACTATACCTCTGGATAAAATCCTTTAGGGGTCTACTTTCCAAATAGGGGGTGAATTGTAGGGGTTTTCTGCTGTTTAGGAATGTTATGGAACAAGCAAATGTGACATGGTGGCCGCAATCTATTTCAGCTAAATTTGTGCTCCAAAATTCAAAAAGTGCCTTTTCCTTTCCAAGCCATCCAGTTTGTACAAACTGAGGTTTCTGACCCCATGTGGGGTATCAGGGCACCCAGAAGAATCTGGGTAACAAATACAGATGGGTGAATTTTCCCCGAACATGTTCGCCAATTTCAAATTCTTCTCAAACATTGATGATTTGTTTTGCAATCAGCAAGCAATCAATAAGCAAGTTACAAAAAAATCAGTGAATGTGGCTTTGTTCGGGAAAAAAGTTTGAAGTTTAAAATGGCTCTAAAACTTCCCAAATTTTTTTGGGGCCACAACGCTCAATGGAAAACCCATTGGCTGGGAACAACACCTAATCATATGGCTAGGAGTGTTCCCCGCCATCGGATCTACTGTTTTCTTTCAACCTGTAGAATTATTTTGAGCTTTATAATAATTTTTTTCAGCTCCCTTAAGTTTGCAGGTGTTTTGACAACTGCAGGGTGTGAGTTTTGGAAACAGTGCCAGATGTGACAGTAGCTTTGAAGTCCAGGAACCTTGAAAATATATTATTATTTTAATTATTAGTATTTTATTCTTGAAGAGCAAACCTTTATTATTGCAGAGGGTGAGCAGCATTCAAGGACCTTTCTTCTACACTTATGTGATAGCAATTCATATAAAAATAGAAAAATAGCTCATGGCCATTATATGCTTCACATACATAGTCTTAAAGGTCTGTTTACACTCATGAAATACTATGGATATTGCTTCTTGAACCGCAAGTCAACTGCAAGGCAGCAAGGGGTGGTTCGCGGTTGGTGTTAATCGGGTTGCCACAGTGGACAATTTTGAAAACTGGCAGCAATAGGCTAACCTGGAGAGGATGTTGCATCAGCTGGATGACAGGCCTCTTTTGGTTAGCCAGCCAGTTGCAGACAAATCCACAGGGGCCATCGATCCTGAAGGGCATATCAGTGTTGCCCAAGTTCCTACAGTCTCTCCTAGAAAGGGTGGTCGTCGTCTTCAAATTCCTCCATCCTCTTTTGTAGCAGTGGCCATCATGGGGTGTGTTGGGGGCAGGTGGTGGCCCAAAATGCCCCTGGAGGAGCAGTCTCTATGACCCCCTAGACCATCCGGCACTGGAGTACCATAAGGAATGGCAACCTTCATCCTAGGCAGTGTTCAAAAAGCTGCTCAAGTCTTTCTACTCTGAATAAAGACAGGACTGATTTAAAAAAGGCATGTTGTTGGGTTGCTGACCCGTCCTTTAGTTAGCATGTTGTCCGGAGATGGACTTTTTTTTTAGTTGTTTTTGAGTTCTTAAAAGAGTGAAGACTGTTTTTATGTTCATTTTATTTTTCCCATTCTCAAGTTTAGCACCAATTGCTCTTTCCCCCTCATGGTTCAACAGGACTGCAGCCTTTGGTCAAAACCCTTAACTCCTTGCCGACACAGGACGTTGTACAACGTCCTCGGCCCGTAAGGGGTGTTCGATGTGAGCTCCGTGGCGAAGCTCACATCAAGGCACCGACATCTCCTCAGCTGAGATGTCGGGGTAACTGCATCGATCGGATCCAGGATCCGATCGGCGCTCTTAACCCCTTGGATCCCGCCGTTAATCTCTGACAGCGGGATCCAAGGCGGCCGCGGCGGGGAACGCGCTGTTCTCTGCCTGCTCCAGAGATCCCGTGATAGTATCGCGGGATCTCCGGTGCTCATGTGACAGCCCGGGGTCTTGATAGACCCCGAATGCTGTCACAGATCGGTTTCATGTTGTGGTTGGCAGGCGCTGCCAACCACAACAGGTCTGTTATTCTGGGAGATACAGATGAGCTGCAGCTCATCTGTATCTCCCAGAAGCGATCAGACTGTGCAGCAAGGTGCCTCTTAAAGAGGCAGTGTAAAAATAAGAATCAATGAAAAAATAAAGCTTTTAAAAACCTGTAAAAAAAAAAATATATATAAGTGCAAAAAATACACAGCGTTCGGTTTCGCGTTCAGAACGCCCCGTATCTATCATCGTATTAAACCCGTTAATGAGAGCCGTAAAACATCCTACGAAAAATGGTTTAAACGCCCAACAATTCTGTTTTTGGTAGCCGCTCAAATACTATAACATGCATAACGGGGTTGACTGCAGATCCCCCGAAAAATGGTTTTCATTAGAAACGGTGCTCAATATGCAAAAATCCTCACACAGCCCAGTCCTGATAAGAATGAGACTACGGGTCGCAGAACATGCGCAAGAGTCCGTTGTGAGTTTTCTGTGCAAATTATGAATGGTTTTTTCACTCCAGATACAGCTAAGGTATACATGTGGGTGGGTCGAACTCGTATCGACCGGGGGGCATCACCAATGTCATGTCAGTTTTACCAATAATGACATGGCGACTAAATATACCCAGAGGACATACCGTGGTATTGCACTTTTTTTGCAATACACTGCATTAGATTTTTGCATTCCCTGTACAATTTATGGTAAGTAAATCATGCATATGAAAGTAATCTCGTCCCTCAAAAAACGAAGCCATCATATGTCTTATGACAGAAACAATAACAAAAGTTATGGCTCTTGGAGCAGGGAGCAAAACCGAAAATGAAAAATGAAAATTCCCCAGTATGAAGGGGTTAATGGACTGTGCCCTACTTTGCGCCATTGTAATGGGTCTTGATACCCTGTGGGACTTTCCTTATATATACTGTGTTTATTGATATATGGTCTTTGAGATTATAGATAATAGAAAAATAGTTAGATTTACGATATATGATGTCAAACAGCTATATATTGTCACCCCCCTATATATTGCAAGCTTGCCCCCGTAGTGCCTTTCCATGTTGCATTAAAGGGAGTTTTCAGCTTAGGTATATAAGATTTAAAAAAACAAATTAATATAAAGACTTAAATTAAAATATAACGGACATCTTGCATGCCTGCAGCACAGATTGGCTTTATCTGGGCTGCTACAAAATTGGAGGGGACGCCCACAAAGTGTTTTCAGGCCGGACCATAGTACTGCTAGTGCTAAGCTTGCTAATTAATAGTGTGAGAAGATAATCTCTGTGACAAAAGAGCGGGGATATTACTGCAAATTTGAGCTGTATTGCATCTTTCAGGCCCCTTTGAAGGTGTTTTCTAGGCCTTTGATGGGGTTTGGAAGTACGGCAAACTGTTCGCCAATCTATTTGGCGAACACATTGCCATTCGACAAACCAAACCCGAACTTCAAAAGGTTCGCTCATCCCTAGTTACAAATTCTGGGGTCCATTTTGTCATGCTATTCCTTGTAAAAGTGAATCAATTGAGGCTAAAACACCATTTTTATGCAAAATAGTTTTTTTTTTCCATTCAACTTTGCATTAATTACTGAAGGGTTAATAAACTTCATGAATGTTTTGAGCAGGTGGAAGGGTGCAGTTTCTAGCATGGTGTCACTTTTGTTTTTTATGTCACATAGGCCTCTCAAAGTCACTTTAAATGTGATGTAGGATTTTTGTAGGAAAAATTAGAAATTGCAGATGCACTTTTAACCCTTCATTCAAAAATGGAGCTGATGTAAACTAGACATGTGGCAAATGTTATTTAGGAACTGTTTGTGTGGTATAAGCCTGGTTTAAGGGCTTAAAAACCTAAAGTTTGAAAATTACAATATTTTAGCCAATTTTTTTTATTTTTCACAATATAAACGCAAGAAATATAATCCTAAATTTACCATTAACAGGAAGTACAATACGTCACGAAAAAACATCTCGGAATAACTGGGATCCATAGAAGTGTTCCAGAGTTAAAACCTTTAAATTGACACTGGTCAGAATTGTAAATTTGACCCGGTCATTGCGTTCAAAATTGGCTCAGTCGCTAAGGGGTAAGTATATTTTTCCTCTCATACAGTACTGAAAATTTAATAAATATACTTTTTAAAAAAATAAAACATTCCTTCATTTGGGCCTATATTATATTACATTATGTTCTACAATTTAAAATTCCTCAATAACTTGTATTGCAGTTCTACTGTATATACTAAATTAGTTTATGTACCCCTCAAACTATGCTAAGGTTTTGCTCATAGTAACCTAGATTTATTGTGACAAGCACCTTGGAAATTATCTCAGTCATTTATTTGTGAAATGTCAACATGCCGTCTACAACTGTAATTTTGGAGATCTATGGTTTTCCAACCAACAGAGCTAAGATTACAGTAAATGGGTGAAATTAAATAAGAATATCAAAGACTGCAGAAATGAATGTCAAGCACGGTTTTAATGGTACATGATAAGCTCTGGTATATGTTATAGTCTTGTTGTTTCAATCAATCTCCCTGTATGTATTTGCTTATAATCATGGAATATAAATGGTGTAAAAATGTAACCATCCATTTCCTATATAGAAAAACTAGCAAACCTGTGGTCCTGTATGTGTAAATTGATTTGAGTCATTAACCTTATAATATTGTTTTCACTTTTATTGATAGCATTAAAGTTGAGTAGCGTGTCCTACTGAATTTGTTCATTACAGGGTCCATAAGACTAATGTGCTACATAGGCAGTGAATATGCGCGGACTAGAGATGATCGGATAGAGTGAATCGAATTGGAGTTAAATTTCCAAAGTCCCTGCAAATTAAAGCAGTTGGCAATCCGATTCACATGGATCAGTCAAAAAAAATGCCTCCCGCCATTTTATACATTGCAAAAGAGTCTGAGAACAGGTTAATGACGATAGCGTGATAGCGCGGCCAAGCGGGCTTCATATAGCCACACAGCTATCCCATCCATTCTCTAGTGCACTCTTATGGGATGCTATCACAGCCAGAGCCAAAGATGAGAGCCGGCAAAGCAGTGACAGTTTATGCTTTTACAGCATAGGGATGGAGTTCAGAATACATTCCACAAAGGGTCAGCAAAAGGCATTAGTATTGATGAGCATTTGGTTCTATCAATAGGGAGAGAGTGATATGGCAAGTGGCATCAGCAGTAATAGTGTAGTTGATTAATGTATTCCAGTTATACACATTTCTCATCTCTCTTTGCCTAGGGTCACACATAAGTCCTGGATCCGTTATTTGCATCAGTTTTTCAACTTTAGAATTCTAAGTCCAAAAACTGATGCTGTTAACAGATCCTGGACTCAAGTGTGACTGCTGTGCTATGCCTTTTTTAACAGGACCCAAAAAACACTGCAAGCAGCATTTTTTGGGTGCAGTAAAAAAAGGATGTTTTTTAACATGGGGCCCTATGGGAAACGGATCTGTTAAAAAAAGGCACAGATCCGTTTTTTCTAGCATTTTTTGGCAAAAAATGGCAAAGTCCAAAAATTGCACAGGAGGCTGAAAAAACTGCCTAAAAAAAGATTTGTTATTGGATCCATGAAAAAAAAACTGATTGGCATGTGTGACCCCAGCCTTTCCTTCCTTTCTCTTCTTCCCTTAAGGGTTCATTAACAGTGAAACAGACACTGTTTTAAGGCAATTGGACTACTTGGGATTTTCCGTGATAAACTCAACGCGCATTGGGTTTTATAAAAAAATATTCACCAAACTTGGCAATGCGAATTTAAAAAGATTCAATTATCTTTATTGTGGGCGGTACAATAGCAATAGGTGCATAACGAAGCGTTTGACAAAGTGAGAGCACCTCATCGTTTTGCTAGAAAGGTTCAGAAGAAACACCGGAGGTGACCCTCTGCTACATACAGTAGAAAGACACAAGTATTATAAATGTCACAATATGTTACAGAATTTTCTATTGTTTGAAACACTGGAGCTCACACATCCACCTTGGGTATTTATTATACTTTTTGACTAGCTGCTAGAAAGCCTCAGGGGCTATTCGTGCTTAATACACCTTGGTGACCTTATAGTAAACCAAAAGAGGGAGGATGGGCTCAGCACTTAGTCTAATTTAAACAACACTTCAGTTGCTGTTAACCCTTTCTTAGGGAAGTTTATTCAAAATTATTCAGATTTATTTAAAACAATTACTTAACCTAGCTATACCACGCACTGAGACGGGACCGCACGTCAGTTTGTTTCCCTGACTCCACAGCTGACTCCACAGCTCCTCACCTGACCGCGACGTAACATTTGCTACAAACAGCTGACAACTCCCTGACAGTGAACGAAGCGCTGTGCGACCACTGGCCACAGCTCATAGTGCTGACGTTCCCCCCAGGCGGAGGGTGCCTGAACTTTAACCAGACAACATCCGTGAGAGGAGTATGGTGGTGAAAAGTGGAAGGGTGCTTTCACATCTGCGTTTTTCGTAATTCGCGGCAGATGCGGTGAAAAAACCGCATCTGCCGCGTTTACCGCATAACCGTTCCACTTGCGGCGCGGTTGCGGTTTTTTCTATGCAATGTATAGGGGGACTTGCGGCAGGTGCGGCAAGTGCGGTTTTGCACTTGCGGCAGGTGCGGCCGCGAAAAAAACCGCGGCTTACTGCGGTTTTTTTCGCGGCCGCACCTGCCGCAAGTGCAAAACCGCACTTGCCGCATCTGCCGCAAGTCCCCCTATACATTGCATAGAAAAAACCGCAAACGCGCCGCAAGTGGAACGGTTATGCGGTAAACGCGGCAGATGCGGTTTTTTCACCGCATCTGCCGCGAATTATGAAAAACGCAGATGTGAAAGCACCCTAACAGCACCGTAGGGTAACAACGCAGTTCTTATACCTCCATACTAGATTGTTGTGATTACAAGATAGAATGTCATCTCTGAATATTGCAGGTTATTAATACCGCTGGGAACCCTGAGACCAGCTAGAAGTAGAATATCATATCAGTGCAAGTACACTGACAAACATATAAAGGTATGTACTAGAAACCCACTATTTACATATATATAAGGTACATATTCTAGTAAATCAATTAATATTATAGACACCACAAAAAGAGGAGCTCCTAGAAGGAAGGAACTACAACCACCAATATACACTCCTGGAGAGACCACAAATAGGACTAAGCAGCATATCACATCAGTGCAAGCATACAGATATATTTATATAGAAGTATATATCAGAATATTGGAAATCCATAAATTACACTTATGGCAAAATTTTAATAATTTAACTTATATTATAGACATCATAAAAGGAGGCGTACCTAGAAGGAAGATACTACAACTACCAACAGACACTCCTGAAAAGACCTATAAATAAGGTAAAGGGAATATTTATTTTATTGATGTTTATATTTATAATATAATTCAATTTTAACAATTTTAGATAAATTCAGCTTCAGAGCAATAATAGAGAAAAGTCCAATCGACCCTGATAGTGCAATAAACTGGTAAGATTGATAACAAGTGAGTTCAGCCTAAATAAAAATAAGAGATAACACATTAACTCAATTTAATATACCCACAGGTGGAAATCAGTGGGGAGAGCACAGCTACAACCAGCTCTGTTACTTAAGGAGGAATAAGTTTACTTATACCATATTTTAGCATATGAATTAAGCATATTGATCACTGTTGATTTTAAGTAATTGTTTTAAATAAATCTGAATAATTTTGAATAAACTTCCCTAAGAAAGGGTTAACAGCAACTGGAGTGTTGTTTAAATGTTACAGAGTTTGCACTGAAGGTAGGAGATTCCAGGTAGCTGGTCTACCTGCATGTAAGCCCCACGATTGCAGTCAGGAACTGAAATATTTTTACAAGTTTGTTTATTATATTTTTCTTGTAAGAAAAAAGGCAGAAAAAGACAAAGAGTCTATATTTTGGATTTGTCTCTTAATAAGAAAGTCCTAATTTTATACTTCACATATCAATGACATTACAGAGGCTGTCCACTACTTTAACATTGATGGCCAATCCTTAGGATAGGTCATTAATGTTTGATTGGCTGGGGTCTGACACCCAGCGCCCCTAATCAGCTGTTTTTGGTGTTGGCAGCGGCAGCAGGTGGCTGGAAATACTAAGTTCTTGAGCTGCTCCTTAGGTGTGAACGTCCAATACGATGCAGGAACGATGTCAATGCGATATTGGGGATTGAATGCGCGTGCTATTCAATGCTCTGATATTGAATGGAGATTGGAGCCGGATCGTGCTGTGTGACAGCCCAATTCCGATGTGAAGTTCTACGTCACCCATTCACTCCCATGTTAAATGGTCGTTCCTGGGTTGGGGGGCGTAGACATCGCACGGACGTTGGATTCAGAAATCGCAACGTGTAAACCTCCGATGCGATGCGGGAGAAAAGTGCACTAAATGCGCGTTCCCGCGCCATTGAATTGCGATATCGCAACGATATTGAAACGTGTAAACCCACCATTAGACTGGTTGCTCACAGTGACGAAGTCCCTTTCTTATATTGAAAAGTTCAGACAAGAATGAATTCTTATATGTGTTCAAATAAACCAATGAAGATGATTTTTGTTGAATGATCTTGTACAGGATCTGAATCTACCAATTCATTAGCAGAGTTACAAGGTTTAAGACTGAAGGAACAAAGTCTGTTGGTTTCTGTTGGGTCAAGCATCATTTCACTCTTAGTCATCTGAACTACAACCCTCTAAAATCTTGGAGCTATAAGTGAAGAACACAGAGAATGCTTTTGTGGTGTCTCTGCATCTGGCCACAACAAAATGGTATTGCTATAACTTCTATGTAATGCCATGTCTGAGGAGAACTGGGATCCATCTGCTTGATGTCTGAAGCATACACACACTGCCAGATCTCTAACTAGGAAGTTAAGCTATTGAAGACCTGGGTTGGGCTGTAACTTAGCCTCTGGTTGGAGGGAGGTGTTAGTTAGGGTGTAGTAGCATGAAGGAGAGATCCAGTAAGGAGGTAGTGGCTGCTCAAAAGGGACAAGCTGCAGGCAGGGTACCAGTCTCAAGGTCATCCAGGCTTAGAGGTTCTGGTGGCAGAACTGGATGCTGTGTGAGTTTCTAGCTCACCAGCAGCTTTGTGGAGTTCTTCGGGGCTTCAGTAGCATATAGGGTCAGGGAAATGCTAAAGACATGGATTCCCACAGGAACCGTGCTACCAGCCCAGCTGGAAGTAACTCACAGCAACCAAGAGGGAGTACTGAACAGCTACTGGCACCAAGAAACCTAGAACTCAGGACAAGTCAGCAGGGATACCAATATACTCACCCATTAGAATGGACCACAGTTCCCATAAGACTGGCTGGACCACCGGCCCATTGGAGGATCTACGAGCCTAGACTTGATGCAGATACACAGTAAAAGGTAAAGCAAAGACTGTCTCCTGCTGTCTACTTCCTTAACTACACCTACCACCACTACTCTCATCATCTCTGTGGGAACCAGCCCTAAATGAAAAGGGTTAACCATCTGGGCTGCTTATTACCACATATCTCCGAAGGGACCCTCTGCAGTGCCAGTCATATCAGGCTGATTATCCCAACTTGTGTCATGAATAAACTTTATCCCTACTACTACCCCCTTTACATGTGCGGTTAGGACCACAGCTAGGGATGAGCGAGTACCGTAATATTCGTACTCCCTATACTCGCAACGAGTAGGTACCGATACTCGCTACTCATTGCGAGTATAGCGAGTACGAATACTTTCACAGTGTATCTATAGATACACTGCGAAAGTAGCCTAAAAGTGATTAAAAGTTGTTAAAAATAATAAAAGTACATATCTATCCGACGCCTGCACCGGGACCGTCCCAGAGACATCCGGTCACCAAACAAGGACCTTTGACTACCAGCCAATCAGATGGCCGGTAGCGATCTGGCCAATCAGATGGCGACACGTCACAACCACGTGATCGGTAGCGGCCACCGGATTGGCCAGATTGCAAGGTCCTAGGTGTACTGTCAGGAGCTTGCAATCTGGCCAATCAGGTGGCTGCTAGCGATCACATGGTTGTGACGTGTCGCCATCTGATTGGCCAGATCGCTACCGGCCATCTTATTGGCTGGTAGTCACAGGTCCTTGCCCGGTGATTGGATGTTTTCTTTGACGGTCCCGGTGCAGGCGTCGGACAGGTGAGTATTACTTTTATTATTTTTAACAACTTTTACTCACTTTTAGGCTACTTTCGCAGTGTATCTAAAGATACACTGCGAAAGTATTAGGAATACTCGCTACTCCTGAGTACACATAAGATACTCGGAGAGTAGCGAGTAGCCGAATACCGCTACTATTCAGCGAGTTCCGAATAGTAGCGAGTATACTGGCTCATCCCTAACCACAGTTGCTGGGCCCAGTTACAGTGAACCGAACTCTGGCCCAGCTGCTGAGTAACCTGGCTCTTGCACCCGACACACACTTTCACCAGAGCATTAAGATGGTGAAAACAGAAATAAAAAACATGAAGGCAGATTATTGTTGGTGCTTGCAACGAGACAACCCTGATTGTAGCAATTCCAGAAAATCTCAAACGAGGACAATTATGCCTAACTAATAGGAAGCCACATAACTAGGGATCTTTTGGATAATACATAGACTATCTTTTTGAATCAATAAATATTATGTATGAATTTGTTCTTTAGAACTTTTGTTAATTCTTCTTGCTAAAACTTAACAATGTTTTATCAAACTTTTCATATTTACAAAAAAAATTCTGACCAAATACATGAATTCTAATTCGTATTTGAAATCAAGTCAATGTAAAATAAATTTTTTAGATTAGTGTTATCAGCTTGTTAGTGTGTCGGAGTTCAGTTTGATATTTGACATAAAATATACCGTAATCATAACATGTTATTTATGATCTTGCATATCACAAGGCACAAACTTTGCAATCTTTCTGTTTGTAATTCACTTCAATATATGGACAATATCCAATATTACATATAATTTGCTTCTAATCTATAGTTCAACTACGGCGTGAGACCTGTACTTAGATAAAGTATTCTTAAACACGTGATTTGATGATTACCATTTGTGACAACGCTCATGTTAGTGCAACCAGTTGTGAAGCTTCATACAGTTGTGGAGCTGTCAAGTGCAGGATATAATTAAACTGTCATGGGTCTCTCGGTGTGCTGCTGAGTGTATCCGGGGAAAAAGCTGCTGATTTTGGTAAAGTTCCACATGGTCAGACATTATTTTTCTGACGAGGGATGCAAGGGAGTCTGATTCTCTTACAATACTCAAGATACTAAGTTCTGAACCCATTAGCCAGTGAGTCTGTGAGCTAGCGTTAGAGAAACAGTATCAAGGTCAGACTATGATTGAAGAAGCCTCTGTCTTACTTTATGTGTCTCCACTAATATGATATTGTTTGCCACTGAAAAAGGTTCTCTTAAAAATGAGGTTGAGATCCCTAAAGAAATTGCTTCAATCAGCAGCAGTGCTTAATGACTGTTAATGGGAAGTGGAGATAGGATAGTAAGTGTTACTTTGATTAATAAGAGAACTGCGGAGAATTTAAATGGTGCCACTGATAGATTATTTTCTTCAAGCATGATAAGCGTTTCCCATTTGTTCTTAAATTTGGTCAATACTGTTAAAGACAGCAAAATGAAGTATAATTAATTCTGTTGCTGCCTGTGAGACGTGTGTGTTAGTAAGAAACAGATTATGATGCGTGCAGCCATGAAAAATCACTGCTGACAGTTTATCCTGTCACTTTCAGGTGTGCGTATTACAATGACAGAAACTTCTATTCAACCAGGCACATAACAGATGCATTAGGCAACTAAATGGCTGTTTGCTATGTTATCATAGTGGTGGAATATAAAATGCTATGCAAAGTAAATGCACTAAGTAGGTTAAAAAGTCTTATGAAACCTCATAAACATGCAAGTCTCCTACTAGTATATGCTTTCTCAAAGGGCCAGTAAAAAACGGGATCACTCAACTCACATAGGAACAAAATGTACAGTGATATCCGGCACCACCTCTGCACAAATGACACACAGACTCACACATACCATGGCTAATGGAAAGGAGTATTGGTGCTCAACTGTGATAAAAAACATTTAGCTTCAAATACAGAAATAGAAAAAAGCAAGTGGCACTCACCACCAGTGAAAGCAATTCTTTTATCTACTTATTTTAAAAGTCCATTCAGGAGAAAATAGGACGCATGAGGCATCTGAACCATAGCCGTTTTGCGTAGTTTATACTCTTTAACAGGTCCCCAGGGGTGCTGGAGGGAGGCACGCTGATGAGGTCACCTACTTCAGCTGGATGTGCATCTGTTGAAATGTATTGCGGCTCAGAACCCCTTTGGGTCACTGCACTGCAATACATGCCGTACACCAATCAGAAGCCATCGACTGACAGTGGCCCATAAGAGGGAAGCCAATATCATCTTTAGTCCTCTGCAGGAGAAGACACCGCACTTCATTGGAGTGGGAGAAGGTGAGTATAATGTAATCATAATGTATTCCTGGAAGGAGCCTAGGATTGAAGACATATATACTAGGATGGGGTCATATATACCAGAAAGGGGCCCAGGAAGAGGGTCATGTATGGTAGGAAAAGACCCAAGATGGGGGACATATATACAAGAAAGAGGCCCAGGATTGGGTACATATATTCCAGGATGAGGGAATTATATACCAGGAAGGGGCCTTATGATAGTAGAAATATATTCCAGGATGGAGTACATATATACCAGGATGGGTGACATGGTGATGGGTGATGGGTATACACCAAAAAGGGTCCCAGGATGAGGGAAAATAATAATAATATTTATTTATTTCTAAAGCGCTATTCCATAGCGCTTTACATACATCAACATATATACCAGGAAGGGGAGCAGAACAGGAACATAAATACTAGGATGGGACCCAAGATGAAGATCATTGGTACAGGATGGGGGACATGACTACATAATGATGGTGGGGGGAACATTGTGTATGTCTTTAGAGGATTTAGAGCTTACAAGGGCACATATGTCTAACCAATATGCAGGGGCACAGGTCAAGGTTTTGTTTCGGGACCCATCAGACTCTAGTTATGCACTACCTCTGCAGATTTGTTTTGCAGAAACAATGTGAATTTGCTGTTTCTGTTTCACTTTCTGGGTGTGCTCACCTCACGTGGGTCATTTAAGTAATAGACTTTGTCAGCCTCTCATACAGCCCGATCAGAATTCCCACACACTGCACTGATGAGGGGCAATCACCCCGAAACGCAGTGTCTGCAGTTTGGGGTCCTGATCTGGCACAAGTCCTAAGTCATATTAAAAGGCTTGTTAAAGAGTCGATTATGACTTCAAGGAGTGCTACCTTTATTGGGTGGCATTAGAATTTCAGGGAGAAAATCTGCAGCAAAAGTGACCTGCTCTGCGGAACATGTCAATTTATGCTGTAGATTTTTACATAGAGTTTACTTTTTGCCATAGATTTTTGCCACCAAATTCTCATGAGTTGTTCCACATTTTGCAGTCAAAACTTTTGTTGTCAATTTTTAGCGGTTCAATACCTGCAGAATTTCGACCTTTGAGTGATATTTACCCCTACACTCACTATAATTATGCCCCTGAGGATTACCCCGCTGTGTATCTGACCCATGTGCATATAGACTAATATTGTGGGTTCAGTGGAGCGGTGGGCACTATACAGTTCTGACCTGCCCATGAATTATGGGTATAGAAAAGTTTAAACCCAACCTTGAGTCTTCTTGACAGTGGGCTACATAATTGGTTTTGCTAATTGTTTGCACTTCTTCCTTAAGAAGAAAAGCATGCAGCTCTATATCACACCTGGGAAGAATATTGTAAGAGATTAGAGACTTGATTAATATACACAAAGGACTCTAGGAAAAAAGAAGGTTGCGGGGAAGACATGTCTACAAGAATCAAGTGATATATGGAGTAACCTGATCAGTGCTAGCGTGTTCTTGTAGGAACCAATCTTCCTAGAAAACTGATTAAACTACAAAGCTTATTTTAATTCTGAAACCTTTTATTAGTCGATCTGGTTCAGTCAATTATGAAGGCAGCAGTATAAGTCTTATTATAACAATTGTCTCTATGTTATTGTCTGAGCTCCCCTGTATTGCTCTTTAGAACAGTGGCAGTCATATATTTAATATACTATGTAATTTCTGTGGTTGTGATTTCAATATTGTCAAGATTCCTCATGTTTTTATAGGACTGAAAACTGCTGGCAGCAAGTTTTATGAGTATGGATCACTACTTGTTATAATGATGAGGGTACTAAGCTGTCACATATTTGGGGGTTTATTAAATCATATGAAATTTTCAATTTATCCTGTAATATTCTATAGAAGCGGAGCATGCAGAAGTAATAAGAATGACAAGATTTCTTTCATTTATGGACTGTATTGTTGATTGTATTAAAACTGCTGTGCTGCGCAAGAATATTTTGTGATAATGGCAATTTTCTATCTCACAATTGAATTTTGTAAAATGTAATTAGGAATTAGAATAATATGAGCGCCTTACAAAGTGATTGGCATTGTGCTGATAAAGGCTTCTGATGTCAGGTCCATGGTTGTAAGGAATATGTATACACCTTTGTGCTGTATTATATCTATGTAAGTCCACAGTTTGGCAGTTAAGGACTATATTTGATGGATATTGTAAAAAATCAATCAATAAATCATTTTATTTAAAAAATTATGTCTTTCCCTGAAAAATGTCTCCATATAGTAAAAGTGCCCCCATTGTGCCTCCACATAATAGCAATACCCCCTTGTGCCTCTGTATAATAATGTGCCCCCATATAATAGAAGTTTATATATGTTTTATAGTAATAGTGTCCCTTGTGCTTCCAAATAATATGTCCCCTTGTGTGTTCGTGTAATAACAGGGACCCCTGTGCCTCCATGTCGCCTCCATGTCATAATACTGCCCAACTGTGCCTCCATATAATTATAATATCCCCTCTGATTCCATAAGTGTCCCCTTGTGCCTACATATAACAGAGCTCCACTGTTCCTCCAAATAACAGTAATGCCCATGTGCCTCCATATAATAGTGCTCCCCTGTGCCTCCATATAATAGTACCTCCCTTTGCATCTATATAATAATAGTGTCCCCTGTGCTTCCATGTAATAGTGCCCCCTATGCCTCCACATAAAATAGTGTCTCCCTGTGCTTCCATATAATAGTATCACCCTGTGCCCCCTTATAGCAATGCTCAACTGTTCCTCCATATAATTGTAGTGACCCATGTAATAGTGCCCCCCTGTGCCTCCACATAACATAATGCCCCCTGTGCTTCCATATAATGGTGTCCCCTTGTGCCTACAGCTAAAATAGTGCCCAAACTGTGCCTCTGTATAATAATATCCCCTGTGCCTCCTTATAATAATGCTCCTCTGTGCTTCCATATAATAGTGCCCCCTATACTTCCATATAATAACAGTTTCCCTCTTCTGTCTCTAAATGATAGGGCCTCCCTGCACCTCCATAGTATCACCCTGTGCCCCCTTATAGTAATGCTCAACGGTTCCTCCATATAATAGTAGTGTCCCATGTAAAAGTGCCCCCCTGTGCCTCCACATAACATAATGCCCCCCTGTGCTTCCATATAATTGTGTCCCCTTGTGCTTACAGCTAAATAGTGCCCAAACTGTGCCTCTGTATAATAATATCCCCCTGTGCCTCCTTATAATAGTGCTCCTCTGTGCCTCCATATAATAGTGCCCCCTATACTTCCATATAATAAAAGTTTCCCTCTTCTGTCTCTAAATGATAGGGCCCCCCTGCACCTCCATACAATAATAGTATCCCTCCTTTGCCTCCAGGTTATAGTGCCCTTTATACCTCCATATTTTAGTGACTCCCGTGCCTCCATGTGGCTCCTCAACTGTTTTTTTCACATAATGATATCACCACTTCACGTCTGGCCCTAAAATAAAAAAAAAAATCACTACCAAGGTGCCTGCGACCTCTGACCCCAAATCTTCCAATTAAATTAACATAATGTTCATATAACATCGCTCTGTCTAGAGCAAAAATGTCCTCTCTCGACTGTTGTTGATCAGTCAACCATTCAGCTTGTTCAGTGTAGATGGTCCAGTTGCTGTTCTGCACTAGCTATCTGGAGTATAGAAACAGGCGGAGCAAGGGAGCAGAGGATGAAGGCTCGGAGGTAGTTGATGCCAGCGTCAGCATGGCATTGAGGGGAACATTCAGGCTGCTGTGCCATGCTACAGAGGGCACCACATAATGTAAAGCAGCTTATGCAAGCATGCACTGTGTGCAGTCCTAAAGTGCTGACATGGCCATTCTACAAAGCAGTGGAGCATACAGTGGCGCAGCTGGAATAAAAGTTGCTTATGTAACATTATAAATTGAGGCGCCAGTAACATTTTGGGCAGTTGTGATGCCACTTAGCATAATGGAGAACTGAGTTGCGGTGAAGCCTCTTTAGAATGAAAAACAACCTAAAAGCTAGTAAAAAAGAATACCAACACCAGTGAGGTATAACAAACCATCAATGTCCTGCTGTGGAAAAATAAAATTCAGTAAATAAGGGTGGTTTCACACTTGCATTTGCATGTGTTGTGTCAGCGTGCGTCCAGTGTGTCTGACTACATATCCACACTGCCTCCCTATCTTTAACATGTGTACGCAGGGTGAATGCGCTGGCATCAGTTTGTATCCATCTGGGTGCTACCGTGCATTTTTGATGTACCTTGAAAGCATTGCAAGAGACACCACATAGCTCCGCTCACCCTCCGCCCACCACCGTCATGTGACTGCAGCGTAAGCAGTGATATAACAGTCAGCTGACTGGCAAACCAGGAAATGCACGACCACTGGCCACTGCATGCATTTCCGGCGTTCTTCGCTCCTAGAGATGCTGACAGTCACAGGAAAAATGCACCTGGGAACAATTGGAGGACGGCAAGAAGTAGTAATTAGGGGCTTAATGTGACAGACAGGAACCGACGACTAACAGGCAGAGGCAGTAGCTGATTACAACTAAGACAACCAAAAGATGTAGGCTATTGACACATTATCAACAGAAGCACATGTGGCCCCCTAGGGACCGGTCGCCATTAGATGGCGCAGCAGCTGAGATTGGTAAGTCGGCGACTCCACACACACACCCAACACATTCTCCGATTCCAAGTCTAAGTTACTCTATGTCTGTCTAGCAACGGGATAGCAGGAGGAGCCAGGTAGAGAGTGGAAGGTTAGGACAGAACCCGTTAAGGGGTGGAAACGACACAACAAAGCGGAAACGCAAAACACCAAGTTCAAGTTAGTCTAGTGAAGAAGGAGTGAAAGAGAACAACAAAGACACCCATCTGCCAAGTAGTCATAGAGAGACCAGACTGAGAGAACCCAGACCCGGCGGCCTGTGCCACCTTATGGCTAGACAGGGTCCCAGGCTGAGAACCAAGGGGAAACAGAGGGGGTCCAAGGTGTGCCCGAGTCAGCGGGGACACCGAGGGACCAGGCCGGAACCAGAGTCCCGACTCTGCTGAAGTGGCAGGAAAGCTGTATGCCCCAACCACGAACTCTGGCGATGTGCAGTGTCTTTATGTCCCGAGACCCAACCTCGGGCACAGTGAAGGGAAGGCCGTCGAACTAGAACTAGGAAACCCGGAAGGGTGCCCACTGAGAACCTCTGACCGCTGGACTGTAGCTAGTGTACGGAATAGACTGAAAATGCCCAAAAGGAACATGAAAGGGGGTGTCGCAGAGAAGCCATCCCAGCTGCTAAGCCCATACCAGAGCTGCTATTGTAGTGAACTATGTTGTAACATCTGACGAGTGAGGAAGTAAACCAGGTAAAGCTCAGAATTGTGTGACACTTTGTGTTCCTGAGAGGTGGAAATTGAGTCTGCGCGCCGACAGCAGGTGGTTGCCTGAGGGCATGGAGAACTTTACACTAGGGATGGGCGAATCTACTCGTTACTACTCGGTACTCGCCGAGTAGTAAGGGATTCGCCCGACTCGTTACACTGCGAGTAATCTCGGGGATTACTCGCAGTCAGTAACGAGTACGCAGGGAGCGAAGGAAGACAGGTGGGAGAAATGCTCCTTACCTCTCTTCCGGCTTCTGCTATGTGCTGTGTGCTGGGCTCTGGGACTTGCGGGCTGCGGCAGCTCCAGGGTCCTAGAGCCCGCCTACACAGAGATGTAGCAGAGCTGAGATAGTTCTCAGCCTGCTCACTCCCTGTGCATAGATATGTATATGTATGCACAGGGTTGTGGCAGTGAAGATGTCGTTTTTGGACTACGTCGGACGGAAGAGGATTTTTGGAGTAAAGATGGAGTCTCTAATGTCTTTTTTGTTTTATTTTTAATAAAAAAATTTTCTCTGTGTTGTGTTTTTTTTTTATATTGAGTACTGGAAATTCATGGCGGTCATGTCTAATATTGGCGTGACCGCCATAAATTTCGGGCTTAGGGCCAGCTGATAATACAAAGCTGGCCCTAACCTCTTTATTACCCAGCGTGCCAATGCCACCAGGGCCGCTGGAAGAGCGGGGTTCAGCGCCAGAAGATGGCGCTTCAATGAATGCGCCATCTTCTGGGGCGGCTGCGGGCTGCAATTTGCAGCGGGGGGTGCCCAGAAAGCTTGGGCATCCCTGCGCTGCGGATTCCAGCCCCCAGCTGCTTAGCTGTACCTGGCTAGACATAGAAATTGCGCGGAGCCCCACGCATTTTTTTTTTTATTATTTCATGAAATTCATGAAATAATAAAAAAAAGGGCTAGCCTATATTCTTGTGTCCGGCCAGGTACAAATAGGCACCTGGGGGTTGGGGGCAGCCCGTCGCTGCCTGCTGGATCCGGCTGGTTACAAAAATACGGCGAAGCCCACGTAATTGTTTTTTTTTTAAAAATCTATAAAACAATCCTAAAAAAGGATTGCATCTTTACTAACTCCTCGACCATGGTGGAGGGGTTAATAAAGAGGCAGTCCCTTTTTTAGGATTGTTTTATGGATTTTTCAGAAAAATTTCACGTGGGCTTCGCCGTATTTCTGGAACCAGCCGGATCCAGCAAGCAGCGACGGGCTGCCCCCAACCCCCAGGTGCCTATTTGTACCTGGCCGGACACAAGAATATAGGCAAGCCCTTTTTTTTATTATTTCATGAATTTCATGAAATAATAAAAAAAAAATGCGTGGGGCTCCGCGCAATTTCTATGTCTAGCCAGGTACAGCTAAGCAGCTGGGGGCTGGAATCCGCAGCGCAGGGAGGCCCAAGCTGTCTGGGCACCCCCCGCTGCAAATTGCAGCCCGCAGCCGCCCCAGAAGATGGCGCGTTCATTGAAGCGCCATCCTCTGGCGCTGAACTCCGCTCTTCCAGTGGCCCTGGTGGCAATGGCTCACTGGGTAATTAAGGGGTTAGGGCCAGCTTTGTATTATCAGCTGGCCCTAAGCCCGAAATTTATGGCGGTCACGCCAATATTAGACATGACCACCATGAATTTCCAGTAATCAATATAAAAAAAAAACACAGAGAAAATTTTTTATTAAAAATAAAACAAAAAAGCCATTAGGGACTCCATCTTTATTTTAAAAATCCTCTTCCGTCCGACGTAGTCCAAAACGCAATCTCAGCTCTGCTACTTCCCTGTCTGTGCTTAGACAGACAGGGATGTAGCAGAGCTGAGAACTGACTAAACAGTCAGGGTTCAGCTCAGGGCATTAGGACCTGAGCTGAACTCTGCTGTCAGCCAGACTCGCTCTGCTCCGGAAATTCCCGAGCAGTGACGCAAGTTAATTTATTCACTGCTCTTGTCACCATTCGGGAATCTCCGGAAACAGAAGCAGAGAGACTCGGGGAGCTAGTCTGCGGCTGAGGCGGCAGCGGCGGCGGAGGCAGGGGTAAGTAGCCGGTTGGGCCGGTGCACCCCCCCTCTCCCCCCTCATCCCCCTTGACCCCCCTTCCCCCCTCCCCCCTTCAATCTTTTTTTTATTTTTTTATTATTCTTTAAAAGCCAGCGGCTTTTTGCTGCTGGCTTTAAAAGAATAACATGGGGATTTGCAGGTTTTTCCTCTGCTGCCAGACCCCTTATAGGGTCCGGCAGCAGAGGAATCGCTGCAATACTCGCCTCCCCATTCATTTACATTGGACTCGCTAGACTCGCAACGAGTAGCGAGTCCTGGACTCAGACTCGTTACAGTCTAGCGAGTCCGAGTAATTTAGGATTCGCCCATCTCTACTTTACACCACAATTACACTTTCTAGGCGGTAGCCCTGGGGACCAGCCCTACTCGTGGAGGGCACAACCTCTCTGCTGCAATCCCCATCATCCCCAGAGGTCCCAACTGCAGCAGTGGCTACCTGTAGCCACAGATCACGGGTGGCGTCATGATTTATTTCTAGAAACTGTTTTCCCTTTTATTGCCTTGCCCGGGACAACGGAGCCGGGTCATGACACCGTGACATCCTGCAGCCCAGACGACGACGACGAGAGGGCCCGGTTCTGAGTACCCCATGGCACTGGTGGGCAACTCACACACACAGGAGACCCTGGCAACAACCACTTTGTCCAGCTGGATAAATTCACCATAAAGAAGGGATCGGGTATTGCATGCAATAGAGACGAATTGTAGCTACACCTGGACATCAGAGGGCCACTTGAACACAGGAAACACCTGTACTGTAGCAATCTACATTAGAAACAAGAAAATGCACAGAGACATCCAATCCATTGTTTTATAAATCTAGTTTTATGGGTATTGTGTAAAAATCTTTCAATAAACATCCCTAAAAAGGGTTGTACCAAGGTACGGTGTAGTGTTCCTTCATATCTGTGGTCATAATATAGATTTAGCGCTGAGCCTTAAACTATACTAAAAATATAATCATAAATTATAACCAAAACTTTACATGCTAATAACTTTGCAATTTAACATGCTCAAACGGCTGAAAGAATAACACAGATTATTATATACCTGTATAAATGTAGCACCAGAAACATGTGAAGTGAAGCACCAGAAACATGGAAACATTGCTTCTGCAGGAGGTGATTGTCCAGTGGTAAACACAATTCATGCAGGAAAGTGGGAGAAAAGAAGGTACAGCTCCTATAATGCTGGCAAAAATGGTGCTCAATAGCAACCAACCTTACAAAACAGTGGATGGCAAATTATAGAGAATGAGAATCTGGTCAGTTCTTGAATATACAAGAATGGTTATGCCACTACTGGACGCATCCAGAAGAGGGCCCCTGTATAAGAACAATGAGTGGGCCTTTTACAGTCTATTAGCTCATCATAATGCACAATTCCACCTGCTTTGGAGGTGATGGTAGGCCTCCTTGCATCTTGGGCCCCTGTGCATTTGCACAGGCTACACCAATGGTGTGTATATCCTTGGTATGTAACAGTTTTAGCTTGTCTGGGATGAGAGGAACAATAATTCCTGCTTTTACAGGTTTTGTGTAAAGTAACATTTAATCTTTAATCCTTAAAAAACTGTATAGAAAATTGAAACTGTTGATTGTTTTTATAGCATTGGGCATATTTTAGAGTTAAGTTATGAGGCACCCTACTAGAGACCAATAGGTACTCTAATTGCCATATAGTGTCTCAATAGAGTGCCATTTTGGGAGCCATACTATGGACCGATAGAGGTCTTCTATATGCTATGTAGAGTCACATTGTGTTTGGTCTTGCATTATTTTTGGTTGTCTGCACTTATTGGAGGCAGGCAGCAGGACTACATGTTGTCTCATCTATGCATATACAGCCGAAAATTATACATTGTGATTCTTTCTGAATCATTACTGTTGTCGCTACCATAAGGACCAGGGGTTACTCAGCTGCCTGGAGGCCTGGTGCATCAGTTCAGAGTGGTGGTCCCCAGGAGCTGTGGAATATTTATAGGGGGGATAGTTCGTGACTCCAGCTGGAGTTCTGACCATAGGTGGCCAGGGGTGCAGTGCGGGCTTCCAAGAGAAGATGGCGAAGCAGTCAGGTGATAGTCTTTCTCCAGCCAGGGCACAGATCCGTTGGAAGGAGTACAGGAGGATGAAACTGTAGTAGATGGTGTGAGACGAGGAGGAGGAGGAGGTTAGTGGTGCAGGTGCATGCAGAAAAGAGCAGACAACACAACAGTCTTTGTGGTTCTTACCCTTTACTTGAAGTAGGTGGTTGATTACAGCCCAGACACGGTACAGTGTAGACCAGGAGCGCAGCCTGGCAAGCAGCCCAGAGGTAACTGGAGTCCACTTTGCTGAGACACAGGGTATATGGCCTTCCAGCTGATTTCCCATTGTTCTGACACTATCCTACCACTTTCCTCTCCTCAGTGTCCATGGAATCTGTTCCCTGCCAGGCAGGTAGCTGCGGGTCCTGTGAGTGATAACTTTGGTCCTCTGACCCTATGATGGCCCAGTAAGCCTCAGGAAGGTCCACAAAGGTAGCAACTGGATATACAGCCTAGTGACCTCCAGCTTCACGACCCGTCTTGAAGATCCCTGGCCGAGTTGGGGGCTGGTTTCCCTCCTTGCAGCTAGGTCACCTGGCCAGTTTTCACAGCTGGCTGCAGATTCGTCTTGCTAGGTCCCTGGCCTATCCCTTCACACTTCCTCTGTGTTTTTGGTTCTGTCCTATTCTGACTAGAGCTCTCCAAATTGCCACCTACCCCTCACCTAACTACTTCGTCCAACCAGAAGTGGGGACTGCCCTAAGGAGGGTCTCTTCCACCCAGCACTCCCTGGCTTGGAGCTCATATGTGTTGGGTGTGTTTTGGGGGTTTCAGCAGTGTGTCCTCCACTTACCTCCAAGCATGATACTACATATTGGATTACATACAATACCAGTTGTGGCAGCCCGGCCGCAAAGGGACCACACTGTCAATGGCCCCATCACTACACACACCTAAATACCATTATGTGGATGTTCAGATGTAAGCCCCGACAGAGCCACTGACCATGGAAGAAAATGTTACTTGAACCCAGAGAATAAATCACAAACCTCAACTCTGCATATGCATTTCTTTGTGGTTAGCAAATTCTCAAGACTAATGAGCATTTTCATCATGCATACTGCAGCCATTGATGTTATTCTACGAATAGATCACCATTGTATTTAGACAGAAAGATTTATTCAACATCTTGAACTTGGTGATTTATCAATGTGCAAATGTCATTTGATTATATCATCAGCTATTCAAGGCTTATTATGAACGTGGTACAACCGCACATATCTATTTTCTAATAATTGATAACAGAATATTTCTTTTGTAGAAATGGTAAAGTAATATGGAATATGCCTTACATTTGTCATCAATCATTCTTTTTTGTCAGATGTTTCAGATAATGCCATCTTCTGTAAACTGATATTACATTTCCATACTAAATCTATTCTTACTCTATAAAGTGTTTTATCTTGTATACGAGCAATATCAGTTTTCAGGTTCTAATGTTTAATTGTGTGGTTTAACTCTATAACTGCTGGTAATCTTGGGCATATATTTGCTTTATGTAATTGTAACATTTAATTTTTTTTTCTTACCCCTTCTTTACCATTGCAATCTCTTCAACCTATCACTAACAACTGGTGTCTTCCCCTCATCCTTAAAACATGCCTTGATCTCACCCATCCTCAAAAAGTACTCACTTGACTCATCCTCTGAGTCTAGCTATAACCCCATATCACTTCTACCATATGCCTCAAAACTACTGAAACAGCATGTGTGGCGCCCCTGTGTCTTGGTCGCCACAGTGATACTGCACCTAATCCACAGGTGTGGTGTCATTGCTCTCAGGTAAGACACGGAGACACACATCTTACACCCAACACCATTCCCAACTCCAGGCCAGAAGATGCAGGGTGGAAGAAACCTCTCTAGAAGGAAGTCCCCATATACTGGCTGGAGGAGAGAGTAGGCTAGA
The DNA here is from genome assembly GCA_033576535.1 of Allobates femoralis. Taxonomy (NCBI): domain Eukaryota; kingdom Metazoa; phylum Chordata; class Amphibia; order Anura; family Aromobatidae; genus Allobates; species Allobates femoralis. The sequence continues at coordinate 474,917,261 of JARQOC010000005.1, forward strand.
AGGGGGTGCGAACACAGGTAGTGAGCAGTCAGTCTGCAGGAGAGGAAGAGTGCGGAGCAGCAAGATGGAGTTCTAGGGGAGGCTAGAGCTGGGGCGGAGTGGGACCAGTGGGTAGGTCACAAAGGAACCCTGGTCCAGAGGCACCCTGAATCTACAACAACCTTTCAGGTCGTTGGTAGAGGGACCAGCTGCATGAAGCGACCGGCCTCAATCTGGTGTGAGACTGTATGTTCAAGCCAGGAAACCGGAGGCTACTGACCTGCACGTGCAGTAGCCAACCCCGTGTACACTCCCAGGCACAGTAACTACACAGGGTCAAGAGGACGTGCTGACTGTCACTCGACAGAACCTGCAGTCACCTGTTTTGGGACTAGTAGCATGCAGGTACAGGGGAAGGAAGGAGGAAAGATTAGTGCACAAAGGGCAGCAGAGGAAGGCATATGAAAGGTGTCTTAGCAGAGTTTTCCTGGACTATGTGAGGGCTGGTCAAGCTTCACACTGGAAGAGCACATTACCCGGCTGGGTTAGCATCAAACGTAGCTGCAAGTAAAGAGACTGGTAAGAATTGAAAATTCCTGTGTCTGTTCACTCCTTCTGCACTCTCCTCTACTAACAATCATCATCATCCTCACAGACACTCACACCAAGCTCTGGGGACCTGCTCCATCCGTGGGGAGTTATACACCTAAGCTGCCACTACACCTATGCCCCAGGGTTCACTACAAGCAGCGATGGTCACCCTGACCAGAATCCAAGGATGGCGGTGTGGCACCCCTCTGGCGGGATGCCACAGGGAGGTACTGCACCCCAAACAGAAGGTGTAGTTCCTCTGTAGATATGGATGAGGAGGAAAATACAGAATTTGCACCCAAAACATGCTCATAGGACACCTTAGCACAGGGGACTGGTATTCAGTAGGTCCCAAGGGGTGGAGCCTAGAAGAGTGGGAAGACGTGAGTGACTGAGTGACAGTTACAGACAGTACCAATAAACTAAAAGAAGGAAGCAAGCGCAGATAGGGTCTTATCTTTTTAACAATCAGCGGCTTAAGAGCCGTAATGAACACTGCTCACCTGGTCTAGTTGTGTGACACACAACCAGTATGAAAAACATGTAATGGCGGCTTCTGCTGGACCCACACCTCCACGTGCTATGTGGTCGAATTCCAGATTTTTCCAGATACAATGTGTCGTCGGTCCGCGCTGTCACAAATAACTCGAATCAAAAGTTCACTCTATACGTTTATTTGGATCCATCCAACGGGTTTCGGAGCCTGCTACGCTCCTTCACTCCCTGATGAAGGAGCATAGCAGGCTCCGAAACGCATTGGATGGATCCAAATAAATGTATAGAGTGAACTTTTGATTCGGGTTATTTGCGACAGTTACAGACAGTAGTCAGTCAGACAGTGACAGAAGAGGAGCACGGACAGACGCAGGGGACCCTGCGGTCATGACAGGAGGGCACCTCTAAGGAGAGAGGTGAACCAGACAATGAAGGGGGACACTCCAGGACTGTTTGGTGCCGGCTGGAGTGTCCAGGTCAGCACCGGTAAACCGGAACCAAGGCAGTTTGTTAACAGTTCATCCCAAACCGCAGAATGGCAGACGGAGGGCCTAAAGTAGGAGCCACAGCACCACAACACTAAATCCCACCTCTATCCCAAAGCAGGTCCAAGACACTAACAAGGGAAAGGACTAAATACCGGTGATGGGAGAAATTGTCTTCTCACCGCTCCTGTCTGTACCGGAAAGGAGTCAGAAGTACCTTTTAGTAACAGACCTGGGGATCAGCGATCGGGCTCTTTAGTGTGGTTGACAAGAGAGCTAAAGCAAAACACAGACCAAGAAAGTTATTGTAGAGACACCTCTGACAAATTCTGGAAAAGCCTCCAAAACCGCGGCTACAACCCCCGGTGAGCCCGACTGTACCGTGTACTCTTATCATCTGGTACCAGTAAAGAACTGTTTGAGCTGATCTGGTGTCTGGCCTCCTTTAATCCATCGCCAGGGAGGCTCCTGCAGCACCACAGAGCCAAGGACTATGACTCCTCTCATCAACCCCGCTGCCCTGAGGTAAAGCTCCGCCTGTGGGGAGCTGTACTACCAAAGCTGCTTCACCATCACCTTAGCGGCAGGCACAAACCACATAGCCAAGAACTTGCCACCTCCTGCTGACCTAAACTCATAAATATTTCTTGGATCTGTACATTCCTTGACCAAGACACTGCAAAAAACTACTGCAACCTGCTACTCTCTGGCATCCCCTCTAGCACTCTTGCACCCCTCCAATCTACCCTATACTATGCTGCCCAACTAATCAACCTGTCTTCCTGCTATTTCCCAGCCTTTCCTTTCTGCCAAGCCCTTCACTGGCTTCCCACTGCCCAGAAACTCTAGTTCAAATCCCTTCCCATGTAACCAGTTACCATGTTACCAGTTAAAACCCTTACCACAGATGTACATCTCTGTGATTTTTCTTGAAGAAGGTTTTTTTTGGTTACCCTGAAACATGTAGAAAATAAAATCACATGATTATTAATTTTTTGATCAAGAAGAATTTTCTTTATATGCCAAGAGTAGTGCGGTCACACTCCCAATTTCTTTGGTCTTTTATATTTTTAAAACCCTTACCATGACATAGAAAGTCATCCACAACCTGTCCCCTCCATAAATCTGTGACATGGTCTCCTGGTGCTTACCTACATGCAACCTGTGATCCTCTCAAGATCTCCTTCTCTATTCCCCTCTTAGCTCTTCTTCCCACAATCGCATACAAGATTTCTCACGTGCATTCCCCATTCTCTTGAACTCTCTGCCCCAACACATCAGACTCTCGCCCACCCTGGAAACCTTCAAAAAGAACCTGAAGACCCACCTATTCTGAGAAGCCTACAACCTGCAGTGAACCTCATTCCACCAACCGCTGCAAAACCAGCTCTATCCTCACCCATTCCTTGCAGAGTGTGAGTCCTCACAGGCAGGATCCTCACTCCTCCTATACCTGTGTCTGCCTTGTATTGCTGATCTTTATTGTACGTACTCGAGACCGGGGAGTACTGTCTCTGGGGGGGTGTGAAGGTGCCGGTCCTGGTCCCATTTTCCGAAATGCGGCAAGTAAAGGGAGCATTTACAGGGGATTTGTTGTGACGCCACCCGGGGTATATAGTCAGTGGGACCACCGCTGCCTTATTCCTGCTGGGGACGGTGACTTAGGGCAGTGTGGATGGTAAGCCCTCCTCGGGTAGAGCTGAGGGTCCCCAGAGCAGGTGTAGTAGTAGTGATGGGATGTAGTGAGGGATGGTCCTTTGTACCATTCACTTACTTTGCTGCTGCAGCTTCTCCAGCCAATGTGTGAGAAAAGCAGTCTCCGCCTCTTCAGGTGGGACTCTGCTGCGACACTAGAAGAAAGCAGTCTCAGGCAATGGTGAGCTTACCGGGTAATTTAGTTAAAGTTCTTTAGCAGCAGTTCACAACAGCTTACAAGTTACAATTCTTTCAGCTCTTTCAAGTTACAACAGTTCTCACACTTTTACACTGCTCTGGGGTAACTGGGTTTATGCAGAGCACAGGCAGCTCCTCTGCGTTGCTTCCCTCTAAAACCTTTCAGGCCCTTGTCTTTCTCTCTGTCTCCTCAGTCACGGGTTTGGTCTGGCCTTCACGGGCTCTTGTGTAATGATTCCCTCTCTGTCAGGGTCATTAGCCCTAGTCTGATGGCTGTGTTCCTAGACCATTGTGGTAGGTAGGCTGCAGGTCATAGAGTTCTTGCCCCACACCAGTATGTCTTGTGATTAGGGTCCTAGAGTATCCCCAGTCACCTCTACAGAGCCGGCTCTCTGGCTGTAACGGCCTAGCCTCTAGTGTCCCAGGTATGGCTGTGGGATCATCAGGCTCCCTGTTTCTTACTGTGGGGTGTCTCTGTTTCTGGCTTCTTTCCCTCACCTCCGGCTTTGGAGCAAGCTTTCTCCCCTAGGAATGTAGCCTCTAGGATTCTGCGTCCTCCAGGGAACCCTTCATCCTGGGAATTCTGTCTCTAACTTATTGTTCTTCTTCTCTCTGACTGTCTCAAACTTCTTCCTCTGCTCTGTGTGTTTTATTGTTGGTCTCTGCACCCACTTGTTCATTGCTGCTCTACGCTCCACCTACACTACTCTTAACCCCTGCTACCTCTTGCCTAACCTAGAGTCGTAGGCGTAGGGTCAGTGTGTGAACCTGTGTGGATGTGTTTTAGTCAACCATCTCTACCTTACCTGGCTGCAGTTCACCCCGGGGCCTCCCCGCTCGCAGGGGCGCCACATCTATGTATGCCCTTTTCACTTGTAAAGCGCCATGAAATAAATGGTGCTATAATAATTAATAATAATAATAATAATACCTGCATTTATTGGGTAGTTGGAATTTTGTGTTGTATTTGTATTGTGGCAGTACCCTAGTCTATGGACATAATTTTGGAAAATGTTGGATGGAATGACTTTTCATTTCCCTTTCATTCTTCAAGTGTATTTTATGTGTTCTTTATGAGTCACTGACCTGCTTCATCATAGATTAGCTGTCATATTGCACAGATGATATGTAATGGTTAGATGAAAGCTAGAAGGTACATTTTACAAGTTATGCCTTGATATTTCTTGTAATAATAACACCAGAAGAACCTAAAGTAATTCAGAAACTGATGAACCTTCAAATTGCAAAGAATGAACAAAAATGACACAAAATTGGCCTGACTATACCTGTAATTTAGCTGGAAAATTACAGGGGTTTTCCGAAATCCTAAAAAATTTGGCTAGAGGGAGAAAATGGTACAAATATTAAAATAACATATAGTGTTAAAGATAATCAGTTCAGATGTGCAATTTAATGGCAGCATGTTATGAAGCAGAAGGAGCTGATACATACGATATGCAAAAAATATACAAAAATACCGCATTCTAGCTCTCAGCGAATTAAATATTCTAATTGCACATCTTTATTTATTACAGAGTGGAATGCGCTGAGAATAATAAAGCAAAAATGATCAATGTAAATTAAAGCTAATATCCCATGGAGGTCTGGATTTGGAATGATACTCATAATCAAATGGAAAATTTAATTACAGGCTCATCCTACTTCAGTGGAAATGTCTCAAGACAAGAAAATGAGGCTTAGTAGTGTGTGTGGTCTCCACATGCTTGTATGACCTCCCTACAATGCCTGGGTATGCTCTTGATGAGGCAGCGGATGTTCTCCAGTGGGATTTTCTCCCAGACCTGGATTAAAGCATCAGTCAACTCCTCGACAGTCTGTGATGCAACGTGGCATTGGTGGATGGAACAAGACATGATGTCCCAGATGTGCTCAATTCGATCCAGGTGTGAGGAATGGGCAGGCCAGTCCATAGCATCAATGACTTCATCATGCAGGAACTGCTGACACACTTCACCCATATGAGGCCAAGCATTTTCATGCATCAGAAAGAACCCAAGGCCCATTGCACCTGCATATGGTCTCACAGTGGGTCAGAGAATCTCATCTAGCTAGCATATGGATGGCTGTGTGGCCCTCCAAAGACATGCCTACTCACACCATTATTGACCCTCTGCCAAACCAATCATGGTGGTGTATGCTGGAGGCAGCAGAACGTTCTCCATGGCATCTCCAGACTCTGTCATGTCTGTCACATGTGCTCAGTGTGAACCTGCTCTCATCTGTGAGGAGCAGAGGGCGCCAATGTCGAATCTACCAATCTTGGTATTCTCTGGCAAACTCAAATCGGTATACACCAGGGGTCTCAAACTCCAGGCCTTGAGGGCCACACACAGTGCAGGTTTTCAGGATTTTCTTAGCATTTGACTATTAGTGATGATGATTTCAACTTCAAAATCCTGAAAACATGACCTGTGTGTGGCCCTTGAGGCCTGGAGTTTGAGACCCCTGGTCTACACAGTGTCGGGCTGTAAGCCAACACCCACTTGTGGATGCTGGATCCTCATACCATCCTTATGGAGTCTGTTTCTGAGAGTTTGAGCAGACACATGGATATTAGTGGCTGCTGGAGGTCTTTTTGCAGGGCTCTGTCACAGCTCATCCTGTTCCTTCTTGCACAAAGGAGGAGGTAGCGGTCCTGCTGCTGGGTTTTTGCCCTCTTATGGTCCATCCACCTCTACTGGTGTACTGGCCTGTCTCGTGGTATCTGCTCCATGCTTTTGACACTGTGCTAACACAGACACAGCTACCCTTTTTGCCACAGTTCACATTGATGTGCCATCCTGGATGAGCTGCACTGCCTGAGCAATTTCTGTGGGTTGTAAATACTGCCCTATGCTACATCTAGGGATGAGAGCAATGACAAAATAAAAAAGTGACCAAAACAACAGCTAAAAATGAGGAAATCAGAGGAGTGGTCTGTGGTCACCACCTGCAGAACTACTCCTTTATAGGGGTGACTTGCTAATTGCTCATCATTCTACTTATTGTTTACAACAGCAGGAGAAATTGATTCACAATCAGTATTGCTTCTTTACTGCACAGGTTGATATCACTGAAGTGTGATTGACTTGGAGTTACATTGTGTTGTTTAAGTGTTACCTTTACATAACTTTGTGGGTAAAGAAATAATTTGGAATTTACTCATTTATATTCATTACTCTTTGTGTCTTAGACTAGGGTCACACCAGTGCTACGCCTACGTTCAGGGGGGTTCCATTTAAAAAATAGAATTTGGCAGCATTAACGCAGTGTTACCATAATGGTAATGTTGCCTTAATGCTGCCAATTCATTTCTATGGGTAACGGAACCCCAAGCGCAGATTAAATGCCAGCATCTAAGTGCCGGAGTTTGAAACCTTGCGCTGTTTCCAAGCGCATCACATGAAGCATCACATGACCTGGCCTCCTGCAACTTCGCTCCAGAACCGCAACTCCCCCCTTAGTAAACAATTGTGGGTTCAGAATGGGGGCCACGTAGCAGAGTAAGGGCAATGTACAGGGTGGGAGATCCGATAGACAAGGATGGGGGTCATGTAAACAAGGTTGGGGATCATATATACAAGAATAGGAGATCATACATACCACAATGGGGTACATATATACCAGGATGGGAGACATATACACTAAGATGGGGACATATATACCATAATGGGGGACATACAGTATATACTATGATGGGGGACATATATACCAGGATGGGGCCAAATATACTCATTGATAAGACAGACCTCATTTAACATAAAAAAAATATTACTTTTCTCTTTTCCTTCAACAAATTTGGGGTACTACTAATAATCCGGAGTGTCTTATAAAATGAAAAATAAGGTATATGTATTATGTATCAATAAACCTGCATGTAGTATGTAGTCCACGGAGTTCCTATACACACTTTCTATTTTTCTTATGTCTCTTGATTATTACTTTATGTGTTATTGGGTTAAGTCTTCTCGGGTGGTGCCAATCTTCTCTTCTTTAGCATTATGAGCCAGGAATCATTGCTATACTTTGTATTCATAGCTGGATAAACTAACGAACTTGTAATAAATATTCAATAAGAGTCTAGGAATCCAAACAACTTTACATTACGGTGTAGTTTTTAAGATTATTTGCTTTTCAAATATGTTGAAAATGCCAATAATGACCAGTAAAAAAAATCAGGAGCTTATGTCTTTCATTTACCTTTATAAGATTTTTTTTTTTATAAATTGATTTTTATTTTTCAAATATATAGAAGGCAAAATCATTGAAGGGAAACTTCATTTATTAAGGGTCAGACTGATAACAATATGACATGCCACATTGAGATGTTTAAATTGTATCTGTCATTTCTGGTGCCTTTTCAGTATAATCTGTCATTTGGGGACTTAAATATTTATTGATGACCCTTATATGATTTGTACTCAACATTTTTCACCAGGTTTCTCCTTTGTAGGCTCCATATGTAATTTTCAGTTACCTCTGACCTAGTGGGTAAAGAGTAGTTTTCTCTGATACATTACACACAAAGACATGAGGGATGTTTGCTCTTGTGTGTCTATGTAACAGATGTTCAGAAGCGGTATGGAAGATTTTATACAGCAGTACAGAGCAGTGTGGCTGTGATTCCAGCTCTCAGCAGAAGTAAATCGCTAAAAAGCAGTAACAATGTCTTTGTGTGTTTCTTCCCCCTTATCTCACATTTTTCCTCTTGCTCCCTCCTTCACTCTGCATATACTTCAATTTGTAGCTGTTTTCTGAACCCTTCGTTGGGTATCTGGCAGCTTATCATGTCTTCAGCAAGATGAATATTGGCTGAATTTCCAAGTTGAGTAACAGATGGAAGAGTTAGGAAGAAATAGACTAAACAGACGTAAAAATAAATAGTCCCAAATAACTATCTTGTGGGGTGGTGGGTAGGGGAGAGGGGCAAAGGGAAATACAGTTCCATTGCTCAGATATTGTATGGCGCCTTTAAATATTAAGTAACATATGACACCACATTATTTTAGCCTTTTTAGGATTTTTTTATTTTTAGAAAAAATAGCATAATCTGTTTCTTGCACCATTTTGCCATTATCTAGCAAAACCACTGATTATATTAAAGGAATATAATGCCTTTATCTTCATTTGTAAAAAAAAAAATAAACAAAAAAAAGTAAAACCCTGGTGAGTTACTGCTATGATGGGCAATCTTAAGTCATTGAAGAAGGGTAGTACCTCCAGCAGCCGCAAAAAAGTATTGTCCAAGGTTAAAAGTTCACATTTATTTCAATCATTAAAAATATGAAAAAGGCAGAGACACAGGGTCTTCATGTTTTGCACTAAAAAGCTCTTAGTCCTGACTTTTGTTTTAGCTTGAAGCATTATAACCCGATGTCTCTATCTTTTCCATGTTTCTTATTTATAATTGTTTTTAATGATTGAAAAATATAAGTCTTTTTACTTTACAAAGTCTCAGAGTTACAAAGACATTACTTTTTTGGGGGCTGCTGGAGTCCGCATTTACCCAGGAGCCGGTCTGGAGCTTCCTTGCACTGCACCCAAATCGCGGCATTTTCCTAAATCGGTGAGCTGATGTTAATTTTTCTTCTTTTATCCTTTGTAAACCCAAATCCTCTCTATGGCAAGTACTTCTGCTAACTTTGCTCATTTTGGTGACATCAAGAATGTGGAGCACATGGAACATTAAGGGATTATTCTTAAAGGTGTAGTTAGCATGCCATTAAAGTGCCTCCTGTACAGAGTCATTAACAAAGCAACCTGCTCACCAGTAGGGACGTTCAATTCATTAGTGCAGCCACTTCGGGGATGTATGACAGTTGCAATGTTTTAAGTAAAGAAAATAAAGCCGCAGATGTTTACAAGATAGAACAAGAGCTTCATTCTAGAAATAAGCTAAAGATATTAAGGGGCAGGAAGAAGGCAACTGGGCAAGTCTGATATGTATAGGCTACTGCAGACCTATCTGAAAAGTATTGGAATTTTGCTAAAAGAGCAATTTAGCTTTTACTAAACTCCACAACATTGCCCTGTAAATGTAATCTAACCTGACCTGTTTTTCTTTTTTGCTCAGTTCTGTTTGTCATAATCCATCCGAATAGCTCTAATCCAGTAGCGTAGCTAGCGGGGGGGGCAGGGGGTGCGAGCGCCCCGGGCCCCCCCGACATGAGGGGCCCATTGTCCGCCCCTGGGGGGCCCCGTGCCCCATGCTGGCAGCCGGCCGCCCCTGCCGGCCGGAGAGGAGGGAGGACGGGACATCCTGTCTTGCAGCTCTGCCCGCCCCTCCACACCTCCTCCTTACAGCAAACGCACACGGCGGCCGCGGTGAGTGTGCAACGGCCCTTCCCTGGTCCTTCAACAAGAGGTGTGTGAGAGAGGGGTGCAGAGGGTGCCAGGCTGTACACGGGGATGAAGGATACAGGGAGGCTGGAGGATGGAACTGCAGGGGGACAGAGGATGGAATCTGCAGGGGACAGAGGATGGAATCTGCAGGGGACAGACAGAGGATGGGATCTGCAGGGGGACAGAGGATGGAATCTGCAGGGGACAGAGGATGGAATCTGCAGGGGACAGAGGATGGGATCTGCAGGGGACAGAGGATGGGATCTGCAGGGGACAGAGGATGGGATCTGCAGGGGGACAGAAGATGGAATCTGCAGGGGACAGAGGATGGAATCTGCAGGGGACAGAGGATGGAATCTGCAGGGGACAGAGGATGGAATCTGCAGGGGACAGAGGATAGAATCTGCAGGGGACAGAGGATAGAATCTGCAGGGGACAGAGGATGGACTCTGCAGGGGACAGAGGATGGAATCTGCAAGGGACAGAGGATGGGATCTGCAGGGGACAGAGGATGGAAACTGCAGGGGGACAGAGGATGGAATCTGCAGGGGACAGCTGGTCCACTACTGCACATGACAGGCTGTACAGACATGGTGGGTGCATGCACACTCACGCCACCGCATGTTTTTGCTCCTTGTCATGTGCCGTAGCTGACTGGGTGTCCAAAGGCCAAACATGGCGATTGCATGTGCATTAACAAAGTGTGTGACATGATGATGTGGGCAGGCTTTGGGGCAGAGCAGCAACAGCAGAGGAGGACCCATCACTTGGGTGTGCCAATATGGCATCCACAAATTTGTTTGTATTTCAAATGAACAAGCAGGTGACGATCAGCTGGCCACAGCTGGCCAATCAGGTGGCGTTTTATTAAAGAAATCTGGACACAAAGGCAATTATGAAAATAGATGTTCACCTGCAGCTCCGGGCAGTATATGACTGAGAGCATTATATAAGAATTTCTGCAGCAGTCAGCTGCGGGCCGTATATGAGTGATAGGCTAGGGTCACATTTGTTAATCAAATTGCGTTCACCGCATCCAGATCCGGATGCGGTGAACGCAATTAGCTTTGCACACATATTTCATGTAAAATGTGTGGCTGAAGCCGCTGTCCGGTAACCAGATTGCTTCGGATGTGTAATCCGGAGCAATCCGGTTACCATACAGTTTACTCATCCCTGCTGCTGCAGGGATGAGCAAAGTGTTAACAGTGTAAAAAAGTCTAAAATAATTATAATAATCGTACCATCATGTCACTAGGGGGTGCCCACCCCCCCCTAGAGACATGCTGCCTACTCAAGTGGGCATGTAATGTGTTAATAACTCCTGTACAGTAAGCCGGCTCCTGTCGGCTCTGTACAATTTTCTGAATGAAGCCGCGGCTCCACTGACAGCTGTGCGCATACTATACGTAATGTATGTATAGTATGTGCTCTGTCCGAGGTCCTGTAGGATTTTACATTAGATCTATGGGCAGCGCAGCGCCACAACAGAGAGGGGATGGGGCGAGGAAGTAGTGTGTGAGTGGGAGATGCTAAATGTTGGAAAGCTAGAAGGAGATGCAGGAGAGGGCAAGATCAGTGATACCAATGGAAGAGAGGTCTGTAATAGGAGGCAGTGATCAACTGTGTTGAATGCAGAGGACAGGTCTAGAAGGAGGAGGATGGAGAAGTGTCTGTTAGCTTTGGCGGTAAATAGGTCATTAGAAATTTTAGTTAAAGCGGTTTCGGTGAAATGGTGGCGGCAAAAGCCAGATTGAAGGTTGTCAAAGAGAGAGTTAGGCTAGGGTTACACTTGCATCAGCCCTTGTGGCTGACGAAAGCGCTAAAAACTTAGAACTGTTCCCTGCAGCGCATAGAGTTAACGCTATGCACTGCAGGAGAACGCTGCCCCTAGTTACCCAATATTTACGTTCCCAACCAGTCACATACAAATTTGCTGGGAGTGCGCTTTAGCAGAGTGCACAGGAAACGTTGCAGACATTTCCTGTGCGCTGTAATAAAGCGCACTCCCATCAGCTTTGTGTGTGGCTGGTTGGGAAGGTAAAGATCGGGTAACTAGGTGCAGCATTCTCCCTCAGCACATAGAGTTAATGCTATGTGCTGTAGAGAAACGCTCTATGTTTTTAGTGTTTACGTTAGCCGCAAGGGCTGACGCAAGTGTGACCATTGTCTTAGATAAGAGGTGGAATGAGAGTACAGTGTGGATATGCTTTTCAAGAAGTTTTGACATGCTTTTCGAGAATTTTCCTCGAGAAGGAGCAGGGATATGGGCCAGTAGCTGGATGTAGAGGTCGGGTCAAGGGATGGTTTCTTTAAGATAAGTGTAATTGTTGAGTGTTTGAAAGCGGAAGGAAAGGTACCGAGGTTATTGATAATTTGAAGAGGTAGGTTAGGGCTGGGAAAAGTGTGGTGGTGAGGTTGGGGAGGAAGTGGGATGGGGTCCAATGCACAAGTGGTGAGGTGTTCAAGTTCTCCTTCAGTGATGGAAGGGAGGAGGGATAGTGGGGGAGGAAAGTGGTTTGGTATACATAGAGATTGGGATGCTTGGGCAGCAAAGACTTGTCTGATCTGATCAATCTTGTTGGTGAAGTGTGTTGCAAAGTCTTCTGCAGAGATACAAGAAGTAGGAGGAGGCAGTGGGGGTAGAGGAGGGAGTTAAGTATGTTGAATAACTGCCTGGGGTTGTCGAACAAAGAGGATATGAGGCAGGGGCGGACCTACCGTGGTGCAACTGGTGCAGTGGCACCAGGGCCCCGACAGGTTAGGGGGCCCCGACAGGTTAGGGGGCCCCCCCTCAAGGCACGGAGAATAAGCCGACATGCTGCCGGCCACGCCTCTTCTAGCTGCCGGCCACGCCCCCTCACAGCAGCTCAGGAGCGAGGACAGAGCCCCAATCACAGTGCAGAGAGTGAGTCATGTGACCTCTCCTGCACTGTGGACCTCACTCAACCAATCCTGGCAATGCGCGCGGGCCTCTGAAATTCTCTCCACATGGCTGATGGCTGTTCAGCATCATCAGCAGCAGATGAGGGGACACAGCTCTGCACAAGGACCCAGGTACAAGGAAAGGGACCAAAGACAGGGCACAGGCTGAGGACAGACCCCGGGGGGGGGGGGGGTTTGGTGCTCTGTACACTGCTTTTATGCTTTTACAGGACCTGTGATGACGTCACATTGAGGGGAGGAGTCAGTGGTCACATGATCAGCTCCTCAGTGTATGCAGGACTCTGCTGTGCTGGTTGTCATGGTGCTGGATGAGCTGAAGTTTATGTCAGGAGGGATTTACAGTGTGGATGTAGCAGAGCCGAGTGTATACGTGGTGTACGGAGCGGAGCCGAGTGTGTACAAGATGTACGGAGCAGAGCCGAGTGTGTACGAGGTGTACGTAGCGGAGCCGAGTGTGTACGAGGTGTACGGAGCAGAGCCGAGTGTGTACGAGGTGTACGGAGCAGAGCCGAGTGTGTACGAGGTGTACGGAGCAGAGCCGAGTGTGTACGAGGTGTACGGAGCAGAGCCGAGTGTGTACGAGGTGTACGGAGCGGAGCCGAGTGTGTACGAGGTGTACGGAGCGGAGCCGAGTGTATGAGGTGTACGGAGCGGAGCCGAGTGTGTGCGAGGTGTATGGAGCAGAGCCGAGTGTGTACGAGGTGTACGGAGCAGAGCCGAGTGTGTACGAGGTGTACGGAGCGGAGCCGAGTGTGTGCGAGGTGTACGGAGCGGAGCCGAGTGTGTGCGAGGTGTACGGAGCGGAGCCGAGTGTATGAGGTGTACGGAGCGGAGCCGAGTGTATGAGGTGTACGGAGCGGAGCCGAGTGTGTACGAGGTGTACGGAGCAGAGCCGAGTGTGTACGAGGTGTACGGAGCAGAGCCGAGTGTGTACGAGGTGTACGGAGCAGAGCCGAGTGTGTACGAGGTGTACGGAGCAGAGCCGAGTGTGTACGAGGTGTACGGAGCTGAGCCGAGTGTATGAGGTGTATGGAGCAGAGCCGAGTATGTACGAGGTGTACGGAGCGGAGCCACGTGTGTGCAGAGCCGCGTGAGTATGAGGCAGGGCCACATGTGCGGGACATATGGAGTAAAGCCGCGTGTGCATAAGGTGGATGGAGTGGAGCCGCATATGCTGGGTCGTCCTGTAGAGGAGCCGCATGTGTACGGAGCGGAGGCGTGTGCACAGGGCATGTGGAGCGGAGCCGCGTGTCTACAAGGCATTTGGAGCGGAGCCACGTGCGTACAAGGTGTGTGTGCGCCAGTGGTAGTTCCCCGCGGATGCCGCTCCCGTTCCTATAGTCCCGGCTGCCTCTGCCGGCAGCATTCTTCACTCGAGTCCTGGCTGAGCTGTCTGCTTTTTGCAGCTCAGCATGGTGGGGCACGATGATGTCATCACTGAGTGCCGCTGTGCTGATACGTGCAGAGCGGAGCAGCAAGAAGAGAGGTGAGTATTTACTTTTTTTTTTTTTAACCCGTGAATACAGTGATGGGAGACTATGTAATGTGCAATATAACATAGGAGGAGTATGGGGTGCAATATACTATATGGAGGAATATGAGGGCCCATTATACTATATGGAGGACTATGCAGGTGTATTATAATATATGGAGGGTCGTGGAATGCATTATAATATATGGAGGACTATGGATGATGTATTAAAATATATATAGCCAATTATATAATATGGAAGCCATTTTAATATATCTGGAGGGCTCTGTGGGGGCATGATAATATTTGGAGGGGTGTGAGGAAGCCTTTATACTTTATGCAGGGCTCTTTGAGGGTTGCGTTGCGTTGTAAATAAATATTACAATCTATATGTTTACATTACTTTGTTGCCACTATGAGGGGCGGGGGGGGGCCCCCAAAAAATTTCTTGCACCGGGGCCCACTACAGTCTGGGTCCGCCCCTGATATGAGGGTAATGAAGTAAGCCTGTTTTGTGGAGGTGAATGCTGACTTGAATGCGATAATTGCTTGTTTGAATTCTGTGTAGTCTTCTTGTGAATGTGTTTTCTTCCAGCGCCGCTCTGCAATGCTAGATGCTTGTTGCTGATTTTAGTGGTGTGTGCTAGAGTTTGATTGAGTCTGTTGATTTATTGTGTTCTGCCATGAACAAGAGGGGCAACTGCATCAATAGCTGATGTGAGTGCAAAATTGTAGAAAGTGGTGGCGTTATCTTTGTCATGGAGTGAGGATATGGAGGATAGTGGTAGAATAGAGTCTGAGATTATGTGAGTGTCAAGATGTGTGAGGTTTCTGTGAGGGTGTGCGAGTTGGTGGACATGGATGGCAGGTGAGGAGGACAAGGATGAGGAAGTAAATAGATGGTGGTCAGAGATAGGTAGAGGGGAGGTTGTGGGGGTAGTTTAGTAGCCAAAGTGGGTGAAAATAAGGGCTAGTGTATGTCTGTCTGTATGGGTGGCTGTAGAGGACCATTGAGTGAGGCCAAAGGATGAAGTAAGTGACAGGAGTTTGGAGGCTGCTGACTGGCTGGTATCAATGGGGATGTTTAAGTAATCCATGATGATGGTGGGAATGTCAGCAGAGAGAAAGTGAAGAAGCCAGATGGAGAATTGGTCGATAGGACAATCATGCATCCTCTTGCTTTATTACAACCTGCATCAGTCAATGGTGCAAATTGGGTCAGAGTTTCACATTTTTTTGCCGATGTACATACTTATGCCCAAAAAAAATGACAAAAGTATTCTAGGATGCAAATATAGCTAATGATCCTACTCTAACAAGTTATATGCTAAGATCTGTATATGAAAAAAAAGTCTTAGTAGATCTTGCCCAATGTTGTTATAGGCTGGGCAAAATTCTTCATGAGATTAATTGACGTAAAGCCATGTACAGCCTCAAAACACGTTTGGTGGTGCCATTCTTTGTTTGTGGGAACAATATTTTGACAGATATATTTCCCATTCATTTTCTTAACCTGGAATGCCCCTGATCCTTCAACAAGATTATTCATTGCCCAATTTATAATAACGAAGATTGGCACAGAAGTTCTGGGTAACACACCACAACTGGTGACATTTAATTACCTATTGAGTCCAGTAAGTAGACAACCAGGAGCCTGAATAATATTATCAGTAAATTTCCGTGTGGATTATTATTATTTACTATTATAACACCATTTATTCCATGGCGGTTTACATGTGAAAAGGGGCATACATAGACAAGTACAATAAACATGAGCAATACAAAGCACACACAGGTACAGGAGGAGAGTGGACCCTACCCATGAGGGCTCACAGTTTACAGGGGATGTGTAAGGATACAGTAGGTGGGGAGAGAGGACCCTGCCTACGAGGGCTCACAGTCTACAAGGGATGGGTGAAAATTCAGTAAGAGAAGGTAGACCTGGTAATGTGGTGGTTTAGTAGACTGACACTCACTACAGGTTGTAGGCTTGTCAGAAGAGGTGAGTCTTCAAGTTCCTTTTGAAGATTTCCACAATAGGCGAGAGTCTGATGTGTTGGGGCTGAGAGTTCCAGAGTATGGGGGATGCACAGGAGAAGTCTTGTATGTGGTTGTGGGAAGCAGAGATAAGAGGGGAATAGAGAAGTAGATCTTGAGAGGATCGCAAGTTGGGTGTAGGTAGGTACCAGGAGACCATGCCACAGATGTATATATGGAGGGGACAGGTTGTGGATGCCTTTGTTTGTCATGGTTAGGGTTTTCCTGTAAAGTATTCCATATATTAAAGTTATAAACATTATAGATTCAAATGGTGTGACTGGAGATTTTAGGGCGCAAATGTTTCATTTTAAGAGTTACATGTCCATATACTTTAATGGTACCTTTACACGCCGCCACCACGGGTAGCAACAGGTAGGCACCGCACGTACACACGCGCGTTTTCAACGATTGCTAACGGTACCTGATGCCGCAAATACACGCCGCCACAAGGTGCTCCACAGAAGGTATTTTCGTTCCCTGGAAGTGCCGACGGGTGCCGCAGGTTACCTTCTGTGGAGCACCTTCCCTGATTTACACGCCGCTACAACAAGGGATTATGGGCGAACATATTGTGCGCCGTAACTACATAGGTGTGACAGAGTAGTGTATTACGCGACGCTCGTACGGTGATTGGACAATGCAATAACATCATGATTGGCCAGCCAGCGCAGGGAGGCTGCCTAATACATGATGCTATAGCAAATGTGTATTGTGACTGGTCAGCTCATTAAATATGCCGCCCAGTGCAGGGACAGCCAATGGGTACACAGTAGTCCCCACCAATGATAGCTGATGGGGCGTGGTATACATGACGCTGTAGCACGCCCCAGGTAACTCAAATACCGTGCCTGTGCCCCGATTACACGCCACCACCATAGGAGTTATGCCTGCTTGTTTTTCTTTAAAATTCGAACCATCAATATATATATTTTTGGCATTGCCAAATCAATACCAATCTGCACACAACCCTGTGTGCAGGGATTTAGGGCCTATCGCTATTTATTACACTAACAACCACCAAACAAACGATATTACAGCCCGGATTAATGAAAAAGTGATCATTTTATTAATTAAAGGGAACACAGAGGAGAGGAGAGGGGTCATAATGTAACAGGACACAATACATCATAAGGGTTGTAAGCATTCAAATTTACATAAGTAGAATTAATTCTACTACAATTATAGGTATAACTTATGTGGCCCAATTGGTGATGTATTTAGAACAGCATCTAAAGTGCTATAGTGCAGTATTCAGTTTATATCCTGATAAAGTTTACTACAGATTGTAGTCTGTCACTATATAATATCAATAGACATAAATCCATATCAATTGATATACCACCATAGCAATTAGCATTGCTCCACATAATGGTTGATAATTAATTGCTATACCTAGTAGTACATGTAACTAGTGCATATTTAGTTTATGGTCAGTATTGTCATACTTAATGGACCCAGCCATCCCCTTATGCAGTACCACAGGTACAATAACAGGATACAAGCAGTTTAGCCAAAACTAGTGTAGAAACTGTGTAACACAGGTTTGAATCGAATCAGCAGGGGTATATATCTAGCCTGTATGGCAGCACTAAGGGTAGATATAAACCAGGTATATATAACAAGATCCAATAATATACCAATCAGATAATTTACTCCACGCATGGCAATTCAATCAGAACCACCATGTGTTCAGGTATATGAAGGTTATATAATTAGATCGCCACCAGCTGATATCATATACAGATGACACGCATGGGTCCAATGAGCTAAGATATAACTAGATATATGGCAGTACTAGCGATAAATCATAAACCACTAAACATATGCACGGCCGTTAGAACCATTAAGGCAGCCACCTTGTTACATGCAAAAGTTAACAACCCAAAAGGAGAGGACACATTACCTCAGCGTCGCTGTCAGATTTGCGAACCAGCCCGACACGTGTTTCGGCGAAACACGTGTCGGGCTGGTTCGCAAATCTGACAGCGACGCTGAGGTAATGTGTCCTCTCCTTTTGGGTTGTTAACTTTTGCATGTAACAAGGTGGCTGCCTTAATGGTTCTAACGGCCGTGCATATGTTTAGTGGTTTATGATCTATCGCTAGTACTGCCATATATCTAGTTATATCTTAGCTCATTGGACCCATGCGTGTCATCTGTATATGATATCAGCTGGTGGCGATCTAATTATATAACCTTCATATACCTGAACACATGGTGGTTCTGATTGAATTGCCATGCGTGGAGTAAATTATCTGATTGGTATATTATTGGATCTTGTTATATATACCTGGTTTATATCTACCCTTAGTGCTGCCATACAGGCTAGATATATACCCCTGCTGATTCGATTCAAACCTGTGTTACACAGTTTCTACACTAGTTTTGGCTAAACTGCTTGTATCCTGTTATTGTACCTGTGGTACTGCATAAGGGGATGGCTGGGTCCATTAAGTATGACAATACTGACCATAAACTAAATATGCACTAGTTACATGTACTACTAGGTATAGCAATTAATTATCAACCATTATGTGGAGCAATGCTAATTGCTATGGTGGTATATCTAATTGATATGGATTTATGTCTATTGATATTATATAGTGACAGACTACAATCTGTAGTAAACTTTATCAGGATATAAACTGAATACTGCACTATAGCACTTTAGATGCTGTTCTAAATACATCACCAATTGGGCCACATAAGTTATACCTATAATTGTAGTAGAATTAATTCTACTTATGTAAATTTGAATGCTTACAACCCTTATGATGTATTGTGTCCTGTTACATTATGACCCCTCTCCTCTCCTCTGTGTTCCCTTTAATTAATAAAATGATCACTTTTTCATTAATCCGGGCTGTAATATCGTTTGTTTGGTGGTTGTTACTGCTTGTTTTTCTGCACGGCTGAGAGACAGGTATCCAAAGAGACAGGAAGGTACAACCTGAATTACAAGCCGCCACTTTGCGGTGTTTTGAAGGTAAAAGGTACAATTGTCTCCGACACCTGCCGGTTTCTACCTCTCGGTAGCGGCGTGTAAAGGTACCATTAGTGCCACCATCCATAGAGCTATTATTTCCTTGTGAAAACTTGGGCTGGTGATATACAGTATTTTCCCTTCTGCTGATAACCATATATCAATCAGTAGGTCATGTTCACAAGAATCACTCTTCCCTTCCGCTCTTTGATGTCCACATGCCTTGATAGAACACATGAACAAGATCTTGTCTAGGTGTCTACCAATACTTATGTGTTAACAAACAGATGGACTGAACTGCTGTAGAAATCCATTAGAAGACAGTCTTCAATGACATTATAATAACCCAATAACACAACAGAAAACCATCATCCTAAACAAAAAACAGAACATGTTTGTTCGCCAAAACAAGATACAAAACTTATCCTTTTAATGAACTCAGCACACAGATTTAATTGCATTAAATTTACAAAGAACAGAATGTGACAATACAGAAAATTGCTTCTGAGTTCATTCCAGTGCCTGGAGGCATACTTGTATCTCCTTAAACTTGAGAAGCCGTATGATTGTGTTCAGTCCTGAGTATCTGTCACTCTGAAATTCACTCCCAGTGAAAATGCTCTAATCATATCAGGCAATAGACACTTTAATAAACATTTCACAAACACTCTAAAGATTGTCATCAGTACTGAAACGTTGTTATTGATTTATCACAAGAACTTCAGATATTATATTCCAGCTGGTTCATTGCGGTGTCTTTTAAATGTATAAGAAAGTTATTGGGGTTATCCGAGACTACTACATTCATGGCTTATCCATAAGAGAGACCATCAATATCTGATCAGTGAACGTTCGACACCTGGTACCCTCACCTATCAGCTATTTCCATTGCCAGAGACAGCCGAATGTGCTCATTTGCGTAGCACAAATACTCAACTGCATCAATTGAATGCTGGCTATGGCATGTACTGCACATCCACCCCCAATTCAAATGAATATGGGACACATAAGCAGAACCTGTTTGTGGCCACTATGCAGTTGACAGAGCTGTGCAGTTCTGCTCCACAACTGAACACATTCAACCACTGCTGGCATCAGAAACAGCTTATTTGGAGGCATATCTAGGGGGTCCAGCAGGGCATCTGCTCATAGTGCAGCAGGAAGAGAAGTGTCATCAGACTTCCTAATGCCATGATCTGAGGAGTCTCCCTGATGCCTACATTTGTCGTGCCACCCACAACTCGGAGCTGGCTTTTCTCTGACCCTGCTGTCAACCTGACAGCAGGATTAGTGACAATGCAAAATGCTGTCTCCCTGTGCCGAAATGTATTCACATCTGTCTGATGCAAGTACAATTGAAGCCCTGACCACGGGTACTTCTGGGTCAGGGCGATGTCAGCAGCGTAATCAGGTCAGCTGATCACATTGCTCGCATCACTCGATGGCCCTGCAGAGGTATGATGTTGGTACTAAGTACTCAGTGGAGCTGTAGACAACGAAGAGTTAGTATAATTAGGGGCAGAGAGGAAGTTTTGAATGATGGGTGTGAGCACAATATGTGAACATAGAGACATTTTGGAAACACACTATGAGAAGCAAAGGAAAAGTTAAGTAGAATGTGTATGAGGAAACTGAAACTTTATGAGTGGAGGATGGATGCAAAGTAGGGGAGCAGTATGATGAAGATTTGATGGATTTATATGGGCACAATATGGGGAGATGGAGAAATTTAAGGTCACATTATGTGAAGCATTGGGGAAAAAAGTAGGATATGTATAAGGAAACAATATGAGAGGTAGATGGGACAGACATAATAGAAAGAGCAGAGGGGGGGAAATTTAAGGACACAGCATGAAGAGCAAGTGTGAGATGGGAGTATATGTATGAGGAAACAGTATAAATGGGGGATGGATGCAGTCAGTATGAGGAGTGAAGGGGGATAGGGTAGACAGAGTGAGGGGGGATGAGTACAGCCATAGTATGAAGAGTAAGGCAGGATTGTTGTGGACAGTGTGGGGAGTGAGAGGGTGAAATGGGTGCAGACAAAGTATGGGGAGTGAGAAGGGATGGGTGTAGACAGTATAAGGAGTGAGAGGGATGGGTATGGACATAGTATGTAGAGTGATGGGAGGATGAGTGCAGACACAGTATGAGGAGTGAGGGCGATATGGGTGCGGACAGTGGGGAGTGAGGGGGTGGGATGCATCCAGACAAAGTATGGGGAGTGAGAGGAGATAAGCGCAGACACAGTATGAGGAGTGAGGGATGGGTGCGGACAGTAGGGAGTGAGAGGGTGGGATAGGTGCAGACACTATATGTGAAGTGAGGAGGAATGGGTGTAGACATAGTATGGAAAGTTAGAGGGATGGCTGCAAACACTGTATAGGGAGCAAGGGGGATGAGTGGAGAGGCAAGGAGGAATTAGCATGGAATAAAAAAATTTGAGGTGGCAGAGAATAGAGAGTGGGTAGTGTGGGTGTGGGAGCAGTATGGAAAAGGAGCTGCATGGGAGGACAGAGTGAGCCACAGCAAGAATGGGACAGTATAGCAAGGAGGGGGAGTGTGAGGAGAGGTAACAGAATTAAGACTGGACAGTGTAAGGGGACACAGTCTAGAGGACAGTGTGAAGAGGGGGCAGTTTGGAGAGCAAGTACCATTAGAGGGACAGTGTGTGCATCATATTTTGTGGAGGGAACACAGTGAAGAGCAATTATTTATTCAGGAGCGCAATGTAGGGCAGATTTTTATTATTATTATTAATAGTAATATTAATAATAAATAATATTTTTAGTTAGAAGCATTATAATCATTCTACTCTTTTTAAGGGTATTGTGCTAGGATGTGCTGCACCAGTCCAGAGAAGATGGAAGTTTACAGATGATCTGTGGATGTTGTGCTGTCTGACAAGTTAAGGGTTACTACGTTTATATTAATGTTAGGTTACTCTGTGACTGCAGACTTCTGAATTCTCACAGTGCGTACACTGTCAGGGTTCTCTGGTGCCAGTGGTGAAAGTTTAATGTCACGTAACCGCAAGTATGCGACTTACATAAATTCATTCATGTGCCAACTAGACATAAGAGACCTAGATCAATGAAAATGAATTGAATGAGGCCAGACATGTCTAGTTGGAATGTGGCCAGAAGTATATAAATCACATACTTGTGCTCACATGACTGTCCAATTGGCAAGGGAGAATCCTAGAAGTGTGCAGTGCATGAGACTCTAGACTCACCTAAATGTATCTGTAGACTTTCATTTCAAACCTGGAAAAGCCTTTTAATTCTAACATTAAGCACTGCAGCCTGCCCAGTGCTAACAGCTTGCAATATATCCACTGTCAGGATGCAGCTCTGCTAGCTAGATTGAGGAGTCATCACATGACCACTTCACTCGTATGCAATTTTCATACTTATGATTATGTGAAAGTTTTTCTTCCTGCTTCTCTGTTTTTCACTGAACATTGAGATAATTAGGAAAAGCAGCTTGTTAACACATGACTGTGTTCAAATAGCATATGAATGATAAGTCATATGGCGACTTCTCAAACTATTTGAGGGGGCACCAAACTGAATTCTTGCCCCTAATGCCAGAAAACATAGATACACCTCTGGCTTATTGGTGGGGGTGCCAGGTATCACACCTCCAACAATCAGATATCGATGGCCTATCATCTATCCTAAAGATAAGAAATCAATATAAAGGTAAAGGACAACCCTTTAAAGGCTGTTTTGCATGAAAATTATAGAAAAGAGCAAAATATTAAAACACAATCCTACAAACAGAAATTTTTAAGTTCGTTTATTTTATAAGATCAAGGGTATGCACAATGGGAGGTGGTGGAGATCTCGGAGCTTGTGACACATGATGTACACTATAACGTATCTAGCTGCTTCACTGCGCAAATTAAAGAAGCAATTACAATAAACCTGTTATTCGCTAAACCTGTCTGAGGCCAGGTCCACATCGCGTTTGGGCTTTCCGTCCCAGCAGCTTCGCTTCTCGTCAGCATTAACGCAATGTAACGCTTGAGTTTGCTTGCATTAACGCTGCCATAGATTTACTTTGTAAAACGCATCCAAACGCAAGCCAAAATATAGTTGCGTTTGAAAATCTGTGTTTATTCATAGCGCACATCATAACGCTATCAGCAGTGTTATCATGTGCATTGGAAAAAAAGCATATTTTCAAAGGCAACCATATTTTAGTTTGTGTTTGGAACCGTTTTACAATGAAAGTCTATGGCAGCGTTAACGCAAGCAAACGTACACGTTACACTGCAGTAATGCTGATAACAAGCGCAGCCACTGGGACGGAAAGCCCAGACATGGTGTAGACCTCGCCTAAGTGCACACATGGTTAAAATTGTTGGTATTCTTTTGTTAAAGCAAGGCCATGTACAGTGCTGTGCAAATTAATTGAGACAAACCATTTTTTAAGTAAAGTTGGTAACCAGTCAGTGATTCAAACCAGTTTTAACTGCTTTGAACAGGTGTGAGTGTACAACCTTGAGTAACAAAACGTGGTTTGACTGGTCTTAGTCAGAAAATAACAGCTAGCTGCCCCCTCAGCTTCAGTTGAGAGCTTGTTTCTGTGAGGAGTGCTTTAGTGTACTTTTTCTCTCAGTGTGATTCGTGCCTGTAAAAATGGATGTTACTCCACGGAAGAAGTCTAGAATTATTACTCTTAATGAATATAAAAGTCTGACTGTAAGAGAAATCGCTTCCACCGTTGGTATTGGAAAATCTACCGTTTCAAGAATAATTCGCGCACACAATGAAACTGGATCGTTTTCTCCAAAATGAAAAGGGAAATGTGGAAGAAAAGGAAAACGACACCAAGAACTGATAAAACACTTATCAGAAATAGTGAAACTAAGGCAAAAAAAAAGTAAAGACTTGCTTTGTCCCAATTAATTTGCACAGCACTGTACACACGTTGATCATTTGGACAATTTTTCATATATGTTTTTGTAAGCCAAAACCAGGAGAGGATGAAAAATAATTGTTGACGTGTTTCTATTCTACTTTCCCTCTCATTGTTCCACTCCAGGTTTCCGTTTACAGTTACTGAGGTAAAAACACTACCAAATACTGAATGTGAGCACATTATCTTAGAAAATCCCACAAGGTTCACTGAAATAACTTGAAAGTTATTTTCAATGCATACTTACAGAATACACTGTTCTACAGCCAAATTGGTTCAGAGACAAAGCAGTTCAATTCAACTAATTTTGTGGTGCTGAAAATGAATATGATGCTTAGCCTATGTGCCCTCTGGGCATTTGTGCTCCAATTTTGGTGCATTTTTTTTTTTTGCAAAAAAGCATCACTAACTCATCATCTGTACGTGTTGCTGTTTTTGCTGTGTTTTATTTAGTGTTGAGCTTTTACTTTTTCAAAGCAAAATGCAATACTATTCCATCAGGGGCAGGGGGAACACAGACTGACAAACACACACTTTATTAACTTCCCCAAATTCCGCAATGTCCAGCGATGTGTTATTTCCCGGTATCACGCGGTAACAGGTCATCTGACTGAATTATAGGGCCAGGACCTTGTGACTTCTCGCAGGTCCTGTAACTGTTACATGGTGCCTGGAAAGTACCCATCCCCAGAGCACACCGCGGGATTGCAAGACTAGCTTCACATTTGCGTTTGTGTTGCATTTCAACACAATGCATTTTTCTGCTGCATTAACGCGTAGAAAAGCAGGCGTTAACCCACCCATAGACTTGTATGGTAAACGCATTGCAAATGCAATGCAAATTGCTGTTGCGTTTGAAACACTGCGTTTTTCCCGTTGCTGGCAACATTTCCTATGCACTCGGAAAAAATGCAGAGTGTCAAATGCAACCACGTGTTGCATTTTAATTGCAATGCGTTAACCATACAAGTCTATGCGTTTGCATGCGTTTCTATGCGTTAATGCAGCAGAACAATGCAATGCATCCAAACGCAGCACAAACGCAGATGTGAACCTAGCGTTACAGACTTGAACATGTATATAATGATAGCAGTCTACAGCAGTACTAAATATGTTGGCACTACAACAGCAATTGAAAACACATATATCCCAAAATTGTGTGTAAATTATATATTACTTCCTATAGTAGCCATTTTAAAAAGTGTCTGACTACTTGGTATTGTAGATTACTTGCCGTTTACCTATTCCTATTGAGAATCCCTGCTCCGTTCTCACAAGACAATGTAATCCCATTTATTGTGGTTATTACTTGATTGATTAATGGCTATGTTTTTCCCATGCATCTCATTCATGGGTCAATCAAAACCTAATCTCAACAGAACAGAACCGTCTGGGTCTCTAATTTTAGATTCATCTACATAATAATCCCGCAGGACCCTTTTTCTTACAGTCTATTTATGCAAACAATATCCATATAGTGAATATTACCAACGGGAGAGTGAACAGCATACAAATGACTGGTTAATCAAGAACTGAATTCATGGAAGTAGCCAAAGTGACTAATTGATTATACATCTCAACAGGTCTAGAAGCAAAAGATTTGATTAGGATAATTTATAGTGATTGTATCTTTTGTCATCATTTGTCTTTGAAAACACAGAACAAAAATGAGTGTGGCGCTGTCAGCGTGAACTATAGCGAGCGCTAGATCATCTGTAAGGGCAGAAAGCCTAATTCCACATTACACATACTGCGGCATGAACAACAGACAAATACATAAGAAAAAACATCATTGAAAAGATTTGCTTCAACTTGTCGATATCAGCTTAATACTCACGTTTCTCATATCTTTGCCTTCTCTACCATAAACATTTATTTAAATGCGGTTGTCTTAGCTGTAATGAAGAATGAAGGCAAAACAATGGTCTGAGTTTGACAAATTAACTTGTGATTTGGAGAGTCAGTGAAGCGGAGAACAGACAATCCTAACTATACTAATTAAATGAGCTTGCAACATTTATTTTAATGCAATGGAGCCAGCCATATGAAGATGAACATTTTAATTTATTTCCCGTTGACACCATGAAAAATTTCTTTTCTGACGATTATCTTCAAGAACAAATCTCATCAGCCTCCAGCTTGTGCATGAAATTTACATGTTTAATACAGTTTGACCTTCCCAGAAGAAATCAAGAAGCTTTTTGTTTTTGGAGAGTTTAAGGAAATATAGGTGAAGTTCTAAATTAGTTTATAAATGATACATAGGTGAGATTAAATGGGAATGAAGCAGTAGAAGGTGTGAGCTACAGAGATAATCATGTCATCAGTATTCATAAGATTAGTGTAAGGCGGCCGTCACACGCTACGATATCTTGAAAGATATCGCTTGAACGCGCCTGATTAAACATCGCGTGAACGATGTCTCTGCGTGTGACGCCAAGATACGACGAGCGAGAAGTGTTCAAATCGCAAGATCGAGATGTGAGCTCCGGACCTCAGATCTTGCGATGAACGATTTCAGGATCTGCTTCATCGTGGTGTATAACACCACGATGAACGATCTCCCAGCGGCAGAGCCTGTGCTGGGAGATGGTAACTATGGTACACGTCGGGTTACTAAGCGACGCGCGGCGCCTAGTAACCTGATGTGTACCATAGTTACCAGCGATCTCGCTGGTCCACATCGCTGGTGAGTCTGTCTGTGTGACATCTCACCAGCGATGTGAGCGATATTGTAAGCGATCGCGCGTGCACGTGATCGCTTACAATATCGCAAGAGATATCGTAGCATGTGACGGCCGCCTTAGTGAGACCAACATGCCAAGATGGCCATACATATGAAGTCAGCTGAAGTATAGGCTATTTCATATGATTTGGTACAAGTTAATTTCAAGTAGGGGAATGATATAGGATAACCCTCTCACACAAAGAATCAGACATGTTAAAATCCCACATTTTTTGTCAGGTAATAAGGCCATCCTTTATAATACAGGTCCCCAACCTTTCTGACCTTGAGGGCCACATTTAGGTCTTAAAAGAGGGTCTAGAGCTACAATGAGCTCTAACAGAGGGTCTTGAGCCACAAGCAACCCCCGCCTCCTCACAGTAGTGACACTCAGAGCCCCCATTATCGGTATAATGACAAGAAAAGCTTTTCCACAGAAATCACACCAAAGCAGTATACCAAGATCTAAGGATTCCTACCTTACTTCCATTTAGATATGCTCTTCTCGGTGGGGCTACTCACAAAAGTCGTTATCTGCAGACTTGCTCTTTTTAGCTGTTTGCTAGACTTGGTGTATATGCATCAAGCTGGAAAGACAGCTGCGAGCTACACATCAGTGATCTGCGAGCCACAGATTGGGGACCCCTGCTTTATAATAAAAATAGTTCAAGAGGATGTAAACTACTATGTCAAATTCATATTATTCTCCATGTTTTCCCGTTAAAATAAAAAAGGTTACATTCACCTCTGCTGCTGGTGTTGTTCCAGCGGTGTCAGCACTCGCTGTCTTGATGCTTACATGAGGTTGCTAACTCAGGTGAGGACCGGTCGCAATCAGCTGAGCTGTGGCTTGCCTCTATCTGCCTTTGGACATATAAGTAATCAACAGTTATTGAGTTATTGAGAACTGCAGCTCTCACTTTCTCACAACCTCAATTGAGCCCCAGGAAAGTGAGTGCCCACACCGCTAGAATGACAAAGACAGTAGAGGTGAGTATAAACGTTTTTATTTTAATGGGGCAAATATGTGGAATGAGAAGAGGTTGTCTTGGTAGTGGATAACTCCTTTAGCTAAGGCTGGCTTCACAATGCGTGTCCCATCCAATCCAAGGCTGTCCATGTAAACCGGACAGCCCTGGACCAGGTTTTGGCCCCATCCGGTTTCTATCTGTCCGGGAGAATTCAGTATTCTCCCATGCTTGCAGCGTTTTTGTGTCCCAGAGGAGAAAATCTCCTCTAATTGGCAATTCCCGGATTGCCCCTGATTGACCCGGATTCGCCCGGATCCTCCGGATCCGGGGCAATCCGGCACTCCATGGCATAGGAGTCTATGGGGCCGGATTACCCCGGTCCAGAAGGATCCAAGAACCGGACCCCTGTGGCTGCACGTCGCAGTTGTTTCAGGATTGCGGCTAGCTGCCTTCCATCTGATTCATCAGTGGCGGCAGCTGCATGCGGGTGCACACAGGACAGGACGGCATATTAGCCCTCCGGTTCGGTGTGCTGATACAGTTCGGGGCTGTCAGGTTCATCCTGACAGTTACGGATCGGATCTGACCCGCAGTGTGAACCCAGCCTAACTCTGCTGTGGCTATTCCCTTGTGTATGACCAGCTTCAATACTTGCTTTATCAGATTGAGGCCAGATATCCTTAGAACCATAATAATAATATTTATTCATTTATATAGCACTATTAATTCCATAGTGCTTTACATACATTTGCAACCATCTTGTGTAATTCACAAATAAACAGACTGGAACTATCCTAAATTATTCAGCTTGACTAATTCAGGTTCTCCCTTGGTCAGCTAACACTTGTGTCTGTGACTCTTATTCCAGTGATTGTATCCAAGGAAAATAGGAAATACATATCTTTGCATCATGTTTGTCAGAATAAATTAACATTAGATTTTTCTTTTTTAATTGAAGTCTAATTTTCCTTGATGAAAATAAACTATTACCATGCTATTTTTAAAGTATTCTTAATTTGCAGCATTTGTTTCCACAAAAATTATATGCACAGTACTGTATATGCAAAAATACCTGCCCTTTTTATTAGAGCACAAGACTAATATTACTAAGTTATTACTACTGTATTTGTCTGTTCTCAGAGAACGGATGTAAACTAGAGGCAGAGAGAAGAATGCAGTGACATATTAATGTTGTGTATAACTGACCTACTTGTGTCATATTACATGTTTAATAGGAGAACTATCCACTTGGACTGCTCCAGAAAAAGATATCTGAAGAAGTAGTGATAAATGACAATATTGATCAAGGGCCTGTAACATTGTATTACATGGTAGTCAATAAAGCAGCGGCTTCAAAGACAAGATTTGTCATTGGGTTCTTCAATTTATAAAACTATATCTCTGGTGAGTTTACTAGGCTATGGTTATGGATATTGGGATTATGCTGCACGTCATGTGTATCAATCGTTGACCATTGAGTTAGGTGAAAGAAACATTGTTAAAGTGAAATAAAATAAGGATAAAAGAAAAATCAGGTGACACTAAATACAGTCATGGTCAAAAGTGTTGGTATCCTTGAATTGCTCCAAAAAATGAAGTATTTCTCCTAGAAAATATTACAATTACATTTATGTTTTACCCATGTTTATTTCCTTTGTGTATATTGCAACAACACAAACAAAAACTTAGAAAAGAAGGACATAATTTCACACAAAACTCCAAAAATGGGCCGGATAAAATTATTGCCACCCTCAGTTTAATATTAGGTTGCACACCCTTTTTAATAAGTAACTGCAATCAATCACTTCTTACAACTATCAACAAACTTCCTATAACTATTACCTGGAATGTTGGACTCTTCTTTTGCAAACAGCTCCAGGTCTCTCATATTTGAAGGCGCCTTCTCCCAACACTAATTTTAAAATCTCTCCACAAATGACTCATTGCTGCCACTTCAGAACTCTCCAGTGCTTTGTTTTCATCCAATTCTAGGGCTTCATGAAGTATGTTTGGGGTCCTGCTGACAGACCCATGACCTAGGATGCATACTCAGCTCTCTGACACTGGGCTCTACATTGCCATGCAAAATCCTTTGGTAATCTTCAGATTTCATGATACCTTGCACACAGTCAAGGTACCCCGTTCCAGAAACAACAAAACAATCCTAAAACAACTTTGTATCTTCACTATATTTGACTGTAGGTACGGTGATCTTTTCTTTAAAGGCCTTATTACATTTTTGGTAAACATTAGAGTGATGTGCCTTACCAAAGAGCTCTACTTGGTCTCATCTATCCACAAGACGCCTTTCCAGAAGGATTTAGGTTTACCGACGTACATTTTGCATACTGCAGTCTAGCTTTTTATGTCTGTTTGTCAGCAGTGGGGTCCTCTGGGTCTCCTGCCATAGATTTTCATTTCATTTAAATGTTGATGGATAGCTGACACTGATGTACCCTAAGCCTATAGGACAGCTAGAAACCTATGTCTTCAGAAAAGTCTATAACCTACATAGAATCTACTGCCAATATGATATACTTCCCCTTCACTTACTCTCTCCTACTTTCTCTCTCAGACTGTAAGCGCAGTCCTCTCTCCGAATGTACCAGTCTGTCACAGGTATGGACAATATGAAAATCAAAGCTGAAACATATAAAAAGGGGAGAAGTTAATTCAATCTTTGCATTGTTTGTCTGTGTGTACCACACTAAGCATAGGCACCAAAAGAAGAGAAAAAACTGTCTGAGGACAGAGCCAAAATTGTTGCTAAATATCAATAATCTCAAGTCTATCTTTAGCGATCTTGATGTTCCTTTGTCTGAAGTTGTAACCACCAGGATTTTACCACCTGTAAATCAGTGTAGCAGGTGATTGATGTGTGCAGCATGACATCACCATTGTTTTTGTTTTTTTACTCCTCCAGAGTGGGCTTATCTCTCTGCTGTAAGCTGCCCCCCCCAGATTAGTTTGCATAAGGAAGGGGGAAGGTGATCCGCTTAAAACACAAAGACAAGCCCACAGGGAAGGAATAAAAAAACAAAAACAAATAGTGATGTCATGCTGCACATGTCAATCAACTGCAGCAGTGATTTACACGTGGTAAAATCCCGGTGGCTAGTTCCATTTAAAAACAAATAGTAACAATAGTGATGATACCCCCTAACATCTGCCCATCTTTTTAATAAACTATTTTTTAAATGATAATCTAGTGGACAAGTTATTGAAAAAGCAGCTACAGATATTGACAATACTAATACCGAATTGTGTAAATGTCCAACATTTTCAAAATACAAAGTCATATTGATTAAAGGAGGACCTGTCACACCCCTGGTGCATGGCAATCTAAATGCACCACTGAATACAGTGTGTCAGCT
This sequence comes from Allobates femoralis, assembly GCA_033576535.1. Lineage (NCBI taxonomy): Eukaryota > Metazoa > Chordata > Amphibia > Anura > Aromobatidae > Allobates > Allobates femoralis. The sequence goes on from JARQOC010000005.1 coordinate 474,948,482, forward strand.
GCATTCAGGGAAGGGGTCCCCCATGGCTCCAGCCCCCTGTACCCTGAGAAATAGACTTTATAAGTGTACATATAGTGAGTCCAGAGGGACTTACTGAGTGATGAGTCATTGCTCTTGCTGTTGTGCTCCCTGCCTCCAGCCTTCTGTGTGCCACCTCCAGCCCCCTCAGTGCCGCCTCCTTTATTTGTCTCCCCTCCTTGCCTGCTCCATGCTGGTCTGCAGAGAAAGCAATGGGCAGGACAAGCAGCTGACACGCCTCCTGCCGGTGAGTCAGCGCCAGAGCCTGCTCTGCTCCAGCTTATGTATGCACAGCAGGGCAGGCTCCAGCACTGACATCACCGGCAGGAGGCATGTCAGCCAGCGCCGGAGCTGATGTCACCAGCAAGAGGTGTGTCAGCCAGCGCCACAGCCTGCCCTGCTGTACATACATAAGCTGGAGCAGGGTCGGGCTCCGGCACTGATGTCACCAGCAGGAGGCGTGTCAGCTGCCAGGAGTCGGTCCCGCCCATTGCTTTATTTGCATTTGCTTGAGTTCATAAGCAGAGCAGCATGGAGCAGGCGAGAAGGTGAGACAAATAAAGGAGGCATCACTGAGGGGTCAGGAGGGGCACACAGAAGGCTGGAGGCGGGGAGGACACCAGCAAGAGCGATGACTCATCACTCAGTAAGTCCCTCGGACTCACTGTATGTACACTTTATAAAGTCTATTTCACAGGGTGCAAGGGGGCTGGAGCCATAGGGGACCCCTTCCCTGAATGCAGCTGACACGCTGCATTCAGGGGTGCATTTAGATTGCCATGCACCAGAGAGGTGACAGGTCCTCTTTAACCAAAAAAGATTGATATTTTAAAAGATGACTGTATTGTAAATAAAACATGAAAATTAATTTTTTGGGGGGCTGAATATTTATAAAAGGATATATTGTTTAAAACACTAAAGATATGTAAATCAATACTTTAGACATATTCACACACAGCAGGCTTGTTAAAAAATATTTCTTGCTAAAAAATCCATTCCATTGATGTAAATTGGATTCTTTCTGCAGTATTTACATGGATTTGTACCCATTTTATAAAATGACTAGTGAACTCATTGAAATATCTACAACAAATCTTCCACAAATAAATGTACCCATGAGCTCACACACCAGTCATCTGTATTTCTGAGCTTTTAGGTAGAGATCGTTATATTTTTCCGCTTTCTGTAATAGTGAGATAGATTGTACATTCTCAGAAAACCACCCTGCTGAATTTTAAGAGTCATTGACAGTCAAGTTTGATTACCAGAAGGTCATAAATGACTCCCAATATGCTTTTTAAGTGCCGCATAGAAATCTTCCCTTTGGTCAACTGCATTAATTCTAAAACATATTATTCAAACATTTAGATTTCTAGTGCAAACTGTGATTCCTAATGTATGTGCTCCTGGGTCTACAACTGCAGGAATATATTGGAGAAATCTCATATAAGTGGCATTTGCAAATTCATCAGTTCTACCATATTTAATAGATACATAAAATGCTCATTAGTGCAAACAGCAATACATTCCCTTCATTGTTGTTCAGGAAAATAAACCCCGCTGTTCCATTTAAACAACATTGTGAATACTCCAGTTGACTTTGATAACTTTTTTCAGTGTCTCTATCATTCGAATGCTAACGCTCTAAGCAAAACAAACTTTGGTACTTTTTTCTTAACAGTGCCCCTCATCAAGTTACCTGACCTGATTAATGAAGTGTACATACTGCCCAGATCTATGAGACAAAATCCTTCTTTTTGGAGTATTTCCTCTCTATTCATTCACTCTGTTCACGCCCTGCGGGAAGATGGTTCTGACGTGATGAATGTAAAGTTTGCATAAGCCATGTAACAGCAGGACAGCCTATTATCACCGTACATTTTCCATGGCTGCGAAACCCTCGGTAGGCTCTTTTATTGCTAATAGATCCACGGAGAAACAGTAGCAATTTTATGAGTCTTTTTAAAATGGAAATTCATGTTTGAAAAATGCAACTGGGAGAAAACAGATGTAGACCACTTAAGCGATTGTAGAACATTGAGATGCACAGCCTTATTTACAGACCCACAAAGCCTTTCAGTTTCTCCGGTTTTCAAATTAAAGCTAGTAATCCCTTTACCATGGGAAATAAACAGCAAATGGCTATATATGTGTCCGAAGGCAGGAAAGAAATGGAGCAGCATCTGCCTTACTGCAAGGCTCTAATTGTCCTAATGGAAAAATGTGGAAGATTCCAATGAGTCTATAATTCAGAATGTAGGGATATCCATTATGGGTTCCTGAAAGACGAAGACAGTGTACAAACTTACCATACAAACATGGAATAAGTAATGTTTAATACGTCTGCATAATTACGTCTGCATAACACATTGACATGTAATATGCAGATAGAAGGAAAGGGTTTTATTTCCAATACAAATTCGAAGTGTTCAGCTTCTTCTTTAGGACAAATCATTGATACAAATCAATATGATTTATCCTGAAGAAACGCATCAACAATAAATAATCTATTTCTATCATTTGGGATTACTCTCATCATTCTGGCAGAGCAAATAAGACCCTTTTCTTCTATATGGATATTATATTTACAGGTGGGTCAGCTGCAGCCGGTGTATGCAATCATAGTGGTTGTGTCTCACACAACCTCTAAAGATGAGCATATTCATGTTTTTTTTTCTTTTCGGTTATATTGGGTAAGACAATATTCTCTGCTTTTATCCGTCCAGCATCATATTCTAACACATAAATATGAAATGTACCATCCCATTTAAAATATAACAAGCGCATTCCTTTAACCCCTTCCTGACCTTTGACGTTGTACAACGTCATAGATTTCGGTGACTTCCCGAACTTTGACCTTGTACAACGTCATGGCGGGATTGCAGTCCAGTAGTTCTAGTGACCGGGGTTGCTAAAAAGTCACTGGAGCTACCGATAGGAGGGGACCCCTGTTTGACCTGGGGGGGTGGCTTTTTCACCTTGTGCCTTCAATTGCAGTGATTGGCTGTTCAACTTAAACAGCCAATCACAGCGATTGTCACTCTCCAGCTATGGAAGGGGGTGTCATAGCCCTTTACATAGGCTAGAGCACTGGTGGGGGCAGGTATCAATGAGATTAACCCTTCTCATACCCACTTGAGTGGACAGCATATCTCTAGGGAGGGTGGGCACCCCTAGAGACATGTTGCCCACACCTATTATTAAGAGTAACCCTTTGTTCATCCCTGCAGCAGCAGGGATGAACAAAGCATACAGTAACCGAATTGCTCCAGATTACACATCCGGAGCAATCCGGTTACCGCATTCCTGTTTGCAGAACACATTTTTCACAAAAAAATGTGTCTGAAGGCAATTGCAGTTACCGCATCCGGATCTGGATGCGGTAAAAGCAATTACCTGGCCAAATGTGACCCCAGCCTTTATGTATAGTAATACGTTAATCCTGATTTTGTATGCACTTTATTGTAAGGAGGGAATAACCTGGGTACTATTAATATACTACCTTGAATGAAATGTATACACTCTGTATGACTATATTTGTACCCTTTGTTCTGACTCTGTACCCCATGCAATAGTGCACTTTGATTGCCTCTTGTTGTGTGCCTCCTTGTATATAAGATGCACTTATAGATGCAATTGCAAACACTAAAAAGATCCCTAAAGACAAATAAGAAATTAAAAAGAAGGTACTCTATGTGTGAACGAGTTGAAAGCAGTAGAAAAACCTCCTCAAGTTGGGGAGGCTCATCTGGGAGGGTCGTGCTCATCAGACACAACACTGATGTCAACATGGCAGATAAGCTCTGGGCCTCTGCCCCACTTGACACACCAAGTGCACAACTCAGGGCCAGGAAAGAAACCAAAGCAGAATAAAAATGGCGATTTTGCCAAGCGCTGCCAACTGAGTAAAGTTATAAAACTGTCAATTATCCTTTGTGTCTCATATACCTGATGAAAGGGACAGATGTCCAGAAATGTAGTGTTTTAGTTTCAACTGCATAAACTGACTGTTCTATTACCACGAGTCGTCCATTACTCCTGTGGCAGCACCTGGCAAAACTGCTAATTTTGTTCTGGTTTAGATACCCCAAAGACAACTAGCACAGATATTTCCAAAACATTTCACAGAACTATATTAATTTAATTTAGATGCTTTATACACCCACTACCTTGGATGGAATGTATCCACTCTGTATGACTATATTTGTACCCTTTGTTCTGACTCTGTACCCCATGCACTAGTGCACTTTGACTGCCTCTTGCTGTGTGCCTTCTTGAAAGGGAACAATAAACCCCTTTAATTGCATAATTGAAGCTTATTCTCTTGTTTCTCCTTGTACATAACTATAGCTGAATTGCTTCTTGAGGAAGGACTACATTGTAGATCCTATCCTCGATATGATTTGGAATTTCTCTTTGTTAATATAAGTGCATCTTTCATGGAGTCTATTATAAATGTCTGTCCTTTTAACAGGTGTCACTACAAAACTAGCTTAAAATCCTACCATCATGTTAGCAAGTAGAAGGATAGATACATATAAATAGACAGCAAAGAAACATTGTTAGAATATGACCCCACACAATCACTATTACTCTATATAGAGCAGTGGTCTCCAACCTTTTTGACCTTGAGAGCCATATTAGGCTCTAATAAAGGGTCCAGCTCTTATCCCCTCCACAGTAGTGACACCAAAGTCCTCATTACTGGTATGATGACAGCCAAAGCTTTTCTACAAAAATCACACTGAGGCAGTATAGCAATATTCAGCCATTCCCACAATACCTCAGTTTGGTATTCTCTCATCAAGAACTCCCACCACACTTTCACAGCCATTTTCAATTACTTTCTTTGACAGATAGCATCATCTTGTCTCCAGTTTACCATACTTAAATAATCTCTAAACCTCCAAGGTCAGTATATGAACATCCAGATCTGCTCTTCTGGGCAGGGATATTATAATGCAACAAGCTGGCAAACAGCTGCGAGCCACACATCATTGGCATTTGAGCCACAGTTGGCTCCCAAGCCTCAGGTTGGGGACCCCTCATATAGAGAAAAACTACTGAGAAACAGCAGCATTAGAAAAACTTACCATCAATGCCAAAATCAAAAACCAACACTGCACTTGCAGGATGCAGTCAGGCCCCACTATGTAAAGCAAGCACCAGGTTGCTTTACCTACAATAAAATGTGGGAAGCGACCTGCCATGCACATAATGGGCTTGCTTAGGACACCATTCACACTGATACAAATGATGCAGAGTGTCTGAAAGCTACCCACTGGCTCTGTCACCTAACCAATGGGCCGCCCAGTAGGGATGGGCGAATCTACTCGCTAGGACTCGTTACTCGGCGAGTAGTAAGGGACTCGCAGGACTCGGTACTCTGCGAGTTTCCCAGTGATTACTCGCACGAGTCCAATGCAAATCAATATCAATCCTAGTTTTGTCAGAAACGCTGACAAAACTAGGATTGCCATTGTTTGCATTAGACTCGGCTACTGTGCCAGTGATAGCAGGGAAACTCGCAAATAACTGCTGTTTCTTTGCGAGCCGAGTCCAGCTGTCTTCTCTGTGCAGCTCCAGGGTCCTAGAGACCGCCTGCTGCCTGATGTAGCAGTGCTGAGATTGTTCTCAGTCTGCTCATTCCCTGTGCATAGACACAAGAAAATTTTTTATTAGAAATAAAAAAAAAAGCCATTAGGGACTCCACCTTTAATTAAAAAAATCCTCTTCCGTCCGACGCAGTCCAAAACGCGATGTCCTCTCTGCTACATCCCCTGTGTATAGATGTTTATGCACAGGGAATGAGCAAACTGAGAACAATCTCAGCTCTGCTACATCATCTCTGTGCACAGACATTCATGTCTGTACACAGGGAATGAGCAGACTGAGAACAATCTCAGCACTGCTACATCAGGCAGCGGGCGGGCTCTAGGACCCTGGAGCTGTGGCAGCCAGCACACAGAACAGACAGGATCTTATCTGTGCGAGTTTCCCAGCGATTACTTTACAAAGTAAACGAGTCCAATGCAAATAAATGACAAAACTAGGATTGCTTCAGGCTGAAGCTTCCGAGACACATCTGCGAGTTGTAAATCTCACACTACTCGCTATTATACTCGCTTCCCCATTCATTAACATTGGACTCGCTAGACTCGCAACGAGTAGCGAGGCCTGGGCTCGGACTCGCTAGAGTCAAGCGATTCCGAGTAATTTAGGATTCGCCCGTCACTACCGCCCAGTACGATGCTTCTGCATCACTAGATGAACGGCGCCCCAAGGGGCCCATCTGCACCCCGAAAATGATAATAAAGTGCAAAAAACATTTTTTATCTGATAAACAAAAAACCTTATATATCGGTATTGGTTCATGCATTGGCCAAGACACTTAAGCTCATGATCCACGTCACGGATCCCCATAGCTCATGAGTCCAAACAAATTATGTACAAAAACTACTGAGAAAAAGCAGCATTAGAAAAACTTACCATCAATGCCAAAATCAAAAACCAACACTGCATTTGCAGGATGCTGTCTGACTCCACTTTGTAAAGCAAGCCCATTATGTGCATGGCAGGTCACCTCCCACATTTTGTTGTAGGTAGAGGTGATTTTTATTAGCCTGCACCTGGTGCTTGCTTTACATAGTGGGGTCTGACTGCATCCTGCAAGTGCAGTGTTGGTTTTTGATTTTGGCATTGATGGTAAGACATCTCTTATAGAGAATTGTAGTGTCAAGTTATGGGCACCAAATGCCATATTCCATTATAATGCTGATGTCTTCTAATGTGGCAGATGTTCCCTTGGGATGCTACCTCTGCACTGCCAATAGCACCACAAGGAGAAATAGTCCCTTTATAGACCAAGGTAAAATACCTCTCAACCTGCCATCTCTGGGTTTGGTTTGGCTCAATTCCTCAGTCATATTGTGAGAGGGGCCAGGGACAGCTATAGTGGTGGTCATGGGACTCAAAGTTCTCTCAGTCACACTGGCTACCTCCACAGACACAGGGTGTGTAGCGGGGCAAACGTCTTTCACCTGTGTGGGTACAGAAACCTCCAACTTTTCCACCATTTTGTCCAAGATGGCATGGCAACACGCCAGCTTAGCAATTAAGAGTCTCAGGCCGTTCTTTATAACTTTGTCTTTCTTTACTTGTAAAACAGACATGAACTTTTTCTTCACAATAGACATTCTTCATGTCACTCAGGCTAGTTACAGGAGGACAACTCAAATTGACAAATGATTTACTAGTTCCTTCTTTCTCAGGGACCAACAGGCAGGGGATTCAGTGAGGTTTGGTTGTAATGCGAATGTAGCTACCCATGTCCATGTGTTTCACCTTAGCTACACTACGCAAAGTCCAGGGGCGTAACTACAATAGGTGCAGGGGTTGCGATCGAACCCGGGCCCTGGAGCCTAGGGGGCCCAAATGTCCATTTGCCCTGTATCAAAAGACCTATGTTTTTAAAGACTTGCAATATTTGTGGGCCTCTGGTAGCTTTTGCACCATGGTCCATGAGGTTGAAGTTACGTCACTAGCAAAGTCCCACTTCAGATTACAACTGTATGTGTGGATGTGTTTCACTACAACTGTACTACCGCCAGCTCTACTGTTCTTTGTTGCTTCTAAATCTGCTCAGGGTGTATTATTATTATTATTTATTTATATTGCGCCATTGGTTCCATGGCGCTTTACATGTGTAATGGCAGAACAAGGACGAAATCATAAATAACAGCAAATAAATCATACAGGTACATTAGGGCAGAGATCCTGTCCACAAGGGCTCACAGTCTATAGGGGATGGGTGGGAGATAGTAGGGGGGGAAGAGGTGAGATGGTGCAGTGGATTTGGTCTCAGTGTGGGTTGTAGGCTTGAAGGAAGAGGTGGGTCTTCAGGTTTTTCTTGAAGGTTCCTAGGGTAGGGAAGGGTCTGATGTGGTGTGGAAGAGAGTTCCAGAGTATGGTGGATGCATGAGAGAAGTCTTGTATGCGGTTGTGGGAGGTGGAGATGTGGGGGGAGAAGAGAAGGAGCTATTGAGAGGAGCACAGATTGCGTGAGTGGTGATATCGGGAGACCAAGTCGGAGATGTATGGAGAGGAGAGGGTCCCCAATTATTGCAAATCTTTAATAGCATTAGTCTTTTATTATAGGCTAAAGGGACTTTTGGGGCCCCCCAAGCTTCAGGGTCGGGTGCGATTGCAACCTCTACACCTTTTCTTGTAGTAAAACACCTGCACACTGCAGCTATTTTAGTTAGACAAAGGTTTGCTGCTCTATGAAGAATCACCCTTTTATCTACTGCATGGTACCTCAATACAAGATTTTCATTGAAAAGCATCTCCACTTCTCCTAGATTCTTAATACAAATCTGTGTGGTTAAGTTCAATTATCTGAGACACCTTCATATGAATGTAAAGGCCCCGTCACACACGTCAATGTCGCCAGCGATCAGATCATTGACAGCTGATCACTGGTGAGCTGTCACACAAGCAGACTCACCAGTGATCAGTACCAGCGAGAACGCTGGTATCTATGTAAACAAGCGGGAAACTAAGCGCCGCGCGGCGCTTAGTTACCACTGTTTACCATGGATACCAGCTCCCAGCTCTTGTTGAGAGGCGCGGGAGCTGGCTGATCGCGTGTCTCCAGTGTCACACGCAGCGATGATGCGTGTCCACCAGGCAACCATCACCAGATTTCGGACCTGTCTAAAAACCTGGCGACCATCAATCAGCGATTTATCCCTGGTTCATTCACCATGTCACGCACGTCAATATCGCTGCAAAGTCACATGCAGCAGCAACATTGACAGCGATATTGACGCGTATGACGGGCCCTTAAGTATGGTCATGTGGACATCCAGCAATAAAGATAGTTCCATGCATCACTCTCACCCCTTATATATATACATATATATTTATTCATTTATATAGCGCTATTGAATCCATAGCACTTTACATACATGAGTTAATGCTGTCTCTCTTGGGAGCTCACAATCTAAACATCCTATCAGTATGTCTTTACAATGTGGGAGGAAACCAGAGTGCCCGGAGGAAACCCACGCAAACACGGGGAGAACATACAAACTCCTTGCAGATGTTGTCCTTAGTGTCCTTGGTGGGAATTGAACCAGGACCTCAAGACCCAGTGCTGCAAAGGCTACAGTGCATACCACTTGAGCCACCATGCTGCCCATGAGGCTTAATCAGAATAAGGAGGTACTTGAGAGACAGTTTTCTGGAGAAACCACTCCCTTTTTCCATGGACCATTGCCAGGCTTGTAGAATTCCCTATGCCAGCTAGGGACTTCAACACGGTAAAACATTATACAGATGTAGCACCTTCTGATTCTTATGATGAACTGCTGAAAACTATGAATCCCATGGTGACTTGCTCCTGGCTCATCAATCTGGAGGAGGAGTAGGATAAGCAGCCAACAAAATGGGGAACTGGCTAAGTGTGTTGGAGAAAAAGGGAGGAGGGGATTGTACTGAGTTGTATGAAGGGTTTCAGCCATGTTGGAGGAATGATATGAAGCTGATATCTTAAATTGCTGCTCTGGGTAATGAGAGACTAATTTCTACAACTACAAGACAAACTGCAGATTGGAGCTGTCCTCCTCCAGGTTTCCCACTTAAAAGAAGGATTTTTCCTGCTTTTCCCCTCCTTTCTAAACTACTGAATCAAGAAGATGCAGTCTGGAACTGGAGAGCAAAGATCTACAAAAAGAAGTGAGTAGCATTGCTGGGAACTATAGCTCTACTGCTGGAGAAGTGTACTGCAGTAATCTATAAGGGAACATTGCTTCCACCTGTAGTTCTACTGCTGGAGAAGTGTAATGAAGCCTGGAACTTATAGTTCTACCATGTGAGAAGTCTACTGAAGCTAACTACAAGGCCGTGCTAAAAGGACTTTTGATTGCACTAACTAGGAGTCTGTATAGGACAAGCACTGGAGGAAATACTACTTTCATTATCTTACGTGCACCACCGTACAGCAAGCGAGAAAACATCCACAGCAACTGGGGCCCAAACTTGGGACTGTATCATTTGCTAGGCTGCAACAATTTGTAGGTGAATTGTAGTTAGAACTCGAGTGTGTCATAATTTAAAGGAGAAGCATCACTTCATTCAGGTCCATTGCAAAACACCTCTTTTTGTGCTCCTGTGTAATACTGCATAACATTACCTGTTTACTGTTACTTGCTATTCCCCTGCAATTGCCACTTCTCATCCTCCTGTAAATAAACCTGATAAGATTTCAAAGCTCATCTCTTATGACTGTGTATGGACCATGAACAGGGGTTTCCTGAGTCGACGGTAAGCCTAGCAGAAGACAAAGACCTTTCTGCATTCCTCTACAGCTCCTAGCAATATTCGGGTGGAGGCACTGCGCCATATCAAGGTTAGAACTACCGAACACCCCGCCTGCAGCAGCAGATGAAGTCTGCGCTAGTGCAATGCGAGGGAAACTCGAATTGCACTCGGACCAGTGTTGCCCTATTAGGCAGGGCACACTGGTGCGAGTCCCTTCACTAATCTCGCATTGCAAGTCAGAAGCGAGTGCAGTCGCAGCATGCTGCGACTGCACGTGATTCTAACGTGCGAGTAGGCAATGCAAGTCTATGGGTGCGAGAAAATCTCACACACCATACAGCACACTGTGCGATAGTCGCACAAGTGTGCTTTGCAAATCGCTTAAACTCGGCGCCTATAAAGCGTAGAGTTTGAATTTCCCGGTTTGAGTTTGCGCTGAAACATCATTGTTTACAACACAGCCGCTACCCAAATATTAAAGTTCTAGGGGTTATTCATCATGTTAACCCCCTCTGCAGGCTCTCTGCAATATGTCAGCACAGAGGCTGCAGAGGGGGTTAATAACCCGGTGTCAGAAGGGTTAAAACGATGTTGGTGTGATGACAACATGTGTCCAGAGTGGCACACTCTGGACACATGCTGTCATCACACCCTGCTGTTTGTGACAGCCTGCTGTGACAGCGCTGAAACATTATTGCTTACTGTATTGGTAAACCAGCAAATTCAAACTCGGTGGTTTGACAGCCGCGAGTTTGAATTTACCGGCATATGCCTGGATGAGTTTGCTTTAGGACCGCGGAGAGCATCACACTGACATGCACTCACACACCACACTCGTAGCACACTCACATGCATACAGCCATGCACACTCACCACACGCACCACAAACACAAAAAACACGCATAACACTCGTATCACTGTCGTGCATCAATCACGCTCCGTGTTTGATGCATGACAGTGTGCCTTCAGCCTAAAGGGGTGTTACACAGAGAAACAGAAGAAGAAAAACATGTCAAATAAATAAAATGTATGAAATATCAGTACAATTTTATGGACACCACAAAGAACAGTGATAACATGTAAAGTGTAGGATTGTAGACAATAATAACTTGGGATATTGGTTTTACCTAGCGTAACTTCATTGTGAATTTTTTAATAAAGTTTTGCATTATTGATTTTAAAAGTAAGAACTATGTGGTATTATGACAATAGCATTTCTGAAGTCATGATAAATTCCTCTGATGAATTGTAAAGTTGCTTAGTGTAGAAAATGTATTCTGCTTCTATAGATATAAACCAAAAAAGCAAGTAGCTAATCAATAACTTTCATTAAATGTAAAGTCAGCTGAGAGGGGATGGTACGAAATAATAAGCCAATAAATTTTAAATGTTCTCGGCTTTGAAATTCATTCCAGTTCTTAACCAAAAGCTAATCACAGTGTAGGCTACGTAAATCATATTGTGCATATTCATTGACAAATTATCTAGAACATGATTAAAGATATAGGAATTCTGCTGGCCAGAAAATCTTTCCTTGCATCTGTATTATTTATGTGGCAGGCAGCAGAAGATCTTATGTCTTAACATAGCGAAGAAGAAGGAGTAAAATGTGATCAAAGAATGAAGAGGAGTGAGAATACACTGGACAGTACTACGGGTTTAAAAACCTTTATTTTATATTAAGTATATAGAATATCTGCTTTAAACATCAGCAAGAAATGGCTTTAAACAATTCTCTTTATTGATGGACTAGATAGATAGCAGAGGCAGATCGAGTCTATGGGCAAAGCGCAGCCTACAAACGGGCATGTTAATTGCAGGGACATTAAAAAACGCAGGGGATTTCTGCATCAGAAACGCAGCACCCAAAAACACACAAACTAGGCACAGCTTTTGGAAAATCATATAGGCTTTCATTACAAAACTGTGGGTTCTGCGTTTTTGGTGCAGAAAATGCAGCCAAAAAAAAGCTGCAAAAATACACAATGGGCCAATAGCCTTACAGTCCCATGCTGAAGCTGCTCTTCTTAATTATCTCAATGGTCACTGAGAAATGGAGGAGAAAAGTTAATTGTCACATGACCATAAAGGCCCCGTTACATGCTACAATATCGTTATCAATATCGTTGTAATGTCAATGGTTTGGTGACATTGCAGCGACATCGAAACGACATTGTTGTGTGTGACATGTACCAATGACCAACGATAAGTTTGTTCATCATTGGTCGTTGGTAAATGACTCGGACCATTTTTTTATCGTTGGTCTCCCGCTGGCTTGGCAGCATCGGCGTGTGTGACAGCGGGAGACCAATGATTAACAAGCTCCCAGTGCCGCACAGCACACACTGAGAGTGACTAGCCCAGGGCATGGGGACTCGGGTATCTGAGCCCTCTGCTGTGGTAGGGATGTCACTGATGGCCTGCTTAGACCTGTGGCCCTGGTGGTCAACTGAACAGGGGAAATTGGAATGGGAATAAAAGTTTATAAGTTTATCGTGACGCCACCTGTGGTATCTGGTGACTGTACCAGCACTGCGTGGGGCCTCCAGGGATGATGGATGAGCAGCCAGGTGTTGAAGCTCCCCACAGGTGGAGCTGGATCCCTGGGGAGTTTGGTGATGATGATGAGGGATGCAGCAGGATTTTGCCGGCTGCTAGATAACGGGACAGTCTCTGTGGATGGCAGGGGTGTGGGTAAGGAACCGACACACACACCGCTGGTTGTCTCTTTACCTTTTACTGGTGAAGTTGCAGGTAAACGTCCAGGGCACTGCCAGGTGTTCAGGATGCACTTCTGGGTCTCCACAGTGAGTGGGTATAAGGCCTCCTTGTCTCTTTCCCCATGTGTGTGAAGCCCCTGCCCCATGTGAAACTTGGCTGGCCTCCTCTGCTCTCTAATAACCTGTGCTGTCATCGGGACATCCTCTAAGGACTACTGCTGTTCCTCTCTCCGCGGTGCCTGGCTCCCTGGTGAGTGACTGCACAGATGCCCGGGAGACTGAAGTCTCGACAGTTGACCGGTATTCTCTACTGGGCCAGGTGCTCTCCAGTATACTCGGACTCCGGTGTCTGGTGTGCTGTTTGGATAAACTTAACGCTGGCTCCTTGGTTCCCACTATTTTCTTTCCTTTCTCCTCACCTTTCTACCCCAATCTTGGGCCCTGCAGGACTACTCGGAGGCTGTTCAGGGTCACTGGCTCGGGCCTAATGCAGCACCAACCACCAGTATGTCTTCACAGCTCTTGTAGCGTCTGCACACCCTAACTAACTCCGCCCCCAGCACCAGTATTTATAAGGGATCTTGCCTAAAGGCAGCATGTTGAGCTCCCCCTACTGTACTGGAGTGGAATGTGTTTGTGTCTGTGTACCCACTGTGGAAACCTATCCGTGCTGTAGGTGAGTCTGTGGTTACCTGTGTGAGCAGGGCGCCACAGGAGCTGGTAACCAGAGTTAACAGCGGGTAACTAAGCGCAGCGCTCTGCTTAGTTACCCGCTGTTTACCCTGGATGCCAGCATTCTTGCTGGTTCAGATCGCTGGTGAGTCTGCCTGTTTGACAGCTGATCAGTGATCACACAACGATGTCCCAGCGACCCCCATCGTTGGTCGGATCGCTGGGACATTGTACTGTGTAACGGGCCTTAAGGCTATGTCCCAACACGTTGGTTTTTGCTGCAGCAAAACCCTAGGGGATTGTAGTAACTCCTCATTTCTTGGCAAGAGATTTGGTGCATTTTTACTGTGGGTTTTGTGTGAATTTACCGCACTTTTGCTACGTTTTTGTCTACTGAGTTTATGCTGCATTTTTTCTGAAAAGAATTGCCATGTTCAGTCTTGCAAAAATGCAAAACCAGCACAGCTGCAAGGAAATTAAAACCAAGTGTGGGGACAGCTTTTCCCTGAATCACATAGGTTTTGCAGCGAATCAGAAATGTAGGTCTAGATTAGGATAGATTTACAAAAAGCCTAGGTAACAGCGGAGCTCAAGAACACAGCAAAAATGCAGTAAAAACACCCTGTGTGAATATAGCCTAAGTAGGAAAATTGCATAAGAGTGGAGTGACCATATGATGACTGCTGGAACCAGCAAGCAAAGCAGAATTCTTAGGGCACTCTCACACTGGCATTTAAAATGGACAAGGGCAATATGAGAAAGAAATTGCATTATACTCAGACTAATGATAGTCAATGAGGCAAAGCAGATCTGCAAATTTTTCCTCAGCTCAAATCAGATTAAGGAAAAAATTGCAGCATGATGCGATTGCATTAATTTATCAGACACTGACTCATCAATGTGTTCAAAGTGCTGCCCATTGTGTTGGATTGTCAGTGCAACCCTCTTCTCCCACTCTTGATACACTGATAACAACACTGCAGAAGAAATGCTGCACAGGCTTCCAGTAACCGTTGTTTCAGATGCTGCACATCTCGTATCTTCACAGCATAGACAATTACCTTCAGATGAGTGACGAGGCAAATTTTTTTTTGGGAATGGTGAAGTTAACAAACAAAAACACCACTATTGGTCTGACACTAACCCACAGTGGACAGATCCCTCCAAGACTGATGGAACACAAAAATTGATGGTATGGTGTGGTATATGGGGTGCAAAGATAGCGGGGCCATTCTTCATCAATGGAAACCTCAATGGCACTGGATGTCTGAAATTGCTACATGATTCCTTTAAAAAGAGAAAACACAGTAGTTTGACAATAAATGGCTTCACCCAACCACTAACCATGAGTGGAAAAAAGTTTTTGTGTTTTCATTCATATTCTCTGAAAAAAGGCCAGGAAAGCAAAAAAATCTACTGGGGTATGTAAACTTTTGAGCACAACGGTATGTATGACCTATGTGTATATGCGTATGTATAATATGAAATATTTCATACTTCAGATTTGATTTCTTTTTAAAATTGTCACATCACACCAAAACAGTTGGTGACTCCTAATGAATATTAATTTTCGCACTGACCACTAGATCTAATAGACTCATACTTCTTCTTAGAAGACAAATCATCCTTCAGTAGTTTCATTATCATTACAGACAGGATGCAATTGAAATGTAACACTTTTATATATAGCACATAACACAGGATCTATCATTCCCAATAAGTTATGATCAGAGCTGACCTTATCCCCCTTTCTTCTCTATGGCTTATTTAATGGATAGATGTCTGGGTCAGGGTATCTGTGGCGCTCCTGCGGACCGGTCGCCACTAGAAGGCGCAGCAATCAGGATCGGTAAGTTCGGTCACCCCAAACATATACCCAACACACTCCAATCCCAAGACTAGGGACTCTATACCCAGCAATGGGATGGTGGGAGAGACAGATGGAGGGTAGGGACGATAGACAGGAAATGGTCAGGAGACACCACAGTTAGTTAGCCAGTTGATGAGGAGAGGCGCAACAGTCAAGTCAAGTCAGACGGAGAGGAGAGAGAACACCATCATTACATGGGACTGAAAGGAACCGGGACCGGCAGCCTGTTCCATCATGAGGCTTGTCCGGGTCCCAGGGTACAGACCGTAGAGAGAGACAGAAGGCTTCCTAGGGGCACAGATAGTGAGTAGGGATGAGCGAGTCCTAAATTACTCGGAATCGCTAGACCCGCACGAGTCCGAGCCCAGGACTCGGTACTCGTGGCGAGTCTAGCGAGTCCAATGTTAATGAATAGGGAATAGGGATTCGCGAGTCCCGAATAGAGAATACAGGACTCGGAATCGCAGACTCGCTAGGATTCGGACTCGCAGATTGCCATTCACTTGCATTGGACTCAGGGGCTGGCTGGAGCCTCTTCCCCTGGGTGGCAGTTAGGTATCCCCGGCCCTGGTTGAGAAGCGGGGGGGGGGGGTGCTGTCAGGTCCGGGCAGCCTTGAGAACCGGGGGGGGGGGGGGGGGTCTGGGGTGCTGTCAGGTCCGGGCAGCCTTGAGAAACGGGGGGGGTGGGGTGCTGTCAGGTCCGGGCAGCCTTGAGAACCGGGGGGGGGGGGGGTGCTGTCAGGTCCGGGCAGCCTTGAAAACCGGGGGGGGGGGTGCTGTCAGGTCCGGGCAG
This sequence comes from Allobates femoralis, assembly GCA_033576535.1. Lineage (NCBI taxonomy): Eukaryota > Metazoa > Chordata > Amphibia > Anura > Aromobatidae > Allobates > Allobates femoralis. The sequence continues at coordinate 474,964,878 of JARQOC010000005.1, forward strand.
CCTTGAAAACCGGGGGGGGGGGGGGGTGCTGTCAGGTCCGGGCAGCCTTGAGAACCGGGGGGGGGGGGGTGCTGCTGACCTTATCTCCTCCTGCCGCAAACCGACGCGCCGGCCGCGAAGCGACGCTCGATGTGGACTCGTTAGTGAGCGAGTATTCGCTAAAAGACTCGCCGATTCCCGAGTCCAGCGAGTCCCTTAAGAATCGCCGAGTAACGAGTCCTAGCGAGTAGACTCGCTCATCCCTAATAGTGAGCAATCCATTTGTGTACCCGAATTAGCAGGAAAGCTGGAGGACTGGGTACAAACCAGGGTGCTGGCTCTGAGTTGGCCAGGACGCTCCACTCCCCAACCACAATATCAATGCGTTGCGGGGTCTTTATGTCCCATGACCCAACTCTGGCTCAGTGAAGAGAAGGCCGCCATACTAGGGTTAGGGGACCAGGCAGGTTGCTCACTAAAAGCCTGTGGCTGCTGGATCGTAGCTTTGCGTGTGAAAGAGTAAGAAAGAGAGGCCCATGGAAAGGAACACAAAAGGGGGTGATTTGGATGAGCCATCCCGGCTGCTAAGAGACTACCAGAGCTGCCACTGCACTGTCTTGTACTTGAACATCTGCCAAGAAACCTAAGTAAACCAGATTGAAGCTCTTCACTGTGTGAGACTGTTATTTCTGCACCTAAAGAGAGGTAGACTGAATCGTGGAGCCGGCAGCAGCATCCTGCGTAAGAGTGACTCTGATCTTTGACGCACAGCCAGTTTGTCCTCGCTGGAACCCCTGCACTCCCAACGACCCTATTACTTCCACATATAGTTGCTATGGGGACCCGTTCTTCCTGTGTAGATATGAACTATCCTTGCTGCTACTCCCATCATCCCTAGAGGTCCCGACTGCAACAGCAGATATACCAGCCACATCCCACGGGTGGCGTCACGACAAAACTCTTTTATTTTTATATTTTTCTTTGATCCCTTTTTCAACATCCCTTTTTAACTGATTGCCCAACGAGGGGATCATGGACCGGGTCATGCCACCATGACATCCCCTGACAACATCGAGAGGGCCGGGTTCTGAGTACCCCACGGTCGCCACCAGGGTAGAGTCACATCTCCGAAAGTGCACATCTTATAGGATGTGCTTGGTATGGAGCTGTTATTACTTACTAAAGTAATCCAAAAAAAGATAAGATTAACTGGTGCCCAAGTTGCAAAAAGGGAGCAATACAAGAGAAAAACCTATGAATTGCCAAAATTGGGCATGTGAGCATTTAAACTAATATGCAAAAATGACAAATATTTACTAGTGTATGTAACTTTAAAAAAGAGTAGAAACTCATTTAAAGGCAAACAAGATTGGACTCGGTGGGAGTCTCAGCAGTCGGACCACTAGCAATCAACAAGCACCTTTCCGGAGAAAGGGGGAGAATTGTGTTTATGGTACAAATTCTTTAAAGGGAACATGTCACGTGAAAAAATGGTATTAATCTGCAGATATGGGGTTAAAATGCAAGTTAATAATGTTTGGCACACGCCCGACACCCACACTGCTAGGAATCCTCCCACCATCGTTTGGGTTTCAGTCACAGGGGTGGAGTTGGCTTGTATTCAGTCAGCGCTCTGTGAATAGAGAGCAAAGGCTATAACCACGCCCTCTGCAATGACTGACAGTTCACTCTAATGATAACCTGGCTATCAGTCAGTGCGGGGGGTGCAGTTACAGTCGCGGCTGTCTATACACAAAGTAGTGACTGAACCCACTCTGGTGACTCCCTGATGGCTGAAACCTGAATACTGTCAGGAGGCATACATTTCATTTCCTCCCAACAGCAGCGTTCAAAGTGCAAGCACAAGTTCCAAACACTATTAACCTACATAAACCTTATATCTGTAGGTTAATAGTGTGTTTTCCATTTAAGCTGACAGACAACATTGAACTGAGAAGGTACTGAAGTCCCTGTAACATGACATGGGACGGTTGCTGTGGGTGAGGTCTGCTTCTCTTGCACTCCGGCACGTTACATGAAAGGAGGGGCGTGTGGACTTGTGTCAAGTACTCAATACGCCTTTGCAGGCCGCATGATGCTGATAACATCTGGTCCTGGTCAGTCAAAGCTAACTAGTTCAATGACATAGATCACAAGGTCTTAATAAATAGTACTTTACTGTCTTACACTTATGACAACTATACAGTATTCAAGAGATAACACATGACTTCTCATATGTTTCTTCATGAACAAAGACTACCTCTATACACAGTCTAGTTATTTCTTCCAACTCATTTGTTCCTGCCTCTAAAAGTCTCACTTGTTTCACCACAACCCAGCTTAGCACCACAATACACTCTATGAAAGTCATTTTCTCCACCCGCAGTTCCGCATCTAATCTGCCTCCTAGAGGACTGATTTCTACATGTGGCCAAACTCAGGTTAAAATGTCCTAACACTTTAGGGAACTCGCACCTCTCACTTCCTCTCACGTTCTGTTTCATCATGACCTGACACTTCTTCTGAGTTATAAATTCTGGACTGCCCTGCTTGGCGTTCTCTTTTTGGACATGTCTCCTCTTGGTACTCTGTATTTCCATCACTTGCTCAAAATGCAGTGATTGCACAAGGTCTCTATTATCACTGCAGTTTCCTGCAGTAAAGACTACAGTAAGACCTTTGGGACATTATGGAGCAATTAGGGAGGATTGTGAAAAGGGGCATAGTATAATGAGGAGCAGGGGACTTTATGCAGACATGTAGTATGAGGGATATATTTAATAAAGGGGATGTTTGGGGGGACATTATGGAAAGTAGCAGTTTGTGGGCCATTTTGGAGAGGGTCAGTATGTGGGGGATATTATGGAGAGGGGCAGTGTGAGGGGGATATTATGGAGAGGCTCAGTATGTGGGGGATATTATGGAGAGGGGCAGTGTGGTGGAACATAGAGAGGAGCTTTGTGGGGGGTATATTATTGAGAGGTGCAGTATGAGGGGAATGTTATACAGAGGGGCAGTGTGTGGAGAATATTATATATTTTACATTTTGTGCAGGAAGCACCGTGAGGGGAACATGGGCAATATGTCCATCTCCTTGTATCCTTTATGGCTTATGTGGCACATTGTAACCAAACAACCCACCGCCTTCTCGTGGCCTGTAATAAATTTACAATGGGGCAGTGCGTAGCTCAATTAACTATTTAAACTTATTTGAACTTATTTCAACACTTAAACTAAACTCAGTAATAGAGCGCTCTTGATCTAATGAATTTCATCTACTTTGAATTCTTCGTGCCAATTCTTTCAGTTATTCATAGCAGGATCTACATTTAAGTCTCTTGTGTCTCACATAGTAAATGACTGTTTGCTGTTCTTAATTACTAGCTGACAGTGGGATGGCAAAACGCTTTACCTTCATGTACTGTCAATTTTCCCGAAGGCCTTTTTTTCACTGTAATTATAGGGACTGCAAATAGAAGGTAAGACACTTACCAAGGAAAAGTCAACTTACCTACAGGTGCACAATATTAATTTATTGCCAAATTATCGTATGATAACTAAGGCTAGGGTCACGCTTAAATATAGAATTGCGTTCACTGCATCCAGATCCGGTGAACGCAATTGGCTTCAAACAACCAGCAATCCGCTCTGAGACTGAGACACAGCTGCACAGGCAGGGAGTCACAGAGCGTGTGCTCGTGACCTGGCTGTAGCTGATGACGTGTGCACGGCCATGAGACTCTGTGCAGCAGCCTGTGACGAGGCTGAAAGGGCAGGGCTTTACTGAAGAGAGGGGGGAGAGGAGGCTGATGGGCAGATGAACTCGGCAGCGGGACAAGCTAGGTAACGCCCAGTCGGCAAGATTTTTTAAACTTTATAAAGCTATATCTTAGCTTCTACTAAACATGTTTTTTTAGCAAAAACGATTGCCCCAAATGTGTGTGCTGGTGTAGGGACACATATTAACAGTCCGGGGGGGTCATTTGGGGTGGTGTTCCCTTTAAATGATGTTACCAGTAGCTATTAGGGTGCGTTCACACACTGCGTATTTGCTGCAGATTTTTACGCGAGTGCTCTTGCAGTTTTTGTAGACAAAACCAGAAGTGAAACAATCAGAGGAAAGATACCGTTGATGTACAATGTTGAAACGATATCCTTAATGATCTCATGAACGCGCGGTCTTTAGGACATCGTTTTGACATCGTTGGTGAGCTGTCACATGTGTAGATATCGTGCATGACGCACCAACTATGCGGCACGCAGGTATTGTTCGCACAACCCAGTGAACTGTACTTGTTCATTGCTGAGAATAGGGGAAATCATTAACGACATCGTTATCGCAGTGTCACACAGACTGATGCAGCAGGTTGGCTGATCGTTGATCCTCTGATTTGAGAACATGTTCTCAAATCTGGATTCAGCGATCAACGATTTATCGTATCCATACTGTATCTCAGTGTCACACACAGTGATGTAGCAATGATGTCACTTGAACGACTCCAAACCCGTGACGTTTAAGCGATATCGTTCACGATATCGTATCGTGTAACGGGGCCTGAAAAGTCTAATAGAACAAGTGCTCCACTTTCGTATTTAATCACCCACTCCTGGTTTTGGCTACAAAAACTGCAAGAGCACTCGCGTAAAAATACGCAGCAAATATGCAACATCACTAATGTGATAACCAGGCGAGCACTCCATGAGGCGGCCGACATCGGCCCTTTACATTAGGCGACGCAGGGGCGATAATCGGCGCGATAGGCCCAGCGCCCATACATCGCCTAATACATCGGTGGTGCGGTCGCCAGGTGTGACGGCACCCTTATGGTACCTTTACACGCCGCTACCGAAAGGTAGAAACCGGCAGGTGTCGGAGACAAGTGTACCATTTACCTTCAAAACACCGCGAGGTTGCGGCATGTAATTCAGGTAGCACCTTCCTGTCCCTTTGGATACCTGCCTTTCAGCCGTGCTGAAAAACAAGCAGGTATAAACCCTATGATAGCGGCGTGTAATCGGGGCACAGGTACGGTATTTGAGTTCCCTGGAGCGTGCTTGAGCGTCATGTATACCACGCCCCATCAGCTATCATTGGTGGGGGCTACTGTGTACCCATTGGCTGTCCCTGCACAGGGCGGCATATTTAACGATACTGACCAGTCACACTACACATTTGCTATAGCGTCATGTATTAGCCAGCCTCCCTGCGCTTGCTGGCCAATCATGATGTTATTGCATTGTCCAATCACCGTACGAGCGCCGCGTAATACACAACTCTGTCACGCCTATGTATTACGGCGCACAATATGTACGCCCAGATTCCCTTGTGGTAGCGGCGTGTAAATCAGGGAAGTTGCTCCAGAGAAGATAACCTGCGCACCCGTCGGCACTTCCACCTTCTGTGGAGCACCTTGTGGCGGCGTGTAATTGCGGTATCAGGTACCGTTAGCAAACGTTGAAAACGGCGCAGCGTGCACGTGTGGTGCCTACCTGTTGCTACCTTCGATAGCGGCGTGTAAAGGTACCATTAGAGATTTCCCCAAAACTAGATTTGCGAGAAATACATTTGCACATATCTCAATACTGTATGCTTGTAAATCATAGATCTCAATTGTCCCAGAGTCAGCAGGACTGTCTTAATTTGAGGGCTCAGTCTGGGCAGTAAGAGATTTTGTCCCGACTTCCTCTCATCTCTCCTTCAGTTTCCGTAGTTCCTCCTCCTTGAATTCTGAAGCTAACATCTCTCCGCACATGCATGAACAAAATAATCAATTATTTTTTTCTCTGTTGTCCCCAAAACTCAAACTTGTAACCTTTATGCACCTCCATATTTGCAGGCAGCAGCTCTACCAATGAGCCGCCACCCACACTGAGGTGTAAAGGAGAAAGTGGTCATTTTGAGCAGTATTGTGGACAGTGAACCCAGAAGCAGATTATACATGATGAGCCCAGGACAAGGGGCACTCAGACACAGGGCCTGGGTTTGATGGATTTAACTGGGGAATCACAGGTGGTCGAGCTCCCGGTTCCGTGCCCTGGCTGTCATTTGTTAGGTGGGGGGGGAATATTTACAAAGGATACGTGACACCACCTGTGGATCCCAGTAATTTGGATACCGTTGCAGCAGGCCAGCCGCTGAGGTGATGATGGGTGCAGCACAGTGTGGTCCAGCTTTTACCTCAGGGCAGCGGTGATGGAGGATGAGGGGAGTTGTTGTTCTTACCTCTCCGGTGAGATGCTGATAGTGCTGAAGCCCTCCAGGCGCCGGCGGTAAGACAGACAGAGACCAGTTCAACTTCAACTCCACTTTACTGGTACTGGTAGATGTTATCGAAGACACGGTACAGCTTGATTAGACGGGTGATAGTTGCCGGTTCAGGGTACCCCTATGGAGTCTCCAGATGTTCCCTTCTGATAGTCTTTCAGGGTCAAATTCTGATCTTCTCTCTCTTTAACCACCCTTGCAGAGCTCTCCCGCCAGTCCCCTGGTGTGTTACTAGTAGGTAAGGTTTGTTCCTTACCGGTACGGACAGGAGATACCTAGCTCTTCACCCGCCACCGGAATTCGGCTCGTTACCTATAGTGTCCTGGACCTATTTTTGGGCCTGTGGGGCGAGGTACCTTCTTGTGGCTCCTACGGCTTCTCAGTTTGAGGGCCCGTGGTTCATCAGTTTGCGGTCAGGGATAAATCTCTGACTGCCTCTGCTTCGGTGTCGCCGGTGTTCCCCAAACATTACTAGCCGGCTCCAACTGGTGCTTGTCCGTTTCCTACTGTTCAGGGTGCCCCTCTTGGAGAGAGGTGGCCTCCTGTCAGCAACCTGCCAGGCACGTCCTATCTGGCTGCCTTCCCAGCACTCACTGAACTAACTGTCACTCAAGTCTTCCTGCACTAACGTAGGCTCCACCCCCTTTTGGATCTACTGAATAATCAGTCCCTTTCTCTAAGGTGGCCTAGTGTTGTGTGTAAGTTCAGACTCCATAGGTTAAACCCTAAACCCACAACTACAGAGATACCACACACATTTGCAAAGTGTAATACCTCCTTGTGGCGCCTAGCCATAGGGGCGCCACATACACGTACTATACATAGAGATATATCTGAACGTAGCACTGTATTTCTTTGTCCCTGTATTCAAGAGAAAAACACCTATCGAAAAACACACACACTATGGCTAACAATATATATCTTTGTTATAATACCATATCAAATACATAATATACATAAAATCTAATATATAAAGCTGAATGTGTGTGTGTGTGTGTATGTGTGTATATCCGGGATTGGCATCTACACCGTCGCAACTACAGCCACAAAATTTTACACAGTCACACGTGGGTCATTCCATGTCAAGTGAACCAATGATTATTACCTCTATATTTTTAATTCTTTTGAGATTTTGTTATTTGATAATAGCATGTCAGACAATGCAAAATGTGAAGAGAAAAATTTTTTTAAAAATTTCTTTTTTTTTTAAATGATTTTCAAAGTTCGGAAAAAGTGTGAATTTCGCTGTTGCCTGCCTTTACGTTTCTCCTCATAACTCAGGCTAGAAATAAGATAGAGAGACAAAATAAACACCAATCTACTCAGAACTATACAGGCTTTCATCAGATATGTCACAAGAGGATCTTTGTTAATATTTTACCCATGTGATTGCAAGCGCAAAACTTTAAAACTCATTTCCGAAAAATCGGCGCGCTTTAAATATTTCAAAAACTGCCCATGTGTCTGATTTGCTCTTAGCCACATCTGTACCAAATTTCAAGTTGGGATCGCAATGGGATCATATTTTAACATATTTTACTATTAATAGCGTCAATGGGTCATTCCATATCAAGTGATCTAAATATGAATATTTTTTTTTACCTGACGTCTTTAGATTTTTTTTTTTTTTTTCCTTTATGAAGTACTACTTTAGTTAATTACAAATTAAAAGTTTGGAATTTTTTTCTTCATCAGTTAATTTTTTACAGATTTTTAAAGTTTAAAAAAAGGGTGAATTTTGGCCTGGTATGACTTTACATTTTTTTATCTCGGGCTAGAAATAAGATAGAGAAACAAAATAAACACCATTCTACTCAGAACTGTCCAGGCTTTTACCAGATATGTCACAAGAGTATATTTGTTAATTTTAATTTTTTTACCCATGCGAATGCAAACGCAACATTTTGAAACGCATTTCCGAAAAAACGTTTTAATAAAAATTTTCCAAAACTGCCCATGTGTCTTTTATGCTCTTAGCCACATCTGTACCAAATTTCAAGTTGGGATCGTGATGGGATCATATTTTAAAATATTTAACTATGGTTAATCTCATTTTTATTAAATTTTGAAAAAACATATGAAAGACATACATTCAATCTTTTAACAAAATCTTGAGACATATAAAATATACAAAAAGAGAATTCACAAAGTTATTAGTAACTTTAAGATAAGCTGCAAATTTACTTTTGCGCTTATCTCTGGTGCAATATATACTACAATCTAAATATAATTCCAAACACTCAAGTATACAACCTTTCTCAGGGTTTTGAGATGTTCTGATGTCAAGGGGACAAGCAGCCCCAGCAGAATGATTTTTATCACTTGGCCCCTTCTAACAGGTTGACCACGTAAGTGGGTCATTACCTGTTGAGGCCTAGTTGGAATAGTCTATCGACTGGTGTACCGGAAAGGAAGGCCGAAATATTAATGATCTACTCACAGCTCAGAGTTTCCGATACCTGTCTAATGTTCACTAGAATTCTGAAGGTATAGGTGTAGAAAGGAAATACTTAGACTGAATGTATCAGATGGGAAGAAAAGAGAGATAGAAAAGAAGAGAGAGAAGAGAAACAAAAACCAGTAGAAAAAGTTATACTGGGAAAGAAAAGCCACGTAAGAAAAAAAGAAAAAAAGGAGGGGGGGGGGACGGGTGAGGTATGGGAAGGAGAAAGGGTACTCATCCCACTGGCTCCCCATCAGCCAGAGGTCGAGCCATATTATCTGTGCTGGAAAAGATACTCCTACATTCTGCAGAGTCATGAAAAAGAATCCATTCAACCCAAATCCCTAAGAATTTGCTCCGAGATCCCGATGCATCAGCTGCGAGTTCCTCCATTCGATATATGTCCATCAATTCTTTGAACCAATCAAGTAGAGATGGAGCCCGGCTTGATTTCCAGAACCTCGGGATCACAGCACGAGCAGCCGAGATGCAAAAGCGGAGAATATCCCTCTTCTGTAGCCCAATAGGACCTGGAAAAATGGATAACATTGCCGATTCTGGGCAGCATTCGGCTTGTTTACCTGTTATCCGGGCGTATGCATTGAAAACCTCAAACCAGAACCGCCGGATTTCCCCACAACTCCACCAAATGTGTATCATTGTACCCTTCTCTTCCCCACAGTGCCAGCAGGTATCAGGGGTTCCAGGGAACATGTTCCGGAGTGTCGTCGGGCACAAGTACCATCTAGTGAGCAGCTTATAGCTTCTTTCTTGTGCAGAACAAGCGCTAGCTAGTGAGTGAGTAAATATAAAGCATTTCTGCCAATTAGCTTCTGAAATGCTACACCCCAATTCCCTCTCCCAAGCACGTTGGAAGTAAAGGGTGCCCTGCTCTCTCACGGACCCTAAGGCCTGGTATAGAACTGATATTTTGCGCCTCGGTGGAGCCTCCAGTTGGAATAACCTCTCCAATACGTTGGGCGTCAATCTTACCCTGCAAGAGTGGTCAGCTGAATATAAGTATGCTCTGTATTGGAGAAATTCGAATCACTTAAGAGGTCTCGTAGGTTCTTTGAGTTGCAGCTCTGCCATCGGGGGCAAACCACCACTGGACAGAGTCTGTCCTACTCGGGTGTCATCCACAATCCGCCAACATAAAAATCTCTGCCTGTCAAATCTGGGTGGGAAAGATGGGTTGGAAAAAAGGGGAGTCAAAGGGCTAAGTCTGTCGTTTAAGCGGAGGGTTTTCGTCACTAGGTGCCATACCTTCAAGGTGTTTCTGGTCATGTCTGTCAAAGGTACTAGGTCTGTGGAGTCTTTAGGGGAAATCCAAAGCAGGTGTTTCAGCGGAATCCCCAAACCCTCTTGCTCCACCCCTACCCATTTCTTGGAGGACGCATGATAATGCCAATCTAGAGCTCTAACAAGAGAGGAAGCCACAAAGTACGCTCGTATGTTGGGTAGTCCAACCCCTCCTCTGGTCTTGGGCAAGGATAGGATATTCATTCGCAATCTGGACCTCTTGCCCCCCCAGACAAATCTAAGGATCATAGATTGCATTTTGGAGAGGAAGCCTCTATCCAATAGAACAGGAACTGTCTGAAAAGTATATAAGAGTCGGGGCAAGACATCCATCTTGACTATGTTTATTCTCCCGAACCAGGATAGCTTTAATTGTCTATAGGATGTAAATGCCGATTCCGCGTTAGTCAAAAGGGGTTGATAATTTAAATTGAATATTTGTTTAAGATCTTTTGGTATAAGGACTCCCAAGTACTTAATGGCTTCTACTTTCCATTTAAATGGGAACTGTTTAGATAGATGAGAAACCAATTCTCCAGGCAAAGAAATATTGAGTGCCTCGGTTTTGGAGCAATTCACTTTAAAGTTGCTCAATTGTCCGAACCGTTCAAACTCCATTAAGACCGAAGGGATGGAGACCAGGGGCTGGGAGATGTAAAGTAGCAGGTCATCTGCAAATAAGGCTAATTTGTGATGACTCTGTCCCAGCTTGACCCCATGGACGCATTCATTGGACCTAAGTGCAAAATATTTAACTATTATAGTGTCAATTCAAAAATCACCAAGAACACAATCAGTCATTTTTTCACAATTGCCCGTCAATAGTTTGAATTTGATATAAAGAAACATAGTCTTGTAACATCTCAAATGAAAGCTGTTACCGTTCTGAGTAAAATGATGCCTCTCCCACTTCATTATCTTATTTCTAGCCTGAGATAAAAAAATGTAAAGTCATACCAGGCCAAAACTCACCCTTTTTTTAAACTTTAAAAATCTGTAAAAAATTAACTGATGAAGAAAAAAATTCTAAACTTTTAATTTGTAATTAACTAAAGTAGTACTTCATAAAGGAAAAAAAAAAAAAAAAATCTAAAGACGTCAGGTAAAAAAAAATATTCATATTTAGATCACTTGATATGGAATGACCCATTGACGCTATTACTAGTAAAATATGTTAAAATATGATCCCATTGCGATCCCAACTTGAAATTTGGTACAGATGTGGCTAAGAGCAAAGCAGACACATGGGCAGTTTTTGAAATATTTAAAGCGCGCCGATTTTTCGGAAATGAGTTTTAAAGTTTTGCGCTTGCGATCACATGGGTAAAATATTAACAAAGATCCTCTTGTGACATATCTGATGAAAGCCTGGACAGTTCTGAGTAGATTGGTGTTTATTTTGTTTCTCTATCTTATTTCTAGCCCGAGATATGATAGAAAATGTAAAGCCATACCAGGCCAAAATTCGCACTTTTTTAAAACTTTAAAAATCTGTAAAAAATTAACTGATAAAGAAAAAAATTCAAAACTTTTTTTTTGTAATTAGATAAAGTTGTTCTTCATATAGAAATTTTTTTTTAAAAATCTGAGGACGTCAGGGAAAAAAAATATTCATTTTTGGATCACTTGACATGGAATGACCCACGTCTGGACCCCGAGAGCGTCATAGGCTATGTTGTGAGGCGAAATTTTAACCCTGCGCGTTCCAGTTCACCAAACAATTTTGCCTCTATCTACATAATGGGGAAAAAGGGAATGGAAAAGTGTTGGAGGAAAATCGACAGCTGTCAGCTATAGCCACAAAATTTTGCACAGTCACACGTCTGGACCCCGGGAGCGTCATAGTCTATATTGTGAGGTGAAATTTTAACCCCGCGAATTCCAATTCACCAAACAATTTTGCCCCTATCTACATAATGGGGAAAAAGTGACAGTTACCAGTTGACAGTTGTGAATGAGAGGGGCTTAATGATAGCGCCAAAGACTAACAGCACATACCAGCATATAGTCACTAAGGTGGGGCCCCAACATGAGATATTCACCACACATGGGGACATGTATACACCCCACACGCACACAAAGAGTAACAGCAAGTGTATAGTCGCTAAGGTGCAGCCCCAACATTGGTTACTCATCACGCACCCAAACAAACACACACCACAAATAGACACACACAACACAGAGACACACCCCCACCCCCACGGGGACACACACACACTCTATAGCGACACATGCACTCACCCCACAGGGACACACACACACACCACAAAGAGACACACACAACACAGACACACACCACACAGACCCCCCCTACAGGGACACACATACATAGCCACCCTGTAGGGACACATGCACTCACCCCACAGGGACACACACACACACATACCACAAAGAGACACACACACTCCACACAGACCCCCCCCACAGGGACACACATACATACACACCCTATAGGGACACATGCACTCACCCCACAGGGACACACACACACTACAAAGAGACACACACCACACAGACCACCCCCTACAGGGACACACACACATACACACCTTATAGGGACACATGAACTCACCCCATAGGGACACACACATCACAAAGAGAAACACACAACACAGTTACACACACACACCCCACACAGACCCCCCCACAGGGACACACACACATACACACCCTATAGGGACACATGCACTCACCCCACAGGGACACACACACACACCACAAAGAGACACGCACAACACAGTTACACACACACCACACAGACCCCCCACAGGGACACACACACATACACCCCACAGGGGGACACACACACCACAAAGAGACATACACAACAGAGACACACACCAAACAGACCCCCCCCCCACAGGGACACACACACATACACACCCTATAGGGACACATGCACTCACCCCACAGGGACACACACATACACACACCCCAGGGACACACACACCACACAGACAGACACAGATGTGCACAGGTGTGCTATCTTTAATTTCCAAACATAAACATCTGATTAAAAACAGCCAATGTGCAACACATGTGCCATATAGGGAATTAAGGCAGATGTCAGTCACATGAGCTGTTTATTATTGTGTATGTGTGAGGTAAACATATACTGCCCAGCCAGGGGAGGGTTTACTGTTGGCTTGAGATTTATTAGGCTGCCTATAGCAATCAATCACAGCTCAGCTTCTATTTTTTTACAGGTCATTAATATGACATATTCAAATTCTATTTTGTTATAGCTAACATCAGTTATTTATTAACCCGGGCATCTACACCGTTGCAACTACAGCCACAAAATTTTGCACAGTCACACGTCTGGACCCTGAGAGCGTCATAGGCTATGTTGTGAGGTGAAATTTTAACCCGCGCATTCCAATTCACCTAACAATTTTGCCCCTATCTACATAATGGGGAAAAAGTGACAGTTACCAGTTGACAGTTGTGAATGAGAGGGGCTTAATGATAGCGCCAAAGACTAACAGCACATACCAGCATATAGTCACTAAGGTGGGGCCCCAACATGAGATATTCACCACACATGGGGACATGTATACTAACCACATGCACACAAAGAGTAACAGCAAGTGTATAGTCGCTAAGGTGCAGCCCCAACATTGGTTACTCATCACGCACCCAAACACAACACCACAAAGAGACACACACAACACAGAGACACACCCCCACCCCCACGGGGACACACACACCCTATAGCAACACATGCACTCATCCACAGGGACACACACCACAAAGAGAACACACAACACAGACACACACACCACACAGACCCCCCCCACAGGACACACATACATAGCCAGCCTATAGGGACAGATGCACTCACCCCACAGGACACACACACACACCACAAAGAGACACACACACTCCCACAACCCCCCCACAGGGACACACACACATACACACCCTATAGGGACACATGCACTCACCCCACAGGGATCACACACACACACCACAAAGAGACACACAATACAGAGACACACACATCCCTCACAGACCCCCCCACAGGACACACACACACACATACCACAAAGAGACACACACACTCCACACAGACCCCCCACAGGGACACACACACATACACACCTATAGGGACACATGCACTCACCCCACAGGGACACACACACACACTACAAAGAGACACACACAAACAGAGGCACACACACCCCTCACAGACCCCCCCCCACAGGGACACACACACATACACATCCTATACGGACACATGTACTCACCCACAGGGACATACACATACCTCAAAGAGACACACACAACAGAGACACACACCACACAGACACCCCTACAGGGACACACACACATACACACCTATAGGACACATGCACTCACCCACAGGGACACACACACACCACAAAGAGACACGCACAACACAGTTACACATACACACACCACACAGACCCCCCACAGGGACACACACACATACGCACCCTATAGACACATGCACTCACCCCACAGGGGACACACACACACAAAGAGACACACACAACAGAGACACACACCAAACAGACCCCCCCCCCACAGGGACACACACACATACACACCCTATAGGGACACATGCACTCACCCCACAGGGACACACACATACACACACCCCACGGACACACACACCACACAGACAGACACAGATGTGCACAGGTGTGCTATCTTTAATTTCCAAACATAAACATCTGATTAAAAACAGCCAATGTGCAACACATGTGCCATATAGGGAATTAAGGCAGATGTCAGTCACATGAGCTGTCTATTATGTGTATGTGTGAGGTAACATATACTGCCCGGCCAGGGGGAGGGTTTACTGTTGGCTTGAGATTTATTAGGCTGCCTATAGCAATCAATCACAGCTCAGCTTCTATTTTCTTACAGGTCATTAATATGACATATTCAAATTCTATTTTGTTATAGCTAACATCAGTTATTTATTAACCCGGGCGTAGCCAGGCACTACAGCTAGTATTTCATAAAAATAAAACTAGGGGAAAGAACACAGATGACAGAAAAGGCTCTCTTGGCCTGCACCATATATTTGAATTTTTGGTATATCCTGTATTCAAGAAGTAAAGAAAAGATCAGATTTTTTTGTTCTTATAAAACTGTTGAAATGAATGAGAAATAATTACAAACATGTCATTTTTTGTTTGTATGCCCCCCCTCCCTCAAGACTCAAGCGACAACCTTCAAAATTGCAGGCAGAAGCTAAAATAGAGAGCCACTGACTCTGCTGATGTTACTGGGAGAATTTTGTAAACTTGAGGCATTGCATGCTCTGACTCCACAGGCAGACTATACTAGTACATAGAAATACATTGTTTATACAATGTATTTCTATGTCCCTGTATTCTAGAGGGAGAATAAAAGCAAGAATTTTTTTCTCACATAAAATTGCTAAAAAAATAAAAAATATTTACAATAATGTCATTTTTAATGCGCTTTAAAAAATAAATAAATAAATAAATAAACACCACAAATCAGTAAATAACATGGACATTGGTGGACAGCCATTTTCAGGTCTCTCCAGAGATGTTCAATAGGGTTTAGGTCAGGGCTCTGGCTGGGCCAGTCAAGAATGGTCACAGAGTTGTTCTGAAGCCTCTCCTTTGTTATTTAAGCTGTGTGCCTATTAGGGTCATTATCTTGTTGGAAGGTGAACCTTTGGCAAAGTCTGAGGTCCAGAGCACTCTGGAAGAAAATTTAATTCAGGATATCTCTGTACTTGGCTGCATTCATGTTTCCTTCAATTGCAACCAGTCATCCTGTCCTTGCAGCTGAAAAACACCCCCATAGCATGATGCAGCCACCACCATATTTTAATGTTGGGATTTTATTGGGCAGTTGAGCAGTGCCTGGTTTTCTCCACACATACTGCTTAGAATTATCACCAAAAAGTTCTATCTTGATCTAATCAGACCAGAGAATCTTATTTCTCATAGTCTGGGAGTCCTTCGTGTGTTTTTTAGCAAACTCTATGTGGGCTTTCATATGTCTTGCACTGAGGAAAGGCTTCCATCGAGCCATTTTGCCATAAAGGCCCGATTGATGGAGGGCTGCAGTGACTTTGTGGAACTTTCTCCCATCTCCTTACTGCATCTCTGGAGCTCAGCCACAGTGATCCTGGGGTTCTTTCCTGCTCTCACCAAGGCTCTTCTTCCACGATTGCTCAGTTTGGCTGCACGTCCAGGTCTAGGAAGACTTCTGATGGTCCCAAACTTCTTCCATTCAAGGATTATGGAGGCCACTTGTGCTCTTAGGAACCTTGAGTACTGCAGAAATTCTTTTGTAACCTTGGCCATATCTGTGCCTTGCCACAATTCTGTCTTTGAGCTCCCTGGGCAGTTCCTTTGACCTCATGATTCTCATTTAGTCTGACTGTCACTGTGAGCTGGGAAGTCTTATATAGACAGGTGTGTGTCTTTCCAAATAAAGTCCTATCAGTTTAATTAAACACAGCTGGACTCCAATGAAGGAGTAGAACCATTTCAAGGAGGATCACAAGGAAATAGACAGCATCTGACTTAAATATGAGTGTCTGAGCAAAGGATCTGAATAATTATGACCATGTGATATTTCCGTTTTTCTTTGTTAATAAATTTGCAAGAATGTTTCTACATTTCTGTTTTTTTTTCAGTCAACATGGTGTGCAGAGTGTACATGAATGAGAAAAAATATGAACTTTTTTGAATTTACCAAATGGCTGCAATGCAACAAAGAGAGAAAAATTTAAATGGGTCTGAATACTTTGTGTACCCACTGTAGGAGCCTATAGAGTGAAAAAGCATAAACACCTCATAGTACAAAAGGGTGAATCAAATCTTTTCCGCACTTTAAAAACTACATTAAAAATGCAGATTCGCATCTGCACCAAAATGTATCAAATAAGGTGGTGAAGGCACAAAAAAAGCAACAAAACTGTAATAAACAAGGAAGATTAGTATTGCAGAGACAAAAAAAAAAGAATTTATGCAAAGTGTGAACATGGCCTTACAGACATAAAAACGACAGATATCGTATAGCAAAACGTACATAAAAATGAGAAAGTTCTGGCTGCTATGACTGTGAATGAATTAACAATAAAAAAATCCATAGATTCCAACAAGAGATGAGCATGACGGACAGATGACATCACACCAGTCCTGGCTAATCAAAAGCCACTTTGGGGACAGCAAGAGGTAAGTTATTCACATTCTCCCATCCAGTCACCAGGTACCACTGACATGGATGCTGGACTGGAGTCCCATGAACCGATCTGCTCATCTCTAGTCCCAACTCTCCTAGATAAAGTGGACATTTCTGGATTTAAATCTACACCTTGCAGTCTTTGGCCGTCTGCTGAATGTCACTCACTGAAAACTTACTCACATTTGCCGATGGTGCTTTAAGTTTGATATCTTTGGATGTCAACCAAACCTTATCACTTACTTTAAAGACAGGATCCACTGAACATTTTCTATTGGCCTTCTGTTTTGGACTGGCTGCAGCGCTGTTGAAGTTTTGTACATGGGGAGGGCAAATAAAGCTACCGTATATACTCGTGTATAAGCCGAGTTTTTCAGCCCAAAATTTGGGCTGAAAAGTCTACCCCTCGGCTTATACACGGGTCATATACGGGGGCCCATGGTGTGGTGGCTGTGGTGGGGGCTGTGGAGGCTGCAGGAGGCGGGGGGAGGCTGCTGTATGAGCGGCCCCGTCACGTGGGGCCGCTCATTAAATATGCACTGCTTCCCCCTGTCAATCAGCGCAGGGGGAAGCAGTGCATATAGCCCCCAAATGCTGGCACTGTCCCCCCCTTGTAAGGGCCCCCCCCCAGGGCGCTTATATTACCATTCCGGTCTTCTGATCCGCGCCGCTCCTCGGTGCTCCTCGCTGCTCCGTCCGTCCGTCCTCCTACATCCGGGATCCCCAGCCGTCGCAGGCATATGACGTCATCGCGCGACGGCTGGGGATCCCGGATGTAGGAGGACGGACGGAGCACCGAGGAGCACCGAGGAGCGGCACGGATCAGAAGACCGGAATGGTAAGAGAAGCGGGGGGGGGGGGCCCCTTGCCAGCGAGTGCCAGCATTTGGGGGCTGCGGATACCCCCTGGGGGCTGCTGGGTACCCCCAGGGGGCTGATGGGGACCCCCAGGGGGCTGCTGTATAAACCCCCTGGGGCTGCTGGGGACCCCCAGGGGGATGCTGTATAAACCCCCTGGGGGCTGCTGGGTACCCCCAGGGGGCTGCTGTATAAATCCCCTGGGGGCTGCTGGGTACCCCCAGGGGGCTGCTGTATAAACCCCCTGGGGGCTGCTGGGTACCCCCAGGGGGCTGCTGTATAAACCCCCTGGGGGCTGCTGGGGACCCCCAGGGGGCTGCTGTATAAACCCCCTGGGGGCTGCTGGGTACCCCCAGGGGGCTGCTGTATAAACCCCCTGGGGGCTGCTGGGGACCCCCAGGGGGCTGCTGTATAAACCCCCTGGGGGCTGCTGGGTACCCCCAGGGGGCTGCTGTATAAACCCCCTGGGGGCTGCTGGGTACCCCCAGGGGGCTGCTGTATAAACCCCCTGGGGGCTGCTGGGTACCCCCAGGGGGCTGCTGGGTACCCCCTGGGGGCTGCTATATGTACCCCTGGGGGCCTGCTGTATACCACTAGGGCTGCTGTATACTACCACTGGGGCTGCAATACCACTGGGGCTGCTGTATATAGGGGCTGCTGTATACACCACTGGGGCTGCAATACCACTGGGGCTGCTGTATATAGGGGCTGCAATACCACTGGGGCTGCTGTATATAGGGGCTGCTGTATACACCACTGGGGCTGCTGTATATAGGGGCTGCAATACCACTGGGGCTGCAATACCACTGGGGCTGCTGTATATAGGGGCTGCTGTATACACCACTGGGGCTGCTGTATATAGGGGCTGCAATACCACTGGGGCTGCTGTATACACCACTGGGGCTGCTGTATATAGGGGCTGCAATACCACTGGGGGCTGCTGTATATACCACTGGGAGCTGCTGCATATACCACTGTGGCTGCTGTATATACCACTGGGAGCTGCTGTATATACCACTGGGGGCTGCTGTATATCATACTGCTGGGGCCTGTATACCACTGCTGGGGGCTGTAAACCTGTGCTGGGGTCCACCCTCGGCTTATACGCGAGTCAATAGATTTTCCCAGGTTTTGGGGGCAAAAGTAGGGGGGTCGGCTTATACACGGGTCGGCTTATACACGAGTATATACGGTAAGTTATTTCATTATTAAAGTAACTGAGCCTATGTGGGAAAAAGTGTTTTGAAAGAAGACAGCCTTCTTAAATAGATGGTGTAGAAAAATCTAATATATGAGGTTTTTATATTTTATATATTTTTTTCTTTAGGAAGCAGCATACGTTAAGGACCCAGTAAACATAAAGATCTAATCTTGTTGTTTTTTTTTTAATCATTATTAATTGTCTCTATCGGTGGACATTAATTTCCCTATTGCAGATACATACATCATGCATTTGGGCATATCCTAATACATCAAGTAGGACAGGTGATATAATTCAGATGGTCACAGCGGAATAGAAGACAGCCACCCACATGCGAGCCGTCTGTCAGTATTAGTCACTCTTCAATAAAGTACTGAGCTCTTACTACAACAGTCAATGCAGAAGAAAGAAAACATGGAACAGCGTTCACTACTGGTCACTTAACACAAACTGAAGGAATCCCTACAGAATATAATTTGATTATTAAATGTAATCAGAAATAATTGATGACCCAAATAATCTTACATACACTTACTATTAATGTATATAAATGTAATACTTTACTTTTCAGACTAAATTCTTAAATGCCAATGTCTAATATTATTACGGTACTTGCTTGTATGACACTATCTTACAGTCATCACATAATGCCACTACACACTGACTATTCTAAATGACTTCGACTAGAGAGCATGATAGGCCACACTAAACAAATGTGTTTTTAGGAAGTGCGTAAAACTATGTAAGTTGTGGATACACCTAATTTCTTGGCGTAGAGCATTTCAGAGAATTGGTGCAGCTCGGGAGAAGTCTTGGAGCCGGGAGAGGGAGGTTAGGATTAATGCAGATATAAGGTCGCTTCCAAAGTGAAGAGAACGGGTGGGGTGATAGACAGAGACGAGAGTGGTGAGATAGGGAGGTGCTGCAAGATGCTGCACTGTGAAGAGCTTTGTGGGTGTGAACAAGCAATTTGAACTGGATCCTATAATGTATAGACAGCCAGTGCAATGACTGGCACAGAGTGGAAGCATCCAAGTAACGGTTAGCTAGATAGGTGACCCTGGCTGCTGCATTATGGATGGACTGGAGAGGGGAGAGTTTAGTGAGGAGGATGCCAAATAATAGAGAGTTATAATAATTCAGGCGGGTATGGATCAGGGCAGGCCCGGCACCAGCATCCGGCATACCCGGGCAGATGCCGGGGCCCTGAAACAGTGAAAGGGCCCACAGCTGTCTGTGAGCAGAAGCAGAGGAGACACTCACAGATAGTGGCCCTCTTTCCCTCTCTTATCTCCTGCTCTGTACTGATCAAGGTGATCGGTACACAACAGGAGAGAAAGCTTAACGGGAGATGAATGGAGGCTTAATGACCTTCCAGTTCCAGTCATGTGACTGATCACATGACAGAAATCAAGGTCTTAGAAGAAACTGCTTCTGCTTAAAATCTGCAGCCTCCCTTCAACTCTGAGTGCCTCCTCTCCTGCTCTGCACAGATCAAGTTCATCTGAATGTGGTAATATATTTGAGTGTGTGTATGTGTGTGTATTTGTGTCTGTGTCTGTATGTGTGTGTCTGATTATGTATGTATGTGTGTGTCTCTGTGTGTATCTATATCTGTATGTGTTTCTGTATATGTGTGTGTCTCTGTGTGTATCTATATCTGTATGTGTGTGTTTGTATGTGTGTGTATGTGTGTATATCTGTATTTGTGTATCTTTATGTGCATGTAGCAGAGCTGTGTATGTTTGTAGGTGCATGTAGTAGAGCTGTGTGTGTGTATCTGTATGTTGTGAGGTGTAGCGGCATCAGGGAGGCAAAGACACGGGATCCAGGCACCACTGGTCACAGCACACGGGTTTATTTGGCCCCAAAATGTAGGAAACACAATAGTCCACAAAGAGCATTCCTTATTCCCCTTACTTCAGGGGCCGCTACTTAGCTTCCAGCCACAATGTCTCAGGCCTGGCTCAGGGATGCTTCTCTCCCAGAAGCTCAGGAAGTTGTCTTCACTCCCACACTAGAGACCACACCCCGCGGTCTAGCTTCCTTTTATCACACCCCAAGCCAGTAAGCAGAACCAACACAAAATCCCGGGATGGAGTGCGACCTGTCAATATGGAGGACGCACCCAGGGAGGCCCATACCGGTCGCAGGGGCCCGACCAGGTCGGTGCCTCACAATGTACATATATTGTACATGTAGCAGATCTAGGTGTGTAGTGTGCATGTATTGTCCATGTGGCAGAGCTGGGTGTATATCTGTATGTGCATGTATTGTGCATGCATCAGAGCTGTCTGTATATGTATGTAAATGTATTGTATACGTGATCAGAGCTGTGTGTGTTTGTATGTGCATGCATTGTATACGTAGCAGATTTGGGTATGTAGTGTCCATGTAGTAGAGCCATATGCGGGCGGAACGGTGGCTCAAGTGGTTAGTACTGCAGCCTTTGCAGCACTGAGGTACCAAGGTCCCAGGTTCAATTCCCACCAATGACACTAAGGACAACATCTGCAAGGAGTTTGTATGTTCTCCCTGTGTTTGCATGGGTTTCCTCCGCACACTCCAGTTTCCTCCCACATTGTAAAGACATATTGATAGGATGTTTAGACTGTGAGCGCCAAGAGAGACAGCATTACTGATGTATGTAAAGTGCTATGGAATTAATGGCGCTATATAAATGAATAAATATTATTATTATTATTATTATTATTATTATATGTGTATCTGTATGTGTAGTGTGCATGTAGCAGAGCTGCGTGTGTCTGTATGTGCATGAATTAGGCATGTACCAGTGCTGTGTGTCTATCTGTATGTTCATGAAGTAAAATCTGTGAACGAAAGAATGCGCAATAGGGTCTTATCTCAATGATACACTTTCGCTTATCGATGTGGAATTGCTCACCTTTGTCAGTTGTGAAACCCACAACTGGTAGAATAGCGTACAGGCAGCTGCTGCAGGGACCGCACTCTCAACGGTAACCGTGGTTGTAATACAGAATCCTGGACAAAGTGCCTCAGTGTCTGCGCTGCTGCTCCGAGACCAAAGACACACAGACACAGGGATGTCTGGATCAGCGATAGCCTTTATTTCCGACACGTTTCGGAGCCTCCTCCCGAGCTCCTTCCTGTGTCTGTGTGTCTTTGGTCTCGGAGCAGCAGCGCGGACACTGAGGCACTTTGTCCAGGATTCTGTATGTTCATGAAGTAGAGCTGTGTGTATGTATTATGTGTATTGTGCATGTAGCAGAGCTGTGTGTTTACATGTGCATGAAGCAGAGCCATCTATGTCTATGGGCATGTATATCTATGTGTAGTGTGCATATAGCAGGGCTGTGTGTCTACATGTGCGTGTAGCAGAGCCATCTATGTCTATGGACATGTATGTCTATGTGTAGTGTCATGTATCAGAGCTGCGTGCATCTGTATGTGCATGAATTGGGCATGTACCAGTGCTGTGTGTTGTATCTGTATGTTCATGTAGTAAAGCTGTGTGTGTATCTGTATGTTTATGTAGTAGAGCTGTGTGTACTATGTGTAGTGTGCATGTAGCAGTGCTGTGTGTCTACATGTGGGAGTAGCAGAGACATTTATGTCTATGGGCATGTAGCAGAGCTGTGTGTTTACTATGTGTAGTGTGCATGTAGCAGAGCTGTTTGTCAATATGTGCATGTAGCAGAACCATCTATGTCTCTTTCGCCTGGGGCCCACAAAAATCCTGAGTCTGCTGCCTAGGTGTTGTCGTGGTGCCACACACTGAGAGGGAGATGTCAGATTTAGGAAGGCTAGTGGAGGGCGGGAGTAGAAGAAGTTCAGTCTTCATTAAACGAAAGATGTGAGTCAAATATGATCCCAATGTGAAACAAGAAAAAAATTGTGCGGTGTTTGTTGGATCGCTAAGGCACACAAAGGGCAACGATTAGAGTGTTTAAGCGCAAACCTTTAATAAAGACTCAGTATACGCCTCAACATGTTTCAATAGCCAACTGCTATCTTCCTTAGGTGGAATAGAGAGCCCGAAGGGGAAATTACATATTTAAAGAGGTAGTGTCCAATAGGGAAACTTAAACAATTATGACATCACAAAAGGAACTGAGAGGTAAACATATGGTGACATTAACCCTATAAAGTGTGTATAAAAACAAATGTCATTCAAATATTTAAAAAAAATAAATAAATAAAGATACATAAAAATGTTACATCCGTGAATAAACATACAATAAAATTACAATAAAATATAGAATATATTAAAACAAGAGAATGGCAATAAAGTTAAGGCCCCTTTCACATCTATGATGCCTCTGCCCTTGCCTGCCCTGCGCTAGTGCAAATGCAAGGGCAGGTGCATTTAGAGGCAAGTATCAACAAGCACATAGGCGCATGGATGCACTGCTCATGCGCTTGACGCACCCCAGGGTTATGTGGACTCGGGTATCTTGGCCCTCAGCTGCCCAGCATGCCCAGCATGCCCAGACCCGTGGCCCTGGTGGTCAGCTTTAAAAGGGGGAATTGAAATAGGAGTAGTTTGTCATGACGCCTCCTGCAGATTCTGGTGATGGGACACCAGCGCCGCTTCAGACCTCCGGAGGGCGATGGTACTGCAGCTTTGATGGAGCAGCTTCTTGAAGGAGTGCACCGATGATGTAGATGCAGTCTGTAAAGGTAGATTATCATCAATGCAGTATTAGAATAAGCACACGGAGACTCTGTCACTCTACCTGGGTACTTTACTGGAACAGTTTTGATGACAATGCAGTTCACAGAGAAAAACAGTCTTTCGAATGAGGTAGCTGGTCGGGTAGTAATAGCGGGCTGCAAGGTCTCTCAGAGTCTCCCGTGATATGTCTTCTCTTGACTATCCCAGGTCCTGCTGCTGATTCCTGTCCTTGCACTACCCCCTTAATACCAGGCCCGTTGGGGTGCTGATGAGTTCCTGTGCGTCCCAATTCTGAGGAAGGGGGCCACGACCTTTAGGTGGGCAATCCTGATGTGGCGGTGCTGTATGGACAGGGTGTTGGGGGTGGGAAAAACTGACCCATGACGGCCGATATTGGCGGCTCAGGGGCTAAACTCCCTGCACCGCGTCCACGGAGCCGGCTCCCTTTGGTGGACCAGGGTCCCCCCCAGAGTATGGGCGCTCTGGTATAGGAGTTCCCTCTCTCTCTTCCTGGGCTGCCTTTTCTTCTCTCAGGCCCCTCTCTGGAGACCCCTTTCTTCTCTCAAGGCTCCCTTTCCTTCTTTTCCTCGGGGCAAACTAGAACTCCACGTTTTTCTACCTCCCTCCTCCCCTCACTCTCTCCCCAGGGACTGGGCTCCAAACATTTGCTTAGGCTTGAGTGTGGGAGTGCTGGCGTGGGAGCCTCCTACAATCCTTGCATTCCCACTGTGACACACTCTTTTATGGGTGCAGTACCCCAACTGTGACGCCTGACCAGTGGGGCGCCACACGCTCGCCTGTGCTTGATGCCCCCATTACTTGCTATGGCCAAGTGCAGCCGAGCGTAGGAGTCGAAAACCTGGAAGCGTGAGTGAGAATAAGCTGACATCATCATCTATGCGCTTCTCCAGACGCACCCGGAGATGCGTAATGCAACGTTTCCAGGTGCATCTGGAGAAGTGCATGCACGGTGACGTCAGCTTATTCACACTCACTCTTCCGGGTTTTCGACTCCTGCACTCAGCTATCGCAGATAATGGGGGCACCGAGCAAGGCAAGCACAAGAGCAGAGCATCCATGCGCCTATGTGCTAGCCTGCACTTGCCTCTAAATGCCACTTGCATTTGCGCTAGCGCAGGGCAGGCGAGCGCAGAGGCAACACAGATGTGAAAGGGGCCTAAATAAATATATATGTTTTTTTCTCTCTTTTATATATATATATATATATATATATATATATATACTAGCTGGGTGCCCGATGCAGATGCATCGGGATTCTAGAAGAGCGAGTCTGTGACTCGCAATGGCCGCTTCGCGGCCAATGCTTCGCGCTGCTAAGGCGACTCGCCATGCCCGCTGCGCGGCATAGCGAGTCGCCTTAGAACTGCTCGCAATGGCCGCTGCGCGGCCAATGCTTCGGCGTATCCACATGACCACGCTGACTCGCAGCGCGAGCGGACTCAAAAGGGGCAAAAAACCCATTCGCAATTATATAATAGATATATATATATATATATACAAATTCTACCTTTTTAAAAATTCTTTGTATGACGTAAAACATAAAAATCATAAAATCACAGACAGTAGAGGATATAGAGGAGTTCTAGAATGTATATGAAGGCGGGCATCACATTTTTACCGACACTACATAGATGACCTCTTCTTCCTATGGTCTGGTACCAAGGAAGAGGCCCTTAATTTTGTGGATAATTTAAATACAAATTCTTGGGGCCTAGTGTTTACACGTCCATCTCGGATATTTCCCTCCAGTATTTGTACCTCGTGGTACGGCTTGATGACATGGGGAGGTTGTCCACTGCAACTCACTTTAAACACATTAACAGCTATCTCCATTTCGATAGTGGACACCTCCCTAAACGAATCATGAATGTACCATATGGCCAATACTGGATAATCCGAAAAAAAAGTACTGAGCACTCTGATTTTATTAAAGAGGCCAAAACCGGGAACACAAGGTTTAGACTAAAAGGGTACCCACACAAACTGCTCAGGGATGTCTTTTTGAGATGCAAAACACTTTTCCAAAACTCTTGTATTGATAAATTGAAAACATGTAATATTAAAAATAGCACCAATGCGACAAATGATGCTAATACCACCATAAATAATGCTTCAGAAAAGAACTAGCTAAATGGACTCTTGTGACTACATACAACCAGTCACACCTGACTATTCGGAAATTGCTAGAATGTTTTTGGTTTATCTTTAAGGGTGATCCTGTTTTGATGGAATATATCCCGAATAGACCAAAAGTGGTATTTCAGAGAAGCCGCAACCTTCGAAATTTTGTGGCCCCCAGCAACACAGCAATTAAAATCCCACAGATCAGGTCGATAGGTATTCCAAATGCTAACAATGGATGCTTTGCATGTAGAACACCCAAGTGTATGTGCTGCGATACAATTGTTAGTGGTGCGAACACCTTTTATCAAACACCACCGGCGCTGAGGTCATTGATCGCTGGTCTCTCGCTGTCACATGCAGCAATGCGTGCTGACCAGCGGGAGACCAATGATCAAAAAATGACCCAGAGCACTTTACAGCGATCAGCGACCTCACAGCAGGGGCCTGATCGCTGCTAGATGTCACTCATAGCGACATCGCTGGAGAGATCGTTGTAACAACACAGTTACAACGATCTCGCTAACGATCTCGTTATGTGTAACTGGGGCATTAGCCTCTCATACATCCAAATCAGATCTCATACTCTGCACTGATAAGCAGCAAATATTACGAATGGAAAACTCTACTGTCATTACACACTACAGATGTTAATAATCGCATATTAATTCAAGATGACAACCTTGAGCTAGTTGGCCCCAATGGCCGGTCTTATTGGCAACAAACAACAAAACAAAAGTTATTATTTTGGGAGAACGGAGTCCAATTTTAATAACAAGGAAATTGATGAATTAAGCATTTTAGAAGATGGGATTAAACCTTTACATGTGAGTTGATAATTAGTGGCTGTGGTCACTCATGTTATTTGCACCTCCTGGATGGCTCTTATTTTTATCTGTAGCTAATTGTACAATTGCTGCACCCTAGGAAATCTAATTACAAAATGGAAACATCTTTCTAATTGTTTTATGTAATTATGTGTACCTTTCTCTCCTGATAGCCAGGTAAAGACTGCTAATAAGATATGAGGACATCAATACAAATGTCCAGACCTTGATAAATGGAAATGTCATCTAGCCTGCTGAGCGGAAGGTGATTACTAAAGACAGGAAAAATACTTATGTAAAACGTTTACAAGTCCATAAGTAAAACTAAACTTAGACTCATAGACTAAAAGGAAAAAAATGTTTTAATATTGTCTACTGATGGGTTAAGTGATGTTTTTAAAATGGAGGATCTCTGTGCGGGGGCTCACATGATTTCAAAATTAAAGGGGCTTCAGTACTTAATAACATGTGACATTTCTTCAACTACAGGGTGGGCCATTTATATGGATGCACCTAAATAAAATGGGAATGGTTGGTGATATCAACTTCTTGTTTGTGGCACATTAGTATATGGGAAGGAGAAAACGTTTCCAGATGGGTGGTGACCATGGTGGCCATTTTGAAGTTGGCCATTTTGGATCCAACTTTATTTTTGTCAATGGGAAGAGGGTCATGGGAGACATCAAACTTATTGTGAATGTCATAAGAAAAAGAATGGTGTGCTTGGTTTTAATGTAACTTTATTCTTTCATGAGTTATTTACAAGTGTATCACTACTTATAAAATGTGTTCAAAGTGCTGTTGTGTTGGATTGTCAATGCAACCCTCTTCTCCCACTCTTCAGACACTGATAGCAACACCGCAGAAGAAATGCTAGCACAGGCTTCCAGTATCCGTTGTTTCAGACGCTGCACATCCCGTATCTTCACAGCATAGACAATTGCCTTCAGATGAGTGATGAGGCAAACTTTTTTGTGAATGGTGAAGTTATCAAACAAAACCACTGCTATTGGGCTGACACTAAACCAAAGTATAGGGATAGATCCCTCAAAGACTGATGGAACACAAAAATTGATGGTATGGTGTGGTACATGGGGTACATAGATAGCGGGGTCATTCTTCATCAATGGAAACCTATGCCACTAGATATCTGAATCAAAATGTATTTATGGAAAATCATGTGAAATATCAAAAATGTGCATGACTGAAAGACCACTTTAGGCTAGGCATAGGCTGAAATGTGATGTCAAAATTGCTTGAGCAACATGTCTATTCCGAACTGTCCTCCCATCTCTCCTCGTGCTCCCTCTTTGACCGCCTGCAATCCGGTTTCCGAGCCCACCACTCCACCAAAACAGCCCTAACCAAAGTCACCAACGACCTACTGACCGCCAAGAGCAAGCGACACTACTTCATCCTTCTCCTCCTCGACCTATCTGCTGCCTTCGACACAGTCGACCACTCCCTCCTGCTTCAAATTCTAGAATCTCTTGGCATCACTAATCTAGCCCTCTCCTGGATCCCCTCGTACCTAACAGACCGGACCTTCAGCATCACCCACTCCCACACCTCCTCTTCACCCTACCCCCTATCTGTTGGAGTTCCCTAAGGCTCAGTTCTGGGACCCTTATTCTTCTCCATCTACACCCTTGGCCTAGCCCAACTCATCGAGTCCCACGGCCTCCAATACCACCTCTATGCCGAGGACACCCAGCTCTACCTCTCTGGCCCTGACATCACCTGCTTGCTATCCAAAATCCCACACTGCCTGTCCACCATCTCATCCTTCTTCTCCGCTCATTTCCTCAAACTCAACATGGATAAAACCGAGTTCATCGTCTTCCCCCTAAGCTGGTCGCTCTTCCCCCCTACCCGACCTAACTATCACTGTCAACAATTGCGCAGTAATCCTCGACTCTGCCCTCTCCTTCAAGCCTCACATCCAGGCCCTTGCCACCTCCTGCCACCTCCTGCTACCTCCAGCTTAAAAACATCTCACGGATCCACTCCTTCCTTGACCATGACACTGCCAAAATGCTTGTCCATGCCCTCATTATCTCCCGCCTCGACTACTGCAACCTCCTGTTCACCTGCCTCCCCGCTTCCTCCTTTGCACCCCTCCGAACCATCCTCAATTACACTGCCCGACTCATCCACCTGTCGCCCCGTTACTCCCCTGTCTCCCCCCTCTGTAAAGCCCTCCACTGGCTCCCTACTTCCCAGAGATTTCAGTTCAAAACACTAACCCTGACATACAAGGCCATCCACAACCTGTCCACTCCATACATCTCAGACTTGGTCTCCCAATACCACCCCTCACGCAATCTGCGCTCCTCTCAAGAACTCCTTCTCTTCTCCCCCCACATCTCCACCTCCCATAACCGCATACAAGACTTCTCTCGTGCATCCGTACACTCTGGAACTCTCTTCCACACCACATCAGACACTCCCTTACCCTGGGAACCTTCAAGAAAAACCTGAAGACCCACCTCTTCCTTCAAGCCTATAACCCACACTGAGTCATAATCCACTGCACCATCTCACCTCTCCCCCTCCTACTGTCTCCCACCCATCCACTATATCAAGATAAAAAAGGGGGGGAACAAGAGGCGCAATAGTGCCCTATCAATGTGGCACTAAGTGTGAGGGCGGTGAGCACAAGAGTTCACTCACCTGGGGCAGTTGTGTCACCCACAACTGGCTTGAAGGCGTGTAAGATGGTTACCAGATAGCTGCTGCAGGACTTCCACCTTCCACACAAGTGCGGAGAAACATCAGACAATTGGGAAGATGCCAGGAGGGCACCGAAACGCGTAGGAGGAAGGAGGAAATAAAGGAGTTCATTTGAAGTTCCATCTTCACGTGTTTTTTGAGTGGATGATCGTGGCAGCGCGGACTGTGACACACCATTTTCTTCCCAATTGTCTGACCCATCCACTATAGACTGTGAGCCCTTGTGGACAGGATCTCTGCCCTAATGTACCTGTATGATTTATTTGTCGTTATTTATGTTCTCATCCTTGTTCTGCCCTTACACATGTAAAGCGCCATGGAACCAATGGCGCTATATAAATAAATAATAATAATAATAATACTGTTTATTAAACGTTATATGATCAATTTGTTTCTTTCATGGAAAGTCCTGACAGATACCTTTAGAATATGGGTGTTTCTGTGATTGATAATTTAACCTCAGATCAATGTAATTAAATGGTTAACTTTACTGAAAACAACTGTGGATACAACGGCATAAAAACCAATCTCAGGGTCTTGTTCTCTTCCCTGGAGTCATTCCTAGGACTGTGTTACTTCACTCAAGCCCCAATCTGTCTATTAGTAGGTACAAACAAATCTCAAGTGTTTTTTCCGCACAATGTCCAGGACTTATTCTCGTAAGTATATGCGTTTATCTTAACATCCATTCTATATGCTCCATTTTCTCTACTATGACTCTGCTCTTAGGGGTCCAAGTTCACCTCTGTTTAGACTCTAATCTCAAAGGTTTCGTCTCTACTATTCACACGTTGTATTCCCTTGAGCCTCACTTCTATTTTTCCAAAGCCTGACTTCAAAGACCTTGTCAGTCTTCACTGAAGCTTTATCACTGAAACCATTGATCCAGTTTCTCTAAATTTTGTATATTAAGTTGCCAAAACACAATATAACAACAAGAGCCCCTACAGTCATGGCCAAAAGTTTTGAGAATGACACCAAAATTATATTTTCACATGATCTGCTGCCCTCTGGTTTTTATTTGTGTTTGTCTGATGTTTATATCACATACAGAAATATAATTGCAATCATATTATGAGTACCAAAAGGTTATATTGACAGTTAGAATGAGTTAATGCAGCAAGTCAATATTTGCAGTGTTGACCCTTCTTCTTCAGGACCTCTGCAATTCTCCCTGGCTGCTCTCAATCAACTTCTGGACCAAATCCTGACTGCTAGCAATCCATTCTTGCATAATCAATGTTTGCATTTTTGGCAGAATTTGTTGGTTTTTGTTTGTCCACCCGTCTCTTGATGATTGACCACAAATTCTCAATGGGATTAAGATCTGGGGAGTTTCCAGGCCATGGACCCAAAATCTCTATGTTTTGTTCCCTGAGCCATTTAGTTATCACCTTTGCTTTATGGCAAGGTGCTCCATCATGCTGGAAAAGGCATTGTTGGGCACCAAACTGCTCTTGGACGGTTGGGAGAAGTTGCTCTTGGAGGACATTCTGGTGCCATTCTTTATTCATGGTTGTGTTTTTAGGCAAGACTGTGAATGAGCCGATTCCCTTGGCTGAGAAACAACCCCACACATGAATGGTTTCAGGATGCTTTACAGTTGGCATGAGACAAGACTGGTGGTAGCGCTCACCTCTTCTTCTCCGAATAAGTTGTTTTCCAGATGTCCCAAACAATCGAAAAGGGGATTCATCAGAGAAAATGACTTTACCCCAGTCCTCAGCAGTCCACTCCCTGTACCTTTTGCAGAATATCAGTCGGTCCCTGATGTTTTTTCTGGAGAGAAGTGGCTTCTTTGCTGCCCTCCTTGAAACCAGGCCTTGCTCAAAGAGTCTCCGCCTCACAGTGCGTGCACAAGCATTCACACCAGCCTGCTGCCATTCCTGAGCAAGCTCGGCACTGCTGGTATTCCGATCCCGCAGCTGAAACAGTTTTAAGATACGGTGCTGGCGCTTGCTGGTCTTTCTTGGGCACCCTGGAGCCTTTTTGATAACAATGGAAGCTCTCTCCTTGAAGTTCTTGATGATGCGATAGATTGTTGACTGAGGTGCAATCTTTCTAGCTGCGATACTCTTCCCTGTTAGGCCATTTTTGTGCAGTGCAATGATGGCTGCACGTGTTTCTTTAGAGATAACCATGGTTAACTGAAGAGAAACAATGATACCAAGCACCAGCCTCCTTTTAAAGTGTCCATTGGTGTCATTCTTACTTAATCATGACTGATTGATCGCCAGCCCTGTCCTCATCAACACCCACACCTGTGTTAATGGAACAATCACTAAAACGATGTTAGCTGCTCCTTTTAAGGCAGGACTGCAATGATGTTAAAATGTGTTTTGGGGGTTAAAGTTCATTTTCTAGGCAAATATTGACTTTGCAAGTAATTGCTGTTAAGCTGATCACTCTTTATGACATTCTGGAGTATATGCAAATTGCCATTAGAAAAACTGAAGCAGTAGACTTTGTTAAAATTAATATTTGTATCATTCTCAAAACTTTTGGCCATGACTGTACTATATGTATTTTGTAGTTTTCACAGTGCTGGCACATATCATATCTCTCACTGGACCTAGCTTGTTTTAAGCACAGCACCACACTCCTCCCTGGTTTCTACTTAGATATTATATCTCTACAACCAAAGAAGACTCTTCTCCATAGCTAACTCCATCCAATTTGACAACACTCTCAGTCTATCCCCTTTATCAAAGGCTGAAGTAAAACACTAAACACCACCCTCCACTTTTTGCCAGTCTTCCAAGCCTTCTTGTATGTACGAGTAATCAAAGTATTTAGCTCACAACCATCTTTTTCAGGATAACCCTTGGCCTAACACCATGAATCAGATGAACCTATTCACTTCACAACACACTCTCAAAGGTTAGGGTCACACTTGGCAGTCAGTTTTTTTTAATGGATCCACTAACAGATCCATTACTTTAAGGCTGTTTTTTGAGCCTCCTGTGCAGCTATGCGTTTTTTGGACTTTGCCATTTTTGCCAAAAAAGGCTAGCAAAAACAGATCAGTTAACGGATGGTGCCTATATGTGCCATATGTTTACGGATCCATTTCCCATAGATCCCCATGTTACAAAAACAGATCAGTTTTTTTACTGCACCCAAAAAACGCTGCTTGCAGCATTTTCTTGTTCCTGTTAAAAAATGTATAGCAGAGCAGTCACACGCAAGTCCTGGATCCGTTAACAGTAACAGTTTTTGGACTTAGAAATCTAAAGTTGAAAAACTGATGCAAATAACGGATCCAGAGCTTATGTGTGACCCTAGGCAAACATGTCTAGTGAATCCCGCAAAGAATTTCTGGCCAGCGCTTTGTCACTTTGCCACTGAATCACATGCACTGGTCCCCATCATACTCCTCTCAGGTAGTACAAGCCTCAGACCTAAGCAGAGCCCAGCAACTCCAATAGCGATTTCCAGCAGACCATCTTTAAAGTATACATCCAAAATCTATGAGTAATAATGGTTTTCCCTAAGGTCACAGCTACTCTTTTCATCAGTAAAGGCAAAGATTTAGATTACTGTTTAAGTAAATAGCCTGGCCTGGCATAATTGTGAAAACAGAGAACTTCTCTGTAGGATCACCTCCCATTAGGGTTGACACAAATCATCCTGGATGGCCATTTATGTGAATGATTGCTATATTTTAATGCATTTCTCTAGCTGTGGTCTTCCCTTGGCAAAATGTGCAGTCTCCCATTGGTGGCATTTTAAAAGGAGTTGTCTTTAATGAACCAAGCCTTTTAACAATAAAGTCTTCAACTAGTGAATCCCAACTGCCTATATGTCTTTATAAGAATATAAGACCAATAAATACCATTGATTTAAAGCGGTTTGATGCAAATGTCTCCAGACTTTTACAAAAGGCCAGTGTTTGACCATCCAGTTTCTGTTTACATAGAGGAAATTCCTCTCTTCATGGGTTGCTCTGGCAGCGAGATAATTCATGCCCTGAATACTTAACCTATCTTGAGTTCCAACTGATTTGCTTAAGTGCTAAATGATAATCCAGACTTTTACGAGTCATCTCTCCTCGACCTGTGGTCATAGAGGTCTGGATCTGTGAATGTATTGTATTTTCATTTTATTCTCAAGAGTTTGCTATTTATTACCTGTCAGTTATACAAAACCTGAGCTCTTTTTCAAGTGAAATGCTTCCAGGGGATAAAAACAATTACTGGTTGGCTGGAATGTTGTTAGGAGATTTTCCAAGACGTTATCTTTAAGTCTAGGAGAATATTTAGGTCTAGTGCCACCCAGTTACAGATTTCTTGTCAAATCCTTGATAAAGACTTACACAGTTTTTTTCCAATGCAGTGGGTTGAATAAGTTTTCTTATCAACACACAAAAATATTCTGTCTGTTAGATAATGGTGTATACGGATGCCAGCAAGGTTAAAAGACATCATAATTGGTTATTTCCAGTTACTTAGCCTTAAAGATTCACTTCTAGAAAAAAAAAATTTATTGTATTATGCAAAAGAAAAGTATCTACTTTTACTATACTTAGCCATTCATATGTAGGAATACCCCCACCAACAATGACCAAATCCATTTGGAAATATATTTTTATTTTATTTTTTGCAGTTTGACCAAAATAAGGTTTGATTTAAATGAGATCGTTGAGGGTCATTATCATTTTCCCACTTACTGTTTTTCCATTATATCAGCACAGGGTAAAACACAATCTTATATATTATTGAGTTGATGTGTGTTTGCTGATTTTGCTTTTGCATTTTAGTTATTTCCTCCCCTCCTGCCCGGACCCATAACTCTTTTTAATTTTTCTGTTCACATGGACATATGAGAGCTTGTTTTTTTGCACTTTTTGAACGACCCCATTCATTATGACTCATAGTGTACTGGAAAACAATAAGAAATTCCACATGGATGGAATAAATACAATTCTGTTTTTTGTGAATTCTTTTTACGTTTTTCTTTTCATGGTAAAAACACCTTGCAATATGATTCCCCTCATCAGAACGATTCCAACAACACCAAAGATGCCCAGTTTTTTTATTATAGTAGTGGCGCAAAAAAAAAATCAGAAGTTTGCAAAAAAAAAAATGTGGTGGGTAGTGTCTTGATTTCATAAAGGCACCTTTACACGCCGCAACTACAGTGTAGAAACTGAAAGGCAATCCGGAGTTCCATCACCGTTGCCCTGAAATTGCTACGAAATTGCGACGTGTATTTGTGGAACCCGGTGGTGATTTTGAAAGTTGCTCCCGGTTGCGATTTCAGAGCATTGTTCAAAAACCAGAGGCAACCCTGAAGGTGAATTTCCCTGGTTTCGGCGTGTGAAGGGGTGATAGGGAAGGAATCAGCGTCGCCTACTGATTTCCCAGAGGCGTGCCACAGAATGCTGGATACCGCCCCCCCCAACGATGATTGGTGGTGGCTACTGTGTTTCCATTGGCTGTCCCTTCACAGGGCGACATATTGGAATAGCTGTCCATTCATACTACACAATTGCAATGGCGTCATGTATTAGCAGCCTTCCTGCGCAGGCTGGCCAATCATGACGCTATTGCGTTGTCTAATCAGCGTGTTTGGGGCGCGGAAAACACAAGTCTGTCACGCCGATGTTCTTGCGGTGCTGAACATGTACGCCCACATTCCTTTGGGGATTGCGGTGTGTGAAGCGGCGTCAGGAGTCAACCGGATGTTTCTCAATGTTGGTTTGGGAACTTCCGGGACGACACATCACCTTGGGTTAAGGACGCAATTGCGGCGTGTAAATGCGCCTTCGGTATTTGGAGGCAACCGTCAAACACGTGCACACGCACGTATGGTTGCCTCTGATCGCCGCCAAAAGTTGCGGCGTTTAAAGGTACCTTTAGACCTGTAATATTTTTAAGTTTTCAGTTGATGGAGTCGTGTGATGGCTTATCTTTTGGGGACAAGACGGGATGTTTTATTGATATGATTATGGCATAGATATCACATTTTGATCGCTTGTTACAGATATTT
The DNA here is from genome assembly GCA_033576535.1 of Allobates femoralis. NCBI lineage: Eukaryota > Metazoa > Chordata > Amphibia > Anura > Aromobatidae > Allobates > Allobates femoralis. The sequence goes on from JARQOC010000005.1 coordinate 475,000,478, forward strand.
TTCGTAGCATTGCAGCAATCAAAAAAAACATAATCTTGGCCTTCTTAAATTTTTTTGTTTACAGTGTTTACCAATCTGTTAATTATTTCTATATATTGTGATAGATCAGACTTTTTGAATGCAGCGATATAACACATACTACTGCATCTCAATGAATTAGAATATCTGCAAAAAGTTAATTTATTTCAGTAATGCAATACCTAAAGTAAAATGCAAATATTGATTGTCCATATATACTGTATCTGTCCTTGTTCTCCCCACTTCTTATGTAAAGCACCATGAATGTAATGGCGCTATATAAATAAGTAATAATAATAATATATTATGGTATATAGAATCTTTACAAACAGAGTGATCTATTACAAGTGTTTTCTTCTGTAAATGTTGATGATTATGGCTTACACTAATTTAAACCCAAAGGTCATTATTTCAGAAAATTAAAGTAGGGAGGATGAAGAGTTAAAAACCATGCTGCTGAATTCCACGAGACATCATAAGGTGAATATAATGTTAATTTATCAGTCCCAGAAACGTCCTGAAACATGGCAATATGACTTTGATTTTTTATGATATTCTAATTCATTGAGATGCACTAGTATGTGTATTTTATCTTTTCTATTATCTTTAGATTTTAATGGGGCAAAAGGGGGGTGATTTGAACTTTTATTTATTTTTTTCATATTGTTTTAAAACATTTTTTTTTTACTTTTGACTTTTAAGTGGACTGGAAGCTATGCTATGTACAGCAATTCCACAGCATTGTTGCATACATTGAAAATCACAGTCTCCTTTGAAGCTCAGTCACAGGTAGGGTTTCAAAGGAGCACAGATATGACAAGACAGAAGTCTTCAACATAACCTCTGTTATCATATCAACCCATTGGCGACTTGTAATCACGTCACGGGGCTGCCAATGAGTAGTTAAAATGGTGAACATCCATTCCGGCGCATGTTAACACCTTCACCACCCGGGAATTTTTTTTTTTTTTTAGTTTTTTTGCTCCCCTGCTTCCAAGAGCCATAACTTTTTTATTTTTCCATCAATATAGACATATGACGGCTTGTTTTTTTTTCAGGACGAGTTGTACTTTAAAGATGCAATCATTTATTTTACCATATAGTGTACAGGAAAATGGGAAATAAATTCCAAATGCGGTGAAATTGCAAAAAAGTCAATTACAAGTTTGTTTTTTGTGTTTTTAATTCGCCATGATCACTATATGGTAAAACTGACATGACGGTGTGATGCCTCGGGTCGACACCAGTTCGTAGATACCAAACATGTATACTTCTACTGGTATCTAATTGGTGAAAAAAATTCAGAAGTTTGAAAAAAAAAGACTCACACTTTTTGACAATGTTCTGCGTTCTCATTTTTCGGATCTGGGGCTGTGTGATGGCTTATTTTTTTGCGGCTTGAGCTGACATTTCTAATGATAACAATTTTGGTTGGATGCGCTGTTTTGATCGCCCATTATTGCATTTTATAAGCAATGTTGCAGCGACCAAAAAAATTTAATTTTGGCATTTGGACCTTTTTTTCTATTACGCAGTTTACGGCTCACATTAATTGATTTTATATATTGATAGATCGGGAATATCTGAACGCGGTGATACCAAATATGGTATTTTTTTTAATACTTTTATTTTGAATGAGGGAAAAGGACTTTTTTTGAACTTTTGTGTTTTTTTATCATATTTGTTAAACTTTATTTTTTAATTAATTCTTCTTTTTACATTGCCCCATAGTGCACCACAGTGCTGCCGCATCTGATTGCTTCTGCCATGTCCCGATAAGCTGCAGCACATCGGGACATGGCATTGGTTTCACTTTCAGTGGTTGGCAGTACTCACCATCCACTGAGAGGAAGTGAACCGTGATAGCTTCCAGGTTCACACCAGGATCAGGGGCTATCACGTAAGATTGTGGGATCTCTGGTGCAGGCGTTCCCAGCCACGGCTGTTTTGGATCCCGCTGTCAGTAATTAACAGTAGGATCCAAGGGGTTAACGGCACCGATCGGATCCCGGATCTGATCGGTGCTGGAAGCCCGACATCTCAGCTGATGAGATCAGCTGAGATGTCGAGTGTTGATGTGAGCGCCGCACCAGAGCTCATATCAAACATCGGGACCCGACTCATGATGTCCTCCTACGTCATGGTTCGGAAAGGGGTTAAATCCCGCTGCTACAGTTTGACAGCAGGATTTCGCAGGTTAACAATCATGGTCTGAGCTCCACTTCTTAGCCCCACCCACAATTGTTAGAGGATGGTACTGACGGTAATAAACAGTCATTACCTACCAAGTATGGGGCAGGCTTAACCTAGGAGCCCACTCCATACACCTGCATATACAGTGGATGTTGTAACGGGGTTAATAGTTAATCCCTTCCCATTTTTGCACTTTAGTTTTCTTTCTTTTCCTTCTTCCAAGAGTTAGCCTTTTTTATTTTTTTGGCAAAATAGTTTTATGAAATGAAAATTCTTGCAGAACGAGTTGTAAATTTGAATGACATAATTCATTTTACCATACAATATATTATAAAACAGGAACAAATCCAAACTGTGGTGAAATTGCATAGTTTTTTGGATTTTCTTTTTTTGGTATGCATTGTGTAGTAAAAACAACCTGGTATCTTAATTCTCTAGGTCAGTTTGATAATTGTTATTCCAAACTTTTTTCAAATTATTCTATTGCTTAGATTTTTTTAAGGTCCATGGTTTTTATCGTACTGGTTAAATTATTTAATATTTTGGTGAATTTGACTGTTATGGATGCGTCAACACTAAATATACTTGTTTTTTTCATGCCTGTTTTTCAAAGGGGAGAAGAGGTGCACAAGAATAGCTACTTTTTACATTTATTTTATAGTGTTAAAAACTTTTTTTATTACATTTTACTTAGTTTCCTTATGGCACTTGAACTTCCAATCATCTGGAGAACTTTAGCACATTCACTGATCAGTAAGTGGTTGACATATCTAATTTATGGTAAAAGGCTCTTGTCGTTAATTTGTCGTTTTAGCTGTGCATCTATATAATGTATAGTGTCCTTTATAGAAACCAAAAAATAATTGGGGTTAATTATTACTGTCTTAAATGTAGACTGCATAAAACAAGTCAAGACAGGAAGACGCTGCGCTAAACTTACTACAATACTGCATGCAGAATGCTAATCTTGGCTCATCTTGCTAGATAAGATAGACACTTTCTTGGACCAACTATTGGGTATTTCCCAATATTTCTCCCTCCCTGTAAAAAATGTAGACACGTCCTTTTCTCGTTCGTTATGCATACAGAACTCGCCAAGTCATAGAATAAGCAGACATTACATGTCAGGTATCTATGTACTTTCTGATTTTTCACTGACTGGTTGCCTGAAAGTATACGGAATAAACCTAGACACACACAAAAAAAGAAGAGAGAAAATTCGGTTGCAGTTAAAAAGTTGATACTTTATTTATATGTTCAAGATATTGTTTGGTGCTAACCCAATGTTTCAACCCACGCAGGGGTTTTCTTCAGGGGTAGACAGATCTTAAATCATAATACGTGCTTATTCGGTCGCCAACCGTTCAAGGTTGAGTACAAAAAAATATATGATCTTCGAAACTAGAAGACGTTTAATGCACAAAAAAATGTAGAAATGGACCTAAATAAGTCAAGGTATCAAACTAATAGCCTGAAACCAATCAGGATCACATTTGGAGTGCCGTTTTAAAGGCAGATAGGAAATCATAACCTGCTCAGTTCAATATCACTACTACTGTGTTTCCCCGAGAATAAGACATCCCCGGAAAGTAAGACCTAGTAGAGGTTTTGCTGGATTGCTCAATATAAGGCCTCCCCCCAAAGTAAGAACTAGCGAGTTTTTATTTTTTAAGCATGGCTGGCGAACAGAAAACAAGGGCAGGCAGCTGTGTATAGTGTCTGTGTATTACTGTTCTGCCGCTGCATGAATTACGGTGCTGCTCTGAGCTTTCTGACTCAGTGGCCGTAGATATGCAAGAAGCTGCCGGCCAATCTGGGCCAGCAGCTAATGTCGACACTTGACGTTACATGCTGGCCTCTGATTGGCTGGCGGCTTCCTATACATTTACGGTTGCTGAGTCAGAGAGCTTAGAGCAGCGCCCATAATACATGCAGCAGCAGACCGATAAGAAAATGGGTAGAGGGGTGTATGTGTGTATGGTATGTTTGGTTTTTTTTGCAGGTGAATGATGGGGGCTGCAAGGAGATGGTGGGGTCTGCAGGGGATGATGGGAATATTGGGGAATGCATGGGGCTGATTGCGTATTGGGGCAGTAGGGGGATGATGGGGATATTGGGGGCTGCAGGGGGACTATGGGGATGATGGAGGCTGCAGGGGGATAATGGGGATATTGGGGACTGCAAGGGGATGAGATGATGGAGGCTGCAATGAGATGGTGGGGAGTGCAGGGGGATGATGGGGGCTTCAGGGAGATGATGTGGATATTGAGGTCTGCAGGGGGATGATGCGAATATTAAGACATTCCCTGAAAATAAGACCTAGCGCATTTTTGGGAGCAAAAATTACTATAAGACACTGTCTTATTTTCGGGGAAACAGGTTGCCTGAAAGAGCTTGGGAGTCTTCCAAAACATTTTGTTGCATACAAGTTGTACAATACAAAATAATATTGTGGTACCGTGTTAGCCAGAAAAATCAATGCAATTGCTTATGTCCCCAAAAAATGAGAAAAGTATTCAAGGAATGATACCTTTATTGGCTTATCAGACAAATAATATTTGCAAGCTTTCATAGCTCAAAAGGCTCCTTTATCGGGCAATATTACAAGTAATTCACTCCTTGAATACTTTTTTTTTCATTTTTGGGGGGACATAAGTATTTACGTTGCATACAAGAAAAATGAATAACAACAGATAGTAAAAACAGACAGGCAGACTAGCACACAGGTAAAAAATGGACATTTTTTTCAGACATGATAAAGTCACTGATGTGTGCATAAGGCATTTTCTAAACCAGACAACCACTTTAATGACAAAAAGCAACTGCACAAATAAAGTTCTTAACAAAGTTCAACTAAAAGCACCAAAATAAGTAAAATTATAGCTTTCTCCAATATCTGACCTTAGCACAGCTGAAATATTCCCTCTTCTCTTTAAAGTACTATCTTCTCTTGTTTTTATAGTTTATCTCAATTCTGTCAAAAATGGGCAGAAATGATATTGAAAAAGCCTTTTCCCTCCTACACATATATCTTCTTATTTCTCAGGAGGAACCTAAATCATGTCTCCTAGATCACTGTTCACTAAGACTTTTATTTGAACTTGTGTAAACCGAGTCTCACATAAATCACAGGCCTCAGGAAAATTCCTTCATTTACTGTTCCAGGAACCCAGGGGCTGCCAAGAATTCCAGCGCTCACATAACAGAAATATTTTGTAAAATAAAGATTTCACCATTGTTTTAGTAAATCCTGATAATGAGCATATGACAGTAGTGAAATCTAAAGAATAGCGTGACCTGCCATTGGAATCTTCTATAACATGTACAAATAGTCGTTTTTATGCACTATAAGTCTGGTGTTTGCATAAGATTTTAGTAGATAAGTGTTTATAAAGGGGATTAGTCATAGAAAAATGCAATTATTTTTACTTTACAAAATGTATGTACCGTATATACTCGTGTATAAGCCGACCCGTGTATAAGCCGACCCCCCTACTTTTGCCCCCAAAAACTGGGAAAACTTATTGACTCGCGTATAAGCCGAGGGTGGACTCCAGCACAGGTATACAACCCCCAGCAGTGAGGTATACAGCAGCCTCCCCAGTGGTAGTATACAGCAGCAGCCCCAGTGGTATATACAGCAGCAGCCCCAGTGGTAGTATACAGCAGCCCCAGAGGTATATGCAGCCCCAGAGGTATATACAGCCCCAGAGGTATATGCAGCCCCATATGCAGCCTCAGAGGTATATGCAGCCCCATATGCAGCCCCAGGAGGTATATGCAGCCCCAGGAGGTATATGCAGCCCCAGGAGGTATATGCAGCCCCAGGAGGTATATGCAGTACCCCCCATCTATATACAGGGCCCCCCCGCCGCAATCCTGTAAAGGAAGAGATTAGTATACTTATCCCTCCGCTGTCCCGCCGCCGCCATCACGCTCCTCCATCTTCATCCAGCGTCTTCCGTCTTCTTTCAGCTTCCTCCTCTGTCGCGCCGGCAATGACATCATTGCCTGCGACCATTGGAGGAACCCGGAAGAAGACGGAAGACGCTGGATGAAGATGGAGGAGCGGCGGCGGGACAGCGGAGGGATAAGTATACTAATCTCTTCCTTTACAGGATTGCGGCGGGGGGGGGGCCTGTATATAGATCGGGGCACTGTATACTGTATACATTGTATACAGTATACAGTGACTCGCGTATAAGCCGAGGGGGTAACTTTTCAGCCCAATTTTTGGGCTGAAAAACTCGGCTTATAGGCGAGTATATACTGTACTTACATAAAATAATGATGGGTGTCTCACAGGATATGTCGCAAAACTTTTCCTTACTAGACAAACAACATGTAAATCATTTAAGGTGATTGTAACATTTCAATCATTGATTCACCACCCGGTAATTTTTCGTTTTTCGTTTTTTGCTCCCCTGCTTCCAAGAGCCATAACTTTTTTATTTTTCCATCAATATAGACATATGAAGGCTTGTTTTTTGCGGGATGAGTTGTAAGTTCAGATGCAATCATTTATTCTACCACATAGTGTACAGGAAAATGGGAAAAAATTCCAAATGCGGTGAAATTGCAAAAAAAGTGCAATTGCACGTTTGTTTTTTGGGGGGTTTATTCGCCACGATCCCTATATGGTAAAACTGACATGACGGTGTGATTCCTTGGGTCGGTACGAGTTTGTAGTTACCAAACATGTATATTTTTGATGGTATCTAAGTGGTGAAAAAAGATTCAGAATTTGAAAAAATAAAAAGAATCACACTTTTTGCAAAATGTTCAGAGACTCGTAGCATTCTCATTATTCAGGATCTGGTGCTGTGTGATCACTTATTTTTTGTGGCTTGAGTTGACATTTCTAATGATACCAATTTTGGGTTGATATGCTGTTTTGATCGCCCGTTATTGCATTTTATAGCAATGTTGCGGTGACCAAAAAAACGTAATTTTGGGGTTTGGAGCTTTTTTCCGTTACGCAGTTTACGACTCTCATTAATTGATTATATATATTGATAGATCAGGCGTTTCTGAATGCGGTGATACCAAATATGTGTATTTATTTTTTATACTTTTTTTTTGAATGGGGTAAAAGGGGATGATTCAAACCTTTAGTTTTTTTTTCTCATATTTTTAAAAACATTATTTTACAATTCATCCTTTGTTTCACACTGGCCAATAGGGCACCACACTGCTGCACAATCCGATCTCTTGTGACAGCAGCACTGTAAGTGGTTGGCAGGGCTTGACAACCACTCTCAGGAGGTGATCCATGACAACTTCTGGGGTCAAGCCAGGGCTGTCACATGAGCACCAGAGATCCCGCAATCATGCCATGCGTTCCCTGCAACGGTTGTTTTGGATCCTGCTGTCAGTGATTGACAGCAGGATCTAAGGGGTCAATTTAGATCCCCAGTCAAGTTAACGCAGACAGCTGCAGGCTGCTATGGCCCATGAGTATTTGGCCCTTCCCAGCTTAAACATACAAGCCCACATCTGCCCAGTGTTGGCATATCACTTTAGATCTGCCTTGCCCTGGCTTTATCTGATTGCCCTGGTGTGGTTTTATGAGGGTAACAGTTTTTTGGGCTAAGCTGTGTATTGTTAGTTGACATCAAGCCCAGGAGCTAGTAATGGAGAAGAGTCTACCAGACACAGCCATAACAAACCCAATAAGCGTAAAGCAAGAAAAAAAAACCCACACAGGAAAAGGGGTTTATTTGAATAAGGATTCCCCTATAATATCCCTGGTTAAGCAATTTATTATCAAAAATGTTCCCCTGAAGTTCCTTTGTAATCCATGATCCCCGAATGCAGCTCTGACGACTGAATAGCCATAAAGTACAGCTATTCACAGGTGCTGGGTACTGATAACAACTCCCATCAGATCTGCTGGTTCCCCACTGTGCTCAGTGAGACCCAGTGATGGTAATGAGCATTGTAGTCAGTATGTGGATTACAACGGGACTTCTTAGGAACATTTTGAATAATAAATTGGTGAACCAGGGATGATGTGAGAGAGTAGATATTCAATAAAAACTAAGTTTAACCGGCACTCAAGGCATCCACAAGGTAATGAATTTACTGTGAGAGAATATTTATACAAATAAACATTTTTTCCTATGTGTGTCTTTTTTTTCACCTTTTCATTTCACTTACTAGATTTTAATGGGAGTTTCTGATAGACCTCTCTCATTTACTAACACCAGGGCTTGATGCCAGCTGACATTAAACATCTGATATCAACCCTAAAACTGCACCAGGGCAATCAGAAAGAGCTGGGCAAAGCGCCAGAATTGACACTGATAAAGGTTACTCAAATTCTTGGGTGGTTGCGGGTTGTTGTATTTAAGATGTGAAGGGAAAAATAACTAAAGGTCTTCCCAGCTCGATAATATCAGCCCACATCTGTCTGCTTTACTTTGGCTAGTTAACAAAAATAGGGGGGACACATGCCATTTTTTACATTTTTTTGAATTTTTTATTTATTAGGTTAAACAAGGCTAATAAAAACCCTTTAGCTCCACATGATAGGCATTAAAGAGTGCAAGTGTACATCCCTGCCTATATGCCTGCTCCAATCTAAGCTTCCCCTCCTACATCAATTCTACCTGAACTGCAATGTGCCGGGCATCATACCCCCAGGTCTCGTATAAGACCTGATGATGTGATGTGGCTGGCCAATCACAGTAATGCTAGTTTCCAACATGGCTACAGCATAAAAGAGTATGTCAGGAAATCCCCACATACCATATTTTTCACTTTATAAAGCACACCTGATTGTAAGGCACCCCCTCCAAATTTGGTGAAGGAAAAGAGAAAAAAATTTTTTTTTATGTTAAATGGAATCCGTCTTATAATGCCAGTGTCCGTCTTATTATCAGTATATATGTCCATCACCCTGGTACATAAACCCCCCATCCTGGTATCCCGGTATATACATCTCCCCTCATTCTGGTATATATCCTTTACCCTGGCATATATGTCCCTCATCCTAACATACATGTCCCCATCCTGTATGTATGCCCCCATCCTGGTATACTGTATATATCGCTCATCCTGGTATACATGTCCCTCATCCTGATATATATGTCCCCATCTTGTATATATGTCCCCATCCTGATACATATGCCCCCCCATCCTGGTATATACATCCCTCATTATGGCGTACATGTCCCCATCCTGTAAATATGGCCCCCATCCTGTATATATACCCCCATCCTGGCATATACATTCCCCCATCTTATCTATATGTTCCCTATCCTGTATATATGCCCCCCAACCTGCATATATGCCCCCCATCCTGTATATATGCCCCCAACCTGTATATATGTCCCCCAACCTGTATGTATGTCCCTCATTCTGTGTATATGCCCCAATCCAGTATATATGCCCCATCCTGAAAATATGTCCCCCATCCTGTATATATGTCCTCATCCTGTGTATATGCCCCCATCCCCATCCTGTATATATGGTCCTTTTGTGTATATGGCCCCCATCTTCCCCCTGGACCCCTATGGCTTACAAACGGGGGAACCGTGGCTGCCAAGCGGAGGTACCGGAGGCAGGTTCTGGAGGGTAGGGGTACGGGTGCAGGACCGGAGCTGTGGGAAATGAGCGGTGGAAGCAAGCGGTGGGCACTGCCATGTTTTTTGTGGCCGGCTGCATTCACTAACTGTGCAGCCAGTCGTTAGAGACTTCAACAAAATGGCCGCAGCCATAATGGAGACCAGTGGACATTTTGAAGTTTCTACCTCTACTGGCCGTCTGCACACTGCTAGTGAATGCAGTGGATACAGCAGGGCACAAAGAACATGGCGGTGCCCACCACTTGCTGCTGCCTTTCATCCCCTGCATCATCGGTCCTGCACCCATGCCACTCACCCTCCGGATCCTGCCTCCGGCACCCCAGCTTGGCGTTTTCTTTTTTACATTCGCATTTTAAGATGCACCCCCGTTTCCTCCCCAGTTTGGGGGAAACAAAAGTGTGTCTTAAAATCTGGAAAATACGGTATTTGTTGGCTGTAAAAAAGTCGTAGAATATGTGGAGTGGTGAATCAAGCTTTCCCTCGAGCATCTGCAATGCTCAACTGAGTAGCAAGAGTGTTAGAGCATCCCGATGCATGATCAAGTATCGAGCAGTGGCGAGCATACTCACCCATGACTAGTTCTGATATGAGAATATGCTTATACAAATATTATTTACAGACATGTCAATAGGAAATTGCTTTTTACGAGTAATACACACTCCTCGACATTGAATTTCTAAGAACAGGAAGGAAAAGTTAAGTCATTATGTTTATAGTATGCAAATTATAAAAAAAAAATATAAAATAAATATTCAAAAGATCTCAATTTATTCTGCATTGATTAAAGCACTATACACAAAATACATGCCTTGGCGTGCTAATAACAATTTATTAATGGTTATAAAAGTAATGATCTACACGCTGATCACTTGGCAAATAATCAAGATCTTCTGCTGGCAGCTCCCTTTGCAATTGCTTATTAATTACATCTAGATATGCTTGTTGGAATAAGTTTTGTAATGCTGCATGCTATGGTAGCACTGTAATACCCAAAACTAGGATAAATAGTTTTATTGTGTTATTAATACTTGAATAAATGCACTGTCTTTATAGTAATAGAAACTGATTCCAGCTCACCCAGTTGCTCTATGCTCATCCACCTGGAGCTCAGACACTGCCTCGCCCTGGTCTCACATCAAGAATAATAAAAAAAATTGGAGTCGGCTCAACAGGACTGGATTTTCCCTTTTCTTTTGAAAAAGAAAAAATAGTGCATACAAAAGAAAAGTTTACATGTTCGACATGACCCAGTTAACAGTTTTGACTGCACTAAGCAGTCTTACTCATGACCCTTAGGACCGTTACACGTCGCAATATCATACCGATATTGCATACAATTTCACGTAGCGCACATGTTTTTGGCACTTGTCCAAGATCGCATAGTAGATGTCACACAGGAGATATCGGCAGGCAACGCAACTACTATTTGAACACAACTTTTTTGCGCTGGGTATGCAACCCAGGAACAAGCATTAACATGTGGTGAATGGGGAAGTTGCGCTCCAAATCGTAGTTGCACTGTCACACACACTATCCTGCCACATTGCATATACAATATCGTACGGTATTAAGCTTGTACAATCTTCTTGCAATATCGTAGGTAGTTTTTCGAGTCACATTGCCATTTACACGACACAATGCACAAACGATATCAACTGCAACGACCGTACATGTGACTTTTGTCATGTTGCGTTGCGATATTGCGATGTGTAAAGCGGCCTTACTCTTACTCTTGCTCTTGACTCTAGAAAGGAAATCAGTCCTGTGAGCCAGACTCCATTTTTTCTACTATTTTTGTAGAAATTATTAACCTATAAAATATTTTGTGTTATTTGTAATAAAACATCTGGGTGTCTTGGTCTCTGAGGGACTTTGATTTATATTAATATATATGTATTATCCAATAAAGTGATATTTGTATCTTACTTTTGGCTTCAAAACTCATTTCATAATAAGTTTTGTACTATTTTTATAGTAGCATGTACATACAAGCAGTTAATCACACTATTTAGCTTAGCTTTAAGCTAAGGAATTGTTAAGTGGGAGGAGTACAGTTCATATATGCAGCAACTATAATTGCAAGTTAGAGAGTAGCAGAATAGCAGCCACAGTCAAGATGTGAAGAGGCACAACAGATCCATCTGAGAAAAATTTACGGTATTCAGCATGTAACCAATTTATAGAAGAGGAGTATTAAGAACCAAATTCCCAGCTGCATATGGCTGTAGTGGATATCCTCCTGATGGAGAGTCCCCAGAGCACACAGTGTGCTGTCATGCTGGTGCGAAGTAAGTCACTCATAGCAAAGATGGGAATTATATCAACCTACATGTAATGACAATTAGAGGCTACTGAAATATGGAGGCACAGTCCTTGTAGAGTTGGAAGAAGTGTTAGAATAGGCCTCCATCATCACATATTCCTAGTATGCCTAGTATTTCACCTATTATTGCTGATGTTGGAGCCTGTCTTAAGAAATCATCCTTCCTTTACTAACAGAAATGTAACTATAAAGACTGTACTACCATTCTGATGTTATCAACAAGTGCTGCTTAGAGTTTACTTATGGTTTACAACATCATGGCAGCTGCCTCTCCTGTTTCCGCCCTACACCAACATCACTGGGTACACCTTCTAGCCATGAGTGAAAAGTAATAGCCGGCATCACCCCCAAACATTCAAAACCATGTGCTTATCAATGAATAAGTGTGCCAGACATTGGGCATGACCATGACCACTGATGAAACTAAGGATCTGACCCTTGGTTTTTGTACTGGATTCCCTGGCACTGCATAATATTAATGACGCAGGCACTCGCAGCATCCTGCCGACTACATCACTAGAAGCAGGGGCCATAACCTGGCTGCAGGACTGCACTGCTGCTTCTATAATGGGACCTTGGTTGTGTGTGCATCCTTGTGTTGGGTGTATAACACTGCTTTGCTCCAGAAGGAAGCCATCGTATTCTTGTCCAATTCTGCAGGGATGGCCAGACAGAGAACAAAACACACCAGGATTTCTTTTCTGAACAGTTTCTACTTTCAATAAATGATAACATACCAGACATGGTTTTCATCATCCTCCTATTCTTCCTTCCTGACTGGGGTGCTCTCCCTCACTTCTCAGACTCCCACAATGGGTGCTGTGGCAGTCTTTGCCTTTGCCTCCAAGATTCCTACAATGGTGGCTCCTGGTAAAATTTTGAAAAATGGTCATACAACTGGTTCCAGGAGCATGTTGCTAGTCAGCAGTCATTTTAAAGCCCACAGGCCAACCACACTTCAGAGTGATTTGTAATAGATGGTTCAGTACACTTAAGCTGCCATTGTTCTCGATGGCTTGAGAACTGTCCACACACAGTGATGTGCTGTAAAAAACAATGATCTTTTGTGCAGCCCAAAAGTATAATTCACCTGATAAAAAAGTGTTTTGCAAGATTTATAGCAGCAGCTTGTCGGGAGCTGAGAAGGAAGAGGAAGTAGGTGAGTCTTTAACTTCTGTGTAGAATTAAGTGGGCTGAAGAGAGGTGGCTGGCATGTAAGGTGTTAACACCTCTTATGGAAGAAAGCTACTGTGCCCTCTTGTCAAGGGTCTGGCTGGCAATGGTGTCCGAGCTCCATGGAAATCAGTTGTACACTATGATAGATAAAAGCTGTCATTGCAGAAGAATGACAGTAGATAGAAAAAGTAAGTAATTTGCCAGCTTGCTTATTTTTATGCTGTCTGGCTAATTAAAGCACTTTACTAACTTGAGAATACTTCTTTAGTATCTGAACTGAATACTATGCAATTCAGAATGCAGTGTGAGAGTCACCATAGTAGTCTAGGCTGGGGAAAGAAGAAATAGTTGTCATCGTTTTTAGTGATGTTGGAAATGCTATTTGGGAGAGGAGCATGGTTATAAGACTCACTCACTTTAGACTCACTTCTGCATTAATCCGAACCTCCCACTCCCGGCTCCAAGACTTCTCCGAGCTGCACCAATTGTCCGGAATGCTCTACCCCAAGAAATTAGGTGTATCCACAACTTACATAGTTTCAGGTGATCCCTAAAAACACAACTTTTTAGAGCAGTCTATTGTGATCCCTAGTAAAAAATCATCTAGATATAGCCTACCCCTCCTACCAGTCTCAAGTGGATCACAAATAATGGTTGTAGGCCACTTATACTGCTTCTATCTGTACCCCATCTCCTCAAGTTGACTATACCTTCATTGTAAATAAACACCTGTACTTTGTGTCACCCCACCTTTTTGTTAGATTGTAAGCTCTTATGAGCAGGGCTGTCATTTTGCTCTAATTATTGTATTGTATTATGCTTTGTATTGTATTGTATTGTATTGTACTTTCTGATAACTGTTTTTTATGATTGTTTAAATATGAACCTCTGAATTGTGAAGCGCTGCGGAATATGTTGGCGCTATATACGCAAATAAAGATTATTATATTATTATTATTATTATAACCTCTACTCTTAGCTTCAATACTTATTTTCAATAGATAGCATGCTATGTCGAGACCAGTACCTAGTATATATATTAATTAATGAGAACAACTGTGTATAACCTCTTGTTTTGTTTATATGTGGCCTAGCTGAGCTGTTTCCTTTTATTATTGTCATGTTCTGTGAAATGGAGAAATACAAGTAGCTGGAGAGGGTCACTATAGGGACACAAGGGTCATAGTTTTACAACAATAGGTGCTTTTATGGCCAAATAACTAACTGTGTTAAAATTATCTCATAGCTCAATCCTTTTACTGGAAGTTTATCTACCTTTTGCTATATTTATTAGTATGTTAAGTACTCTTAAGCACTGGTATGTCTGAAAATAGTGGTTTATTTTCAGAGCTTTGCAATACATTCTAAATGTTACTGATATGCCAAGAAAAAAAAAGTGCACAACTGAGTGCATTTGGCTTCACTTCTGTCCACTTTCTTAAATAGATACAATATCAGTTACAAGTTAGGCCGGCTTTACACCACGATTTTCGGCTGTCAGGTTGCGTCCGGGGTTTTGCAGGATGCACCGGACACAACCTGACAGCCCTGGACGAGCAGAACCGGAGGCAAATCTGCCCTCCAATCTTGCTTTTTGCTGGAATCGTTTTTGCCGCTGTCCAGTGCTGAAATTTTATCAGTGCAGGTGTAGTGGAGCTGCCCGCGGTGCTGAAATTTCGGCCGTGGAGCGCGCCGTGGTGCTCAATTTCAGCAGCGGCTCTGACATGCTGCGCTGTCCAGCTGCTGAATGAACGCGGCTGAATTTCAGAGCCTCTTCTCTGTTAGGACCGGGCGTCTGGGAACCGGATTAAACTCCCATGTTATGGGCGCCGGATCGCCCCGGATCTTAGAGGATCCGATTTTGTTTGTTTTTGCCACCGGACACAAAAAATGCTGCAAGCTGCGATTTTGAGTCCGGGGCAGAAAACGAAAACAACCGGATCCTCTCGGAATCGCACAAAATAAAATGACATAACAGCCATCTAGCCCCATAGGAATACATGGGGGCAAAATCGGATGTGGGTCTGTCCGGTTCACACTGGACAGACCCGGACCTGAAAAATCACTTTGTGAAGCTGGCCTTAGACGTACTGCATTGTCGTAGATTGTAGATGAGTAAGTGATTCACAGGTTTCTTATGATTGCCATATTTTGACATATTTTGAGGAAGAAATTTAACCCCTTTCCCCATTTGGATCAAAACTGCAAGATTATAGGTTGGATTTGATGGACCTGTCTTTTTTTGCACATGTGGTACCCCTGAGGGTCCAGTCACCACATAGGTACTGCACCTTAGCCAGAGGTGGGGTACCCCCAAACCCAGGTAAGGAGGGGACACTACCCGGTACCCACATATCTGCATCCACCACTAGTCACTCCAGGCCAGGAAGATGGGGGAATTGATTAAAATCAAATCCCTGGCAGGAGATGGGGCTAAGATAGGGTGGTGGATAGAACTGTGGAAAGGGAAGCCACTTAGAGGGAGTGACAGTAGGAGGAGATAGAAGAGGGAACACCACGAAGTGAATGAGGGAAGAAGGGAGGAAGTAGATGAGAGGAGAAGTAGGAGGAAGGAAAGTTGAGCTCCAGTGAGGGAGCGGAGAAGGACTGAGACCAGGGGACTTGAGCTGGTGGAGTTTGTCTCAGAGAGGGAGAGAGAGATGGAGGGAGCTAAGCAGGAGCTCCAGAGAAGGAAGGGGTCCCAGAGGCATGAAAAGTAAGGATTCAACCCCTGGGGCTCACATCCATTGCCGGTCACAGAGGGTCACCGAGCCTAGACTAGTAGAGGAGACTTGAAGCCTCAGCTAGCCAACTGGAGGCTGTGGCATCTTCAGGAGTAGCAGCCGAATCCACGCCAATCACTGCAAAGGTGGCTGGATGAGGACGAAGAGTACGTCGCCCGGTAGGGTCCAAGGCCACCGGCGCGGGACACTGAGCATGAGGTGCAGGGCAGGAGGGAAAGAGCCAGCACAAGAGGGAGATGACCCAGAAAAGGTACACAGAATGGGGTGCTGGCCAAGTTTTCTCCAATCTACCTGGGAGTGGCTGGACCCCTCGCTCATAGGACACAGCACCCGGCTGGATGTTACTACCTAAGAACCATGAGTAAAAGTGTGGAACTGCTCAAGCTGTGTCCTTAATTATATCGGCGTCCCCTGCCCTGCACTGCAACTTTACAACCATCTATACATTGACTTGTACACCTGCCCCAGGGAACCGCTCCACCTACGACAACATCTAACTGCATCATCATCTGCCCTGGAAATCTGCACTGCAGCATCGGCCATCCCTGGCTGAGCACTGTAGGTGGTGTCATGACTTCAACCCCAAAACCTTAACCCCAAAATTTTATTGACATTGCCAGGGTCATGAAGCCGGGTTAGACCCCTGTGACCCCTCAGCAGTACTGTTGCCCGGTTCCGAGTATCCCAGCCCCTTTGGGGGGGTGGAAGTTTGGGAGGGGGGGGGGTGTCACACGTATCAACTATACAGCTTTATAAAAACCTTTGGAATTTTAAAATCTCATCCTCCAAATCTTATTATTTTACAGGGAATCTGTCAGTGGGAGCAACTATCCTAAGTTGTCTATATGGTCATGGAGGTCATAGGAAGCTGAAAAAATTTATACCTTGATATCTGTGATCCGATGTTTATTGCAGAGAAATACATGTTTTCTGATATGTAGCTGAGCTGTTCCAGGTTATCAGCTGCAGAGGCGGACATATCATTGGTGCAACCTGTGCAGATGACAGGGGCCCAAGATTGAGGGGGGCCATTTCTATCTCCAGAGCAGGTGCAATTTGGCATTTTTATTAGCGCTATGTCTGCAAGGGCCCATATATTGTTCTTGCACAGGGGCCCTTTTCTGTCTGTGTCCGCCAGTGATTGGCTATATACTAAACATCCTGAGATTCCACCTCCAGAGCTTATTTTTAATAAAAGGAGAGTCACCAGTCTGAGAAAAATGGCTAATACAGAACAGTAGAAGAGAACTTTCTACTTCAGCTCTCACAGCTCTGCTGTATTACAATATTGCAACCCTGTCTGTCTGAAATGCAAGCTGAAGCTGAGAGGGGCCTGCAGATGTGTCAGATATAATCACACACCGCTCTGCAGTGAGACCAGAAGGGCAGAGAACAGCCATCACATATCATGCTGGTATTGGCCAGGGTCACATTTCGTTATTGTTGCAAAAATCCTGATCCGTTTTTGGCTTTAAAACTCAAAACCGGACCAGAACGCTTCCTCATAGGAGCCTATGCAAAACACCTGGATGCTTCAAAAGCAATCCGTGGACGGTATCGGCACTGCTGCTGCGTTAAAAAGCATGCAGGCAGCAGTTTTTGCCGCGTTTTGCCGGAACCGCAATGGGGTCCGGATGGCTCAGGATGTGTAATCCTGAGCCATCCGGTAACTGCCGAGGTTGCGGATCCCGGCTATTGCCGGGATCAGCAAACCTAGTAAAGAGTTAAATTGATTGGTAAATGACTGTTTGAGGTCTGTAGGGGGGCTTAGACCCCCCTACAGACCGGCCGCCCACTTCGGTGGCCTCCTACTACAATATCCCCGATGGCACGGGCTCATCCGAGCCCGTGCAAGTCCCCACACCCCCAGCCCCCCGAATTACTATACCGGGGTGCCTGCACCCCTCTGGTATAGTTATTCCTGTATGTGTGGTAAATGATATATTAAAGTATGTAGTTCATATTTACGGGTCTTCTCTGGCTCCTGCAGTGTTGTTGCTAAATCCATGGGCGGGGCTGTTTGCGGCAGCCTCGCCCCCTCATTTCTCATGGCCGCCCCCTCTTTGCCTCATCCATTGATGTGAGGCCGGACGCGTCATGAAAGGGGCGGGGCGCACGGTGTGACGCGATTCGCCCCGCCCCTTTCATGACGCGTCCGGCCTCACATCAATGGATGAGGCAAAGAGGGGGCGGCCATGAGAAATGAGGGGGCGGAGGCTGCCGCAAACAGCCCCGCCCATGGATTTAGCACAACACTGCGGAGCCAGGAGAAGACCCGTAAATATGAACTACATTACTTTAATATATCATTTACCACACATACAGGAATAACTATACCAGAGGGGTGCAGGCACCCCGGTATAGTAATTTGGGGGCTGGGGGTGTGGGGACTTGCACGGGCTCGGATGAGCCCGTGCCATCGGGGATATTGTAGTAGGAGGCCACCGAAGTGGGCGGCCGGTCTGTAGGGGGGTCTAAGCCCCCCTACAGACCTCAAACAGTCATTTACCAATCAATTTAACTCTTTACTAGGTTTGCTGATCCCGGCAATAGCCGGGATCCGCAACCTCGCAGTTACCGGATGGCTCAGGATTACACATCCTGAGCCATCCGGTGACCGCAGTGCGGATTCAGCACACATTTTTGAAAAAAATGTGTGTGCCCGCATTGCGTTCACCGCATCCGGATCCGGATGCGGTGAATGCAATTTATGTTTCAATGTGACCCTAGCCATTGCTCCCTTCTAGTTTAAAGGTGAACCTGTCATGTCCTTTTTTGATTGTATTTAGAGCAATGCACTATGCAACGTAACCTAGATTTATAAAAAAAAAAAATTCATGTACTCTATTTCATAAAATGCACTTTAGACGCTTTAGCATGTCATGCATATATTTTGCCCTTCTTTCCATGAAAACACCTGTGAATTATTGGTGCCTAATAATAAATAATGATAGATATTATTATTATTATTATTAATAACCTTCATGTTCAGTCATCGGAGTGGTTACTTTAGCTGGCATCAGTCACATCAATACACTTTAGTCATGTTATTTTTATACTCCTCTATGAATTTATCTACAGGTGCGGCATACATTTGGACTCCATGGATGTTTTCCAGAAACAAGCTACAATAGATGTTGCTGAGTTAAAATTGCCAAACTTTCATTGTAGTGCCCAATACATTGTAGTATCCTGTATGTTGTAGTGCCCACAGATTGTGCGCAGCTTGTGCTACTGTAGACACGCATCCTGTAAATTAAGTGGGCTTCCTTACTAAAGAAATGCCAAACATGTGGGCTAAATGTGGTTTAGGCTGCCTTCACACTTGCGTTTGCAAGAGCAGCGTACCGAACGCAGTCAAACGCTTGCGCACTGTGTTCCTATGTTTAACATGGGAAAGCATGTGCCTGCATATTGGCTGTGTTCAGTTGCATTTGCGTTCGGATGCGCACAATTTTTGCGTCCTCCTACGCCCTCCGAAAGCAGCCTGTTGCATTTTTGTGTGGTCGCGGGCACTTGCAAGCGCACAAAACAATGCATGGATCTCAATGGATCCGCAGGGTCTTCCGCATGACAGCGCAGGAGAACGCTGCAGATCACATTGAAATCTCTCCTGATGGCCGCCGGTGATCAGCGGAGGCCACCGGGAGATCAGCTGGAGCCTCCACTGATCTACCAGCGGTGTCGGAGCGTGAGATTTGAAGATACAGCTGATCTGACAGCTGTTTAAATCTCCCGCTCTGACACCGAATAGGTGATGTTGGCGCGGGAGATTTGAAGCAGTGATCAGCTGTCTCTTATCTCCTGCACCGATATCACACTATTCGATGTCGGCGCAGGAGATTTAAACAGCTGTCAGATCAGCTGTATCTTCAAATCTCCCGCGCCGACACCGGCGAGAGATCAGCTGTGGCCAGGAGGAGGAGATCTCCACTGCTGTTCTCCACCTCCCGGCCGCCCCGTGACAACTGATTGTCTGCATACTAATGTGAACGCATGCGGAGATTCTCCGCTGGATTCACATCAGTATGGGCTGCGTTTGCACTGCGTTTGCGTGACAGATCTGAATGAGAAGACTTATTATTTTTGTGAATTAGGTTGAAAGCTTTTATTGCGCACATTTTAAATAAAATTTTGCATCATATTTATCCCATTCTCTACACTGAGCATTTACATCTTGGTTTCCATTTAAATCTCCAAATGACATGACTTAGATAAAAAAAACCCGATCGATTCAATATCATGAGGCAGTAGAATGACTCTGGACTCTGTCTGGCCTCTGTTCAGTGGTGTCTTTTTCAGACGTGCACACAACTGTGGTTGACCACTCTTTTATGCACGCTTAAGGCCGATCAGTATCGCTGGCACATCGCTATGTGATCGCTGGTGAGCTGTCAGACAAGTAGACCCACTAGCAATCACGTAGTACTGCGCCGACACCCAACGATCGTTATGATTGTTCAGGGTCTCGGGCACAGACTGGGGATTGCTGGTCATTGCCCCTGTCACACATGCCGATGCATGCGTGACAGCAGCAGACCAACGACCGAAAAATGGTCCTGACTATTTCGCAGCGATCAGCGAGCTCATTGCCGGTCGCTGCGGCATGTCAAACGCAGCAACATTGCTGCGAGGTTGCTGCAACGTCACAAAACCTATGACGTTGCAGCAATATTGTTAGCGATATCGCTGCGTGTAACGGGGCATTTAGAAACATGAACAGCACTAGATTATAAGACAGCCTGAGTCAAGGTTACTTCATCTGTCTCATGTTAGGGAATCATTTATCAGGGGTTCTGTCTGAATTGAGATATTTACACATAAACCCTGATTTAAGAGCTGAATGATGAACAGAATAAATAAAAATTGGCTTGTTTTTTGTTGGATGAATTGACATTTTTATTGGTACCATTGTCAGGCACATAACATTTTTTGATCTCTCTGTTTTGCAGTTTTTGGGAGGCAAAGGCTAGGGTCACATTTGGGACCTTGCATCCATTGGAAGGATGCTTTAAAGGATGCTGTTTTTTTCCCTTGGCATTTTTATGGCATTTTTTTCATTTTTAGTGCTACCGTTAACACGTGGTACATAAATGTACCATGCGTTAACGCAAGCGTTTCCCATAGACTCCCATGTTAAAAAAAACACCAGCGTTTTTGGAAGCCCCCTCAAAAACGCTGCAGACCACGCATTTTTTGGTGCTTTCACAAAAACGCATAACATTTTACACAAAGAACGCCATGAAACAAAACACAAAAAAACTACGGTGGAATGGCATTTTTTAACACAACTTCACTGCACTCAGATTTTTTTTTTTTTTTTTACTTTTTTATAGTACACTGTATGGTAAAATGGATGATGTCATTCAAATTACATTTTAACCTGGAAAAAAAGTCCTAATTAGGGATGGGCAAACTTCTCTATTTTCCCTGAGTTCGTGACCAGGGTTGTTCTGTTAAAGCAAGTATATGGTTAATGAACAAACTGATTATACTTACCGAGTCCACGTTATCCCTTTCAGTTGTGCCGTGGTGCATTGTCACTTCTCTTCTGGGCTTCCAGGGGGAAGTCACTTGACTAACTCCAATATCCAATCATGTACACCATGAAGATAAGTGGCGGCCCAGAAGTGATGCAGCGACGCATCACACCAGGAAGACAAAACGCAAACTCAGTAAGTATTAAATACTGGATTACTTTAACGCAGCTAGCCCCGGTCATGAACCCGAATAGTTCACCCACCCCTAGTCCTAATGTGGCTCCCCTGCGGATCCAGTTGCCACAGAGGTTCTGCACCCCACTTAGAGGTGTTGTACGCCACTCTCGGGTAATGGAGGGGGCATTGATGGGTATCCAAGCACCCAGACACCACACCCCGCCCCAGATCGGGGTCAGGGTGAGATTGCTCCTACGGGAGAGTATAGTCCCTGATCCTGTCTGAAGGAACCAGGGTAGTAGGGTTGGGCGGAGAGAAGAGTTTAGATGAGCATCTGGGTAGGAGTGAAGGCAGGAAGGACACACGTAGGTGATGTGGGACACATGTTGGACAGTATAAAGGGGACAATAGAAACATCTAGAGTGAGTTGGTAGTTGGTGGAGAGCAGCTGACAGGAACCTGTGAGGGCCAGAGTGTTTGTCAAATAGAAGGGTAACATCTGGAGAGAGAAAGACCTGAGAGAGAGAGAGAGAGAGAGAACGAGGGTGCTCCAGAAGACAGAAGGGGTCCAGGGATCGGGTAGTGAGTAATCCACTTGGGGATGCCAGCATCCACAGCTACTATAATTGTGTGGAGGGACCAAGCCGCAGGGAAGGGGTACTGGGCCCCAGACTATTGGAGAACAACCAGACTCAGCTAGCAACTAGGAGGCTGTTGTCACGGTGTAGGGAGAATGCTGATGCTGACAAACACATAAACAGCAGCATCAAGCAAGGTCAGCGCCAACTAAGCGCGTGACAGTACCCCCTCTTTTAAGAGAGGCCTCTGGACTATGGCACATCCAAAAGACATCCACATTCCCTGAGTGACGAGATATGAAAGACATTACGGGTCGCCAAACCTGGGGGTAGGTTAAGACAGTACAGCACAGGATTACAAACAGCCGATATCCGAAACAGTCCTATAACCCCAGAACCAGAACTAGGAGCCCCAACAGCACACCTCCACCTGACGTGTGTGGACAACACCGGCACATACTCATTAACTCTCAGGTCTGGACCTGCACGTTTATTTGTAAATCTGCGGTCACAGTTAGAGGGCACACATCCAGGATGGTAAACTGCAGCAGTGTACCCCCGGGGCCCAGGCTTCCTCCCCAGGAGTGCACAGCAGGAACCACCATCTCTCCCCGGCCCCTCCTCCTGGAACAACGCCTAGACCCATCATTAATCTGAGGCATAGTCTGGCCTCCAACCCCTCTTCCAGGCTCATCCCCATTCACTTCTAGAAGTGGGGTAGGAGGCGGTGCAACCAGTACAGTAGAAATAGTTGTAGCGAGGCAATTACTCAAACAGAAAGCCCCCCAAGTTACAATCTTTCTGGCCCGCCAGTCAATTACTGGGCTGTGTTTCTCCAGCCAGGTAAGGGCCAATACAATGGGAGTGGGCAGGTTCTCCAAGAGGTGCCAGGACAGAACCTCCAGGTGGAGAGTTCCAATGCTCAGGTTCACATTACAAACCACTTGGGAGAGGACCTTCTGGCTGAGTGGAACTGAGTCGATTGAGGCGATGGAAATGGGTCTCACTAAAGCACTGCTGATGAGACCATGAGCCTGAGCAAAGCGAGAATCCATCAAATTGACCCCCGCTCTGCTATCAACCAGAACTGGCACAGTCTCAGTTTTAGCATCTACCACCACCAGTGGACAGTGTGAGCGGAGACTTAGCGAAGAAGGAAAGATAAACTCTATCGTTGTGTCCTTCTGAACGGTCCGAGGTTAGGCTGCTTCTGAGACTGTGTAGTCTTTGAGCGAAGTGGACAAACCTTAATAAAATGGTCAGATTCTCCACAGAAAAAACATGCTCAGCCCACTTGGTGAACAATAGCCACAGGAGATTTAACACGAGAACCTACTGCCCCCAACTGCATGGGTTCATCGGTTATAGATCAACACAGCAGGGATAGGTACAGGAGACATAGTAGGCTTCGGTCTCTGCCTCAGGTGTCTGTCAACCGTATGGCTAGGGACATCGCAGCCTCCAATAACTCAGGCGCGGCGTACTGAACCAGGTGTCTTGCAGTCTAGCTGACAAACCCAAGCAGGACTGATTCCGGAAGGCTGGGTCGTTCCACTGGGTGTCAGTCGCCCATCTCTGAAACTCCGAGCAGTACTCCTCCACAACTCGTGTACCCTGCTTGAGTTTATGAAGATTAGACTCAGCAAAGGTCACCCTATCTGGTTCACCGTACACCTGAGCCAGAGCAGCAAAAAACCTGCCCACCGACCGCAACGATGGTGAGTTGGCCAGGAGGGAAAAGGCCCAGGTCTGGAGGTCCCCTTTAAGAAGGGAGACTATAATCCCCACCCGCTGTTCCTCACTTCCTGATGAATGGGGCTGGAGCCTGAAATACAGCTTACAGGCTTCCCGGAAAACAAAAAATGTGTCTCTTCCCCCAGAAAACTTATCTGGAAGAGAGACCTTGGGTTCTGGCATGGCCTGAACATGAGCCGACACCAGAAATCCCATGACTTGCTGCAGCTGTTTCACTACCTGAGTCCGCAGACCAGTTACCACTTCAGAGATGGTTTGCATCAGGAGAGAAAATGCATCAGCTGAGGCAGTCTGAGACATAATGACTCAAGGAAAAAGGTTTGGGCTACTCATAATGTCACGCTGTAAGGTGAATGCTGATGAGGGAATGGCAGTTATGGGCAGGGTGACCAGGGAGGACTAGTCTGACCCTAGTCTAGGAACCCTGAATGGCCCTGATCCTGAAGGTATCTCTGAAGGTGAGAAGGTTCGGGCCTCCAGCCTCTTCCTAAAACTCCTCCACCAGCCCTGCGCTATTTTCCCCTCACCTCCCTCCACAGAACTGGGATACAGCAACTCCAAAGGAAAGGACTTCAGCAACACAAACACACAGGTCAGCACAGCATGGCTTCCAGGCATAGAGTGAAACTCTCAGCAGCACCATCTGGTGGAAGGAGAGGCTACTTAAAGGCCAGGGTGAGGGAGCCCAGGTGAGTCACACATTAACCCCTCAACCAGCAGCCGAACCTCATAGTGAATGCAGTTCTGGAGCACAACACAGGAGGCCCAGGACCTTCACAACTATCAACCATGCAGCTCTTAAAGACAAACACATAAACAGCAACATCTAACAAGGTCAGCGCCAACTAAGCGTGTGACAGCTGCGGTATCTCCAACTGCCGCAGCCGAAACCGCACACATCCGCTGAAAAGGTGGCCACATAGGGTTCAGGGAAAGATGAGGGAGTAACCCTAGGAAAGACCCATGGTCACTGGCTTGGGGCACTGTGTGAGTGAGGCACAGGCTGGAGATAAAGCAAGCACAGAAGAAGAGTCAACCGTGAATGGACAGTAGCCAAGGGGTACCGGTTTGTGCCACGACTTTACTCATGAGTTAGTTGGATCCAATAATCTCCAAGGACTCAGCACTCCACGGGTTGTTACAACGGTGATGACTGCCGTGACTGGGAATGACAAAGCTGTGAATAAACATCTTGCGACTCCACCTCGCTGTCTGTTACTTTCTTGCTGCACCCCTGCGCTGGAACACCAGTACCAACTCACTGATAACATCTGCTGCCCTGGGGGTTCAGCCCTACCCATGGAGGGCTTACTATCAAGATGCCTTATTATCAACCCCCTCAAAGGAACTGTAGAGCAGCGCGGCCATTAATAGCCGCAACCTCCAGGTAGTGTCACGTAAATTAGAATCTCCAGATCTAGTAACCTGATCCCAAGAAGAACCTCTCCTAGACTCCATTCCCCGAAGCAGAGTACCCCTTTTAACTCCCTCCTTTTTGATTGACCGCTCCGGGGCCACAGGCTGGGTCACACCACTGTGACATTCCCAGCAACGACACCAAACAGGGCCCGGTTCCAAGTACCCCACGGACCCCATGGGGCGAGTCACTAGTAAGACTATGTCAATGCAAAAAAAAAAGATATGGCTCTTGGAATAAAAGGAAGAAGAACAAAAAACACGAAAATGGAAACTTCCCCATTCTGTAACGGGTTAATGTTCTCAAAGCCATTTAATGCCCAGCAACTTAGTTTCATTTCTGCGCATATTCAGCCAATGTATTCATCCAATCTCAGGTACAATATGGTATAATGAAACAATGGAACAATCCCATTAGACCAATGAAGCAGCACAGCCAGAGAAGCAAGAGCTATGAAAATCTAAATACCTGACATTTTTTCTTTACTTTGTCTGTAACCGTTTTATTCCTATACGTCTCGAGCCCCTAATATTTTATGAAACCTCTTATGTTAGAAAATGTAGCCATCAATTATATTTAATGTACTCGTCATTTCCTTAGAATTCAGAGCAAGCAAAAGATGTATCACAAAGTTCAAACTTCATTTTCTTGGAAAAGCAAGGTGCAAAATCAATATGTGATTATATAACCCCTGCACAGAGGAACTGTAACGCTGCATTAATTTTCTAACACCGCAAACTAACGACTGTCAAATCAAATATTGTATCTGCTGTCCTTTCAGGAGTCCATAATTTAACCAGATGAAGAATTACTGCCATGACAGTTGCCATATGGTTTCATATTTTAACAAGCAAAATAAAAAAGAGGCTTCAACTATAAAGGGCAATGAATGATATCAAATGAATACAAAACTTTGACAGTGGCTGCTAGAGTAAGGTAAAAGCTGATTCTTCTCTGTAAGTTTAACAATTACTATTGACAATCAAGATATATTGTTATCATGGCGACACGTTACCGATATACACATAAAATGACTTGCATTGTAAGCGAACGTGTTTATACAATCAAATAAAATAGATAGAAAGTCTTACAAAGTGTAATTTTAAGACTATATTTCATTCACTTCATTTATCATGTATTTATCATTTGTTGGCATTTAATATAAAGTTTATTTAATTTTTAAGCTTGTGATTAAAAAAACATTCACATGAGAAAGTCATATAATAGAGGTAAGCAAATATTTAAGGAAACCACATCCAAAGCCACATCAGTAGGCTATGGCTCCTAGGCCAGAACACTATAAACCACCACTTACCTGCCGGAATCTATTCTGTGTAACCATCATGATCACAGAGATCGCAACTGGGCCCAGCCCAGAGGTGAAGGTTGTGCATCCTACGATGTTTTTTATTGCAGTAAAGTGAGCATACATACTAGGATGGGGACATATATACCAGGAGGTGAGACATACTGTATATGTCAGGATGTGGGATATATATACAGGATGAGAGACATATATACGTGGGTGGGAACATATTTATCAGGATGGGGAACAGATATTACCAGAATAGGGACATATATGTCAAGATGGGCCCAGGATGAGGGACATATATACCAGTTTGGGACAGATATAAAAGAGATGGGCCCAGGTTGTGAGACAATATGACAGGATGAGGGACTTATTACCAGGACAGGAAATTAAACCAGATTGATACCGAGGATGGAGGAATTTAATAGCAGAAGGGCCCAGGATGGGGGACATATATACCAGGATGGGGACATACACTCCATAGAGCTGGCCTTTTTTGAAAAATGGCCAGGAAAAAGCCTTTACTTACTGAAAAAATTGGAAAGTTTGTTTCGATTTTTGCCAAAAGACATGTGGAGATACCTCAAGATCAAATAAGAAAGGTGCTGTGGTTAGTTGAGACCAAAATTTAACTATTTGCCTCCAAGGAAAATGCTATGTCTGGAGCCAAATCAACAGCTCAATAACCTAAAACACCATCCCCACAATAAAACATGAGGGTGGAAGCATCATGTTGTTGAGATCTTTTTTTAGCAGCAGGCCCAGGGAAAATGGTCCCGAGTCGAGGGTAAGATGGATGGTGTTAAATACAATGATATTCTTGAGCAAAATCTGTTTGCCTGTCAGTGGCAATGACCCGAAGCATACTGTTAAAGCCGCACTCAAGTGGTTTAAGGGAAAACGTGTAAATGTATTGGAGTAGTTTAGTCACAGCTCAGACCTTAACCCAATTGTGAACCTGTGGTCAGACTTGAAGATTGCTGTTCACAAGAGGAAACCATCTAACTTGATGGAGCTGGCACAGTTTTGCTTGAGTGTAAAGGTGTGAAAGGCTCATAGAGACTTAAGGCCCTGTCACACATAAAGAGATCGCTAACGAGATCGCTATTGGGATCGCTGATGCGTAGTTATGTGAGACTGGGCCTTTATGCAAAGTGACTTGCAGCTGTAACTGCTGAAAAAGGAGGTTCTACAAATGACTTTAGGGGGGTGAATAGTTATGCACAGTGAAGTTTTCAGTAATGTTGTCCTATTTGTAGTTTGCTTCACAATAAAAAGAAAAACAAATATTCACAGCTGTAGACATGTTCTTTACATGACCTGATGCAAACCCTTGAAAACAACTGAAATTCCAGGTTGTGAGTTAGCAAAACGCAAAAAATGCCAGATGTGAATACTTTCGTAAAGCACTGTGTTTTATTAGTTTTTTTTCTTGAACTTTATGAGCACTCTTCCAAAATTAGTTGCTGTGTCCATATCATTGCATCTACTCCAGCCTACATAAAGGCTAGGGTCACACATCAGTTTTTTTTTTTTAAAACCTGCTGGTGGAGACGGAAGCATTCCGCAAACTGATAGCAGCGGCTGTCCCATGTTACTCAGTCCCCAGCCAACATATGTATCGTCCTCCAAAACTTTGAGGACTCCACCAAGATGGTGAGCGGCGATGACGCCATCATTAGCATCACCGTCCCGCTTCTCTGTCTTCTAAAACGCTCTCTGCTCAAAATCAAAGACGATGCATTGCCGGCGGAGCACGATGACTTGCAGCAAGAAACCTTAGTGGGTGATTACACACAGCCCAGCCTCATCTCATTCCAACGTGCATTGGAGACTATGACGAGGAGGAGGAGGATGAAGAAATAGAGCTACTTTCATGCGGAATTGACGGTAATACATGCACAACCGTCAGACCGTCGGTTCAGCGTGGATGGCCAGAGGACAGGGAGAGGAGGAAAGGATAGGTCAGCATGGCCAGTCATGCTGTTGGTGAGGACCCTGAAGTCTTGCCTGTTAACAGTCTGGCGCACATGGCTGACTTTATGTTACCCTGCCTGTCTCGTGACCCTCGCGTTATCAAGATCTTGGCGGACACTCATTACTGGTTGGTGACACTTTTAGACCCACGCTACAAAGAGAACTTTATTTCTCTTATTCCCGAGGCGGAGAGGTCTACTAAAATGCTGCAGTATCAGAAGGCCATAGTTGCGGAGTTGGTCAAGAAATTCCCTTTTGAAAACGCTAGCGGCAGAGGTCACGATTCAGTGAACAACCAAGGCGTCTGGCCGAGAGAGGCACAAGTCCAATCCAGCAGAGGTAGGGGAACACTCTCAAATATCTGGGACACTTTTGTCAGCACGTCCCATACCACAGGCCCCGAGGTGCGGGGTAGTGTCACAAGGACTGCAAAGTTTGCCAAGATGCTGAGGGAGTACCTTGCCGATCGTACTAAAGTGCTCCTAGACTCCTCTGTGCCTTATAATTATTGGGTATCCAAGCTGGACACGTGGCAGGAATTGGCTCTCTACACCTTGGAAGTCCTGGCCTGCCCTGTCGCTAGCGTTTTGTCAGAGCGTGTTTTTAGTGCCGCAGGTGGAATCATTACAGATAAACGCACCCGCCTGTCAACTGAAAATGCTGACAGGCTGACTTTGATCAAGATGAACAAGGTTTGGATTGGGCCTGACTTCACCACACCACCACCAAATGATAGCGGAATTTAAGTTTTGTGCCAGTAGATTGCCATGCACCTCCGCACACCCACACATCGGTACACACTTCATGTGTTTGGCTACTTGCTGTACTGCTCCTCCTTCTCTTCATCCGCCACCATCATATGATCAGTGTGACCGTGGTTCATGATGCCACAAAACCATAATTTTTTTACATCATATTTATGATGATGATGACCCTAACTGTTCAAAAGTTAGGCATTAGTTTCATGTATACACCCCAGGGGTAAATATTTTAGTCCATGCTTACAGAATAGGCATTACAAGTACAGGAGACCGGCTCCTTTGTAATGGGAACAGTTTTTAGAGGCTGTCCTCCATGTTTCTTCCCAGGGGCATCACAATGCCTCCCAACTTTTGGCCTCCCTGCCTAGGGCAATCCTACAAAAGACCCACTTGCTTAAAATGGGCACATTATTTAAAAAGGCCCTCATGCACGCCTCCATCCAGGGGCATCAGAGTGCCACACAATTTTTGGCTTTCCATTCTAGGGCAATCCTACAAAAGACCCACTTGCTTAAAATGGGCACATTATTTAAAAAGGCTCTCATGCACACCTCTATCCAGGGGCATCTTGGTGCCTCCCAACCTTTGGCTTCCCTGCCTAGGGCAATCCTACAAAAGACCCACTTGCTTAAAATGGGCACATTATTTAAAAAGGCCCTCATGCACGCCTCCATCCAGGGGCATCAGAGTGCCACACAATTTTTGGCTTTCCATCCTAGGGCAACCCTACAAAAGACCCACTTGCTTAAAATGGGCACATTATTTAAAAAGGCTCTCATGCACGCCTCTATCCAGGGGCATCTTGGTGCCTCCCAACCTTTGGCTTCCCTGCCTTGGGCAATCCTACAAAAGACCCACTTGCTTAATATGGGCACATTATTTAAAAAGGCTCTCATGCTCACCTCTATCCAGGGGCATTGGGGTGCCTCCCAACCTTTGGCTTCCCTGCCTAGGGCAATACTACAAAAGACCCACTTCCTTTTAATGGGCAGAATATTAAAAGAGGCCCTCATGCACGCCTCTATCCAGGGGCATCTTGGTGCCTCCCAACCTTCGGCTTCCCTGCCTAAGGCAATACTACAAAAGACCCACTTCCTTCATATGGGAACATTATTTAAAGAGGCCTTCATTTACGTCTCTTCCCAGGGGCATGGGAGTGCCACACAATTTTTTTTTAAAAAAAGCTTTCATATAATCCAAAAAACTAACCTACACCAACTCTGTCTCACAAGTGGGTTTGAGCCCTTAATATTTTTTCCATGAAAATCCGTTTTGGTTTCATTTTGTAACGTTTTCTTGTTCGGGAATCCTGCATGGTCACTACCTAGTAGCACCCCCAATAGCAAATATACCAGCTTGTAAACACTTTTTGTATCCAGCCAAGAATCTTTGAATTCTGGGATTTTCATCCATTCTTCCCTGGAAAAGTCTTCCTGTTCTGTGAGATTCCTGGATTGTCTTGTATGCATTTTAAGGTCTAGCCACAGATTTTCAATCATAACCAGAGGACTGTGGGAGCCATTGTAAAACCTTCAACGTGCTCCTTTTTGACATAGTCTATTCTGGATTTTGACATGTGTTCAGGATCATCATCCATTTGTAGAAGCCATCCTATTTTCAACTTCAGTTGTTTTTATAGATGGTGCTATGTTTGCATCAAGAATTTGTTGAAATTTAATTGAATCCATTCTTCTTTCTACCCGTGAAATGCTCCTTGTGTCATTAACTGCAACACAACCCCAAAGCATGATAGATCCACACCCATACTTAATGGTTGGCGATGGTTCTTTCCCGGAAATTCTGTACCATTTTTTCTCCACAAATGCCACA
The DNA here is from genome assembly GCA_033576535.1 of Allobates femoralis. Classification (NCBI taxonomy): domain Eukaryota; kingdom Metazoa; phylum Chordata; class Amphibia; order Anura; family Aromobatidae; genus Allobates; species Allobates femoralis. The sequence continues at coordinate 475,031,805 of JARQOC010000005.1, forward strand.
TCGGTCCATGGGAGTTGTTTTCAAAATGTATCAGGCTTGCTTTATATTCTTTTGCATACTTCTGATGTTGAATTTTATGGTGAGGATGCAGAAGAGGTTTTCTCCTAATGACTTTTCCATGAAGTCCATATCTGTCCAGGTGTCTCTGAACAGTACAACAATGTACAACAACTCCAGTGCCTGTTAAATCTTTATTGGTACATTTACATGCGGCCACAGGAAGGTAGGAACAGGCAGGCATCGGACACAATTGTGCCTGTTGCCTTGAAAAGACCACAATGTGGCAGCGTGTAATTCAGGACTTTCCTTCCTGTGTCTTCCCTGAAGGAAGGAAAGTCCTGAATTACACGCCGCCACATTGTGGTCTTTTCAAGGCAACAGGCACAATTGTGTCCGATGCCTGCCTGTTCCTACCTTCCTGTAGCCGCGTGTAAATGTACCATAAGAAGGTCTGTTGCAATCAAGCAGGGTTTCTGATTTGCCTCTCTAGCAGCTCTCACTGAAATGTTGCTTGGTCTTCTAGACCTTATCTTGACCTCCACTGTTCCTGTTATGGTACATTTACACGCGGCCACAGGAAGGTAGGAACATGCAGGCATCGGACACAATTGTGCCTGTTGCCTTGAAAAGACCACGATGTGGCTGCGTGTAATTCAGGACTTTCCTTCCTTCAGGGAAGACACAGGAAGGAAAGTCCTGAATTACACGCTGCCACATCGTGGTCCTTTCAAGACAACAGGCACAATTGTGTCCGGTGCCTGCCGGTTTCTACCTTCCTGTGGCCGCGTGTAAAGGGACCATTAAGGTTATGGCTTGTTCTCCATCACCATTAGGAAAGGCCAGATGATGCATATTTCACAGCTTTAAAAACTCAGCCTCCTCTAACCTTGTGCCAAAAAAAGCCACAGTGGGTTATTCTAAGCAGCTCCCTATCACTCTAAAAATGAAAACAATAGAATACCACAAAGCAGGAGAAAGCTATAAGAAAATAGCACAGCATTTCAAAGTTGTCCTTTCCGCAGTTTAAAATGTAATTAAAAATAGCATTTAATCGTACATTTACACGTGGCCACAGGAAGGTAGGAACAGGCAGGCATCGGACACAATTGTGCCTGTTGCCTTGAAAAGACCACGATGTGGCTGTGTGTAATTCAGGACTTTCCTTCCTGTGTCTTCCCTGAAGAAAGGAAAGTCCTGAATTACACGCAGCCACATCGTGGTCTTTTCAAGGCAACAGGCACAATTGTGTCCGATGCCTGCCTGTTCCTACCTTCCTGTGGCCGTGTGTAAATGTACCATTACAGGGTAATTTAGGTCTGAAACCTTGGTTAAAATTATCTGAGCACACAAATCTCCAAGGGTGCCCAAACTTTTGCATTGGCATATTTTCCTTTTTGTAATTTTTAAAATGTTAAAAATGAAAAAATATATATTTTTCCTAAAATAAAAAGATAAAATAAAAACTATAAAAATATAACCATTCATAACCATTTGTTTTTTTTTTAGTTCATATATTTAATCAACTAGGACCCACCATCTCTAAAACAGTTGTGCATCATTACATGTCCTTGATTAGGCTAGTGTCTTTTCACTTTTTCATTCAAAAGCATAATATTTGCTTTTGAATGCCTTGATGCCTTGTCTCAGCACGATGGCTCAGTGGTTAGCACTGTAGACTTGCAGCGCTGGAGTCCTGGGTCTTATGGTGGGTTTACACACACCAATTTATCTGTTCAATATCTGAACCAATCTCTGGTTGCAGTGAAATCATGGATACATTGCTCCATGTTGTACACAGCCACAAAATGGAGCAATATATCCATGATTTCACTGCAACCAGAGATTGGTTCAGATATTGAACAGATAAATTGGTGTGTGTAAACCCACCATTAGGTTCAATTCCCATTAAGGACAACATCTGCAAGGAGTTTGTATGTTCTCCTTGTGTTTGCGTGGGTTTCCTCCCACATTTCAAAGACATACTGATAGGATGTTTAGATTGTGAGCCCCAATGGGGACAGTGTGTTGCAAATGTATGTCAAGCACTATGAAATTAATACCGCTATATAAATGAATAAATATTATTATCTTTATATTAGGTAGTTTAGGGACCATTCTGATATGGTTCACTTTGACGGAGGTAGAATTGCTTTGTATACATTTTTTGCAAAAAATGTATTAACTAAGTACTCTTTCATTAACACTTTTCTCATTAGCACTTGCTTTTTACTTTTATTTTTTATAGCAGAGTATTTTTAGACATTGTTATACTGTTTTTCTGTGATTTAGTCTTTCGGTGGTGTGAGCATGGCAGGGCTGGCTCCAGGTTTCTGTGGGCCCCGGGCGAAAAGGTCTCAGTGGGCCCCCTTTAGTACATATCGCGGACTATATATATATATATATATATATATATATACAGTTAGGGCCAGAAATATTTGGACAGTGACACAATTTTCGCGAGTTGGGCTCTGCATGTCACCACATTGGATTTGAAATGAAACCTCTACAACAGAATTCAAGTGCAGATTGTAACGTTTAATTTGAAGGGTTGAACAAAAATATCTGATAGAAAATGTAGGAATTGTACACATTTCTTTACAAACACTCCACATTTTAGGAGGTCAAAAGTAATTGGACAAATAAACATAACCCAAACAAAATATTTTTATTTTCAATATTTTGTTGCGAATCCTTTGGAGGCAATCACTGCCTTAAGTCTGGAACCCATGGACATCACCAAACGCTGGGTTTCCTCCTTCTTAATGCTTTGTCAGGCCTTTACAGCCGCAGCCTTCAGGTCTTGCTTGTTTGTGGGTCTTTCCGTCTTAAGTCTGGATTTCAGCAAGTGAAATGCATGCTCAATTGGGTTAAGATCTGGTGATTGACTTGGTCATTGCAGAATGTTCCACTTTTTTGCACTCATGAACTCCTGGGTAGCTTTGGCTGTATGCTTGGGGTCATCCTCCATCTGTACTATGAAGCGCCGTCCAATCAACTTTGCAGCATTTGGCTGAATCTGGGCTGAAAGTATATCCCGGTACACTTCAGAATTCATCCGGCTACTCTTGTCTGCTGTTATGTCATCAATAAACACAAGTGACCCAGTGCCATTGAAAGCCATGCATGCCCATGCCATCACGTTGCCTCCACCATGTTTTACAGAGGATGTGGTGTGCCTTGGATCATGTGCCGTTCCCTTTCTTCTCCAAACTTTTTTCTTCCCATCATTCTGGTACAGGTTGATCTTTGTCTCATCTGTCCATAGAATACTTTTCCAGAACTGAGCTGGCTTCTTGAGGTGTTTTTCAGCAAATTTAACTCTGGCCTGTCTATTTTTGGAATTGATGAATGGTTTGCATCTAGATGTGAACCCTTTGTATTTACTGTCATGGAGTCTTCTCTTTACTGTTGACTTAGAGACAGATACCCCTACTTCACTGACAGTGTTCTGGACTTCAGTTGATGTTGTGAACGGGTTCTTCTTCACCAAATAAAGTATGCGGCGATCATCCACCACTGTTGTCATCCGTGGACGCCCAGGCCTTTTAGAGTTCCCAAGCTCACCAGTCAATTCCTTTTTTCTCAGAATGTACCCAACTGTTGATTTTGCTACTCCAAGCATGTCTGCTATCTCTCTGATGGATTTTTTCTTTTTTTTCAGCCTCAGGATGTTCTGCTTCACCTCAATTGAGAGTTCCTTTGACCGCATGTTGTCTGGTCACAGCAACAGCTTCCAAATGCAAAACCACACACCTGGAATCCACCCGTGACCTTTTAACTACTTCATTGATTACAGGTTAACGAGGGAGACACCTTCGGAGTTAATTGCAGCCCTTAGAGTCCATTGTCCAATTACTTTTGGTCCCTTGAAAAAGAGGAGGCTATGCATTACAGAGCTATGATTCCTAAACGCTTTCTCCGATTTGGATGTGGAAACTCTCATATTGCAGCTGGGAGTGTGCACTTTCAGGCCATATTATATATATAATTGTATTTCTGAACATGTTTTTGTAAACAGCTAAAATAACAAAACTTGTGTCACTGTCCAAATATTTCTGGCCCTAACTGTATATATATATATATATATATATATATATATATACACATATATATATATATATATAGATATATTGCCGCACACTTACCGCAAGCCTCATAGACAATGCATGGGGCTTGCAGCAAGCGCACCCGCTAGGCGGAAAATGCGGCAGATACAGGTTTTTTTACCGCAACTGCCACATTTAAAAAAAAACGCCTATGTGAAGGCAGCCTTACAGGAACAGTGACTGCTGAAACCAGCAAGAGCTGTTTCTGACAGTGAGTATATTACACGTTGTTAGGAGCGGGCTAAAATGCGTTTGTGTTCCCTTGCACTTTTTCAAAATACCCTTCAAATGCAAAATGTTGCATTTTTGTGCGTCTGAGGATTCTTGGTATATACACAAGCATCCTGAAGCACACAAATAATGCAAGCAGCTCAATGGAGCCACACTGCATTATGGGTGGCACCGCAGCCAAGTGGAGTGTCTGGCCGTCTGGATCTCTCTTTCTCCTCACCTTTCTTCTCGCAGCTCCGGTCTCCTCCGGTCGCTCTGCACATATCAGCACAGTCATGCCAACATCGTGCCCCTCCATGCTGAGCTGCAGAATGCAGACAGCGGCAGAAGAGACTCTGGAGAAGAATGCTGCTGGCAAAGGTGGCTGAGACTATAGGAGCGGGAGCGGAATCCACGGGGGGCTACCACTGGTACACATACCTCGTACACACGCGACTCTGCTCCGTACACCTTGTACACACTCGGCTCTGCTCCGAACACCTCGTACACACACGGCTCTGCTCCGAACACCTCGTACACACACGGCTCTGCTCCGAACACCTCGTACACACACGGCTCTGCTCCGTACACCTCGTACACACACGGCTCTGCTCCGTACACCTCGTACACACACGGCTCTGCTCCGAACACCTCGTACACACACGGCTCTGCTCCAAACACCTTGTACACACACGGCTCTGCTCCGAACACCTTGTACACACTCGGCTCCGTTCCATACACCTAGTACACACTCACCTATGCTACATTCACACTGTAAATCCCTCCTGACCCCACACATAAACTTCACCTAATTGCCATACACCTAGTACACACTCGCCTCTGCTACATTCACACTGTAAATCCCTCCTGACCCCACACAAACTTCACCTAATTGAGCATCTTCATGGTGTCCAGCACAGCAGAGTCCTGCACACACTGAGGAGCTGATCATGTGACGCCTGACTCCTCCCCTCCATTCACATCATCACAGGTCCTGTCAGCCAGAGTGTGCACTGTGCAGCTCTGTCAGCTCCCACGGAGGGGGGAGGAGGGAGACCCTAGCCTGATGCAAGTATTTTCGGCTGCAGCGCATAGCATTTAATGTTATGCGCTGGAGCCCATAGAAACCCGCAGTTTACCTTGTCAACCACTGGTTGGCAATGTAAATATCGGGTTTCTATGGGCTCCGTTGCTGGCAGCGCATAGCATTAAATGCTCTGCGCTGCAGCAGACAATACTTGCGTCAGGCTAGGGTCACAATTCAAGTGCGACCCTAGCCTTCAGGGGCCCGGTGGGCCCCCTCCAAGCAGTTGGGCCCCGGCACTTGCCCGGGTGCGCCGGGTGCTGACGCCGGGCCTGGAGCATGGTCTTACAGACCTGTTCACTTTGTGCCTTGGCTCAGCTGTATGTATCTATTTAGTCTCTTGTTAAAATGATCCTAAACCCAGAAACTGACCCCCCCGCATCTTTAGACCTGTCCCTGCACCCTCTCTTATCATTTCTAGCCATCCCTTTTGCAGAAAAAAATCGCTTTTGTAAAGTAGAGAAAAAGTTATATTACTTTGTCCTGTGTGAGTTCTCTCTTTCTGAGGAAGCCGCAATAGCCCCGCCTGTCTGCTGCTGCCTGGTAATTATGCACGCCCCTCTCTGCTTCTAAGAGCCTGGCTGCGTCATGAAAGGGGGCGGGGCTCCGGCATGACGTGATTTAGCCCCGCCCCTTTCATGATGCGGCCAGGCTCTTAGAAGCAGAGAGGGGCATGCATAATTACAAGGCAGCAGCAACAGGCCCCGCCCATTGTGGCTTGCTCAGAAACAGAGAACTCACAAAGGCAAAGTAATATAACTTTTTCTCTTACTTTACAAAAGCGATTTTTTCTGCAAAAGGGATGGCTAGAAAGTATAAGAGGGGGTGCAGGGACAGGTCTAAAGATAAGGGGGGGTCAGTTTCTAGGTTTAGGATCACTTTAAGCAGGATAGGGAGTTCCTCACCCCTTTCTTACTGAGCCAAGCACATAAAGTGCCATATGCTGTGCTGTACCCATCATGGGACTTTGACCCTTCTGCACCCTGAATCCATTGAGATTTTTATATACAAAATACAGGTTTTAAATAAGGTAGGTTAGGGACCATTCTGATATGGGTCATCTTGACAGTGGTAGAACGGCTTTGTATACATTTTTTGCAAAAAACGTATTAACTAAGTACCCTGTTATTAACACTTTTCTCACTAGCACTTGCTTTTTACTTTTATTTTTTATAGCAGAGTATTTTCAGATGTTGTAATACTGTTTTTTCTGTGATTTATTTTATAGATGCGTGGCAGTTCCTTGTTATTTACTAAAATACAAAGAAATGTGTCATCTTTATCTTTATGATTTTTAGAAATAATTTCATCTTCAACTTCCTTAATATGGTGGTTATGGTGTTCTCTGCAAGGAGCCACCCCTTGGCTGGGTCCTTCCCTGGAGGGATATCTGGCTAGTTCTGTGTTTGAGACTCCTAACTTGAGGCTCCACAGACTCTATTTGCATATTCACAATTCCCAGGGGGCAATGCGCCTAGGAATTCACTGTGTCGAGCGCTTTAGCCAGCTGCCCACAGTGTTTTCTTGTACTGGTCTCCCTGAGATCAGTGAATGCTTTGTGATGTTGGTCTACTAGGCCTTGCTTCCACCTACCCAGAATCCTACTCCACACTGATGAGGGGCAAACACCCAAAACAGCTGTCTGTGGATGGATACCTGGCCTTGGTATTCCCTTGTCATATTGCTAAGCTTATAAAAGAGCTGGATATTGACTAAAAGGGCCACTACATGGTGGTTATGGTGTTCTCCGCAAGGAGCCACCCCTTGGCTGGGTCCTTCCCTGGAGGGATATCTGGCTACTTTGTGTTTGAGACTCCTACCTGAGGCTACACAGACTCTATTTGCATATTCAGTTTACAAGGGATGGGTAAGGATAAAGTAGGTGAGGAGAGGAGACCCAGCCCATGAGTGCTCACAGTCTACAAGGGATGGGTGAGGATAGAGTAGGTGAAGAGAGAGGGCCCTGCCTGTGAGGGCTCACAGTCTACAAGGGATGAATGAGGACACAGTAGGTAAGGAGAGAGGACCCTGCCTGTGAGGGCTCACAGTCTACAAGGGATGGATGAGGATACAGTAGGTGAAGAGAGAGGAGACCCGGCCCATGAGGGCTCACAGTCAACAAGAGATGTGTGAGGATACAGAAGGTGAGGAGAGAGGACCAAGCCTGCATGGGCTCACAGTCTTCAAGGGATGGGTAAGAATACAGTAGGTGAGGAGAGAGGACCCTGCCCATGAGGGCTCACAGTCTGCAAGGGATAGATGAGGATACAGTATGTTAGGAGAGAAGACCCATCTAATGAGGGCACACAGTCTACAAGGTATATGTGAGGATACAGTAGGTGAGGATAGAGGACCTGGCCCATGAGGGCTCACAGTCTACAAGGGATGGGTGAGAATATAGTAGGTGAGGAGAGAAGACCCAGCCCATGAGGGCACACAGTCTACAAGGGATAGATGAGGGATAGTAGGTGAAGAGAGAGGACCCTGCCCATGAGGGCTCACAGTCTACAAGGGATGGGTGAGGATACAGCAGGTGAGGAGAGAAGACCCTGCCCATGAGGGCTCACAGTCTACAAGGGATGGGTGAGGATACACTAGGAGAGTGTAGAGCTGGTCACGCAGCAGTTGGTGGACTGAGGGTCAATGCAGGTTGTAGACTTGTCTGAAGAGCTGGATCTTCAGGTTCCTTTTGAATGTTTCCAGAGTAGGTGAGAGTGTGATGTGTTGAGGCAAGAGAGTTCCAGAGTATGGGGGATGCACGGGAGAAATTTTGTATTTAATTGTGGGAAGAAGAGATAAGGGAGGAGAGAAGAGGAGAGAGGGAGATCTTGTAAGGATTGCATGCAGGTAAGTTTCAGGAGACCATGTCACAGATGTACGAAAGATTTTGGGGCTTGAATGCGTTTTCCGGTAACAAGAAGTTATCACCTCACAAAAGATAGGTCAGGTGAAGAGATGGGTGAATTTATTGCAGTTGAATTCATTTCTAATTGAATTTTGCAAGTTATATATTCTCTAGAAAGAAGATTTGTTGTTGCTCGCTCCATGCACATCCAGCCAGCCGGACTCCATTTTACCAATCTGTACAGGACTATTTGTTGAATAAAAAAATCATCAGATCCACCCATCTCTAGTTATGTGATAACTTCTATATCTGTGTGGGATCGACTGTTGAGACCTCCAATAATTGCCAGAATGGGACATTTTTTTCCATTGAAAAGAGCAGCAGTCACTACCGCTACACTCATCCTCTATGGGACTGCTGGATACGGCCATGTCTGTAATCTACTGGAGCCCCAAGCTTCCAAATATATTATCCCTGTTTTTCCTTCTTACAGACCCCTTCACTCACCCTTTCATAAGAGTTTTGTGTCTTAATGTTGAGTGCATAAATTATTACACCCAATATCTAATTTTTGTCTAATCTTTTTACATCAGTCTGTTGTATTTTAAATAAATGCATTTTTTTTTTAACCTTCTTCCCAGTCTATACCAGCACGGCTTTCATAATATATGGCAGGTATTCTTCACTATCAAACACATATTATGTATGAGACTTGCTATTTAAATTCATAGCGTCCCTCATAGTTTGACATGTAATACCCACGTTTTGCATTAAGATATGAAATAGGAGATTTTTGTATCTTGTTCAACAAATTTAATGCATGTCCATGAACATGCCGAGTTCGGTGAATAGCTAGTATGCTTTATCTCTGGCCTACAGCACTTTCTCTGAATTCAATACTGCAGGCACAATTTAATGCAAACCCAATTTATGACTTAATGCTCCAGGGACCATACTGTGAGATTGTTACATTATTCTTTTCTAATCCTATTTGTGTTTTAATTTGCAAAGCCTGTAATGAAGTACATGCCCTGAATAGATTCAAGATCTTTTACTTTGTCTATGACTCTGTTTAATATAATGTGTTTTACAGTTCTCATTCCATACCCCGGTGGTCAGGCCGGGATTAGATCTTCAATTCAACAAGTGGAGTCATTCAAATTGCACTATTATAAGAAATGTTTCATTGCTTATTTCACAACAGCCTTTAAGTCACTTGTCACTTGAGTTCAGATTCTGGATTTATTGCTTTGTGGAATAAATTGAATAAATACAACATGAGCACGGTAGATTCATAAACGACCAGCAGTCATGTTTTCTGCAAGGATAACGCCCTTACAGATTATATGATCAGACAGATAATAGGTAGATACTGTAGAAAGGCAGACAGATTAGATATACGATAGATAGATAGATAGATAGATAGATAGATAGATAGATAGATAGATAGACAGAAAAAGGTTCACAGCAGCACTCAGTCACAGCCAATCATGTGTGTATATATACATATAAATATATAGAAGTAAAACACCTATGCATTTGAGAAAAAAAGATTAAAAATATGCGGGTTTTTTTTCAAAAAACTCAATTTCTTTATTTTTTTTTGGGATATTTTTTCTGTGTTAAGTAAGGTTCTTAGTACACCTATTGGCCAATACCTGTTTGCCCATCAACCGCGGCAAGGTGACCTTAGATCTGATGGGTCCCCTATCCTTCTATGCCCCTAATTCCTTGCACTTAGCTAAGCCTCCAGTTGTATAATTTTTATGGGAAGTGGGAAGACTTACTTCAATCAAAGACCACCCGGGATCAATGGGGGTGCAGAGTAAAGCTGTGGTGCCAGTAACTCCAACAATTACATAGAAACCAAAAAAAGCTAAACTGCAGTCAAGGTCTAGTCTGAACTGGTGCAAGCTGCAATACTGAACAATATACAGAAAAAAGTTCACAGTCGAACTCAGTCACTGCCAATCAAATTTTGGGCTGCGTTTTTGCAAAATGACATGAGTTTTGCATTGCGTTTACTATGCGTTTTGCATTTAACCCTATGGGTGCGTTTTTGCATGCGTTTGGATGTGTTTTTGCAGTAAAAACACATAGAAACGCAGACGCAGACAAACGCAGGCAAAACGCTGATGTGAAAAGGCCCATTGACTTTGCTGGGCATCACAGAAAGTGGTCTGTTTCCATGCACAAATGGATCACAAAAAACGAATCAAAAACACACAGTCTGAACATAGTCTAAGGCTATGTGCGCACGCAAAAAAAGTGATCAGTTTCTGGTCAGGATAAATTCAGCATCAAAACCTTATCAGGTTTTACTTCCCAAAAAAACGCACCAAAAACGTTTTATTTTTTAACGTGTTTTTGCAGCGTTTTTGAGTTGTACATTTTTCATACAATGGGGTCTATGGAGAAAACAGATCACTTAAATGACATGCTACTTCTTTTCCTGATCAGGGTTTTGCAGAAAAACGGGATGAGGAAAAAATCCAGCCATTGGCACAGCATTTCAGATATCTCATAGACTTTGATGCCTTGACAAAAATTGATCCTTTTTTGTGCAAAAACGCACCACGAAAACAGGATCAAAAACGCACTGTGTGCACACAGCCTTAGACTGTGACCATAGTGACCATTCATGTAACTTTATTTCTATTCTCCATTCCCTCAAGATGCCTGGACCATCAGTGTAATAAGCCACTGTTCTTTCTGTAACCCCTATCACGGCAGGTCCTTCAGTGGGGTGTTTACTTGTCACAGGAGCCGGCAGCTCCAGACACACACCCCGGGAGGGGATTGTAACATGAGGGAGATGATTGTGGTGAGGTTAGGAGCGCTCAAGCGAGTTGTGACAAGGATTCAAATGATTAGTATAACAAACCTCCTTTATTTCAAACACCAATACGCGTTTCAACAGCAGTCCGCTGTCTTTCTCAGTTGGATTTACACTGAGGAAGATTGCGAACTGCTGTTGAAATGCGTATTGGTGTTTGAAATAAAGGAGCTTTGTTATACTAATCATTTGAATCCTTGCCACGCCTTCCTTGAGCACTCCTAACCTGACCACAGTCTCTCTCATTCAATTGTCAGCAGTCTCTAATGTGTATATTGCCGTCAGTATCCAATTGCTGGCAATCTCTAATGTGTATATTGCTGGCAGTTTCCAATTGCCGGCAGTCTCTAATGTGTATATTGCTAGCAGTCTCTAATTGCCAGCAGTCTCTAATGCATATATTGCCGACAGCCCCTAATGCGTATACAGCAGACTCTAATTTGTACGGACAGCAGTTTTAAAGTGCGTAAGGTCATTAGTCTCTAAAGTACATAAGGCCGTCAGTCTCCATTGTGTATACGGCCCACAGCCATCTCCATTGTGTATATGGCCCACAGCCATATCCATTGTGTATACGGCCCGCAGCCATATCCATTGTGTATACGGCCTGTAGCCGTCTCCGCTGTGTATACGGCCTGCAGCTGTCTCCATTGTGTATACGGCCTGCAGCAGTCTCCATTGTGTATATGGCCCGCAGCCATCTCCATTTTGTATACGGCCTTTCTACAGCCGTCTTCATTGTGTATATGGCCCACAGCCGTCTCCATTGTGCATATGGCCCGCAGCTGTCTGCATTATGTATATAGCCCGCAGATACCACAATGCATCAGGAATGGAGCAATATACACTGGGCAGCCATATACCATACCACACAGCACTAGGGAGCCTTATATACTGGGCAGCCATATGCCACAGTGCACCAGGGAGCCAGCCATATACACTGGTCAGACATATACCACAGTGCACCAAGGAGCCAGCTATATACACTGGGCTACCATATACCACAGTATACCAGGGAGCCAGCCATACTGGGCAGCCATATACCACAGTGTACCAGGGAGCCATATACACTGAGCAGCCATGTACCACACTGTACCAGGAAGCCATATACATTGGGCAGCCATATATCAAAGTGCACAGATACCCACTGCACAGTACCACTTCTGTCCTGTGTACTAGGTGTAATCCTCAGTATCTGTATTATTCTGTATATATACACTGCACAGTACCACTTCTCCTGTCCTGTATACAGGGTGTAATCCTCAGTATCTGTATTATTCTGTATATATACACTGCACAGTACCACTTCTCCTGTCCTGTATATTGGGTGTAATCATCAGTATCTGTATTATTCTGTATATATACGCTGCACAGTAGCACTTCTCCTGTCCTGTATACTGGGTGTAATCCTCAGTGTCTGTATTATTCTGTGTATATACACTGCACAGTACCACTTCTCCTGTCCTGTATACTGGGTTTAATCCTCAGAAAATAGGAAATGCCCAGCTCCACGTCTTTCTTAAAATCCAAAGGTTTATTAGATTATATTAAAAATTCTATCAGTATTAATACTGATGGAATTATTAATATAATCTAATAAACCTTTGGATTTTAAGAAATATGTGGAGCTGGACATTTCCTATTTTCTGATTTGAAAATTGCCCTGCCTGCAATGAGTCATTTGCTCCGTCGGATAAATGCTGTACTCTAATGGCTACTTTACGCGCGGCTACATTTCTAGCTTATCCACAGGTAACTTACTGCCTGTAGTGAAATCATGGAGACATTATTCCATTTGTAAACAGCAACAAGATAGAACCATGTCTCCATGATTTCACTGCAACCAGTAAGTTACCTGTGGATAAGCTAGAAATGTAGCCGCGTGTAAAGTGGCCATAAGAGCTATTGACCGGTGAGCTGGACATTATCACATATGGGTGTAATCCTCAGTATCTGTATTATTCTGTATATATACAGTGCAAAGTACCACTTCTCTGGCCCTTTATACTGGGTGTAATCCTCAGTATATGTACTATTCTGTATATATGCACTGCACAGTACCACTTCTCCTGTCCTGTATACTGGGTGTAATTCTCAGTATCTGTATTATTCTGTATATATACACTGCACAGTACCACTTCTCCTGTCCTTTATACTGAGTGTAATCCTGAGTATCTGTATAATTCTGTATATATACACTGCACAGCACCACTTCTCCTGTCCTGTATACTGGGTGTAATCATCAGTATCTGTATTATTCTGTATATATATCCTGCACAGTACCACTTCTCCTGTCCTGTATACTGGGTGTAATTCTCAGTATCTGTATTATTCTGTATATATACACTGCACAGTACCACTTCTCCTGTCCTTTATACTGAGTGTAATCCTGAGTATCTGTATAATTCTGTATATATACACTGCACAGTACCACTTCTCCTGTCCTGTATACTGGGTGTAATCATCAGTATCTGTATTATTCTGTATATATATCCTGCACAGTACCACTTCTCCTGTCCTGTATACTGGGTGTAATCATCAGTATCTGTATTAGGCTACGTTCACACATTGCGTATTTTGCCGCGTTTTTTTACGCGCGCTTTTCAAAATACGCAATGTGCCTTTTGTCTGCCTGCAAAGTGAATGGGAAATTCACTTTGCAGTACAGACATTGCGTAAAAATACGCACTGCGTTTTCCGGGAGAAAGCGCAGCTCCGTAAACAATTGATATGTCAATTGTTTATGCAGCTACTTCTGCGTATTCTCCCAGAGGGGAGGAAGAATCCTGCTTCCTCCTCCCCTCTTTGACAGCTGTGGCCGCCCATTAGATTTCACAGTGTATTAATATACACTGTGAAATCTAAATTAAACAGAGGCAAATGTATGTAAAATAAAAAAGAATGAATACTTCACCTGTCCGACGCCTTTTCCGGTGTTCGGTCTCCGATTCCAAGTGAGAGGTGTACTGACAGGACCTGTGGTGATGTCAGAGGGGCGTTTCCGGGCACTCGCGGTCATGTGATACATATCATATGACCGCGAACAGCCAATCAGCGCTGGGAACGCCCCGGGAACGCCCCCCCCCCCTCTGACGTCACCACAGGTCTTCTCAGTACACCTCTCACTTGGAACCGGAGAGCGGCAGAAGGCACCAGACAGCCAGAGAAGGCACCGGACAGGTGAAGTATTCATTCTTTTTTATTTTACATACATTTGCCTCTGTTTAATTTAGATTTCACAGTGTATATTAATACACTGTAAAATCTAATGGGGCTGTCACAGAGGGGAGGAGGAAGCAGGATTCTTCCTCCCCTCTGTGACATCACTGCGCTTTCTGGAGTAAAGAAAGCGCAGTGTGTGAAAGCCCCTGCGTATTTTGTTGCGCTTTTTTGCGCGGCCGAAAAACGCGGCATAAAGCGCGCGCAAAAAAGTGCAGCAAAATACGCAAATGTGTGAACGCAGCCTTATTCTGTATATATATCCTGCGCAGTATTGCTTCGCCTGTCCTGTATACTGGTTGTAATCCTCAGTATCTACATTATTCTGTATACATACACTGCACAGTACCACTTCTTCTGTCCTATATACTGGGTGTAATCCTCAGTATCTGTATTATTCTGTATATATACACTGTACAGTACCACTTCTTCTGTCTTGTAATCCTCAGTATCTGTATTATTCTGTATATATACACACTGTACAGTACCACTTTTCCTGTCCTGTATACCCGGTTGTAATCCTCAGTATCTGTATTATTCTGTATATCTACACTGTACAGTACTACTTTTCCTGTCCTGTATACTGGGTGTAATCTTCAATATCATATTATTCTGTATATACACACTGCACAATACCACATCTCCTGTCTTGTTGGCAGAGAGGCGGTATTAGACATTGTGATTTTCAGCATTTAAATGTTGTTTAAATTGATTATCCTCAATATGAAGTCATCATTTATCTGCTGTATATATACTCTGCACAGTACCACGTCTCCTGTCTTGTTGTCAGAGAAGCAGTTGAAGTCATCACTTATCTTCTGAATAGGTGATGACTTTTCCTTCGCTGTGTATCTGACCGCTGGGACCCCACAATCCTGAGAAACATAGCTTTGAAAAGTAACATGTAAATGGAGCTGAGGTTGATTATTCCCTCTGCTGCACCATTCACATGTGGCTCTTCAGATAACACCTTTAAGAAAGTGGTGAGGGTCACCACAACGTAAAAGCAAAATTTACGGATCGGGGCTGATGGGTGATATAGTGTGTGAGCTGGTGGGGCTTGTTTCCCAGGGCTGCTTTTTGGTCTCAGTCCGGCCCTGGGTTTTGTACTTACTACTGACTTACCGTCCAGTACAGGGGCTGATTGTAAATGTAGCCAGAAGAGAGAGCATTGGAATCTAAAAAGGATGTGATGGCTGTGATAGTAAAGCTGGTGCAAGAGCACAGGTAGTGATACCAGTAGCATAGCTAGCGGGGGGCAGGGGGGGTGAAAGCCCTGGGCCCCCCCTGCTTGAGGGGCCCATTGCCCGCCCCCTGGGGGGGGCACGTGCTGGCAGCCGCGCGGCTGGAGAGGAGGGAAGACGGGACTTCCTGTTCTGCAGCTCTGCCCGTCCCTCCTCCCCTCCTCCAGCAGACGCACAGCGGCCGCGGTGAGTGTCAGCACCCTTCTCTCCCCTGGTCCTCACATCTCTCTACCAGCAGATCCCAAACCTCCCCCCCCCCCCGTCCTCACATCTCTCCACCAGCACCCCCCCCAGGGGGGCCTGGGTGGTGATCTCGCCCCGGGGCCAGAAGCAGGCTAGCTACGCCACTGAGTGATACAGAAAGGTATAACATACATGAAAATGGACGGAAAAGGTATATGGGGCATTAAGGGTACTGGAAAAAAGACAGATATTGAGATAGAGTAGTGAACATCATTTTGAATGATTTGATTACATTGCAATTGACAACCCCATATCTTAAAATAAAGATTGGCAAAAGTTGGTGTTCCACTTTTGGGGGTAAGCAAAGTAATTTACATTTTTAATACACTACTAAACTTTCTTTTACAGTCTTGTCCTTTGAGTAAGTTAATTACCAAAACTATTTGAGCCTTCCTGGGATTAAACCTTTTCGGTTGATTTGAGGTGAATTGCATTTTAATTTTGGCTACTAAATTACTGTGACTGCACTATTAAATGTGCTCTTAAAAACCTTTCTGCGTGTTTCTCAATTACCCACCTACCACATTTGCCTTCCAGTGATTAGGTTTTTTAAGAGCCTGTTTTCTAATGAATTACAATGTCTTCAATGGCTTTTCTAAGTAACAAATCTAAGCTCAAGAAATGACTTTGGCCGACAGCATGCGTTACAGATTAAAGATGCCATCTTCATGCTTGGTTTAGTAAATTCTTATTTTTTTCATACAGAGAATTAGGGGTAATTATAAAAAGGAAAAATGTTTCTATAACAGTAAGTAATCCTACATGGGCAAAGTAATTATGATGGTTACATGTGTAAACTGTGTTAAGATCAGACCATGTCACTGTACGGTCAGACATGGCCATTACACAGACTTCAATTTACAGTTTAGTAGTTGTTCAGCACTACCGCCTTGGTTTTTCCACTTCTTCTTTTAGCTTCGGGGGCCATCAGCGTCCATCACATGGAGCGCCCAGGAATGCGCTGGCTGCGTCCACACTTAACCACAGCCCACTTACCACGATGCATACTTCTGGTTGGAGCATGTGACTCCCGGTTTGTATATCAAAAAAATGAAGTAGCACTTGGCATCCCAGGGTTACTTCTTATTTTATTTCATAGACAGACATCAGGTTTACTCAGCGGGGTTTGTGCGTGGGAAGATGGTGGGTCGATGTCTGTCTGTGAAATAAAATGAGAAGTAACCCGGATGGCGAGTGCTACTTTATTTTTGTGATATACCACACAACGACCATTACACAGTACATAGCAGGGACACATATATATATAAGATTATCTCAGCACAGGAGATGTGGTATGATAAGATCATGTCCCTGTATGGTCAAGCACATCCATTACACAGTACATAGCAGGGACACATATATAAGAATAATCTCAGCACAGGAGATATGGTATGATCAGATCATGTCCCTGTATGGTCAGACACATCCATTACACAGTACATAGCAGGGACACATATATAAGAATATCTCAGCACAGGAGATGTGGTATGATCAGATCATGTCCCTGTACAGTGAGATACATCCATTACACAGTACATAGCAGGGACACATATATAAGATTATCTCAGCACAGGAGATGTGGTATGACCAGATCATGTCCCTGTACGGTCAGACACATCCGTTACACTATACATAGCAGGGACACATACAGTCATATGAAAAGGTTTGGGCACCCTTCTTAATCTTACTCATTTTCTTGTTTAAAATTCGGTTTTTGCAACAGCTATTTCAGTGTGATATATGTAATAACTGATGGACACAGTAATATTTCAGGATTGAAATGAGGTTTATTGCACTAACCAAAAATGTGAAATATGCATTAGTTCAAAAATTGACAGGTGCAAAAGTATGGGCACCTCAACAGAAAAGTGACATTAATATTTAGTAGATCCACCTTTTGCAAAAATAACAGCCTCTAGTCGCTTCCTGTAGCTGTTAATGAGTTCCTGGATCCTGGATGAAGGTATTTTTGACCATTCCTCTTTACCAAACAATTCCAGTTCAGTTAAGTTTGATGGTTTCCGAGCATGGACAGCCCGCTTCACAACATCCCACAGATGTTCAATGATATTCAGGTCTGGGGACTGGGATGGCCATTCCAGAACATTGTAATTGTTCCTCTGCATGAATGCCTGAGTAGATTTGGAGCGGTGTTTTGGATCATTGTCTTGCTGAAAGATCCATCCCCGGCGTAACTTCAACTTTGACACTGATTCTTGAACATTATTCTCAAGAATCTGCTGATACTGAGTGGAATCCATGCAACCCTCAACTTTAACAAGATTCCCGGTGCCGTCATTGGCCACACAGCCGTAAAGCATGATGGACCATCCCCCAAATTTGACAGTGGGTAGAAAGTGTTTTTCTTGGAATGCTATGTTTTTGTGGCGTCATGCATAACGCCTTGTTGTATGACCAAACAACTCAATCTTTGTTTCATCAGTCCACAGGACCTTCTTCCAAAATGAAACTGGCTTGTCCAAATGTGTTTGGACTTTTTGGTTATATGATTTAAGTGGGTTGAACACTTTTTTGTGAGTTATTGATTGACTGACTCTGTTTGTGGCGTGCATGCAGAAACGGCTTCTTTTGCATCACTCTCCCATGCAGCTTCTCCTTGTGCAGTGTGCGCTGTATTGTTGACCGATGCACAGTGACACCATCTGCAGCAAGATGATGCTGCAGGTCTTTGGAGGTGGTCTGTGGATTGTTCTTGACTGTTCTCAGCATTCTTCTTCTCTGCCTTTCTGATATTTTTTATATAGTTTAAAGAACACTGCACACTCAAAAGTTTTTTCAAGGTGAAGAAATGTGTTTATTTTCCTTAGTGCATAAAGACAATTTGCGATCTGGCTGACGTTTCGATCACATCCCGCGATCTTTATCAAAGTATCGCTGTGAAATACAAAAACAGTGGAGTGAACAATATATACAAAATGTACATGCAAACAAAGTGTTGTGCATAGTCAACACTTAATGTGTTACAAAGATCCGTCATATAATTGGACGTGTATGGTATAGAGGTTTCCATATGTTATCCATAGTGGTAGTAGGGAGGATTATGAGAGACTTATAAGAGACTATATGTGATTGGGAGAATGGAAAACGCGTTTATTGATAGTGTCCGATCAGTGTAGAAATAGAGAGATACTAGTGGTACCTGTCTTTTTAAGAGTTTGCACCTAGGGGATCATCAGGTCCTGTGATGGCTAGAGGAGGAATTTATCCTTTAGTAGTGGTTTCTGTGAAGAAATCACTGATAGTGAATGTCAGGGACAGGTTGTCATATGAGTTCAATTAGTTAGGTAGTTACCTTAATAATGCATATGCTAAATATGCATCAGTAGGGAGGTATATTCAGGTAGGAGCCTTCAGGAATGTCCCCTTTCAGAATTGTGTCCAGCTCTGTGAGTGGATTTTATCACTATTAGTGAGAAAATCTATCTAATATATAAAGCTGAATGTGTGTATGTGTGTATGTGTGTGTGTATATCCGGGATTGGCATCTACGCCGTCGCAGCTACTGCCGCAAAATTTTGCAGAGTCACACGTCTGGACCCCGTGAGCGTCATAGGCTATGTTGTGAGGCTAAATTTTAACCCTGCGCGTTCCAGTTCACCAAACAATTTTGCCCCTATCTGCATAATGGGAAAAAAGGGAAACGAAACGTGTGGGAGGAAAATCGACAGCTGTCAGCTACAGAGACAAAATTTTGCACAGTCACACATCTGGACCCCGGGAGCGTCATAGGCTATGTTGTGAGGTGAAATTTTAAACCCGCGCATTCCAATTCACCAAACAATTTTGCCCCTATCTACATAATGGGGAAAAAGTGACAGTTACCAGTTAACAGTTGTGAATGAGAGGGACTTAATGATAGCGCCAAAGACTAACAGCACATACCAGCATATAGTCACTAAGGTGGGGCCCCAACATGAGATATTCACCACACACAGGGACATGTATACACACCACACGCACACAAAGAGTAACAGCAAGTGTATAGTCGCTAAGGTGCAGCCCCAACATTGGATACTCACCACGCACCCGAACAAACACACACCACAAAGACACACACCCCCAAGGGGACACACACAAACTCTATAGCGACACATGCACTCACCACACAGGGACACACACACACCACAAAGAGACACACACACACCACACAGACCCCCCCCACAGGGACACACACACATACACACCCTATAGGGACACATGCACTCACCCCTCAGGGACACACACACACCACAAAGGGACACACACACACCACAGAGACACACACAACCCACACAGACACCCCCCCACAGGGCACACACACACATACACACCCTATAGGGACACATGCACTCACCCCACAGGGACATTTGTTTCGACCAGAGCTGGGGTGCGTGAGGTACTCGGTCACCGGGGCTTCTGTGTGGGATGTCACGGGTGGTCGGTATCCCCGGTGCCGTGCCCTGGCGAACAACTGTACCAGGTGTTGATGGTAAACGGTGGGGGTAAAAGGGGTTATTTACAGGGGAATGTGACGCCACCTGTAGAGTCCGGTAAGGTGGTACCGGCGCTGCCGGCCGGCCGCTGAGGTGATGGAGGGGGCAGCAGTGTGTGGTACAGCTCCCCACAGGTGGAGCTTTACCTCAGGGCAGCTGTGGTGGTGAGACGGTGAGGGAGGACAGTGATGTTAACGGTGGTACAGTTCTTACCCCTCTGCTGTAGATGTTGATGATGTTAAGTCCTTTGAGCTGCGGCAGGAAGAATAACAGAAACCGTTTCCATTTTTTAACTTTGCTTTACTCGGTACCGGCTGATGGCATAACAATACACGGTACAGTTTGGTTTAGGGTGTTGTTACCAACTCAGGATTTCTCTTAAGGAGTCATTAGATGTTCCTTCTCTGTCTTTCAGGGTTTCTATTCTCTTTCTAGATCTTTCTCAGTCTTTCCCACCTTGGACGAGCTCACTCGCCAGTCCTGCAGTCTGTATCTAGTAGGCTTAAATTGACTATTACCGGTCCAAATGGGAACAGCAGGAACGCACAAGTTTCCCACCTGACACCGGGTTTCAGTCTTTCCTCACTAGTGTAGGACCGTCTTATGGGCATGAGGGGTGAGGTATCTTGTGGTGCTGTCAGCAACCCGGTCCTGTTGGGCCTGCAGCTCGTCGGCTTCGCAGTCAGGGCTGAACTCCTGGCTGCCTCGGTCGTCCGTGTCACCTGTGTACCCTCAACATGACCAGCTGGCTCCTACCAGTTCTGGTCCGTTGCCATCTGTCCTGGGCCCCCTCATAAAGATGGGGTACCCTCCACTCAGCTGAGCTGCCAGGCGTGACCACTCTGTCTGCCTTCCCAAGCCGTCTGAGGTAAATTCTTAACTGTCACTCTGCTCTATCCTAAGCTCCGCCCACCACCTGTGGAACCTACTATATTGCCAGTTCCCCCCTACTCTGAGTGGTGCGGTCCTAAGTGAGTGCTAAAAATAGACTCCATAAGATTTAAATCGTAACCTGGCAACTTACAAGGAAAAACACATTTTATATTCAAGTGTAATACCATTCTGTGGCGCATACCCGCAGGGGCGCCACACACACACACACACCACAAAGAGACACACACAACACAGATGCACACACACACACCACAGACCCCCACACAGGGGCACACACACATACACACCCTATAGGGGCACATGCACTTACCCCACAGGGACACACACACCACAAAGAGACACACACAACAGAGACACACACCACACAGACCCCATCCCACAGGGACACACACATACACACCCCATGGACACACACACCACACAGACAGACACAGATGTGCACAAATCACCTCACACAACTCGCCTCATACGTGTGCTATCTTTTATTGTCCAAACATAAACATCTGATTAAAAACAGCCAATGTGCAACACATGTGCCATATAGGGAATTAAGCCAGATGTCAGTCACATGAGCTGTCTATTATGTGTATGTGTGAGGTAACATATATTACCCGGCCAGGGGGTGGGTTTACTGTTGGCTGGAGATTTATTAGGCTGCCTATAGCAATCAATCACAGCTCAGCTTCTATTTTCCTAAAGGTCATTAATATGACATATTCAAATTCTATTTTGTTATAGCTAAAAGCAGTTATTTATTAACCCGGGCGTAGCCGGGTACTACAGCTAGTATATATATATATACAGAGTGTCAGTAAACGGCCTGTAGTATACTTAGCTTTGGGTAGATCGGACACTATCAATAAACGCGTTTTCCATTCTCCCAATCACATATAGTCTCTTATAAGTCTCTCATAATCCTCCCTACTACCACTATGGATAACATATGGAAACCTCTATACCATACACGTCCAATTATATGACGGATCTTTGTAACACATTAAGTGTTGACTATGCACAACACTTTGTTTGCATGTACATTTTGTATATATTGTTCACTCCACTGTTTTTGTATTTCACAGCGATACTTTGATAAAGATCGCGGGATGTGATCGAAACGTCAGCCAGATCGCAAATTGTCTTTATGCACTAAGGAAAATAAACACATTTCTTCACCTTGAAAAAACTTTTGAGTGTGCAGTATTCTTTAAACTATATATGACATTGAGACCCAAGGGCCTCTTATACTAGCACCTCAACTACCTCCAATAGGTGTGCACGCCAATCACCATTACTACTTTCTGATATTTTTGTTGGCCTGCCACTTCTGGCCTTTACAAGAACTGTCCCTGTGGTCTTCCATTTCCTTACTATGTTCCTCACAGTGGAAACTGACAGGATAAATCTCTGAGACAACTTTTTGTATCCTTCCCCTAAACAACTATGTTGAACAATCTTTTTTTCATATCATTTGAGAGCTGTTTTGAGGAGCCCATGAAGCCACTCCTCAGAGAAGATGCAACTAGGAGAACAACTAGCAAGTGGACACCTGAAATAGCTTTTCTCATGATTGGCTACACTGGGCTATGAAGTACAAAGCTCAATGAGGTTACCAAACCAATTTAGTGCTTCAGTAAGTCAGTAAAATGTAGTTAGGAGTATTCAAATCATGAAAATCAGAAGGGTGCCCATACTTTTGCACCTGTCAAGTTTTGAAATAATGCATATTTCACATTTTTGGTTAGTGCAATAAAGCTCATTTCAAACCTGAAATATTACTGTGTCCATCAGTTATTACATATATCACACTGAAATAGCTGTTGCAAAAACCCAATTTTAAACAAAAAAAAAAATAGAGTAAGATTAAGAGGGGTGCCCAAACTTTTTCATATGACTGTATATAGGGATTATCTCAGCACAGGAGATGTGATATGATTAGATCATATCACTGTACAGTCAGACACATCTATTACACCATACATAGCAGGGACACATATATAAGATTATCTCAGCACAGGAGATGTGGTATGATCAGATCATGTCCCTGTACAGTCAGACACATCCATTACACTATACATAGCAGGGGCACATATATAAGCTTATCTCCGCACTGGAACATTTTTTTTAACACTTCCAATTGTAGTATTTATCATTATTCCAAGATCTATTTATTAAAATGAACTTTGTTCATGGGTTAACCCCTTTTAACATCCTAATATTATTTTATATCACTTTTGCTCAGTCATTGTATAGCAATGTTTTATAACTTACATTAAATTAAATACATTAAATATGTTAGTTGTTATTTGCTTTGAGTCAATTTCGTGACACATCACTGCTGAGTGAATCTGTGCTGTTCCCAGTTTATCTATGACTTTCAGCCATACATGGACATTTGTAATGTTGTACTTTAATTGTATAATCTATGCATCTGCTATCCTTGCTGCCATCTACTGGTCATTGTGCATTTCACTGTATGTCTTCCCATAATTCTTTTCTGTCTGTAACTCCTCCTTGGGCAGGGGCGGACTGGCCCGGGTTCCTGGGGGGCAACTGCCCTCCGGGCCGCCGGTATATGACAGTTCAGGGCCGCCCGGTACTGCCGACAGCCGCCCTGAATAGTGAAAGGATCATCATCAGATGAACTGAGCGGCTGTCAGCGCGGTGCGGCCGCAGTGGGACCGCCGCGCCCGGGCTTCATATCGCAGCAAGCAGGGCTGCGTTGTCCAGGCAACCGGCGGGACGCCGGTCGCGATTAAGCCACTGACTGTTGTCAGTGCTAGCGGGCGGCCGTCTGTCGGCTCGGCCGCCCGCAGCCGCCGCCGCAGCCGCACTCACCTCTAAGAAGAGCTGAGAGAGCTCTCAGCTCTGCACTGGGCTGCGCCACCGTGGGGCCGGTCCGGGCTTCCGGCAGCAGCGGGTTGTCATGGCAGCCACCCGGCTGGCCTGTAGGATGCAGGGAGGTGGAGAGGGCGCCTGCGCCACTGCGCCAGGGAGGAGGGAGGGTTCAGAGCGGTGTGTAGCCTGCGTGCTACGTCAGCACGCAGGCAGTGAACCTTGTGAACCCACGGCACCTTATCCTGTTTGTGAACAGTACCGGCCGCGTCACTGCTAACAGAAGGGGTCTGAGTGTGGTCATATCTGCAAGCTGTGATGCAGCGCGCCTGGCTACATTACATTCCTGCCGCGGAGAAGAGCTAAATGGGACACCAGCCATGAGGTGAGCAATGTGTGCTGCTCCTCCATATAAAACTTGCCCATGTTCATGCATGGCTGGCTGTGCATGTGTGTCTTGCTGCATGTGTGTGTGTAAGTCTCTGGATGCATGTGTGTGTTTGTGTGTGTCTCCAGCTGCATGTGTGTGTCTCCAGCTGCATGTGTGTGTCTCCAGCTGCATGTGTGTGTCTCCAGCTGCATGTGTGTGTCTCTGTCTGCATGTGTGTCTGGCTGCATGTGTCTGTCTCTGGCTGCATGTGTGTGTGTGTGTCTCTGCCTCCATGTGTGTGTCTCTGGACACGTGTGTGTGTCTCTGGATGCATGTGTGTGTGTGTGTGTGGGGGTCTCTACATGCATGTGTGTGTGTCTCTAGCTGCATGCATGTGTGTGTCTGTTTCTGGGTGCGTGTGTGTCTGGCTGCATATGTGTGTACAAGCCTCTGCATGCATGTGTATGTTTGTGTGTGTCTCCAGCTGCATGTGTGTGTCCCTGGCTGCATGTGTCTGCATGTTAGTGTGTACCTCTGGCTGCATGTGTGTCTCTGGCTCCATGTCTGTGTCTGTCTGCATGTATGTGTGTCTCTCTCTAGCTCCATGTCTGTGTCTGTCTGCATGTATATGTGTCTCTGGCTACATGTGTGTGTGTCGTTGACTGCATGTGTGTGTGTCTCTGGCTGTGTGTGTGTGTCTCCGGCTGCATGTGTGTGTGTCGCTGGCTGCATGTGTGTGTGTCGTTGACTGCAAGTGTGTGTCTCTGGCAGTGTGTGTGTCTCTGGCTGCATGTGTGTGTCTCTGACTGCATGTGTGTGTGTGTGTCTCTGGCTGCATGTGTGTGTCTCTGGCTGCATGTGTGTGTGTGTGGCTTCATGTGTGTGTGTGTGTGTGTGTGTCTCTGGATGCATGTGTGTGTGTGTCTGTCTGTCTCCAGCTGTGTGAGTGTGTCTCTGGCTGCGTGTGTGTCTGGCTGCATGTTAATGTGTGCCTCTGGCTGCATGTGTGTGTCTGCCTCCATGTCTGTGTGTCTGGCTGCATGTGTGTGTGTCTGCATGTGTGTTTGCCTGGCTGCATGTGTATTCAATCTGGCTGTGTGTGTATGCGTGGCTGGCTGTATGTGTGTGGCTGTATGTGTGGCTGGCTGGCTAGCTTTGGCTGTGTGTGGCTGTGTTTGTGTGGCTAGCTATGTGTGTGGCTAGCTATGTGTGTGGCTAGCTATGTGTGTGGCTAGCTATGTGTGTGGCTGTATGTGTGTGGCTGTATGTATGTGGCTGATATTGTGTGTGTAGCTGGCTGTGTCTGTGTTTGGCTGGCTGTGTCTGTGTGTGCCTGTGTGTGGCTGGCTATGGCTGTCTATGTTGCTGGCTGTGGCTCTGTGTGTGGCTGGCTGTGGCTATGTGTGTGGCTGTCTATGTGGCTGTGTCTCTCTGTGTGGCTCTCTGCGTCTGTGTAGCTGTCTATATGGCTAACTGTTTTTGTGTGGTTGTGACTCTGTGTGTGGCTGTGGCGGGCTGTCTATGTGGCTGGCTGTCTATGTGGCTGACTGTTTTTGTGTGGCTGTGGCTCTGTGTGTGGCTGTGGCGGGCTGTCTGTGTGGCTGGCCACTGTGACATCCAAATGCTGTGTGAGTGTCCGACAGTTTTCTTAGATCACATCCATGTGCAATCTGTTTTGTTTCTCAGCAGCTATTACTGCTATTTACAGGAGCATTTTACAGTTGTCTTAGCTGAAGAATGAGAATGTATCAGTGAAAAAAACTGATGCCTCTCGGATGGTCCGTGTGCTGTCAGTGTGCGGTCCATGATTTTGTCGGACTCATAGACTTGCATTGGTGAGTCTTGCGCATGAATCGCAGACTGTCGCAGCATGTTGTGACTTTTTTCCCATCCAGAATCTGGATGAGAAAAAAGCGTCCGACACTCGCCAATGTGTTTCAGACGTTGATTAACTGACTGCACTGCGATAAAATCACACATTGCACTTATCCGAGATTCACGCCAGTGTGTCCGTGCCCTAACAATAAAATCCATATAGTAATCCTACAATGTCTGCGGGACATGGTATGGGGGTGTTTATGGCTCAGTACACACTCCATACTTCTTGTTATTAACCAGTTAATGCTCTCTTGTCCACCGCACTTCAGTGTCAAAAGAGGAAGACAGCGAGACAGGCAGCAACATGGCATCAGAGAGCCCCTGACCTCCAAATAGAAGATCCTCAGATCCCGGTATTGTGACGACATATGAAGAAATATTTTTTTACATTTATATTACACTATGAACTCCACAGCACTTTACATACATCATCAACACTGTCCCCATTGGGGCTCACAATGTAAGCATCCTACCAGTATGTCTCATATTGTATATCACCTTTCTTTGAGATCACCTTCACAAATATTGCATTTATTGAACTTGTCAGGTTTTGGATGTTTTAAGATTGCATTTGTTTGCAGGATGTCAGAATTGACTCCCAGAGCTGCTGGTTTGATGGTTAAGGTCTTACAGCATCTTAGATTTTTTTTGCTTAATGGTACTTCTAAGTTTCTCAATAGGGTTGAGATCAGGGGAGACTGGTAGCCACACCATAGTTTTCTCTACTTTTATGTCCATAGCAGCCAATTACTCAGGGCTATGCTCTGTACGAAGAGATGGTGCATTGTCATGCATGGGGATGATTTTGTACAAAGAAAAAAAGTGGTCAGTCTAAAAGTATATATACTTTGCCGTGGTCCTTTTCACGCCTTCATGGACCCTATAGGGGCAAACTAGCTCTCTCCACATGATTACGACCCAAAACATGACTGCCACCTCCTTGCTGATGTGACATGGTGGCGGTCAACTAGCAACCATCTACTCCAACCATAATGGGAACCTCTAGGCTCCCTTTAGCCTTTAGCTACCCCTCCGTCTGCAGGGGGGCGTGGCACGATGGGGGGGCACCGCTGACAGTGCCTAGGGCGCAGGATCTCCACATACGGGCCCGGCTGGAGAGGGACCGAGATGGGCCACCGATAATTTCCGACAGCATCTCCCCCCCCCCCGGTCCTCAGTCCTCACCCAAGGGCTGCCGGAAAAACTTTGCCACCCAGGATTTGCGCCGCCAGTCAGCCCCTGTCCTTGGGAATGCTTCTCTTCCTGCTTTATCTATCTCCACCATTCTGACCTCATGCTTCAGGACTGGAGGAAGGATTCTCTTGTTACCTGTAATCTGGTGCATCTATAACAGCTCTAATCTACAGTGCTAACTCCTACCTCATCTTCATCCCTTCATCTTCCCTGGCATCTCATCTATTCAAGGTATTGTAAATAAAGACTGTTAACTTATCACTGCATCATCCTTCCGGACATCTATGTAGCTGATAAGACCTAGGAGCACCGATTAGTGAGTAACGCTATCCGCCATTGTTTATATAGAGTTCATGATCACATCCCTCAGACACATCTCACCCACATATATCGGTGGCAAAATAGTAACAAGAGACCTAAGCCTTCAGTTTCTGTATGCATATACATTGTCTGCTACCAAGTCTTCACCGCCGCCATCCCAGCTAAAGCATGTCCACGAAAAGCACCGCGGACCCATTGGCAAGTGAAGCGCTCCATGATGCTGCAGGAGCAGAGGCCACACTTACTGCAGAGCAGGACGTACGATCCAAACGTGTAACCAAGCCAACACAAAAGGTCAGAGAGAACCTTGAAACCACTAGAGACGAGTTCCATGATAACCTAGAACATTTATGGGGCAAAGTCAATCACTATTTAGCAGCTCTTCCACGCTCTAACAGTGACGCCGCAAAGTTAACCGCCACATTGAATCGTTTATCTGCCGCCTATGATGGCTACCAGAGACTGTCTGCAAAGTACGTCACGTTCTTGAGTACCCATGACATGGAAAATGAGCCAGCAGAACAAGATGAAAGGGAAGCTCTCCACCAAGAAAGGGCCTCACTTGGGCGAGACGCTCAGGATAAGGCGGAGCTCCGCATTGCTTACCTCCAAGAGGCTAGGTCATATCGTACAACGTCGACCAAAATCATGTCTCGGTCTTCCAGATCATCTCACTCCAGGAAGTCGATATTGTCCGACAAGTTACTGGAGATCCGTGTGGCTGCAGAGGAAGCTAGAGTAAAAAGCTCCTTTGCTAAGAAGGAGGCTGAAGTGGAACTAGAAACTCAGAAAAATGAGATGGAAGCTCAAAGGAAATTAAAAATACTCCAAGCAGAAAAGGAAGAAGCAACAGCCCTTGCTAAACTGAAGGTTCTTGAACAAGCACTGGGACAAGATCATATTTCGGACTGTCTTATTCCAGGAGAAATGGAGGACTCAGTTGAACGCACTACTGACTACGTGCTAAGACACTTAACATCTGCACCAGCACCACCTCCGTTTTCTAACACGGATGCACCGACAAGCCAAGAGATGTCGCCGCCTACTGCTGACAAGGTAACTTTCGGCACTAATTCACGATTTAGGCCGCAGCCAGCGGAACCAATAGAGACTAAACCGCAGCTTAACCCTTATGTCGCATCATTTTGTCCTGATTTGTCGCAGTCATATAAGCCAGAGAACTTACATTCCCCACAGATATCACAAGTTCATCCTGCAGCAATGGCCGGGAGATCGGACATGTCTGACTTCGCCAGATACATGATTCGCCGGGAATTAATAAACATTAGTCTCTCTAAGTTTGATGATCGTGCCGAGAATTATAGAGCCTGGAAATCGACCTTTCAAGCAGTGATCCAAGATCTTAACCTCACTGGGAAGGAACAATTGGATTTGCTTGTTAACTGGTTAGGCCCGGAATCAGCAGAGCGCATCAAAACAATAAGGGCAGTTCATGTGGACTATTCAGATGCAGGCCTTGTTGCAGCCTGGGAGAGACTGGAAGAAACCTACGGCAGCTCAGAAGCCATAGAATGTGCCTTATTCAAGAGACTGCAAACCTTCCCAAGGATAACAAACAAGGACAATAGAAAACTTCAAGATCTGAGCGACCTGCTAAAGGAAATAGAATTGGCAAAATTAGACCCACGTCTTTCAGGACTGAGCTACCTAGATACTGCTCATGGTGTTAATCCAATAGTGTCCAAGTTACCACATGGCATGCAAATAAATGGGCAGACCATGGCTCACGGTATAAAAGGCAGCATAATGTGTCCTTTCCCCCCTTTTCGCATTTCTCCAGGTTCATCAGTGACCAAGCTCGGAAGAAGAACGACCCCAGCTTCGACTTCACTGAACCTACTCCACCAGCATCATCATCTTCTACAAGGTCTGACAGCATCGGCAAACGAAGAGAGTCAAGGAACACAGTGTCTGTGAGAAAGACCGACGTTCCACCTATTGATCCAGCCTCCACTAAAACAAATTATGTTACACCTACAGTTATGGACAATAACCGTATGTGCCCTATCCACAAAAGGCCTCACCCACTAAAGGAATGCCGTGGATTCAGGGCAAAGACTTTGCAGGAGTGTAAAGATACCCTCAAGGAGCTTGGGATTTGTTATAAGTGTTGCGCCTCTTCAGACCACCGCGCTAAGGACTGCAAGGCCGTCATTAAGTGCACTGAATGCAGTTGCAGTAGTGACAAGCACGTTGCGTCTATGCATCCCACGCCAGCTCCACACAACCCACAACCTTCCACATCCGACCCTGCTCAAAAGCATGGCGGGGAGCCACAGGTTCCTAACCCAACTGCAACTGCCGTTACCTCCTCATGCATTCAGGTTTGTGGAAAAGGGACTGGACCTAAATGCTGTGCCAAGGTATGTCTGGTTAAGGTCTATCCAGAAGGACAACCTGACAAGGCCTCCAAAATGTATGCCATAATAGATGAACAAAGCAACCGGTCTCTAGCAAGGCCCAAACTCTTTGAGATCTTCAACATAAAGGGACAAACGACCCCATATACCCTCAATACCTGCTCTGGTCGGGTCGAGACTTCTGGTAGGAGAGCCTCTGGGTACATAATCTCTTCAGTCAAAGGAAAGTGCATATACCCTTGCCAACCCTAATTGAATGTGACCAGATACCTGATAACAGGGAGGAGATTCTCACTCCGGAAGCCGCCCTTCATCATCGTCACTTGAGGCACCTAGCTAATGAAATTCCTCCTTTGGACACGAATGCTGAAATCCTAATCCTACTCGGAAGGGACATTCTAAAGGTCCACAAGGTGCGCCAACAATGCAACGGCCCAGATGATGCTCCATATGCCCAAAGACTCGATCTAGGCTGGGTAATCGTGGGCGACGTATGTCTGGAAAGAAGTCACGAGGCATCCGAAGTAAACACCTGCAAAACGTATGTGCTCCAAAATGGTCGCGCAACTCACTTTAAGCCATGCCCTCATCACTACGAAATAAAAGAAAGGTTCTCAGATTGCATCCAGGAACCTGACATCATTCCCACCCCCTACGGCGACGGCTTAGGGAGGACAGTGTTTCACACATCAAAGGACGACAACAAGGTCGCCTTATCCATAGAAGACAAGGAGTTTCTTAAAATGATGGACACTGGATTCTTCAAAAATGAATCTGGCCGCTGGGTTGCTCCCTTACCCTTCAAGATTACAAGGACCAAGCTTCCTAACAATCGAGAACAGGCCTTCTCTAGGTTCAGCTCATTGCAGAGAGCATTAAAGAACAAGCCCGAAATGAAGGAACATTTCATAGCCTTTATGGACAAAATATTTCGCAATGACCATGCAGAGCCAGCTCCACCATTGCAAGCTGATGAAGAATGCTGGTATCTACCTTCCTTTGGAGTATATCATCCAAGAAAGCCGAAACAAATCAGAGTGGTGTTTGATTCAAGCGCCAAACACGACGGTGTGTCCCTGAATGACGTTCTCCTCACTGGTCCCAACCTGACTAATAACCTAGTGGGAGTGCACATGAGATTCAGGAAGGAACCGGTCGCTATTACCGCTGACATCGAACAAATGTTCCATTGTTTCATCGTACGACAAGACCACAGAAATTATCTCTGTTTCCTATGGTACCGAGACAACGACACCAACAAGGAAATGGTCGAATACCGCATGAAGGTGCATGTGTTCGGAAACAGTCCTTCTCCCACAGTCGCTACGTTCGGCCTACGTAGGACTGCTTCCGATGGCGAAGCAGAGTTCGGGAAGGATGCCCAACAGTTCGTTGAAAAAGACTTCTATGTGGACAACGGCCTTAAATCCCTGCCCACAACGGAAGAAGCCATAGATCTGCTTAAACGGACACAAGGTATGCTGTCTAAAGCTCATTTAAGGTTGCATAAAATTGCCTCCAATAGTGCTGTCGTCATGAAGGCCTTTCACCCTAATGATCATGCTACAGAATTCAGGGACTTGAACCTAGGCTCAGACAATCCACCAATACAAAGAAGTCTGGGCCTGAGGTGGAACTTGTTAAAGGACTCCTTCAGCTTTCAGGTTAATGGTGCTGAAAAAACATTTACATGGGATTCTGTCGGTGGTGAACAGTCTATATGATACACTTGGATTTGTCGCACCCTGACTATACAAGGCAAGCTTCTGCTGAGACAACTCTCAGAATCCATTAAGGACTGGGATGTACTACTCCCTGCGGACAAACAATTAAGGTGGAAGTCGTGGAAAAAATCTCTTTGTGCCTTGGATAAGGTCAACATACCACGCTGTTACATCCCGACATCCCTTTCTACGAGTCGTAGGAAAGAGTTTCATGTATTTGCTGATGCCTCCACTGAAGCTATTGCAGCCGTTGCTTATTTGAAGGTTATGGACTCTAACGATGAAGCCCATGTTGGATTTCTGTTTGGGAAGGCCAAACTAGCACCTAAACCCGAGCACACCATACCCAGACTCGAGCTCTGTGGGGCTGTACTAGCCGTAGAAATTGCAGACTTCATACAAAGCGAACTGGCTATTCACGTGGACAACACAAGATTCTACACAGACAGTAAGGTAGTTCTGGGCTACATATACAACCAGACGAAACGCTTTTATGTCTACGTCAGTAACCGCGTTGAAAGGATAAGGAGATCCTCTAAACCGCAGCAATGGCAGCACATTCCATCCCATCTGAACCCTGCGGACCTTGCTACCAGACCAATGTCTGTTGGTGCTTTCGCAAACTCTTCTTGGTTAACTCGACCAAAGTTCCTTCACAACCAGTGCGAAGAGACCGCTGTTGAAGACAACTTCAGCATTCAGGATCCAGATGTCGACCCAGAGATTCGTCCTGATGTCAACACCTTCATCACCAAATCCAAGGAGAAGGTTGGCTTGGACTGTGGGCGATTTGAGCGGTTCTCAAGATGGACGAGGTTGGTTTGCGCCATTGCAAGGTTAGTCCACATCGTACAATGCTATCGCAATAAGGACGGTAACACTGATTGCCGTGGTTGGCACATCTGCCATAAGCCTCTCTCTGCAGAAGACATTGCTTCATGTGAACTGTTTGTGATACGCAATGTGCAGCAGAATATCCGTCCAACCAAAGGAACTCTTCCTAGTAACTTAGCCTTTGGATTACAATTGGGTTGGAGACAGTTTGGCCTAGCACGGCTTCTCCAATCTGAAGATGGGTTATCCTTTGGACTACTTCAGAAACTTGTTACAGACATTCGTCTACCTTGTTCTATTTTTGGTTATTGTTACATGCATACATTGTTTCTTTTATCTTACAGGTTGAGGTATTCCTTCGCACATTCCGGTAAATACCCCAAATTCGGAACTGTTTATTTAGTGAAATCCAAGGATTTCAGACGGGGAGTGTGCTGTTCCCAGTTTTATGACTTTCAGCCATACATGGACATTTGTAATGTTGTGCTTTAATTGTATAATCTATGCATCTGCTATCCTTGCTGCCATCTAGTGGTCATTGTGCATTTCACTGTATGTCTTCCCATAATTCTTTTCTGTCTGTAACTCCTCCTTGGGAATGCTTCTCTTCCTGCTTTGACTATCTCCACCATTCTGACCTCATGCTTCAGGACTGGGGGAAGGATTCTCTTGCTATCTGTAATCTGGTGCATCTATAACAGCTCTAATCTACAGTGCTAACTCCTACCTCATCTTCATCCCTTCATCTTCCCTGGCATCTCATCTATTCAAGGTATTGTAAATAAAAACTGTTAACTTATCACTGCATCATCCTTCCGGACATCTATGTAGCTGCTAAGACCTAGGAGCACCGATTAGTGAGTAACGCTATCCGCCATTGTTTATATAGAGATCGTGATCACATCCCTCAGACACATCTCACCCACATATATCGGTGGCAGAATGGAATTAATCTGCTGCCAGTGAATATCTGGGTGACATCGGGCATAAAGGCCCCATTACACCTTCCAACATCGGCTGCTATGTCGGATGCGATGCCACAGGTGCGCGATCGCTTCCAACATCGCAGCCTAGCTGTCACACGGCAAGATGTTGCTGGTGATGGCGCTGCGATGTTAGCGCAGCGATCGCTCGCTGGGCTGGGACCAACCCAGCGAGCAATCCGCTGCAATGCAGTGAATAGGCGGGATCCGCCGTGACATCGTTATTGCGGTGTCACACCAAACGATCCCGCCGGTTGTTTAAGTTGAAGTTGACAGGTTTTTCTGCATGCAGGAAAACCTGTCAACTCCGACTTCAACAACTATCGTTGTTGACTCGTGCGTTTACACGCAACGACACAACAATGATGTCATTTCAACATCGTTCCTGACGTCACTTTTGAACGACGTCAGAAACGATGTTGAAAGGTGTGACGATACCTTAACAGAGACACTCCCATTACTAGACACATTAGAGATTACTATCAAAATAACATCAGAGCTCTTTCATAATGTGTAGTAGAGTTGTCAGACAAAATGCTCTAAGTCTCCTTATCAGCTTATCTGTCTCCTTATGCCGGCAGGCAGATTCCTCTCTATGAGGAGAATAGTTAGTCCCCCAGACCTCGCAAAGGAGACAGGAATAAGTAACTACTACAAAAAGAATGTCAATGGATCTTTTGTGTTAAATCTCTTACCCCCAATGGACTAAAAGAACAACTGACTTTTTGCAGATTTCTCTGATCGGTTTGATAACCATCTTCAATAGTCTGCCTCAATTATGGCTCCATTTAAGAGGGATATATTTCCGTTTGGATTTAAATCTATCTATAATTATACTGTGGTGTGACCTCATATCTGATATGTTTATTGCACTCCATAATACTGCTTTTATGGCTATGGTCACACGAAGTGTATAACTCGTGCGAGTACAATGCGAGAAAAGCTTGCATTTGATGTTGCCCAATGATAGGCAATGATGCAGCTCAGATCTGCATTATATTCCTCAGCTCTAATCGAACTGATGAAAAAAATCACAGCATTCTGTGATTGTCAGTGAGTTTCGGCTCACTCACATTCATACAAGTCTATGGTGCAAGTGAGAAATCGCACTGCGCTTAGATGTCAGTGAGATATACGTAGAAACTGGCAATGGGGGAGAAGAACAGATTAATCTCTTACTCTTCTCCGCACCTCTTATCCAATCACAGGATCAAATCACAGTAGATGCTACTTAGTCCCGCTCGCCTGAGCCAAGTGTCATTAGCATATCGCATCCTCGAACTTGGTGGAGAATCTATGCAACATGGTAAACAGATCCCTTTTAGATCTCTATCATCTTATTTAGTCTATTTCATACCTTCATGAAGATAGTTATTATACCTTAATACCTTTATAATTCTGAATGGAATGTGTTCCTAAATATATACAGTTGTGGCCAAAAGTATTGACACTGCTGCAATTCTGTCAGATAATACTCAGTTTCTTCCTGAAAATGATTGCAATCACAAATTCTTTGGTATTATTTTCTTCATTTAATTTGTCTTCAATGAAAAAACACAAAAAGAATTGTCCTAAAGCCAAATTGGATATAATTCCACACCAAACATAAAAAGGGAGTGAACAAAAGTATTGGCACTGTTAGAAAAATCATGTGATGCTTCTCTAATTTGTGTAATTAACAGCACCTGTAACTTACCTGTGGCACCTAACAGGTGTTGGCAATAACTAAATCACACTTGCAGCCAGTTGACATGGAATAAAGTTGACTCAACCTCTGTCCTGTGTCCTTGTGTGTACCACATTGAGCATGGAGAAAAGAAAGAAGACCAAAGAATTGTCTGAGGACTTGAGAAACCAAATGGTGAGGAAGCATGAGCAATCTCAAGGCTACAACTCCATCTCCAAAGACCTGAATGTTCTTGTGTCTACCGTGCGCAGTGTCATCAAGAAGTTTAAAGCCCTTGGCACTGTGGCTAACCTCCCTAGATGTGGACGGAAAAGAAAAATTGACGAGAGATTTCAACGCAAGATTGTGCGGATGGTGGATAAAGAACCTTGACTAACATCCAAACAAGTTTAAGCTGCCCTGCAGTCCGATGGTGCAACAGTGTCAACCCGTACTATCTGTCGGTGTCTGAATGAAAAGGAACTGTATGGTAGGATACCCAGGAAGACCCCACTTCTTACCCCGAGACATAAAAAAGCCAGGCTGGAGTTTGCCAAAACTTACCTGAGAAAGCCTAAAACGTTTTGGAAGAATGTTCTCTGGTCAGATGAGACAAAAGTACAGCTTTTTGGGCAAAGGCATCAACATAGAGTTTACAGGAGAAAAAAAGAGGTATTCAAAGAAAAGAACCCAGTCCCTACAGTCAAACATGGTGGAGGTTCCCTGATGTTTTTGGGTTGCTTTGCTGCCTCTGGCACTGGACTGCTTGACCGTGTGCATGGCATTATGAAGTCTGAAGACTACCAACAAATTTTGCAGCATAATGTAGGGCCCAGTGTGAGAAAGCTGGTTTTCCCTCAGAGGTCATGGGTCTTCCAGCAGGACAATGACCCAAAACACACTTCAAAAAGCACTATAAAATGGTTTGAGAGAAAGCACTGGAGACTTCTAAGGTGGCCAGCAATGAGTCCAGACCTGAATCCCATAGAACACCTGTGGAGAGATCTAAAAATGGCAGTTTGGAGAAGGCACCCTTCAAATATCAGGGACCTGGAGCAGTTTGCCAAAGAAGAATGGTCTAAAATTCCAGCAGAGCATTGTAAGAAAGTCATTGATGGTTACCGGAAGCGGTTGATCACAGTTATTTTGGCTAAAGGTTGTGCCACCAAGTATTAGGCTGAGGGTACCAATACTTTTGTCTGGCCCATTTTTGGAGTTTTGTGTGAAATGATCAATGTTTTGCTTTTTGCTTCATTCTCTTTTGTGTTTTTTCATTAAAGACAAATTAAATGAAGATAATAATACCAAAGAATTTGTGATTGCAATCATTTTCAGGAAGAAACTGAGTATTATCTGACAGAATTGCAGGGGTGTCAATACTTTTGTCCACAACTGTACGTGTTGTTACATTTTCTATATTGCATCCAATCTGCAGTCTTCCGTATATCTTGTTATGTCTATTATACCATAAACTCTTTCCATCTCACACGTACTCAATAAATGGCATTAATATGTCTGTGAGGTCTGGTCAGTGGAAAGCACTCAGGTGGTCTGGAGGCAGGGAGGACACCAGCAGCAGTGATGACACATACAGGAGGCTGAACAAGAGAGGGCTGGAGGTGGGGAGGACATCATACAACAGCGATGACTCATTACTGAGTAAGTTCCTCTGGACTCCTTAACTTTATAAAGTCTATTTTACAACTTACGGGGGGCTAGAGACATGGGGGATACCTTCCCTGAATGCAGCAGACACGTTGCATTCAGTACTGCACTCAGTTAGCATAGCACCAGAGGGGGTGACAGGACCTCTTTAAAATGAGCAGACTCATGTCTGTTACCCTGTGGTCAGAGCTGCAAAAATGCTTTGCTACAGGTAGATCCATACACTTTTCTGTTATTGAGTGGCGATGAGAATTCATTCTTGTTCTGAATTTTAGTCCGGTCTCCCCTACATACATACCACCTGTTGGACATGTGGTACATATAGTTAAATACACTACATTGCTTGTGATGCAACTGAAGTTACCTGGGATCTTGTAGTCCTGATCTGTCCCAGGAATCTTTATCTTGTCAGTTGTAATTATAGATGGACAGGTTTTGCACCTGTTCTGGTTGCAGGGAAAGGTTCCTGTTGCTGCTAGAGATGACAGGGCGCTGTGACGACCATCCGCTGTGAGGCCGAGCTGCTGGTAAGGCAGCACCCCGAGAAACCCCGAGACCCTTAACCCCTATACAGGGATCTGGAATTACAGCGGAGCCCAGGGGGTAGCTGCCTATATGAGCAACCGAGCAGGAAGGTCGCCAGGGAAAAATCAAGACCCGAAAAACGAAGTCAGATGTCCAAGTCAAAACCGAGAGGGCAGCGAAGGTAAAAAATCGTCAGGCAGTAGCAGAGTCAAAAATCCAGGCAAAGGTCAAGGGCAAAAACCAAGAGGGCAGCTGAGGTACAAAATCAATAGGCAGAGGCAGAGTCAGAAATCCAGGCAAGGTCAGACACGAAACTAAACACACACTATCACTGGGGAACCAAAATTATACCTGGCGGCCTGCAAGCCAGGCTCCAATGTACTTGAAGGGCGCAGCTACCTCCCATAGGCTGGAGCCCACAGCCTGATGATCTCATCCAGACTGCCCCTAGAACCAGGCCAGATGGTGATGCACGACTGGCTCCGCCCACCCCACTTCTGACAGCAGAACCAAGGCTGCGCCTAACAGACAGCTCTGCAGGGTCCGCTCCTCTGCTACCAACACCACCCAGAGGAGAAACATGGCGGCGCTCAGCGACAGAGGCAGACATCACAGGAGCAGGTCCATATGAGGACAAGACCCTCCTATCACTGGCGCCATCAGCCGAAGGAAACCGGCTCCTCCCAGTGGCCGAAGCAGGAACACCAGCCACCGAGTCCAATGGCGATGTGACAGGCGCTTCTGAGAATGATGTTTTTTTAGATTCGTAGGTTGTCTAAAACACAAGAGTGGGGGATCCGGAAATATTGATTTTAGTCGAGCATCTTTTTGTAGGAGTGGTTGCAGCTCCTCTTAGCTAATCATAGAACAATAATACAATCTGTTCCTCTTATATCGGAATTTTGAATTTACCTTTCCAGATCCTCTCCCCCTCCTAAGACTGACTCTGCTTTACGTCACATGTCATATTTATTGCATCATCCCACCCTGCATATGTATATATGTGAGTGTCTTCAGAATTTATGTCATTATCAGCCTGATGAAGAAGCAATAGTGTCTCGAAAGCTTGCTTTGCTTACCATCTGTTCAGTTAGCCATTAAAAGGAATCAACCACTGAGGACTCTCAGATTCTAATATTAAACGGATGTTGGCTGTTTTGACAATATTTGCCAGTGCTTGGCTCATAAAGCACAATTGCTAAACTAGTACAGAGCCTCTGTAGGGACAGACCACGTTGTGCGTAGGCGCCAATTGTGTGTTTGATTTAGGGTGTAAACCTGTACAGTCAGGCAGCATTGGAGATAGGGGACTTGAGGGTGTTTTTATATTTTTTTTTTATCCTAATTTCCATCATCTTCATTAACAAGTATTCCAAATACCTTGGAGTATGCTTTTAATACATTGCATATAGGTTTTTCTATTGTTTTTTTGGGTTGGACATTATCTTTTAAATGATCTAACAAATGTAATATTTTAGGAGATATCTATTTTAGCAGCATTTTGACTTATTATAACTTGGTATTACCTATTACAGTTAGTTTATTATCACATTGCATGGTCTAATGCAGCAAATCATTGGTGTCTATATTAGCTACTATAAAAAGTAAAGGTCAGACAAGCAATGCCCATTTTTAAATTTTAGATAGTAGGGATATGCGCATGCAGCTTATTACACAAAGGGATAGAAAAATATCACTGTGGTGTACTACTACAAGAGCTGAAACAAATTGAAAACCGACATAGAAGTCTTAGTATGTGAATAATAATACAAAGGTTCAAGTGACAGGGAGGTGCTGTACTTGCATAGTCAGTGTGACTATGATTAATTAATCTATGACATACTACGGTGTCAGCACATTAACAAAATTATTTTTATTCTCTATACACTTCGAACAAACAGGGAAGTTTAACACTCTTGTGTTCTAATTTTACTGGTGACTGAAAAAGTGTGCCTCCTGGATTGTGAGATGGGTAAACCATATATTTTTTTAAGACAAAGTAAAATGTTCACATTCCAGAAATTTAAATGCCTTTGTTTACTTCACAAAGTATGCATGTTCTAAGAAAAAGTAATTGTTTGCACATGTAAATCCTCTTTCACATGAGCGTTTTTGCCAATTCGCGGCAGATCCAGCAAATTTACCGCATCTGCCATGTAATGGCCAACTTGCGGCAAGTCTCCATTCATTCTCTATGGGACTTGCGATAGGTGCTGCAAGTGTGTCTTTTGCCGCGACCCGGCAAATGCGGCAGTGGCGGCAAGTCAAAAAACGCAGCTAACCGGGGTTTTTGGACTTGCCGCAACTGCTGGATTTGAAAAAACCTCACTTGCCACACCTGCCACAAGTCCCATAGAGAATGAATGGGGGCTTGCTGCAGGTTTGCCGCAAGTCGGCGGTTATGCGGAAAATGCGGTAATTTGCTGGGAATCAGCATAAACGCTGATGTTAAAGGGGCCTAAGAAGATGGACATACTACCCATGTTCCCCTCTTGAAGACATCAGTGTTATTGTTATCATGTATAATGTGCACTGTCACTGTATTATGTGTTATTGTATTGAATGTATTTTGCCTGACTGTAGGGAAAGACAGAGTTAATGTTTGGGACTAGCCTAGAGTGGGATTGGCTAGCATGAAAGAACAGTGATTGTTTTCTGTCAAGAGGGTAGAAAGGGTTCAGCCTGCAGTAGCGATGGACCTGAGCATTGGTTTGATTAATTAGCAGATCTGTATGATGTTGGTGTCCCTAGAGTGAATGGAAACTGAGACAGAGGATAGTGAGATCTTAAGGAGAGAGCATGAAAGAGTTGACCCAGATACAGAGTGAACAGCTGGAGACAGGTCCTGGGACATTTACTCCCCTCGAGATTATAACTCATAAAGATAGTGGGACAGGACAGTACAGAAACATAAGATGAAGAGAATACCCTAAGCAAGAGTTCCTTAAGCGTGACGAAGCTCGAAGTTAAGTTCGGACATATCAGCAAATCAATTCCTTTAAGACAGAAAGGATGTGCAATTGGGGGTTGAAGATATGACTTTCAGTAACAGAAGTTGAGGAAGCTAAGGTGTTGTGCATAGAAATGCTCTGCGTAGAAGACAAACCATGCAAAAAGTTATCTGCTGTATGTAGTTGCCACCAAGTGGCTGTTCCGTAAAACATTCTTAATAAAAAAAACTGGTGGTCTCCTTCACTGAGGTGTACAACATCAAGTCCTGGTCAGCTAAAGCCATAGCAATCCTGCAGCCTGCAAACACGCAATGCCCACATATCACAAGCCCATATACCCAGCCACCATCTTCACCTTAACATAACTAGCTCAAGAAATAAGTTGAGGTCAATTTGACAGTAATAGGGCTGTGTTCATGTTAAAAAGCTCCAATGAGTTTCAATACAGTCATGGGAGACCTGAGAGTGTAAGGCTGGGGTCACATTTGCGGTAAACTTTTCAGATCCTGATCCGGTTTTGAGCTGTTAAAAAGCTCAAAACCGGATCAGGAACCGCTCACCATAGGAGCCCATTAGTTAAACCGGATTGCTCTACATGCAATCCGGCTACCGCTTGCGGATCTGCAGCCTGCGGTAAAAATCAAGCAGGCTGCAGTTTTCGCTGCAGTTAGGAAACCGCAGGCAGATTCCTATAATGGGCTCTTATGGGAGTCCATGCCTCTGCCGCAAGGCACATGTGAATGCCTGCGACAGCCGTATGCTTTGTTCATCCCTGCTGCCTCAGGGATGAACGAAGGGTTAAATGTTAATAATAGATGTTGGCAACAAGTCTCTAGGGGGCCTCTGTAGGGACAGACCACGTTGTGCGTAGGCGCCAATTGTGAGTTTGATTTAGGGTATAAACCTGTACAGTCAGGCAGCATTGGAGATAGGGGACTTGAGGGTGTTTTTATATTTTTTTTTATCCTAATTTCCATCATCTTCATTAGCAAGTATTCCAAATACCTGGGAGTATGCTTTTAATACATTGCATATATGTTTTTCTATTGTTTTTTTGGGTTGGACATTATCTTTTAAATGATCTAACAAATGTAATATTTTAGGAGATATCTATTTTAGCAGCATTTTGACTTATTATAACTTGGTATTACCCATTATGGTTAGTTTATTATCACATTGCATGGTCTAGAGCTGCAAATCATTGGTGTCTATATTAGCTACTATAAAAAGTAAAGGTCAGAGAAGCAATGCCCATTTTTAAATTTTAGATAGTAGGGATATGCGCATGCAGCTTATTACACAAAGGGATAGAAAAATATCACTGTGGTGTACAAGAGCTGAAACAAATTGAAAACCGACATAGAAGTCTTAGTATGTAATGGGCTCTTATGGGAGTCCATGCCTCTGCCGCAAGGCACATGTGAATGCCTGCGACAGCCGTATGCTTTGTTCATCCCTGCTGCCTCAGGGATGAACGAAGGGTTAAATGTTAATAATAGATGTTGGCAACAAGTCTCTAGGGGGTGCCCACCCCCCCTAGAGACATGCTGTCCACTCAGGTGGGCATGTCAGGGGTTAATATGTGTCTTTATAGTATTGCCGGCTATTGTCGGCTTTTACTATTTTATGAATGAATGCGGCGGCTCCTCACTGTAGAGGAGATACTGTACGTAATGTACGTACTGTATGACCCCCTGTCCTTGGTCCTGAAAGTTGTAACATTAGATCTATGGGCAGCGCACCGCCATAGACCTAATGTTACAACATTCAGGACCAAGGACAGTGGCTCATACAGTACGTACATTACATACAGTATCTCCTCTACAGTGAGGAGCTGCCATATCCATTCATAAAATGTAAAAAGCAGACAATAGCCGACAATACTATAAAGACACATATTAACCCCTGACATGCCCACCTGAGTGGACAGCATGTCTCTAGAGGGGGAGGGCACTAGAGATGAGCCACCACCCTAATGTTCGAATTCGATTTGATTCGTCGAATTTGAGATTTGTTCGTGGAATGTTCATCGAATGTTCGTCGAACAACGCGAACCCCATTGAAATCAAGTTTTCTACATTAAGTAAAAAGAGGTGGAAGAGTAAAAGGAGAATGAGACACAGGTATGGACATGTCACACCCTTCTTAAATCATGTAAAATATAGCAAGGGGACTCCAACAAGAATCCTTACTCTTTTCAAAGGGTTACACCTACAGAAAAATGGCATCAATTCTCCCAGACCCAAAATTGCTCAATGGCCCAGCTTGCATGCATTGCACACGGTCTGGAACAGGACCTGGCCTAGCATTTCATGGTTAAAGCTTGCTCAGCAACTAAACGTTTTGTGTAGTATTACAGTAAAAACTACAGAGGTAGGTCAGTGACCTGAATAGGCCTAGTGGGCCGGATCCCCTCGAAGCGCATGCAAGCTCTCCATTAATGTTATGCCCCGCCACACACAGGTGGGACCACCATTACTTTTGTGGAGTACTATAGAAAAAACAGAGAGGTAGGTCAGAGACCTGTTTAGGCCTAGAAGGCCACATGAAGTCAAAGCTTGTGCAAGCGTTCCCATAAAAGTCATGCCCCGCCACACACAGGTGGGACCACCATTACTTTTGTGAAGTACTATAGAAAAAACAGAGAGGTAGGTCAGAGACCTGTTCAGGCCTAGAAGGCCACATGAAGTCAAAGCTTGTGCAAGCGTTCCCATAAAAGTCATGCCCCGCCACACACAGGTGGGACCACCATTACTTTTGTGGCGTACTATAAAAAAAACAGAGGTAGGTCAGAGACCTGTTTAGGCCTAGAAGGCCACATGAAGTCAAAGCTTGTGCAAGCGTTCCCATAAAAGTCATGCCCCACCACACACAGGTGGGACCAAATTAGTTTTCTGTAGTAATACATGAATTCACAGAGAGGTAGGTCAGAGACCTGTTTAGGCCTAGAAGGCCACATGAAGTCCAAGCTTGTGCAAGCGTTCCCAAAAAAGTCATGCCCCGCCACACACAGGTGGAACCACCATTAGTTTTGTGGAGAGAGATACGTCAGAGACCTGTTTGTGCCTAGTAGGCCGGATAAAGTCAAAGGGAACCTGTCACTGAATATTAGAGATGATCCACCACCCTAGTGTTTGAATTCGATTCGGTTTGTCGAATTGGGTGTTTGTTTGTTGAATGTTTGTTGAATGTTTGTT
Source organism: Allobates femoralis (assembly GCA_033576535.1). NCBI lineage: Eukaryota > Metazoa > Chordata > Amphibia > Anura > Aromobatidae > Allobates > Allobates femoralis. The sequence continues at coordinate 475,075,500 of JARQOC010000005.1, forward strand.
GAATGTTTGTTGAATGTTCGTCAAACATCGTCGAATATCATTGAAAACAATGGCAGGAAAAACAAACACATACTAACACATAGAAAACACATAGAAAACAACTTCTAAGGTGTCCAAAAGGTGACAAACTTCTCAGAAGATACAACAAACACATGAAAAAGTGACAAGTACATATAAAAACGCAAAAAGAAAAGATATGGACGAGTAAAACGAGCAGGAGACACAGATATAGGCATGTCATGCCCTTCAAAAATCCGATTTTACTCCAGTATTTGTAAGGCATCATGCAGACGATGAGTATTGCTTGATTTTTACATCTGTATCTGTAAGGCCACATTCAGACTATGAGTATTGCTTGATTTTTACTTCAGTATGTGTAACGCCAAGTTCAGACGATGAGTACCGTATTTTGTTATGTTTTTCCTCACTATCTGTAAGGCCTTGTGCAGACGATGAGTATTGTGTCACATTTAAGGGACTACAAGAATAGTCTCCCTTTTTTCAAAAAATTTGGGCGCAGACACCACTTAAGTGGCATCAATTGCACCACAGTTGCAGACTTTAAATGGTTACTTTTAGGCAAAAATCCACAAGGCTTTAGTCTCCCCAGGATGACACAGGGGTAGAAAAGTCCTTGCGGATCCATGCCTTGTTCATTTTTATGAATGTTAGTGTGTCCACATCACTCACACTGTACCAATAACACCATATCTGGTGGTGGTACCAGCAATTTTGTGGCCTCGTTTCAAGATTTTTTCAGACCATCATTTTCAAGGCATTTGCTCTTGTACCGGGGATCTAATAGTGTGGAAACCCAGTAGTCTGCATTACTCCTAATTCGCACAATCCGAGGGTCATGTTGCAGGTAGTGCAGCAAGAAGGTGCTCGTGTCTTGCGCACCCAGGAGGACCGAGTCCTTGTTGTGTTGGTGGTGGGGAGGTGAGAATGATGATTCCTTCCTCTGCCCTCTCCCCTCAACCTCGCACAACAGAATTGTCATCAAGGTCTGCCTCATCTGCTGACTATTCAATGCCCATCGCTAGTTTATCCTCCATTTCTTCCTGGGCTCCTGCACCTTCCTGAAGAGGTTGGTTGCTAACGTGCACCCTCGTGAATGCCTCTCCACAACCCTCCCACGCCTGCCGTGTTGGTGCTGCCGACTGTGAGGATCTTGCAGATATTGCCATCCCTTCTGCATAGGACTCCTCCTGTACATTCTCAACCTTCTCTTGTCCCACCACCTGACTCCGAATATTGTTTAGAGTGTGCTCCAGCATGTAGATGACCGGAATAGTCATGCTGATAATGGTATCATCAGCACTAAACATCTTCGTCGCCATCTCAAAACTTTGCAGAACGTATGTCATAACGTATTGCACCAGGGCTCGGCGGTGCTGCCACAGTCGATGCAACATGTGCAGAGTAGAATTCCAGCATGTCAGCACATCGCATTTCAGCCGGTGAACGGGCAAGCCGAAAGACTCCTGGAGCTAAGAGAGTCTTTGAGCTGCGGGATGCGAACGCCGGAAGTGAGCACACAGCGACAGTGCCCTCTGCAGAAGCCCATCTAGGCCGGGATAGTGTGTCAAAAATTGCTGGACAACCAGATTCAACACGTGAGCCATACAAGGCACGTGTGTGATATTGCCCCGGCGAGATTGTCGCACACGGCCTTCCCTGGCTGCAGGTTGAGTGGAGACAACTATTGCTGAAACTCGGTCGCCAGAGCTGACCACAACTCCTCAGCTGTGTGACTCACATTTCCTAGGCATTTCAAGTTAAAGACCGCCTGATTGCGTTGAGCCCTGCTGCCAGCATAGTATTGAGGTGTGGAGGATTCCTTCTGTGCAGTTACAACACGGGTGGCATTACCAGACAGGCTTTGGGCGGAGGTGGAGGACCGAGACGAGGTTGAAGAGGCAGAAACAGTGGAGGAACGTTTACCTACAGAGGATGGACGCACAACTCGTGGGGATGGCAAGACTTGGACAGCAGACCCTTCTCCAGCTCTCACCATAGTTAACCAATGCCCAGTCAGCGACATGTAACGCCCCTGTCCATGCTTACTGGTCCAAGTGTCTGTGGTGAAATGCACCCTGTCACACACAGAGTTTCTCAAGGAAGCGGTGATGTTGTCTGCAACATGCTGGTGTAGCGCAGGCACGCCTTTCTTGGAGAAGTAGAGGCGACTGGTCATCTGGTACTGGGGCACTGCGACGGACATAAGGTCTCGAAAATCCTCTGTGTCCACCAGGTGCAAAGGCAGCATTTCTGAAGCCAACAGCTTGCAGATGGTGAAATTCAAGCACTTAGCTTTCTCATGGCTACGAGGAAATGGCCTTTTACTTGTCCACATCTGAGGGACGGAGGGCTGGCTGCTGTGCTGAGACACAGTTGAGTATAGTGTCCCCGGCAAACTGCTGGTCTGGGAGGGAGGTGCAGGCAAAGATGTAATGTTGCCTTCATCCAAAGGTAGTGCTCTCGATGTCTGAGAGAGCTCAACACCAGCAGCATTGTCCACTTGAAAACCAAGTGACGACCTGCCAATCACACTGCCTGTTGTGGGTGAAGAGGTGGAAGATGTACGTCCAAAAGCATTTGTGACAGCAGTCCCCACAGTCACAGACAATGAAGAGCACATGGATGCACTTGATGGGGCAGACGGTGGTAGGCCCGCCCCGCTAGCCCGCATTCTAGCACGGTGAGCTTCCCACTGCGACTTGTGCTTCATGTCCATGTGGCGGTTCATACATGAAGTACTCAAGCTAGTGAGTTTTTGGCCTCTACTCAGAGATTGGTGACAAATCTTGCAGATGACATGAGTTGGGAGATCCTTGGCGATGTCAAAAAAAGGCCCAGGCAAGGCAAGGCTTAGAGCCCATGCGAGCTGCAGAGCCAGCACGACTTCCACTCAGAGGCAGAGTTGTGGCTGCGGATGCAGTTGTTGACATGCTTCCAGTGCTCCATCAATGTCCAGGAAGGCGCATCCTAACGTCGTTGTCAGTAGTATCCTCCTCCACCTACTGTGCTGACCTCATCGACTGACTGACTGTGGGTTAACAGTAAGTGAGATATCCAACCTCATCATCATCCTCTGTGTTCTCACACCCATCATCCTCAGAGACAATCTCTTCCTGCCTTGACCGATAAACTTAATTTGTCAATCAAATCCGGTATCTGAGTTTCATCAGCATCATCCTCCTGGTGTCCACCAACAGTATGTACTGTTAGGGAATGAGGGTCTGCATAAAGGTCAGAAGCTTCTTCATCTGGGCCTGGATCTGACTCACAAAGCTTCTGGGCATCAGTGCAGATAATTAACTCGTCTAGACTGACTGCAGTTTTGGAGCAGACCTCTGATACCCAGGCTATTATGTGACTGAACAGCTCTGCAGACTCAGACATGTCTGTTACCCCAGACTCAATAGGGTGGCTGGACACTTGGGAGCTTGGAGTAATCAAGTGTGATTTGTGTGACACCTCAGATGACGAGGGTTTGTGATGTAGAAGTTGAGGTGGAGGAGAGGCCACTTGATGGAGCACTTGAGATCCATTCAAGCACCTGCTGTTTTTGTGCCTCACTTACAAGTGGTATCGATGGTCGTGTCCATAAGAAAGGGATCATATCCGATTGGCCATGTAAAGAAGTAGACATCTTACTTTGGCTGGAAGATTGTCTATCTTCAGCAGATGTTAAAGGGAACCAACCACCCCCAATGACCCCCCCGGACTATTAATATTGGTCCCTACACACAGCACATATATGTGCTGCAATGATTTTTGCTAAAAAAACCCGTTTTTAAAACTTGAGATAATGCTTTTTAAAGTTTAAAACGAAGGGACGGATGGGCGGCACTTAGCTGTTTGAAAAGCCGGGTTGCATCTGTCAGTCATCCCCCCCGTGTCCCCTCGCAGCAGTAACGTCCAGCCCTTTGCAGCGTCACAGCCCTGTGCACGGGCTCGCATGCCCGTGCACACGTCATCATCTACAGCCGGGAAGCGAGCGCGCGCTCTGACTCCCACAGCCGAGCGCAGGAAGTCAGAGCGCGCGCTCGCTTCCCGGCTGTAGATGATGACGTGTGCACGGGCATGCGAGCCCGTGCACAGGGCTGTGACGCTGCAAAGGGCTGGACGTTACTGCTGCGAGGGGACACGGGGGGGATGACTGACAGATGCAACCCGGCTTTTCAAACAGCTAAGTGCCGCCCATCCGTCCCTTCGTTTTAAACTTTAAAAAGCATTATCTCAAGTTTTAAAAACGGGTTTTTTTTAGCAAAAATCATTGCAGCACATATATGTGCTGTGTGTAGGGACCAATATTAATAGTCCGGGGGGTCATTGGGGGTGGTTGGTTCCCTTTAATGTAGTTTTAGCATCTACAGACACAAACTTTTTTTCCCTTTCCACCACGCCTACTCCCATTTCCACCAGCAGCAGGCCTTTTGCCACTCATTTTGTATGTGAAAAAATTGGGAGAAATACAGTTGTTTTACAAAAAAAAGGTGAATGTCAATCAAGCAAAGATGACTGAACCAACACTGCTACTAGGCCCAAAGTGAGACCTGGGCAAGGTGCAGTTAAAAATTAGTAGGAAGTACACTGGCAGTGTAGTAGATTGTATTACAAGTGGCCTACACTAATAGTTTTTGTCACACAGCGACTTGACCAGAAGTCAGATGTGGCCAAGGTGTAGTTAAAAATTAGTAGGAAGTACACAGGCGGTGTAGTAAATTGCATTACAAGTGGCCTACACTAATAGTTTTTGTCACGCTGCGACTTGACCAGAAGTCAGATGTGGCCAAGGTGCAGTTAAAAATTTGTAGGAAGTACACTTTCGGTGTAGTAGATTGTATTACAAGTGGCCTACACTAATAGTATTTGTCATGCTGCCACTTGACCAGAAGTCAGATGTGGCCAAGGTGCAGTTAAAAATTAGTAAGGAAGTACTCTGGCAGTGTAGCTTTTCACAAGTGGTCTACACTACTGTGTAAATCACACTGCTACTAGTCTGAACAAATTGCTGAGACTAGCAGCAGCAAAAAAATGCCTACTTAAGACAGGTGGTGTAGCTTTACTTAACAGCAGTGCTACACTACCTGCCCTAAAGGACACCCAGAGCTGTGAAAAAGACTTGTACAGCACTCTGGCACACACCTGCCTGGCAAAAACTAATAGAGACTGCTCTAACATAGCCCAAAGGGCTGTAATTAAAACTAGTCCCTGCTTCTATGGAGTAGATCTGAAAAAGGGCTGTTACAGACTTAGTCCCTAGTCCCTAATCCCTACTCCTATGATGCAGCTCTTACAAGAGCTGATTCTGCTAACATTTGCACCCTCCCCCCTAGTCCCTAAACCTATCTATCTAACTATGTAATAGCTCTGTAGCTGAATGGGATAGTAGAATTGTGAGTTTTGACGGTATGGTGCCCACAGCAGCAGCGGTGCCGTCTGACACACAGCTACAGCAATAAGCAAATGGTGGTGATGAAGAAAATGAGGACAGACACCAGATCAGCTCAAGAAGTTCTTTACTGTCTCCAGATGAAAACAGGTACACAGTGCAGTCTGGTTTACCGGGGACATAGCCACAGATCTGAGGTAACTTAGCAGAGTCTGTCGGTAGTGCCCTCTCACAACATTCGCGGTCTGTGTTCTTCTTTAATCTCATTCACCACTCTGAAGAGCTCCTTCGCCAGTCCCCTGGTCTGTTACTATTAGGTACAGTCGGTTCCTTACCGGTACAGACGAGAGCGATAGACTAGTAATCCTCCCGCCACCGGAATTCGGTCCATTCCCTAATGTTGTTAAAGGTGGTGACTACTCCTTTCTTGTGCTGGTCAAGAGGTTGTGGTGGTTGGGCTCGGGAACACATAAGGGCCTGATGGGTCTCCAACTCGTTTGCCCACCAGGCCTCATGTCGCCTCTGCCATTCGACCTCATCATCCGGGTTAGGTCAGGTGAACCAGGGATGGCCCACCGGTTGCCAGGAACATCCATCATCAGCCAGGGACAGGACCATCCTCCTTTCTTCAGCTTCGATCTGCATTACCGGTGTTTCAGCTCTACATAGCTCGCAGGGCTCCTTGATGCTGCCAGTGGCTCCTTCCTCCAGATCCCTCTCCTCTTCCACGGTTGCATCAGGCTCCTCCGGGAACTGGATAAGGTTTCCATACTCGGCAGCCTCCTACTCGGACTCCACTGCTGGCTGGTTCACTAGTTCGGTAGGGGCGTTGTTTTCATCGGTTACCGGGTGCTTGGTTTGGTATGCGATCAAGACTCCCGGTTCCCTTCTGAGCCGGAGTTCCTCTTGTTGCTCCGCCCGCCGGCTTAATTGCAGAAATAGCTTGGCACTCTAATCCCGGATAGTCCATTCAGCAGTTTCCGGGAGGCGGGTTTGCAGGTCCTGGAACACTGCTCTCCATAAGGCAGTATCCTCTCCCTCAGTTTCCAGGGTGGCTACTCCCGGGACAGCGCGGTCGGCCACCAGGTCCTCCTCGACCTCCCAGATTACCGCTCCAAGTTTAGGGACTGCCATCTCTACCAGGCCTCACACAGGTAACGGGTCCGGAGTCACACCAGGTATCACGTTCTGACCTCCGGTCACGCCCTGTTTGATTTTTATAGTCCTGAACTGGTGCAGTCTGGTTCTCGACCCGCCCCCTTGGTTGTTTGATAGCAAGGGGAGCAGGGAGACAATTTGGCACCTCTTGCATGGCCCTACTTTGGTCAGGGGCTGAGGCACGTCCCTGTGCCAGCACATAGTCTTTTACATAGTTAGGCCCGCCTTTCAGAGAAATTTAGTAGGACAGTCTTTCGGGTCTTTTCGGAGCCCGCCACTAAACTTCGGCAAACCTCGGCAGAGCGGAGGGGCGGGGCTTATCTTTGCGCTCTTTTTCGCCTGCTCTGTGACGCAGTTGAATTCCTGAGGCGCAGTAATGGCGGCCCGATTTTACAGTGCACAAACAGTCAATAAAGTCCAATTATAGGCACACAGTACCCGGTTCCACCGGGCACGTGATCCTGTTCGTGACACCACTTATGAGTTGGCCGACAGGGTAGGGGGGTACTCGGATACCGGGGCTGATGGTCACATTGATGGGGGATCACGGCTGGTCAGCACTGTCTGACTAGAACTCTCTCAACTGTCACTTAAGTCTCCTGCTCTACTCTAAGCTCCACCCCCTGGACTGTATATACTGAATATACGGTCCCTATGCTAAGGTGGGCTAGTGTATGGGTGCTTAGGACAGATTCGGCATGAAACCCCGTATCCATGGCTATGGAGGCACTACACCTTCTGTTTGGGGTGCAGTACCTCTCTGTGGCACCTAGCCATAGGGGCGCCACAAACACATGAAGGACTCCCAGTCTATGAGAAATAAGATTCTCTGGTCTTATGAGACAAAGATGGAACTTTTTGATAATTTAAGCGGTATGTGTGGATAAAACTAGGCATTGCTCATCAGCTGCCCAATACATTCCCAACAGTGAAACAGTGGTGGCAGCACAACTGGTTGCAATTGAAGGAAACATGAATACGGCCAAGTACAGAGATATCCTGGATGAAAACCTCTTCCAGAATGCTCTGGACCTCAGACTTGGCCAAAGGTTCACCTTCCAACAAGACAATGACCCTAAGCACACAGCTAAAACACCAAAGGAGTGGCTTCAGAACAACTCTGTGACCATTCTTGACTGGCCCAGCCACAGCCCTGAGCTAAACCCAATTGAGCATCTCTTGAGAGACCTGAAAATGGCTGTCCACCAACGTTCACCATCCAACCTGATGGAACTGGAGAGGATCTGCAAGGAAGAATGGCAGAGGATCCCCAAATCCAGGTGTGAAAAACTTGTTGCATCATTCCCAAGAAGACTCATGGCTGTACTAGCTCAAAGGGTGCTTCTACTCAATACTGAGCAAAGGGTCTGAATACTTATGACCATGTGATATTTTAGTTTTTTTTTTAAATAAATTTGCAAAAATTTCTATATTTCAGATTTTTTTTCAGTCCAGACGGGGTGCAGAGTGTACATTAATGAGAAAAAAAATTAACTTTTTTGAATTTACCAAATGGCTGCAATGAAACAAAGAGTGAAAAATTTAAAGGGGTCTGAAAACTTTCCGTACCCACTGTACAATATTCTTGAACAATACAAGGCACAGGCAGGTACAGGAGGAGAAAGGACCCTGCCTGCGAGAGCTCACAGTCTAGAAGGGATGGGTGAGGATACTGTGTGACAGGGTAGAGCTGGTCATACTGTGGTATAGTAGACTGAGGGTTTCTGCAGGTTGTAGGCTTGTTAGAAGAGGTAGCGCTTGGGGTTCCTTTTGAAGGTTTCCACAGTTGGTGAGTTTTGGATTTGTTGGGGTACAGAGTTCCAGAGTATGAGGGACGCACAAGAAAAATCTTTTGTGAAGTTGTGGGAAGAGGAGCTAAGAGGGGAGGAGAGAAGGAGTTCTTGTGAGAATCAGGGGTTGTGTGCAGATAAAAATGTCAAAGATGGACAGAGGAGACAGGTTGTGGATGGCTTTGAATGTCATGGTAAAGAGTTTTGAACTGGGGTCTTTGCACAATGGGAAGCCAGTGAAGGGCTTGGCAGAGAGGAGAGGCTGGGGAATAGTGGGGATCAGGTGGATTTGTCAGGCAGCAGTTTTTAGAATAGATCCCTGAGGAAGACACTAGGACAGTGTTGAAACGCGTAGGAAAGGAATAAATGGATGATTGATGCAACCTACATATGGTTTCCGGATCGTTTTCTTGGGATTTCAGCAGCGCGGACACTGATACACCATTTCCCCTGAGGTAACTTCTGGATGATTCCCACGTGCATGTGGAAGGTGGAAGTCCTGCAGCAGCTGCATTTAATGCCAAATGCTTTTACACCAGTTGTGGGTCTCACAACTGTGCTAGGTGAGTGAATTCATACCCACCGCATACATTAGTGTCACTAGTGATAGGGCACTATTGCGCCTCTTGTTCCCCCCCCTATTTTTTTACTTTGTGAAGTTGTGGGAAGAGGAGCTAAGAGGGGAGGAGAGAAGGAGTTCTTGTGAGAATCAGGGGTTGTGTGCAGATAAAAATGTCAAAGATGGACAGAGGAGACAGGTTGTGGATGGCTTTGAATGTCATGGTAAAGAGTTTTGAACTGGGGTCTTTGCACAATGGGAAGCCAGTGAAGGGCTTGGCAGAGAGGAGAGGCTGGGGAATAGTGGGGATCAGGTGGATTTGTCAGGCAGCAGTTTTTAGAATAGATTGGAGGGGTGCAGAAGTGTTAGAGGAGAGGCCATAGAGCAGGAGGTTGCAGTAATCCAGGCAGAAGATGATGAGGGTATTCACTGGTGTTTTTTACACTCTTGGTTAAGGAAAATACGGATCTGGGAGATATTTTTGAGTTGGAGTTGGCATGAGGTGGAGAGGGCTTGGATGTGTGGATTGAAGGAGTCAGCAGAGTTAAGAGTAACCCAGAGGCAACGAGCATGTGAGACTGGGGAGAGTGGACAGCCATCGACTTTAATGGATAAATTTGTTGGAGGGTTTGAGTGAGACGAAGGAAAGATGAGACCTTGCCTAATGTTATATCTGTGGTTGTTAAGATGCTTGTGAATTGTTGGAATCATTCATCCCATATACTGTAAACTGCACGGTCATTCAAGCGTACAGAGAGGATGTGCTGCTGTGCTCACTATCCATCATCATCTGGAGCACCGGCTGGCCTGCTGAGCTATGGCCCACTTTCCATTTTACCGGCCCCTGCTCCCAATCGCCTGCCTGTCCACCAGGGCTTGTTGTGAGCGCCATTGCCCACGAGGCAGCTACGTGGGGTACCCCTGACCTGGCCTCGGCACCAGCCCCCACAGCAACCAACTGGAGTGCTCGCTCCCCTCCACGAGACAATACGAATGGGGTTTGCCCTGTGTTTCGCCACTTCCTGCCGTCAGAACGTGAGGACCCACCAAACAGGCCGAAGGCACGTGCTCAAGTTTGCGGGCTTCCCAGTGCTCGGGGGACCCCACCACTGCCCACACAGAGTGCCGGAGGAGTGAAGGGAGACCAAGCTGCGCACGCACCAGCTAACGATCAAGGCCCAGGGAGCGGGTGAGTGTGCCAGAGCCGCGGTAACCGGCGATCTGGCCGAAGCCGCGGCCTCAAGTTTAGAGATGAAGCCCTGCCCCCTGCCAGAGCACGACGCTTGGCCTTGCTTCACCGCTGTCTACACCAGCGGCGGTAAGCCTGGCAGAGAGTGTGGAAGCTCTACTCACTGCCAACAGGCACCTGAAGTGAGAGCTGAACATTTGTTCTCAGCCTCCCCCTATTGCTGTACCGCCGCTTATACCAGCAGTCTGCCCCCCCAAAGCCTCCTGCGGAGGCCAGCTTCCGGTTGAACCCCGGACTGGCATGCGGCCCACTGCACTTCTGCCCCACCTCCCTCCCGGCCCTGACTATCCTCCCTGGCCCGAGGATCATACCGAGGGACGGAGGGACGGTGTACTTCCATCTGCTGCCCCAGCATCCCGGTGCCTCTCATCCCTGACTAGGATCCCCTTCATCTCCTGAATCACCAGCCTCCACCGCAGACCACTGAAATGCCAAAAGGACCGAGCAGACCACCGCCCTCGCCTGATGGTCAGTACCCCTCCTGCTACGGCCCTCTCTCCCACAACCTACTGCCCGTGCAGAGCCACCACCATGATCCTCACACTGCTGCCGACCCCTGACTGCACTACATCCCTGGCTGCATTACATCCCTGGCTGCATCTCATCTCTGGCTGTATCTCAGCCACGGCTGCATCACATCCCTTACTGCATCTCATCCATGGCTGCATCTCATCTGTGAATGCATCTCGTCCCTGGCTCCATCACGTCTTTTGCTGCATCTCGTCCCTGGCTGCACCTCATCCCTGGCTGCATCTCACCCCTGGTTGCATCTCTCCTCCGGCAGTATCTCACCCCTGGCAGTATTTCACCCCCGGCTACATCTCACCCCCAGCTGCATCTCACCCCCGGCTGCATCTCCCCCCCCGGCTGCATCTCACCCCCGGCTGCATCTCACCCCCGGCTGCATCTCACCCCCGGCTGCATCTCACCCTGGCTGCATCTCACCCTGGCTGCATCTCATCCCTGGCTGCATCTCATCCCTGGCTGCATCTCATCCCTGGCTGCATCTCATCCCTGGCTGCGTCTTGTCCCTGGTTACATCACATCATTGACTGTATCACATCCCTGGCTGCATCTCATCCCTGGCTTCATCAAATCCATGACTGCATCTCATCCCAGGCTACACCACATCCCTGGCTGCACCCTACTCTTGATAACATCTCATCTCGAGCTGTGTCTCACCCTGGACTGCACCACTTCCCTGGATGCTCCTCAGCCCTGACTGCACATCATCCCCATGGCCAGCACTCTGCTATGACCTCTTCATCCTCGCTCACCGTCGTGCTCCTCCTGACCCCTGGCAGCATCCCCTTCCGTACTCCACCTCATCCCTGGTCCTATCTCACCCCTGGCTGGACCTCCCCCCGACTGCATCTCATCCCTGGACAGACATCATCCCTGACTGCACCTTATCCTCAGCCGGCCGCGCACCTCCCCAGCACCGCCCCACCCCACCCCTGTGGTATTTTACCTCTACGAGCTGCATACATAACTGCTACCTAAAATGTTTCCCCTTCTTTTCACCCTCACCCCCATTCTACTTCACTTCCTTCTAACCCCGCTCATTCCTCCTCCCACCAAGGACGTAGTGATCTCTCCCTCCATTCTACGCACCCACCTCACCCCCTCCTCCGAACTTTTCCTTCACACACAGTCCCTCGTCTCCAAACATGCACGCCCATCACGTAAAATCTCCTGCTCCCACCTTCTAACCCTCTCACTACTTCTCCTACTCACATGTGACATATCCCCCAATCCTGGTCCCCCATCACATCTCCTCACCCACCTGTAACCCATATCTATCCCCCATCACAAACTCTCACAACCCCCACAACCTTATACCCATTCACCCAGCCCTCCCTCCCCCAGTCCTCTTACCCAGAGCGCTGTGGAAAACTCGCTCGGTATGCAATAAACTCTCATTCACCCACGACCTCTTCATCTCCAACAAACATTCATTCCTTGGCATCACCGAAACATGGCTTACCCCCTCTGACACAGCTTCCCCCGCTGCACTCTCCTATGGTGGACTCACTCTTTCTCACACACCCCGCCCCAGCAACACCCACGGTGGAGTTGGAATACTCCTGTCCGACAGCTGCTCCTTCACTCCAATTTCACTGCTGCCCTCTACCTCCTTCCCCTTCTTCGAAGTGCACTCCATCTGCATCTTCTCCCCCTGCAACCTTCAGCTGGCTGTCATCTACCCCCCAGGATCCACCCCTATCTTTCTCGACCATTTCACCACTTGGCTTCTCCACTTCCTTTCTTCCGACATCCCCACTATCATTTTGGGCGATTTCAACATCCCCATTGACACCCCCACACCGCTGCCTCTAGACTCCTGTCATTGAACACCTCCTTTGGGCTTTCCCAATGGTCCTCCTCTGCCACTCATAAGGATGGCCATTCGTTCAACCTTATCTTCACCCACCTCTGTTCCCTCACTGACCTCTCAAACTCCTCCCCTATCCGACCACAACCTGTTGACTTTGTCATCCCTCTCCCCCCCACCACGCTCTCCCCCCTCTCCAGAAACTCAGCCATCCCCGCAGAAACCTTAAAGGGATCCTGTCACCTCCAGAACGCCTCCTAAGCAAGCAAAACATGTCCCTGCAGCATCCCATCACTAATCTCACACTCCTTTTGTCTCTTAAAAGCATCCTGTGAAAGTGCGTAAAAACGTTTTAATACTCACTCATTAGTGATTATAATTAGCAGGGGCTATATTCTTTGGTCTCAAGGGCGGGCTGTTTTGCAGGCTCCAGGTCCAACCCTCTCTCTGTCTGGTTGCTCTGCTTGTGCAGGCTTTACCTTCCCCCCTCTCTATCACTCACAGAATGCAAATCATTAGTCCTGCCTTCAGCTGCACATAGCAGCACAGACAGAGGGTGGATCCTCGAGGCTGCAAAACAACATGCCCTGGTGACTAAAGAATATAGCCCCTGCTAACTGTAATCACTAATGAGTGAGTATTAAAACGTTTTTATGCACTTTCACAGAATGCTTTTATGAGACAAAAGAAGTGTGGGATTAGTGATGGGATGCTGCAGGGACATGTTTTGCTAGCTTAGGAGGTGTTTTGGAGGTGACAGGATCCCTTTAAACTTATCGATTTCTACTCATTCCCTGAGTCCCTTCTCCCACTCATAGACATAGCTTCCTCACTTGACGCTGACACTGCTTCCACCCTCTATAACAATACATTAACTACTGCCCTCAATCAGGCTGCCCCCCTCACACAAAACCCGCACATACAGGCAACCCTGGCTCACCACCCTCATTAAAGAACTACGTCAGGTACTCAGGGTGGGCAAACGGAGATGGAAGAAATCCCACTCCGCGGCACACTTCGCCATGTACAAACAATCCCTCTCTAACTTCAGGAGCACACTCACCGCTGCAAAACAAACCTACTTCTCTTCTTTAATTAATGCACAGTCCCGCAACCCCAAACATTATTCTAAACTTTCAACTCTCTACTCCATCCCCGTACACCTCCTTCTGCCCCCCTCATCTCTGCCTATGACTTTGCTGCCTTCTTCAAACAAAAGAACGACAAAATGAGAGAAAGCTTTGACTCACTGTCCCCCCAGCCCCCCCCCCCCCCCATCACCGTCCAACCCTCTTTGTCCAAAGGAAGCTTTTCCAACATGACAGAAGATCAACTCTCCTCCCTTCTGTCATGATCACACCTCTCCACCTGGGCCCTCGATCTGCTCCCTTCCCACCTCATCCCAAACCTCACCACAGTCCTCATCCCTGTCCTAACCCATCTCTTCAACCTATCACTCACCCCTGGCGTCTTCCCCTCATCCTTTAAACACGCCTTGATCACACCCATCCTCAAAAAAAACTCCATTGACCCATCATCTGTCTCTTACTATCGCCCCATATCTCTTTCCCCTTTGCATCAAAACTGCTTGAACAACACGTCCACTGTGAACTATCCTCCCACCTCTCCACCTGCTCTCTCTTTGACCACCTACAATCCGGTTTCCTACCTCATCACTTCACCAAAACAGCTCTAACCAATGTCACCAACGACCTACTCACCGCGAAGGGCAGGTTACACTTCTCCGTCCTCCTCCTAGACATATCTGCCGCCTTTGACACTGTTGACCACTCCCTCTTACTTCATATCCTGGAATCTCTTGGCATCACTGACCTTGCCCTCTCCTGGATCTCCTCATACCTAACGGACCAAACTTTCAGCTTCACCCATTTCCACACCTCCTCCTCATCCTACCCCCTATATGTCGGCGTTGCCCAAGGCTCGGTTCTGGGACCACTACTCTTCTCCTTCTACACCCTCAGCCTAGGTCAACTCATTGAGTCCCATGGCGTCCAGTACCAACTCTTCGCCGACGACACCCAGATCTACCTCTCTGGGCTTGACATCACCTCCCTACTATCCAAAATTCCACAATGCCTGTCTGCCATATCATCCTTCTTCTCTGCTAGCTTCCTTAAGCTGAACATGGAAACTGAGTTCATGATCTTCCCCCTAAGTCACTCTCCCCTTCTACCAGACCTATCCATCCTAGTCAATGACTGCTCACTCTCCCCAGTCCCCCACGCCAAGTGCCTTGGGGTTACTCTCAACTCTTCCTTATCCTTCAAGCCTCACATCCAACCCCTCATCACCTTCTGCTGACTTCAGCTCAAGAACATTTCCCGGATCCACTCTTTCCTTGATCACGACACTGCCAAAACTTTTGTTCATGCCCTCATCATCTCCTGCCTGGACTACTGCAATCTCCTGCTCACCGGCCTCCCCGCTACCTCCCTCGCACCTCTCCAATCTATCCTAAACTATGCTGCTCGACTAATCCACCTGTCTCCCCGCTACCCCCTGTCTCCCTCCTCCGCCAAGCCCTTCCCTGGCACCCCACCCCTCAGAGATACTTATTTAAAATCCTAACCCTGACATACAAAACCATCCACCACCTGTCTCCCCCATATATCTCCAACATGGTCTGCCGATACTTGCCCGCATGCAACCTACGATCCTCCCAAGAGCCCCTTCTCTACTCCCCTCTTATCTCATCCTCTCAAGACTTCTCCCGTGCTTCCGCCATACTCTGGAACTCTCTCCCCCAACATATCAGACACTCACCTACCCTGGTAACTTCAAAAGAAACCTGAAGGCTCACCTCTTCCAACAAGCATACAACCAACTATGAGACCCGGTCGCCGCATCATCACATGATCGGCGCTTTCCCCTCCTACTGTTTCCTCGCCCACCCCTCGTAGACTGTGAGCCCTTGTGGACAGGGTCCTCTCCCCTCATGTATCTGCAAGACTTGATTGTCCATATATACTGTATTTGTCCTTGTTCTCCCCTCTTCATATGTAAAGCGCCATGGAGCTATATAAATAATAATTAATAATAATAATAATAATAATAATAATAAAAGAGGAGCTACATTTTAAAAACTGGTAGGAAAAATTTCTCCTGTAATATTAGATTTAAAATAATTTTTGTTGTGTTGAATTATATTACTACAAAAAGCAATTGTGGTGCCCGCAGCGAAAAACTCCCAATAAATCATTGGCAGTTGGGCACTGTTCTGCATGCTTGTTAGAACGACTTATTTTACTTGGTGCAATAAGGTTTTCAAGATTTTTACTTCTTCTAAAAATCACTGTGGTTTGCGTTGGTATATTGACTGATAAAATCAGGTCATTACTTCAAATGTTCCAATGTCGTCTCAGAATATTATATACTTCATTATGTGAGGTATTAAAAGTTGTTACCAAACTATTTTTAAAAATAGAATTAGGGGGGATATGACCATTCATACTTTTTTCAACATTTGTCTTCATAATGGAAATACAATCAGACTATTGGAAGGGTTTAGTTTTATTTAACGCATCTATTAATAATCTTTTCAAATATCATGTTTCCAAGAATCTCCCTTTAAGAATATTGGCTTCTCCCAACGAGTCTGCCTGGTTGGAGCAGTTCTTCCTTATCCATCAATATTGCCCGTATGGAATATTGCGTATGCTTTTTTGTAAATGTCCATTGGAAAAATCTAAGCAGCTATTGATGTTTAGTTTATTTATTTATTTATTTTTTTTTGAGGTTGGCATTCTAATCTTGCCACAGGTGGCTTTGGAGATATTCAGATCCAAAAATTGCATCTGCTTGGCAGAGCATGTGGCCATAAATTTTAAGCTCATCAACAAAGTCCTGGACCTCCTCTATAGTACCCCTTCAAATAAAAAACAGGTCATCTATAGAATGACGATAACAAAAGATATGGACAATCAGCAGGAAGGACCACGCTATGTGAAGAGACTCGAAATGCCCCATGAAAAGATTAGCTAACTTGGGGCAAATCCCGTCCCTATCTCTCATCCCCTCAAGTGCTGATATGTCACATCCTCAAATCTAGAACCATTATCTTCCAGTTCCATAGTCTGGAAGAGGTAATTTACATTAAGTGATAAAAGATTTAACCACAACAAGGCATCTGATATGAGGCAGACAGGTAAGATTATTTTCAGCATTTTATAACCTGTATGCCCATATTAATAGTTTAGAAAGGACAAAGTGGTGACAGTTCTCTTTAATGACTACTCTTAGGCCCCTTCCCTTGTCCAGCACATACTCTTTGGATGTAGCTTAAAGGGCCATGTTTTAAGATGCAAATAAATGTATAGGTGTAAAAGGGCTTATGCCTCTGGAACATGCTATCCCAAGGGGCTAGCACCAGGTCTTATCCTAAAATGTTTAGAGGATTCATATCTCCAATGAAAGAAGTAACAGTATGCTTGTCCAAAAAGAAAGAAGAAGGCGGCACTCATTGGACCGGTGAAGACAGGTTTCTTTATTCCAGTCGCAGTATTACATCAGGTGGAGGGTGCGAGGAGGGAGGTGCAAGGATGACGGAGCCCGTTTCGAGTAGTGCTTACTCTTCAACAGATCCTGAATAAAGAAACCTGTCTTCACCGGTCCAATGAGTGCCGCCTTCTTCTTTCTTTTTGGATAAAAATGACTATGTCCTACGGCTGAGCAACGCTGGACCTGGTTCTGTGCCACAATTTCAACTGCAGCAATATAAGGTCAGTGCCCGGTTTTCCTTCTACACTCAAAATAACAGTATGCTTGTATTATTTAAATACTGTATGTTGGAATGTCTTTCTTAGAAGCTTCAGTTGGCGGTCTGGCTAAATTTGACATTTAGGGACTAATTTAAAGGGAAACTGTTACGTGAAAAAAATACTACTTACCTTCAGATATGGGGTTAATCTGCATGTAAGTTGTATTTTGAAAATTCCTGGCTTCGGCGCTTAGAGCCCCACTGCAGGGAGGAAATGAACTTTATTCTTCCTGGCAGCATTTGGTTTCCAGTCATAGAGGTTGCACCAGCGCAGGTTCAGTCACCGTTCAGTGTTTCCGCACCACTGGGATTGACTCAACATTACAACAAACTGTCAGTCAGTGCTGTGGACACATTTACAGCCGTCACTCACTCTACACCGAGTCGTGACTGAACCTGCGTCGGCACCCTCCTTATGATAGGAAGCCAAACATTAATTTCCTCTTGGCAACAGGGCTCTAAGTGTCAGGGCCGGAAGGGTTTACAACACTATTAACCTGCATGTTAATACTGTTTTATCGTGTGACAGGTTCCCTTTAATCAGACATTAATTCTCATTAACTTTCAGGACAGAAGACTATTTTGGGCAAAGGATCCTGCAAGGCATTGTCGTTCTGTGATAAACAGAAATTATAATACAAGTGTGAACAATACTCCAGGGTGCAATTATTGCTGAATATTAGATAACTTTGTTGTTGATTGTGTTATGTCCATACATCCCTTCTAATATTACAAAAACGATTATTACGACAAATATGCAATAATTGGAACATTGAGAAGGGGTGAATACTTTGTCACCCTAATGTAAATAGGCCATTCAGTGACTGCTTCAGCTCAATTAAGGTCACTGTAACTGGTGTTATTGTTTAGGAAGATTCATGGAGCAGTTTTGGAAATACATTCGGAAGTCTTTTACAGCACAGAAATAAAGTATGTTTTTGGGTGCATTATGTATGCGTCTCTAGCTGTAGCCTGTTCATTACTTATTCTGACAGTAAATAGGGGCAGCTGTATATGCAAAGTACTCGCACAAAACAGGTGCGGCTATAAAAGTTACAGATGGCATCAGTGAAGATGACTAACCTTTAGCTGTGATGACAGCATATCTCTTGTTTTTTATGCAGGAGCCGTACAGGAGAGGTGACAGTACAACACAGGCAATGTCAAAATGCTGCACATCTCATACTTCACTTAACCCAGGTTATCTGTCTGTCTGTCTATCTATCTATCTACTAGAAAAAAATTCTCTGCAGCACTCAGCTACTACCAATGTACAAACATGCTAACAAGCTGTATATATTTGAGGAAAAAATTTAAAAACTTACGTTTTTTTCAAAAAACTCAAAAATCTAATTTTTTTATTTTCTTGGGGTTCTTGGTACACACATTGGCCAATGTCCATTTGCTCATGAACCGCAACAAGGTGACCCCAGGTCTGATGAGTCCTAACGCTGACATCCCTGTCCCACTTTTCCTCCCTATCCCACTCTCAAGTGGGAGGACACCATCTCAACCTCAGACCACCTGTGGGTGATGAGGGTGCAAATTGCAGACATGGAGCCAGATACTCCATTTGTTATACACAAAACAGAAAAAAAACTGCACAGCACTCACAGACATAATGTGAACTGGTGCCAACAGAGACACTGGGTCAAACAACTAGAAAAAAATTCTCTGAAGCACTCAGCTACTACCAATGATGCACATATGCTAACAAGCATATATGTACCAAGAACCCCAAGAAAATGAAAAAATAAGATTTTTGAGATTTTTGAAAAGGTAAGTTTTTAAATTTTTTTCCTCTAATATACCGTATACTGCTTGTTAGCATATATGTGCATCATTGGTAGTAGATGAGTGCTGCAGAGACTTTTTTTCTAGTAGTTTGACCCAGTGTCCCTGCCGGCACCAGTTCACATTATGTCTGTGAGTGCTGTGCAGTTTTTTTCTGTTCTATCTATCTATCTATCTATCTATCTATCTATCTATCTATCTATCTATCTATCGATCTTTTCTGCCAGTTTCTTCCTACTTTCTCTAGTCAGGAAAATTATAAACTCGTAGCACAGCAATATTGCTTGTATTGAATCCAGTAATACTTTGTAACTTGTTAGCCTTATTCCTTATGTGCCCAGGCATCAAATCTACATGCTTTTGCAGAAAAAACATCCAAAATCTGCAATGCGTTTTCCCACTTTTATGGTGCTTTTTTGCATGCGTGAAAATGATGCGTTTTTCTACCATGCCTTTTTTCTTTTGAATTCATTAAATTGTTAGCTCAGCCAGAAGAGAGGAGAAGGATAGAGAGTGAGAGAGGGAGGAAAATAGAGAGAGAGAGAAGGAGAGAGAAAAGAGAGAGAGAGAGAGAGAGAGAGGGAAAAAAAGAGATAGATAGGAAGGGAGGAAAAGAGAGAGACAAAGAAAGGGGAGAGAGAGAGAGAGAGAGGGAGAGAGAGAGTGAGAGAGAGAGAAAGAGGGAGAGGGAGAAGGAGATAGAGACTTTAAAATGATTTCTGGTAGCCAGACATCCTTTCAGAACATTTCAGTAACTATGTGTTTTTTGTCAAAAACGCACCAGATGCGCACCAAAAATGCACTGTGTGAACACTCATGTGTAATTGTAGCGTTTTTCATGATTATATTGAGGTCAATGTGTAAACAAAACTCTGCAAAAAACGCACCAACAATTGACATGCTGCAGACTTTTTGCAAGGAAATCTGCACCTAATCTGCAAGGGAAAAAAGCAACATGGGCACAGCACTTCAGAAATCTCATAGATTTTGCTGGCTTCAGGATAGGCATGCGGGATTTGGTGAAGATTTGTCAAAAAAAGATCAAAAAACGCTCCGTGGACACAGAACCTAACAGATACAAATTCAGAGGACATATAGTGAAGCAAATCTCAGAGACAAAACCACTTCCTAAAATGAAATAATTAAAGGGGTTTTCTCATCTTATTAAATGGGTAACAACGAATTGATTGTAATAATAAACAACCTTGCAATTAACCTCTTATTAAAATTCTCTCTGATCTTCTGAATAAGGGTAGTGTAGGAAACGCATCAGAGGTGACATTCATGGATCTAGGAGGATGTTTTAATGATCTTGAAATGAAGGACCAATATTTTAAATAAGTGAATTTTCCTGTTTTTCTTCTCTGCATTTTTCCTACATGATGCGTCCAGTGGAAGGACCCAGTGGAGCTCCTATCTGTGGGCCAGCGCTAAAATGGGGCAAGCAGAGAGCACCAGCTTTATATAGAACAGACTTTTGATCTTCGAAGTGTCACAAATCTTTAATGATTTTGGGGTATATGAGCTTTGAGTTTGTTAAATTACTTTGGTTCATTATTGAATATATTAAGACTAAATTTGGTTTTATGGCGTGGTAGGGTATAAAGTGAAATTGCAAATGATGAGTTGAGCACTTTCTAATTAATTTAAATAATAAAAGACATTGAGTTGGACGGAATGGTTAACATAGGATGGTAATATTCAGATCAATAAAATCACATAAATGACTTGCTCACACCAGCAAGCGCATTTCAGAATTCTGAATGAGTTCAACATTCGGTCATCTCATTCCAAATTACACTGCAGCCCAAGGAACTTAAAGGGATGATTTATCCTTCCTGCAGGAGGAGTCACTGCACTAAAGTACAGAGCAGATAATATATGGTATTTCTACAGCACAGCAGAATTGTGTAGATTCTATCCTACGATAGTTACCGTACTTTCAAAATTTTGTGACAAATTTGAATTGCAAATCTAAAAATATATTGAAAGTGATAGTGTACAATAAATAATAGCTTAACTATAGCTGCAAAATACTGTCTATTTTTCAGCCTCCATCTTGAGCTTTTATTCTGTATATACAATAAAATACACACAGGCAAGTTTCTATACGTATCTCCATTCTTAGGGTGCTTTCACATCTGCGTTTTTCGTAATTCGCGGCAGATGCGGTGAAAAAACCGCATCTGCCGCGTTTGCCGCATAACGGTTCCACTTGCGGCACGGTTGCGGTTTTTTCCATAGGAAGTATAGGGGGACTTGCGGCAGATGCGGCAAGTGCGGTATTGCACTTGCGGCAGGTGCGGCAGAGAAAAAAACCGCAGTAAGCCGCGGTTTTTTTCTCTGCCGCACCTGCCGCAAGTGCAATAGCGCACTTGCCGCATCTGCCGCAAGTCCCCCTATCCTTCCTATGGAAAAAACCGCAACCGTGCCGCAAGTGGAACCGTTATGCGGCAAACGCGGCAGATGCGGTTTTTTCACCGCATCTGCCGCGAATTACGAAAAACGCTGATGTGAAAGGGCCCTTACCCCTTTGTTTTGATTAAAGGACTGTTCCCATTTTCAACATCCTATCCCAATATGCAGTAGGCGCAGTAATAATATTAATATTATTGAATGCCTTCCATTATATATGGAGTATAGTTCTCCTGATTAAAGGGATTGTTTGAGCTTTTTGTAGAATTTCTATGTGTATCTAGGCTACAAAATGACGACAGTTTGGAATATACATCCTGTCAACATGTATGCATTGTCACCCAGATATCACCTATTTGCATCTGCCAGAGAATGACCAGGGGGCATGTTTGTATTGGAGCCTGCATGTAAATGCAGAACTGGACTTTACGTTCAGACTCCTCCAAAAACGCCCTCTCCCCCAGTCTCAGTATGCCCAGGCCCCCCAGACTTCTACAGGCCCGCCCCAACCCCTAATGTGACCATCCTCCCCCATTGCGCACAGGGGTCCCCTCCTCCACTGACACAATGTGCCGAATCAGCAGCTTTTTTAAGTAGATTGTGTCAGTGCAGGAGGGGACTTCTGAATGTAAAGCAACATGGTGTGTATGCTCACCTAGTCCTCTTTGGCCTTGCTGTCAGTAGAGCCGAGGACCGCAGTCCCGGCTCTCTGTGCATAGACAGGGCAGGCTCCACTGCACAGAGAGCTGGTCCTGTCTATGCTGCAGCTTCCAGCTCTCTATGCCCCGCTCTGTGCTGGAGGAGATACAGAAAAGAGGAGCATCAGCTCTACTGCACAGAGTGGGGCATAGAGAGCAGCAGCTGCGGTATAGATAGGACTGGGTCTCTGTGCAGTGGAGCCGATCCTGTCTATGCACAGAGAGCCGAGACTGGTGCTTCTAGAAATGTGCCATTTTCTGGGGTGTCTGTGAGCTGCAATTTGCAGTGGGGGATCTCAGAACCCTTAGGCTTCTCCATGGTGAGGATTCCAGCCCCCAGTTGCCTAGTTGTACCTGGCTGGCAACCAAAAAAAATGCAATGCTCCACGTCATTTTTAAAAAAAAATTATTTCTAGAAATAATTTTAAAAAAGAGCTCCCCTATATTTTTGGTTCCAGCCATGTAAAATTAGGCAGCTGGAGGTGGATGGCAATACCTAAATCACCCAACTGTTTAAGCAAGACTGTTTTTTACAGCTTAGCTCCGACTTCCTTTATCACTGTTTTTTCCGGCTCCATAGCATCATCTTCTCCTTGAGGAATGGGGCTGGCATCTCTCTGAATGTATATAAATTAAATAAACAATTCTTTTCTCTGATCTCCCTGAGAATCAAAGTCACAACCTCCATTTTGCAGACAGCAGTGCAACCTATGAGCCACAATCCACATTGAGGAAGATAGGAGAATTGGGTAAACTTTACTTGTATTGTAGGCAGGAAATCCAGAAGAGATTATACATGCACATATAAATACATCTGTACATACAATGTATTTCTATGTCTCTCTATTCTAGATGTGAAGAAAAAAATCATATTTTTTTGTTTCTATAAAATTACCAAAGATTAATAAAACAAAATTGCAAAACAATGTAATTTTGTCTTTCCCATTTAGCATAAATGATGCCTTTTTTATCGCTGTGTGAACACCACACAACGTAATAACAATTTTCTCTGCCTATTGCTTGTTTGTTGCTTTTCTTTTATGTGTTTTCCCCTTTTTAATGTATTTTGGGGGCAGATATGAAATCGTGTTTTTATTATTTTATTAATACCACAGAAAAATTTTTATTCTGTGCTTAAAAATGCAATATTGTTTAGTCTCACCTGTGTTTTTCTCAAGCTCCATATAAACGCTGCGCCAAAACCTCACAGTTCAGCAGCGTCTTTCTTTTTGTTTTTCTTTTTTTTTCTTGTGGGTTTTTCTTGTATTCTCATAAAAGTATAAAAAGTAATATTGTTTGTATACTCGTGAATACTCATATATGTAATGCCATTTTCCTTAATTTTCTTTAATAAAAATTATTTGAGTTTTTTTTTTTTTTTTTAAAAAGGCAGTTTTTGGTGTATTTTTTATCATACCTCTACTTTGAAAACACAAACTCTGGATATGACACTGAGCACGTGCACTAAACTTCCTTGGTGGACTACAACGAGGCCTGTTCTGATGTCCTGAGCGGAACATATCTTATTATACTGCTGTATGTCATTGGCCACTATGCTGAAGCTCGGTTTCAGGGTGCTGGAAATCTCATAGCCTAGACCATTTTATGTGAAGCAACAATTATTTTTTTCAGATCCTCAGAGAAATCTTTGCCATGACGTGCCATGTTGAACTTCCAGTGACCAGAGAGAGTGTGAGCGATAACACCAAATTTAACACACCTGCTCCTCTGTCACACCTTAGACCTTATAATACTAATGAGTTACATGACACCAGGAAAGCACCACCCCCTCTGAGAGTGGATGAAGTATATGAAGAAGCCATGCCCACTTCCTAGCTCCACCCCCTCTATGGAGGGGAGGAGCTATACACAGAACCAGACAACATTGTATGGAGAGGAGGAGCTAAAGGCAGAGCCAGACAACATTCTATGGAGGAGGACGAGCTATATGCAGAACAAGACAAAAGTTGTATGGAGGGGAGGAGCTAAAGGCAGCACCAGACAACATTCTATGGAGGGGAGGAGCTAGAGGCAGAACCAGACAACAGACTATGGAGGAAGAGGAGCTAGAGGCAGAACCAGACAACATTCTATGGAGGGGAGGAGATAGAAGCAGGACCAGACAACATTCTATGGAGGGGAGGAGCTAGAGGCAGAAGCAAACAATATTCTATGGAGGAGGAGGATCTATAGGTAGATGTTTATGTGCAAAATAATCATTCTATTTTATTATAACTAAGAAGAGTTAGTTACTATGCCCGGGCAACGCTGGGCTCTACAGCAGGTATCTATATATAATATAATATAATATATATATATATATATATATATATATATATATATATATATATATATATGTATAATACACTGCATATAGGTATATGTAGCGCATAATGAAATATTTACTGCATATACTATGCACAGTGGCGTAACTTGAAGCTCATGGGCCCCAATGCAAAAGCTTAAATGGGGCCACCTATTATTGCAAATCTTTAATAGCAATAGTCTTTTTCATTAGGCTCCAGGGCCCTGGTGTAATTGCAACTCCTGCACCTGTTGTAGTTACACCCCTGACTACATGATATATATACTATATTGAATTTATATAGTACAGACCAAAAGTTTGAACACACCTTCTCATTCAAAGAGTTTTCTTTATTTTCATGGCTATGAAAATTGTAGATTCACACTGAAGGCATCAAAACTATGAATTAACACATGTGTAATTATTTACTTAACAATAAAATGTGAAAGAACTAAAAATATGTCTCATATTCTAGGTTCTTCAAAGTAGCCTTTTGCCTTCACTCTGCGGTCCAGCTCACCCCAAACCATCTCGATTGGGTTAAGGTCTGGTGACTGTGGCGGCCAGGTCATCTGGCGTAGCACCCCATCACTCTCCTTCTTGGTCAAATAGCCCTTACACAGCCTGGAGATTTGTTTGGGGTCATTGTCCTGTTGAAAAATAAATGATGGTCCAACTAAACGCAATCCGGATGGAATAGCATGCCGCTGCAAGATGCTGTGGCAGCCAGGCTGGTTCAGTATGCCTTCAATTTGAATAAATCCCCAACAGTGTCACCAGCAAAGCACCCCCACACCATCACACCTCCTCCTCCATGCTTCACAGTGGGAACCAGGCATGTAGAGTCCATCCGTTCACCTTTACAAAGACACGGTGGTTGGAACCAAAGATCTCAAATTTGGACTCATCAGACCAAAGCACAGATTTCCACTGGTCTAATGTCCATTCCTTGTGTTCTTTAGCCCAAACAAGTCGCTTCTGCTTGTTGCCTGTCCTTAGCAGTGGTTTCCTAGCAGCTATTTTGCCATGAAGGCCTGCTGCACAAAGTCTCCTCTTAACAGTTGTTGTAGAGATGTCTGCTGCTAAAACTCTGTGTGGCATTGACCTGGTCTCAAATCTGAGCTGCTGTTAGACTGCGATTTCTGAGGCTGGTGACTCGGATGAGCTTATCCTCTGCAGCAGAGGTGACTCTTGGTCTTCCTTTCCTGGGGCTGTCCTCATGTGAGCCAGTTTCTTTGTAGCGCTTGATGGTTTTTGCAACTGCACTTGGGGACACTTTCACAGTTTTCCCAATTTTTCGGACTGACTGACCTTCATTTCTTAAAGTAATGATGGCCACTCGTTTTTTTTTTACTTAGAATTTGTATTATGGCAAGAAAAAAGCAGCTAACAGTCTATTCAGTAGGACTATCAGCTGTGTATCCACCAGACGTCTGCACAACACAACTGATGGTCCCAACCCCATTTATACGACAGGAAATCCCACTTATTAAACCTGACAGGGCACACCTGTGAAGTGAAAGCCATTTCCGGTGACTACGTCTTGAAGCTCATCAAGAGAATGCCAAGAGTGTGCAAAGCAGTAATCAAAGCAAAAAGGGGCTACTTTGAAGAACCTGTCTAGAGGGTTGAAAATGCCAATAGGGTCTTATCTCTTAGACAGGAATCAGAGATGTGATATCCGAGATGCTCACCTGGTTAGGTTGTGCAGCACACAGCCAGCTTGATCACTCAGAAAATGCAGCTGCTGCTGGGACCGTACTTCCACAGGTCACTGTGGTCTCAACAAACTTTCTGGACAAAGTACCTCGAAGTCCGCGCTGCTGCCCCAAAGGATATAAAGGACCAGAAACACCGGGATGTCTGGGTATGGTGATGACTGGTTTATTTTCCGACGCGTTTCAGAGCCACATATCGAGCTCCTTCCTCAGGGAACATCAAGATCATACTGAAAACAATCGTATTTAACAAGGAAAAGGCACCAAAAGATGATGCAGACATGATTGTGGTGACATCAGCAAGCAGGGTGGACAACAGGCAGAACGCCTGCACGGTTCACAATATAGATCACTGTTTTCTATTTATAAGTTCTATTCCACACTTTGCCGGATCTCTTTCTTATTTTTCATACTCTACATAGCCCATCTTTTACTTTATTAATTCAGCTCATAGAGATGTGAGTGACACTGAATTGCTGTACTCTACGTACCCACTATATTGGGATATTAGATATATGAATGCCGATTTTCAAGCTTGTTTCAACACTGTCGTCACATTTGGATCCTGCAAGTTTACTTGAAAACTGATAATTATATTTCATGATTCACCTTTTTGTAAGATATTTCACATGTGCAATCTAGTTTTGATGTCAGTGTGAATCTACATTTCATAGTCATGAAAATACAGAAAACTCTTTGAATGAGAAGGTGTGTCCAAACTTTTGGTCTGTACTGTATGTTTTGCTTTACTCTTGTATCTGAGAAACTTACTACAGTGTAGCTCTTGTGAATGCTTTATGGAGACCCCCTCTAATTGAGGCGCCATCTACAGCTTTAAAGAATGATAATTGTTTAATCATGAATATTTTAATGTATTCAGGAGCTCGTAGCATTCAATGATCGTGTTAAATGACAGTAATTACCATAGTTTTATTACAGTAGTAATTCAGACGTTTCTCTTTGGTTTTCCTTCTCTTATTATACACACTTTGCTACTTTCAAGGACATTTATGGCTGTAATATTTTAAAATGGCTTGTTTATTTGTGTAGGAACAGTTCCAGAGACCGTCAACAAAATGGAAAAGGGCGGGAATAAATGGGCTGCTTTCCTATTAAATGAAGAATATTACCCTCTTAACTAAAGCAAACAGAAAATATTCATTATATGTCACCTCTTCCCAAGTAACATTCTTAAAATGCTGGAAGGAATGGAGTATTTATTGGAAAACGCTTGTTACGTGCCAGCTTTTCCTTTATGTCTATTCGTTGTAGCTAATGTCATAAATTTACCTAATGCCCAATGTCAATATTAGGCAGATAATATTAGTATTAGCCCCTTCACTTTGTGGCGATATATGATGCTTACTTAGATTCTAAATATTGAAAACAGGGCTTGGGTAAGTATTTAAAGAGAGATTTAAAACCTTTTTAAATAAAATAGAGGTGCACATTGATCCATTATAACCAAACAAATAGATTATTTATTTATGCAGCTTTTTAGATTAGAGTTAATATTGGAGGTAATAGCTTTGATTAAAATGTAAATGATATTTCATTAAAAAAAAACAATACTGCACTGGTTGTTGATGATGGCGACATAGAAGCTAAGATAATGCTTTTTTGTGCCATACTACAGTGCAACGTGACAGCAGAGAAGGGGATAACAGAGATCATGACTGAGCTATTAGGAGCCAGATGACAGATCAGAAGCATGTGCCAAAGAAACAGGAGTTTGAAGTGATTCCTTCATTCCGACATTGCTTTGCAACTGTGCTGTACCCTGAGATAATGTGATACATTGTTTCCTCATCAGCTGCAGTCATGATCTTGCACACAGTGTAGACCCCGCGCCCCTCCACGACTACATGATTACATGCCCTGTATTCAGTGTGAAGACAGATCTGACTGATAATGAACATATGTCTGCTTCACACACAGTGTAGTGGGGACACCTTGTGGAAGGTTTATGAAAGGTTTTCAAACGGAATTTTCTTATGACGTATGTTTGAAAGTTTATTAAAACCGCTTGCTCTACATTATTATTAAATAAAAATTCAAACAGTCGTTAAGCTTTAAAGGTAATATTTTTGCTATGATATATTTAATGGGCTATTCTAGAAAATATATTTTATTTTATATTTTTTTTTAAGTGAACCAGACTACCTTCAAATAAAAAAAATAAATTATGCCCTCCTCCATCCCCCATAATACAGAAATGTATGTGGCCAGTGATTGGATAAACAAGCATTTTCAGGACAGCTCGGACCGTTGCTGGCGATGTCTGGAGGAGGTGGGCTCATATTCCCATACGTGGTGGGGATGCCCATTAATATCCTCCTTTTGGAGGGACGTGAACGATCTTTATACCCGGGTAACAGCCTGCAAGATAACATTCACTGGCCCTACTGAACCTTCACCCTATGTCCATCAAGGGCTTTAAGAAGGGATTGCTACGGTTCTTCCTGACGTCGGCTAGACGTCTTATACCACGATGGTGGAAAAAAACTAGACGTCCTTCGAGATGGGAGCTGGTGGCAGAAATTAATGAGGTGTGCAGGATGGAGGAACTGGCATCTTACGCCTCGAGAGACCCCAAAGATTTAGAGAGATACCGTGAGAGGTGGGCATCTTGGCTTTTATACAGAGAGTCCACAGATCTTGACTCCTGGGTCTCCTTCGCTGATTGAGACCATTCATACTTAATAAAATACACCTATTTGGGCTAAGTCAAAATTATGACTTCTTATGAATATGAGATACTTCGGCACCCTTGTCCCACTCCCTTTTTCCATCCCCTTCCTGACTTCCCTTCCTTTATTTTTTGTTTAATGTGTTTTCATACTTGTTTCTCTAACTCCTACGGTTGCTCAGTTAAGGATGTAAGAGTAATATGGCTAATTGGTCATGTAAATTGGGATTGCTATCAATGCATATGTTAGAATTTGACTAATTATAGTCTTGTTGTTTTCAAACTAAGGAGACCATTATATCGAGATATTTTGGAAATTTTGATAACAATAATTTATAAGTGATGTCATGTCATGTGCTTTACAGCTATAATGAGAAGATAACTTGTTTGTGTTGTAAAAATAATAAAAATGTGATTTATGAAAAAAACTAGCATTTTCAAGGTGTTGAGATAGAATCAATAGGTAGAGACCAGTAGGGGCCAGTTGAGTGTTTTAAGAGGAGCTGCAAGAGATCATGGAGAGTAGGTCCATTTCCCTTATTATTTGAAAGCAGTCTTATTTATGAAGAAAAAATGTCTGAACCCCTTTATAAAAATGGGAAATTGCTTTTTCTTTCAGCTAATAAGATGTATACAGTATCTAGTTAAAGTTGTTGCCAAGAACCTCCAGACACCACCTCACTCTTCATTCAGTGTTCTGCCAACAATTGGTTGACTGCACAGACATTCACAGACATAATTATCACTGTGCCCACTGGGGCTCACACTCTAAATTCCCTATCAGTAAATCTTTAATGTATGGGAGGAAGCCTGTGTAAAACATGCTAACCCCTTGCAGCTTTGATGGGATTTGAACAGAAGAAATCTGCATTGGGCAAGGTGATGATTCTGGAATTTTTGTTTGGTGCAGTTCCAATGAGATTTAAAAAGATGACTGCATGAAGAAAACATGCAAATTTCCACAGTCATTGATAATATGGGGTTGCATGTCAGGTAAAGGCACTGGGGAGATGGCTGTCATTACATCTTCAATAAATGCCCAAGTTTACATTGATGTTTTGGACAGTTTTCTTATCCCATCAATTGAAAGGATGAAATCATTTTTCTTTCTTTTCTTTTAATGATCTTTTTATTAAACGAAAAAAGCATCATTTAACAGACAATTTTCATAAAGGAAGAAACATGTCTCTAAGAACAGTTTTCTGATGATATTCCTTACATAGAAAGAGAAAGAGTTTATGTTCAGATAAATCAAACTTATCAGTATGGTAATAAGATAAGGAGTAAGAGATCGTTAAGAGGGGAGCAGGAGGTGATCTTTGAGTGATAGAATGGATAGAGAAAGAATAGGTTTGGGGAAGAGAAAGTGTTTAGATAGTGGAGGAAAAAGAGTCGGGGGAGAGAGAGTTAGTACCATTAGTGTACCGTCACTGTATCTTTCAATGAGCTACCTTATCTTCAGGTGATGTCATTGTTAGTGTAAGAGGTTTTTTCAAATCTTAGTATGAGGGGTGTTCACAAGATCGCAAGGATCGCTGAGAATTCTGGAGTTGACCTATAGTATAGTCATGGCGTCCATGTTGTCTCAAAAGAGGGTAGGAGCAATAAGAAAGAGCTGCAATTTCAGCTGCACGATACAGAGAATCCACTTCCAAAGGACTTGAGTTTTGATAGGGATTAAGCTGGAATTCCAGTGGGTGGGAATAAGAAGTCTGCTTGCGGCTAGTATGTTGGTAGCCAGCCGATAAGGCGAGGTTTCCTTGGGCCATATGGGGAGGTTGAGGAGTGCAGCTTGTGGGGTTAAAAGTTACTTCTCAGTGTAAGACTTCTGAAATTATTTCAGAAACCATTTCTCAATATTGTTGTATTTGAGGGCAGAGCCACCAGATATGTAGGTATGACCCAGATTCTATGTTACATCTCCACCACAAAATCTTTTGTGGAAGTTGAAGACAATGGTCCATGACAAGGCTCCAACCTGCAAAGCTGATCTGCCAACAGCAATCAGAGAAAGTTGGACCCAGATTGATGATGATTACTGTTTGTCACTCATTAAGTGACTCTGAGACTGCAAGCTGTTATTAAAGCCTGAGGTGGTGCAACAAAATACTAGTGATGTATTGGAGTGTTCTTTTGTGTGTTGTTTGTCGTGATTCCATAATTTTTTCCTCAGAATTGAGTGATTTCATAATTTTGCCCTCTGCTTGGTCTGAAAAAAAAAATACCCTTACTGACTACCACATTTTTTATCTTGATTTCTTTTAGTGTTTCTTCAAGGCAGAGAGTTGCCATTTGAAATGACTTTAGTTTTGTGCCATGTCCGTGATCAGCTTTTTTCTACAACATTAAATAACTGAATGAACATCCTTCGAGCCTGGTGATTCCATAATTTTTGCCAGGGGTTGTATGTCCTAACGTCACTTATTTTCATTCCCAGAGCAACATTTTGGCTGACTCAGGTTGAGTAGAAATGACAATACACAGTTGCATGCAAGATACACTATTAATTTCCACGATTTGTACTAACTGACTCAAAAAGTTTACTTTTTTTTGCATGACCCCAGAAAAAACATTCCTTTCTATGTATCTTAGAATTACAGTGGGCCGATTGTAAAGAACAATGGGTGATTTGTAAGTGATGAATGTTTACCTGATTTCTAAATAACAATACATTTCTAATGTTGCAATGGTTGGATGAATTATTATAGATAATAGCTGCATCATCAAGTCACTATAGGCCACGTCACACGTGGCGACATCGCCGCTGATTACATAGGCGATGTAGGGGCGTGGCCTATTGGCGGCGACATCGCCCCTGCGTCGCCTAATGAAAAGGGGTGATGGCGACGCCTTTTACTGGTCGCCTGGTTTCAGAGCAGTGCTCTGAAACCAGGCGGCCGATCTGGGGCGAAGTGTCCACATCGCCCCATGTAAACGGCCGCCGGCAAGCTGAAAGGCGATGGGAGCCATAGGCTCCCATTGTACTGCATTGCCGCTGGGGTTTTGAGAAACCCCCTCGGCGATACCGCCTCTCAGCTTGCCGGCCCATCGCCGGAGATGTCTCCCCATGTAAACCGGGGGCGGCGACGTGGGCGCCAAAAGCGTGCGCGCTCCCGCCCATTGCCGCCAACATTTCCGGGGCCGTCGCCAGGTGTGACGGTACGCTATGAGCACATGTAATGTCTGATGGTGTCAGTTCTACTTTCTGTGCTCGGAAGGTAACATACTGGAAGTTGCATACTGCTATATCCACACAAATAGCTAGAGCATACTTAAGTTTTTTAATGGGAAATTGCTGCATATTATTACAAATGAATCTCACAATAATTTAGGAAAGTTACAATTTTGTGTTGTGCCATGATCATAGCCATTCTAGGCTGCATGTGGATTACAGGCTGCCGGTTGGACACCCCTGCTTTCCCTCTGCAGTCAGCTGTACATTTGGTGCTTTTCATTTTTTCAAAGAGCCATAACTTTTTTATTTTTCCATCCAAAAAGCTGTATGATGGCTTGTTTTTTTTAAAGGATAAGCTATAGTTTTGAATGACACTTTTTATTTTACCATTAAATGTCCAGAAAACTGTGAAAAAAAGTATTGCCATGTCCCATTATTGGGAATGATTTAATATTTATTGCTGTGTATTGCATTTTCTTTGTTGCTAGGCAGAAGCATTGCTTTATTAGTATTTTTGTTCCTTCCCTCTCCCTGTAGCTCCCTTCTTACCCATGTAATCATCTTGCAGCCATCCTAGTTAGACACGTTTTGCTGCTCTGTGAAGAATCACCCTTTTTACCCATTTAGTAATTAAGAAAGGAAATGTGTACTAATGACCGGGATCAAGGAATATAAGCACTCAAGGTTTAAAAAAAACAAAACATAAATAAACCAAAGAAGACACAAAATGACACTCAGTGTTAAAAACAAGTAAAACAGTGTTACACACACAGGATACAACTAAAGTCCTTGTCCATAAAGTATTAAATATTGTCAAACCAGTTCTGTAGGAATTGTTATGCTCATGTTATGAAACAAGATCCAATACTGGTGGACACTCACTGCAAGGTAAATACTTTGGGGTTCCTAATAGAGATTATGCCATGGACAGGGGGGGGGCCCATTCCAAAGTAAACACAGGCTATCTAGACAAAACTCTAATAACCCAGACCTAAAAATTAGGCTTGTAAGGTACCCCTAAAAATAACTGATGCAGGGTGCAATACAGCTATATAACGCACATTTATGGCTTTGAAACCTTCAATGTAGCATATAGGTTACAAGATGTTCCTAATGAAACTGCAATGTCACCTTCATTATCTAAGGGTTAAAAAATGCAATTGTTTAATCAACTTGTGTTGCAACAGTAAAGCAGCTTGCATGTTAGTGTGCAGCAGAACTGAGATGTAATGTAAGATGGCTGCACGTTTTATACGTGCAGCAATTGGTGGGTGTTTATAAGTCTGGGGGAGCACAATATCATGTTCCCACATGCAGCTGCAAGGATTTCAAAGTAACCAGCACATGGTAAAAAAGGAAGCATGGAAAGAGCAAAAGCTTCCATTTGCAATAAAGAAACACCCTAAAAAGCATGAGAAGGTTGAAGAAAAACAATCCAAATCATTAACCTGGTTAATAAAGATAAATGCAAGTTACAGTCATAAATCATCAATAAGGTATTTGAGCAACCGAAAGGAACACACAATCTTGTGGTGTGATACCAAGAGCCCTACCAGTATTGTGCCAATCGATAAGGATCACATTGAACCAATGGATGAAGTCAGGGCATGGACAGCTGTTGCACCGACTCCCTATGCGTGTCACTGCCTCTGGGGACAGCTTCCTCAGGAGAAAAGTGCTTTTTACCTGTTGCATTGTACCTCAATACAAGATTTTCAGTGAAAAGCATCTCTACTTCTCCTGGACTCTTACTTCAATGCCTGTGTGGCTGAGTTAAGCTATCTGAGACACCTTCATATGAACATGAGTAAGATTGATACAAATACCCTGTAAGGCCCCTTTCACACTAGCGTTTGTTACAATTTGCGCATCTGCCAAATAACAGCCGCACTTGCGGCACACTTGCAACAAGCCCCATTCATTGTCTACGAGGCTTGCGGCAGGTGCGGCAAGTACGGTATAGCTGCGGTTCCGGCACTTGGGGCCGTTTCGGCCATGAAAAAAAATGTGGTCAGCAACATTTTTTTTTGCAACCACGACTGTCGCAAGTGCTGGAACTGCGGCTATACCGCACTTGCCACACCTGCCGCAAGCCTCATAGACAATGCATGGGGCTTGCTGCAAGTGTGCCGCAAGTGCGGCCGTTATGCAGCAGATGCAGTAAATCTGCTGCATCTGCCGTAAATTGTAACAAACGCTAGTGTGAAAGTGGCCTAAAAGTATAATTTAGGCATCTACCACATCTAGAAGCTGTGAATCAGAATAGGTATAATATAATTGGGGGAAAAAATGCAACTCTGCCATGGTTTTTGGGGCTTTTGTTTTTGCGGCGCACATTCTGTGGTGAAAGATATTCTGATTCTTTAGTCTCCAGGTCAGCATGATTATAGCAATATCTAACTTGTACTTTCTGTGTTTTATTTTATTTTTTAGTCCTCTTAAAAGTCTTGAACCTGTGATCGTCCGGTCGCTTATACTATACTGTATACTGTATTTCTGTCTATAATGTAAATCTCAGTCTCCTTTGAAACTTAGTACATTACAGAAATTCAGAGGAATATCAAGATGGTGGTGTTAAGAACTTTCAATAGGCCTCCACTTACAATAATAACCCATTGGTGTTATATGTAATAATACATCCACACAGTGGTAGAATAATACTGCCATAACATATTCAAAAAAATCCCACCATAGGGTAACTGAACAATACTGCCATACAGCCTAATTGCAGTATGCTGATCTTGTAATAGTGCAATACTAATGCTGCCATAAAAAGTGTTTGTTACTGCAAGTAAAATGCTGTGCTATCCTCAGTATTGCACCTGGCATGCTGCATAAAAAAGTCACCCAAAATATTGCCACCCAGTCAATACCCCCCAAACTGTGCTTCTTTCTGGATGCCAAAAACAGAGTGTAAAGTAAAAGGAATTTCCCAGTACTCTCTCAGTGCAATGCAGAAAATGCCCTATGATCCCACACTAATGTCACAGACACCGTTCCCCAAAGTTCCCACAGAATGAAACAGGTTGTATTCCTCAAAGTACTGCATAATAAACAGTGATACAGATAGTGCTCACTACCTCATGATAAGTACTAATACAGTTAGTGCCCTCAAAGTACCCAATTATAAATGGTGACAGAGATTGATCCCTCTCAGCACTGAGAGGTAGGAAGAGGGCGCATCGCATATGTGATTTGTATTTACTTATACTAGACTCTAGGCTAGCCGGCACATGACACTGAATTCTCTTGAGCATACAGCAAGATAACAGGAGAAGGTGGAGCAATAAAAGTTACTAAATCCTGAAAGAGCTGCTTTAGCCCTATTTAAAGATACAGTTAGTATTGTTCTAGAAAATCACTTGACAGATTCCCTTTAAGCACTGTACTTTATATACCATAAGACACATACTTATTGCTTAGCCGAATTCTTTTTTTTCAAGGCTTGTAGGTTGTTAGTGGTGAAAGTAATTTTTAATACAGATATAACAAGCTAAAACTAACATATATTTTAATCAGATTTTTTGTTTCATCTGTTGCCTGCCTGTAGCTAGAGAAGAATGGTAATTAATAGCTTAGGAAAATATAACGCATTGGTAATGGTATGTAAAATGGTTTATTTGTATGATTACACCTTAAAGTGCTCAAGTCTTTGATTTATAAATGTAAAACTATATATAAAGAAAGTTTGATAATTGCATTAGACACCAATTAATTGCTGTGTAATGCTAAATGGAAAGTTACTGTTAAGTAAATGATTATCAATTCAGCTAAATGCGGGGCTCTGCTGAGTCAGGTAGAGGCTCTGTGCTGTTCATTGGGGGCTTATTCTGTGTTGTCTCTTGTCAAGAAATATCCCTGACCAGAAGGCAAATTTTGCTTTTGCAACTGAAATTCTAAATGCTTTGTTGTTGACTGTGAGAAAAAAAATGTATAATTTGCCACCAGAGGAAACGCAATGCCTATTATGTAAAATACATAATGATTGCACTGTATACAGATGATGACTACTTCAAAATGGACAATATTATGTTTCTCCAGCTCCGTTCATCTCACTTTCATGACATGAACCCTGTATGGATGTGTTTCATGTGCTGTCAAATAATGCCAAAATACATTATTCCTGTGCCATAAATATAGCGGAGACTACCTATAATATTCTGCATCCAGCAGTTATGCCAAAAGATTTTGGTTTGATTGCATATAATTTTATATATTAATATAAATTATACATATATATGAATGTACCTTATTTCTCATGAACCCAGTATTGCAGTAAATCGTACAAACTATGAAATGATTGCTAGTATTATACGTACAAATCCTCTAGGTTTCAAATTGAAATTCAAAAGTTTCAAAACTGTTTTAGAAAACTGTATTTATTACATTTTAATTTTCCATTGTTTTATGCTAAAATAATATAAAAATTAAATTACGGTACTCTTTTCCCAATGTAAAAAAAAATGTAATAAAAATGATTTGTTTTATTGCTTCCATAAGAGTCTAATCTTTGGAAATATAAAATGAATCAATCAATACATTAAATGGTATAAAGAAAAAGAAATGGGATAAAAAGTGATCAAATGGATGTACCATATGTTGAAATATAATGGTATCTGTAAAAAGCTATTGATTGCATGGTACAAGCCCTCACAAGCTCTATCAATGTAAAAATAGAACAATTGCGGGTCTTAGAATTTGACAGTACAAACCAAAATGAATAGTGTCATTCAAATCTAAAACTTACCCCACAAAAAGCAAGCACAGTTATGGCAATGGAAAAATACAAAAGTTATGGCTCTTGGAATAATGCAAATGCCAAAAAAGAATACATAGATCTTTATCCAGAAGAAACAGCAAAACAATAGTCTTCAGGGTGCCACTGATTGTGTTAGCATATTTGAGTACAAAAATTAAAATTGACTGTGTCCTGAAATGGTTAAAGTGTAACCGTCATTTTAATTCTTATTTAATAACAATGTAGAGCAAGTGATTATAATACACTTTCAAATATACTTCATAAGTGAAATCTTTAAGAAAACCTTTCAAAAGCCTTCCAGAAGATGTCCTCACTAGGCTGTTTCTAAACCTGACATATGCTGGTTGTCAGGGAAATCCGTCGCCAACTCCACACACTGAATACAGCCTTATTAAGGTGTGGACGGGGCCCACACAGCATTCACAATACAGTTGATCAGACTGTCAGGTTACCTCAGGCAGGGACAATGCTGAGCTCAGGCTGTCAGCTCCTGTGAGATCTTATCTGACTCCTCCATTCACATCAGCTCTGCTCCATGTTATGAACTAATTGCACTGAGCAGAGCAATGTGAATGGAGAGGAGCAGATAAGATCACAAGAGCTGTGTGCTGACAGGCTGAGCTTAGCATTGTCCGTGCCTGAGGTAGCCTGAGAGGCTGATCAGCTGTAGTGTGAATGCTGTGTAGGCTCCCCAATATGGCCATATTCATGTGTGGAGCTGAAGATGGATCTCTGCATATGTTTGGTTGAGA
Organism: Allobates femoralis; assembly: GCA_033576535.1. NCBI lineage: Eukaryota > Metazoa > Chordata > Amphibia > Anura > Aromobatidae > Allobates > Allobates femoralis. Next base: position 475,113,074 of record JARQOC010000005.1, read on the forward strand.
AACAGTCTAGTGGGGACATCTTCTGGAAAGTTTTTAAAAGGTTTTCTTCCAGGTTTCACTTATGAAGTATATTTGAAAGTTTATTCTACTCACGTGCTCTATATTATTATTAAGCAAAAATCTAAACGGTGATTACACTTTAAATTCAAGAGACGATCCATATTCTAATTATTTTTCCAAAAATGCAGGAAACAGACATTAAATCCACTTACTAACAAAACATATTTACAAGATCTGTGTATTACTGGTAGGTGTGGACTGACTGTGACTATACCTCTGGACCTACCCAGGAGGGTTGTGACTAAGTACCAGGTATTCACTAGAGTCTCTGATGGTGTGGATAGGTGTGACTGCTGGTAGTCAACACACACCACTCCAGAGTAGTCCCCGGGACTGCAGCATCAGCTGACCAGGGAATCAAAGATACAGGTGTGAGGCAAAGGTGTACAAAGGCAAAAGACATAGTAAGGCTATCAGAGATCGAGGCAGGCAGCATGGGTTCAATATACATAGCCAAGGTCAGAAGCACATATGATATATTTGGGATAAATGAGTAGGCAAGACGGGTCAGAAAGTGTAAGGTACAATACCAGAAAGCACTTTCCAGGAATCTAGACCAAAACTGAACTAGAACCAAGATCGGGTGAGGAAAGGTGGGAGGAGCTGCCTAATAAACCCCCTGCTGCATGGAGATAGTCCAGGGAATTTAAACTCTGCTGACACAGTGTGTTTAAATTCCTGCACAATCTGGCCTTGCCTCCCAATAGTGAAGTGGAAAACACCAGCAGCAGTGTGACTACAGGAGGCAGCTCAGAGAGACAATCCGAGGCTGGGAGAGCAGAGCAGTAACCACTATGAGTAGAGAGGTGCTTACCACCACTACACTCGTTTGTCTGGAACCACCCATCCATGAGTACCAAGGGTGCCTCTACAGTGACTGAGCATCAAGAATAGGCGTTTCTAGGAATGTTTGTTTCTTGATCATTTTGAAATCCTAACGGGCCACAAATTACATGACAAAGGAGCAAAATGCTCATTTGTAAGATAAAATCATTTTTAATGTTGTTTAAAAATCATAGTTCTCGGCAGCACAACATCCTGTCTGAAATGGATATCTACTGCTGAGAACAATGGCATAACTACGCACACAGAACCATCTATTACCAACTGTGTTCCATGCATGTGAAGTGTGGTCATCTGATCTTAACAGGCTATTATATGATTGCTAATCAAGAACATGATCAATGGTTATTTAACGCGCAACCCAGCTCCCAAATTCACTGACAGTACATTGATCCTGTCTTTTTTAAATGAGGACATCAATGCAAGTCTATTAATAACATTGTGTTAGCAAGTAGATTAAAAAATGTAGTAAGTGGCCAAACCCTTTAAGACATGGTGCAGAAGATATGACTCTGAATGTCTTTGCACCATTGTCCCAAATGGATTATTTTTCTGTTACTGTTGCTGTTTTTTTGTGTGATATGTGATATATTACAAAAGGTAGAAAAAGTTTGTACCGTGTTAGCGAGTGAATAGAAAATATTGGAATCGGAGAGTCCTCAGTGGTTGATACCTTTTAATGACTAACTGAAAAGCAAAGCAAGCTATCGAGACTCTATGGCTCTTCATCAGGCTGATAATGACAAATTCTGAAACACACACTTATATACATAAACAGGGGAGGATTCATTGAGGAATTTTCATGTCTCCACCAACCATTAATCATAGAACAATAATACAATCTGTGACTCTTATCTTGGAACTTTGATTTTACCTCCCCAGGTCCTCCCCCCTCCCAAGACTGACTACTATTTTCTGCTTTACATCACCTGTTGTATTTAGTGCATCATCCCACCCTGTATATGTATATATGTGAGTGTCTTCAGAATTTGTGTCATTATTAGCCTGATGAAGAGGCCATAGAGTCTCGAAAGGTTGCCTTGCTTTTTCTTACCATCTTTTCAGTTATCAATTAAAAGGTATCAACCACTGAGGACTCTCAGATTCTAATATTTTACAAAAGGTAGGAAGCCTAAAAACAATACAGGCAGCTAAACTCAAAGTTCAGATGTGAAACCAGATTAATACAGAGTTATAGACACATTTTACTATTGATACCACCCTAAATTCTGCCTTGGTTCCTACTCTTTTTTTTCTTAGGGTAGAAACACACCATACAATATGCTTGTATGAGCCTCGCATGAGTCACCCGGCGGCCGGCGATTCACTGAACGGGAGCGACTCAGCTCCATAGAAACAATCAGCTGACATGCTCCCATTCAGACACGCAATGGCCGTTCCAGGTGAGTCATGCGAGACTCATGCGAGTATCTTTCAAGCATTTCACACAGTGTGTTTCTACCCTTAGAGACATGCTGCTTACTATTATTTAGTCAGGACTGAGAGGACCTTCTTCCCTATTTCAGGAACCCAGAGTTATAAGAATTAGGTTACATTAAATGACCCTATTTTGAATTTGGGCCAATTCTACATGGTTGAAGGAACAGTTTAGTCTTAATTTAGTATTTTTCACACTTTTAATTTTTGTAGGTGTTGCTATTTGACCGATTAGTCACAAAACATGACCTTTATGTGAAATAAACAAAACAAGTTCCATCTTATATGTTATTAGTTCCTTAGTGCTCATTTATATACATTACAAGCAAATATCCTTGGCAGATGATACGCAGGTATACGCAGCAGCAAAATATGATACAAAATAAATTCCCTTCCATTATGCATTATTGTGGCACGTACCCAACAAGTAATTTAATTGTCCAAACTTGAGGCTGCACACTGTCGCTGCCTGACCTTTATACAATACTGTTCATTAATCTTGTCTTTGATATTCAGCCAATAAATTGATATACATAACTGCAGCTGATCCACAGGCTCAATGGAATATCTCTACATAGTAAAGAATGTAGTAAGGATTGCTACAGAATAGGGTCAATCAATGTAAAACTATTTTTATAAAATATATTAAAGAGTAATTCCCAAAATCATAATGTGGTCTTGGTTTTCTGTAAATACATAATTAATAATCTGTGCCAACACTTACGTTATTTATTATTACCTATTTATTATCTATTATTATCTATTTAACAATGCAACCTGCACTGATTTGCAGCTATTACCCCCAGATAATGACTGCCCAGGACTTTCTTTACCCTCTGTTGCCACTTGTCCCATCCTCAAGTGGTTTTTAATGCTGTATGTCGAGAATCCTGAGATGCACCTAGTGACACTGTTTAATAAAATAGCTGACAACAGGGATGCGGCACAGCTCAGCTATGCTATGGTATAAAGATCCCACTGATACCTGCTGCATTTGCATGTAAGGACCCTGTCTAAGTCTTGAAAAAAACAGGAGCATTTTTGAGACTAATAAAACTTACCCCAGACATTCTCACGGCATCCTTATTGCCCTGATATTCATGTTGCAGCTGAGCTATACATGCAATCAGGTGAATGATTATGCTTTGAATTTGAAGAAGCCTATGAACCAGTAGTAAAGCTACCGAGGGGCACCCAGAGCTACTGAGACCGTTAACTATATTGACGTGCAACACCTCGGTATAATTAATCTCCACTGTTGCGTAGGGAGAAATGATCTCCCTGCACTGCCACTCTTTGTTTTGTAGATCACAAGGTGCACTGGGGGCATGATCACCTTCTAGGAGCAAAATGTGGAAACTTTTGTAAGGCACTTGCTCAGCGCGATAATATTTTTTAGAGGAAAATTTTACCATCTAGAGGGCACAAATGGAGCATTAATACCAAGTAAGGGGCACAGTGGTGGGGCACTAAGAGGAGTGCTGTTATTATGCCAAACGCCAAATGCAGCAATAGGGACACACACGCCAATGGCTGCTCAGGATAGGGAGTTTGTGCAGGTTTGGCATAGATTGGAGCACGGCTGGAAATGTGAGAAGTCAGATTTGTCTTTGTTGTAATCTTTGCATGGTTGGAAGAAGTTGTCATGGTTGTCTGGGCCAGATGGAAAAGTCAGGAAAAGTGAACAACTCCATAAGAAAGAACATCACCTGTAAGTCACTATATATATCTGTACTATAATCTCTTAAATGTTCTGCAGGACTGGCACCTGCCACTTTATAGTCACCACATAGCGGTAATTAGGCTATGTGCACACTGGCCGGGTTTGTGCAGGTTTAGCAGCGGAAACCGCCGGTCGGTTTCCATGAGGTTTATGTAAATTTATGTTAATCCAAAAGCGGCTTTTGGGTTAACATAATAACCTATGGAAACCGACCCCCGGTGTGCACACACCGGCGGTTTCCACATGCTCATCCGTTGCTAACCCGCTGGGTTCCCAGCGGGTTAGCAAAGAATGAGCATGTTCTATAATCCGGCCGGTTCTGCAGCGGCTGCAAGCAGAATCATGTGCTGCTTCCAGCCGCTGCAGAACCGCCGCCGCTAACCCGCTGTGCACCCGCTGCACACCCGCCCGTCTCCCGCCGCACATACCCGACAGGAAGCCGGTGGACGGCTCCGGAGCTTCCTGTCGGGTCCGCCCAGCCGCCCACCGGCACAAAGCCGACGTAGTGTGCACATAGCCTTATGGTGTTGGCTTTTGTATATACATTTATTTCCAGTAACAGCGTGGTCTTCTGCTGAAGAACCCCTATACATATGGTTAGGCTATACCACTGTAGTTGTTATCACGGTTACCTGTTTAGCGGCCCATTCTGATGCCCCCCCACTGAGCTGAACCCCTAGTTAAGCATTTTCCATGAAAGCAATAAAATAAATGTGAAGTTTGTAGATAGTAATGAATATAAGGCTAACATTGGGTCACAATCACTACTTTTAAATCCATCAATGATCACATCATCTGTATAAATACAGTTTTATACAAAAAAAAGCCTATCTTGGATTTATCTCTATCTGAAAGCACACAAAAGAAGGAGCAGAGCAGAGGGAAGTGCCTGCAGCACTGAGAAGAAGGTGTATGATGCTTGGAAAAGTAGTTGAAGCAGAAAAGCATAGTATTGTCCAATCAGCTTTGTGAAGCTAGATACCCAATGGGGCAGATTTAGATTAAAACAACAGCAATGACAAAGGCTGTCTTCACACTTGTGTTCTCTACCGCTGCGTATTGCGCGGGGAAGCGCAAGCTGAGTGTAGGCACCGCAAGTCCCTATGTTTAACATGGGATTATGCAGATTGGCGTGTGCACACTGTGCGCACCCATTCACTGCAATGTATAGTTTGTACACAGGCAAATGCTTGTGCACAAATCATAGGCTGGGGTCACATTTATGGTACAAAATTCAGATCCTGATCCAGTTTTGAGCTTTTAAAAAGCTCAAAACCGGATCAGGAACCGCAGCCCATAGAAGCCCATTATTTAAACCGGATTTCACTACATGCAATCCGGTTACCGCAACCGGAATTACAGCCTGCGGGATAATTCCTGCAGGCTGAAGTTTTCAGAGCGGTTTGCAATCCGCAGCAGGATTGCTATAATGGGCTCCTACGGAAGCCCATGCGGCTGCCGCAAGGCACATGTGAATGCCTGCGGCAGCCGTATGCTTTGTTCATGCCTACTGCCGCAGGGATGAACAAAGGGTTAAATGTTATTAATAGACATGCTTACGCCATTTGCGTAGTCTACAGGCTGCTGTCCAGGGTCCTGATCTCTAATACAGTAGTTCTATGGGCATCGCACACCCATAAAACTACTGTACATAATATCAGCACCCAGGACAGCAGCCTGTAGACTACGCAAATGACGTAAGCACCAGAGACAGCTCTTTATAAAGTATGCTGTCCTGTCTCCGGTGCTTATGCAAACTACGTAGTGTACTCCCGCAAACACAGGAGTCGGCGGCTGTCATTATAAAGTATAGAAAAAGCCGACAATAACAGCGATACAGTTAAATATAGAAGTAACCCCTCACATGCCGACCTGTGTGGACAGCATGTCTCTAGGGAGGGTGGGTGCGGGTGGGCACCCACCCCCTAGAGACATGTTGCCCACAACTATTGATATCATTTAACCTTTGTTCATACCTGCAGCAGCTGGGATGAACAAAGCATATAGTAACCGGATTGCTCCGGATTACACATCCTGAGCAATCCGGTTACCGCATGTGGTGATAAAGACACATTTTTTCACAAAAATGTGTCTGAAGGCACTTGGATGCGGTAACCGCAATTAGCCTTACAAGTGTGACCCTAGCCATACATTCTCATCCGCACCAGGAACGTGACATGTTGCGTTCAGGGTGCGGACAAGAGTGTGTGATTTGTACGCATGCATCCACCTGTGTACACATCATACACTGCAATGAATGCGCACACCAATCTGCATCTGCACCTGCGTCCCCATGTTAAACATAATGACTTGCGGTGCCTGCGCTCAGCCTGCGGATCCCCTCCACAGGATGCTGCGGAGGGGAACACTAGTGTGAAGGCAGCCAAAGAAACTTGATGTTGTGCTTAATTTGTATATTTAGAAGTCATGCACATAATGTGCTTTGTAAAAAAAATATTGCCATAGTGGTAGGTGTCACTTATCAGTAGTAGGCATAAGAAAAATATTAAGATTAAATTAGATTTTTAATAACACTGATAGAAAATTAATCTAGGATTTTTAGAAAATTTCATTTATGGTAGGGGATCTAATATGTCATGCACTGATCAAAAGTCTTAAAAATATAAGTCACAGCTTTTTTATTGTGTCTGTTTCTTTCTTTTAAGGAATATTTCAATGTCTGTGTCCTACAATAAATTGAATTAGAATAGCAGTAAAGGTGGGATGTAAAAACTAACTTTTATTTATCAGTTTCAAAAAAGGTCGCTCGCTTGATAAAATAGGATTAACAGGATTGTTTAAAAGCCAGTACCATGCCACCAATGTTATTATGGTGAAATTACCAGTACTACATTAGATTGCCATACATAGACCAACATAGATTTGACAAAGTTATGAGGAATAAATCTGATATTATATTACATATATTTATAATTTATGAGAATAACGAAACAATATCACCAGATATATGCAAATCCAGATGGAACATCAGAGGAAGAAAACCCATATTCTTAGTCTGGCCTCTCAGAAATTAGACATAAACAGGTCACCCTATCTGTAAAGGGGGGTTTACACGTTGCGATATCGGCGTCCAATTTCAATGAAAAGTCACGTGGTTCGATCGTTGGAGCCGATATCGTTCCTGCGTTGTATGGTGTGAACGTCCAATACGATGCAGGAACGATGTCAATGCGATATCAGGGATTGAATGAGCGTGCTATTCAATGCTCCGATATTGAATGGAGATTGGAGCCGAATCGTGCTGTGTGACAGCCCAACTACGATGTGAAGTTGAACGTCACCCATTCACTCCCATGTTAAATGGTCGTTCCTGGGTTGGGGGGCGTAGATATCGTACGGACGTTGGATTCCTAAATCGCAACGTGTAAACCTCCGATGCGATGCGGGAGAAACGTGCACTAAATGCGCGCTCCCGCGCCATTGAATTGCGATATCGCAACGATATTGAAACGTGTAAACCCACCCTAACTTCTGCTTCCAGTGAATTTAATTTATTCCGAAGGTTTAGATAGTACTATAGTATACAGGTTAATGCTACAATACATTGCATTGGCACTAATACCAATATTGTACAGGCCAGGGGCAGACATACCATTAGTGCAACCTGTGCAGCTGCACAGGGGCCCAAGAGGAAAGGGGGGACATTTTACCCCAAAAGAAGGAGGAATTGTGCATTTTGATAAGCCATCATACTAAGGCTGGCTTCACACCACGTTTTTTGGCTTTCAGACTGTGTCCGGACACAGCCTGACAGCTCCAGACAGGACAGAACCGGAGGGCAAATATGCCCTCTGATCCTGTTTTCTGCCGGATTCGTTTGTGACTGACAGCTGCCACTGTCCATTGCTGAAATTTCAGCCCAGGAGCTCTCCAGGTGCTGAAATTTCAGCCAGGGAGCTGTCCAGGTGCTCATCGTGTATCAGCACCCGGCATCCTGCAGCCGGTCCGATTTTATGTCAGATCCGGCACCCGTAGACTCCCATGTTACGGGGGGCCAGATCGCGCCAGATCCAGAAGGATTCCGGAGGATCCGATTTTGTCAGATTTTTGCCCCGGACACAAAAACGCTGCAAGCTGTGATTTTGTGTCCGGGGCAAAAAAACAAATGTGCCAGATCCTCCCGGACAGGACAAAACCAGATGGCAAAGAGCTGCCATCCGGCCCTATCCGGCCCCATAAGGAAACATTGGGGCCAAAATCGGATCCGAGGTTGTCCAGTTCACATAGGACGTCCCCAGATCCTAAAAAACGTGGTGTGAAGCCAGCCTAAAAAGGACCCTCTGTACTGTACCTGCACAGGAACCCTTTTCACTGTGTCTGCCAGTGGTGCCGGCAAGACAAACATTGAAGAGGCTGCTGCACTCGCTCAAGCTCAAAAGCTCCTATAAAGAACTCAATGAAGAAGGTGCTGAGATTCGGACCTGCACAGATTTAGTTATGATGGACTAACCTAAGTATAGAACATTTATTTTAAAAGTCTGAGTAACGTTTTTATCATGAGGTGTATTAATAAGGTTGTCTTTATTTTCGCTTCAATTATTGTATTTTTTTTATAAATATGTCACCTATATTGTTTGTATTTAAACCTCTGAATTGTAAAGTGCCACAGAATAGGTTGGCGCTATATAAATAAAGATTACCGTATATACTCGTGTATAAGCCGACCCGTGTATAAGCTGACCCCCCCTACTTTTGCCCCTAAAACCTGGGAAAACCTATTGACTCGTGTATAAGCCGAGGGTGGACCCCAGCACAGGTATACAGCCCCCAGCAGTGTGGTATACAGCAGCCTCCCCAGTGGTATATACAGCAGCAGCCCCAGTGGTAGTATACAGCAGCCCCAGTGGTAGTATACAGCAGCAGCCCCAGTGGTAGTATACAGCAGCAGCCCCAGTGGTAGTATACAGCAGCAGCCCCAGTGGTAGTATACAGCAGCAGCCCCAGTGGTAGTATACAGCAGCAGCCCCAGTGGTAGCATACAGCAGCAGCCCCAGTGGTATATACAGCAGCAGCCCCAGTGGTAGTATACAGCAGCAGCCCCAGTGGTAGTATACAGCAGCAGCCCCAGTGGTGTATACAGCAGCAGCCCCAGTGGTATATACAGCAGCAGCCCCAGTGGTAGTATACAGCAGCCCCAATGGTAGTATACAGCAGCCCCAGTGGTAGTATACAGCAGCAGCCCCAGTGGTAGTATACAGCAGCAGCCCCAGTGGTATATACAGCAGCAGCCCCAGTGGAATATATAGCAGCAGCAGTGGTAGTATACAGCAGCCCTTAGGTAGTATATACAGCCCAGAGGTATATACAGCCCCAGAGGTATATACAGCAGCCCCAGTGGTAGTATACAGCAGGCCTTAGGTAGTATACAGCAGCCCCAGAGATATATACAGCCCCAGAGGTATATACAGCCCCAGAGGTATATACAGCCCCAGAGGTGTATACAGCAGCCCTTAGGTAGTATACAGCAGCCCCAGAGGTATTTACAGCAGCCCCAGTGGTAGTATACAGCAGCCCTTAGGTAGTATACAGCAGCCCCAGAGGTATATACAGCAGCCCCCTCGTATCAGTATACAGGCCCCCCTTGGGTAGCAATCCTGTAAAGGAAGAGATTAGTATACTTATCCCTCCGCTGTCCCGCTGCCGCTGTCCCGCCGCCGCCATCGCGCTCTTCCGTCTTCATCCAGCGTCTTCCTCCGGCTTCCTCCTCTGGCGCGCAGACAATGACGTCATTGCCTGCGCCCACCGGAGGAAGAAGGAAGAAGACGAAAGACGCTGGATGAAGATGGAAGAGCGCGATGGCGGCGGCGGGACAGCGGCAGCGGGACAGCGGAGGGATAAGTATACTAATCTCTTCCTTTACAGGATTGCTACCCAAGGGGGGGGGCCTGTATACTGTATACATTGTAAACAGTATACAGTGACTCGCGTATAAGACGAGGGGGTGACTTATATACGGTATTATTATAATTATTAAGCACAAATATACTCAAAAGAAGTACATTTCGTAATGGCAGCAACAGGTCGAGCCTTTCAAGCCACCATGTATTACACTTCTGCGTGAAAGTTAGTATGATGTCTATTTGTCGAGGCCAATTAGCCATTTCTAGTCTCACATATCATTCACCCATTGTGATTTTGTGTAATTTATGACTTGGAAGTCAGTATCCTATTATGTATTTCCGTGAAAATAGGTTAGCTGCCATAAAAGAAGAAAGGTGTAATGTATTCCGCACCTTCATATTTTATTTGTCATCGCCTTCCTAGAAAATTCCTTTCGGTGGTTTCATTCTATCCAGGTTTGTTCCCGCTAAGAATGTCCATAAAATACCCCGCCTTGTCTATGATAGACCGAGACGTATTTCATGGGCAATAGAACACAGCCATGAATTTCTTCATGCTTAATTCCATTTAAAACACTCCCGTTCATCGCCTTACAACCGCACCATCTAAGTTCAACCAATTTATGGATAGTAAATCTGGTACAAGACAGGCTAATGCTGGAGAGGGCCATAGGGCATTTACATGAAACAACAGCTCTTACTATGTGTGTTTTAACTGTTTTTATGCCTCCATAATCAGTCCTGTTTACGCCAATTTCCTATGGAAACTGGGATTTTGTCATTGCCTGTTAAACGCCGGGGTATAAACAATTCAAACACACCCCTGAATTTGAGAGGATGTCAGGCGAATTTAGACTGATCATAAAAGAATTCTCAGGGACTGTATTTCAATATGACACTTTTATGGTTCTTTATTTTCTAGCCCATTGCAGCCTGTACGCCTCAGTATGATTTATACAACCTGGCAGTGCATAATCTTTTGTATAAGATATACAAGCCTCCGGAGGTTTAATTTCTTTCCTCACTGCCACTGACAGCATTTGTGCTTTCCCTTCTCCTTTATTTTCATTTTCTAATGAGATATTGGACTTTGCTCAGTGAGAGGTGATATTTCCACATTTGCAGCCTGACAGACTAAATCACCAGATCCCACTGGTGAGGATACAAACCCATTTAAACAGTGTCAAAATATTCATGGAGCGCCATTGATTTGGGCAACGGTTATTAAGAAGCTATTTGGAAAGTTCACGTTTAATTTTTGGAGCTTTCTGCTGCAAAAATCACTCAGTTACATCACAGAGGAGGGAGAGAAGACATCACGGGCGCAGCTACGCTTGTAATGTTCCATGTAGCAATCACTGTAGTAACGCTGTGCTCCGAGATGTAAAGTGCGCTGGATGCCCACATGCTGTATCTCCGCAATAAAGAATGAAAAAAGGGCAGTGCCAGTTGGTTATGAGTTTCCGACAGTACAGATTAATGCACTGTATCACTACACAGATTTCTACCTTTGACACTGCTCTTAAATCTATCTGACAAAAGCACTGGAATAAAAAATATGTTACTTCATAAGTACGAAGAGTTGAATTGCTTTTAGCTACCTTTATATCTAAATCATGTAGGACGTTTCCCATTTCAAAGCAATAGTTAATATTCTCCTCTTATCCTACAGCTACCAAGAAAGAAAACACTATAGAAATACGGTAATATAAAATAAAGCAGAGACCAAGTGGAGCTAGTAACCTCTTGGTGATAAGATATAATATTGAGTATAGGGGACAAATGTGTAGCAAGACATCTGGTAAGTTTCCGAGTTACTGTTCCATGAAATCTCTGCTGACCTTTCTCATTGGAGCAGTTCCTATCTACTGGGACAGAACACACCGGTGATTGCAGCAAGGAATTCTGACTAGAATATAACTCCTCAACAGCAGGAGCCTTCTCCTTACTGGGATAGCTACCGAATGGAATAGAATGGCAGCTTCTATAAACTAAAATAAAACGGAAAATAACTCAAATCGTGTTGTAACATGATGGTTCTGGACCACAATGCAAAATGTGAATTATGTCCCCACCTATTATGAATAATTTAGAACATTGTTGTACTTTGATGAAGTGACTTTATACCCCATCGTGCACCAGGGCCCAGAAATGGCAGCTACCTCTACACATTCAATAGCTACACACCTGTTCATAACAGTAGATATGCTACAAGCAAAACAAAGTCAATAACCAGTTCACATAAAAACAGTCCACATTATTACAAATTGATGCTAAAACCATGATCTCATAATAGGTCTCCAAAAGATATTCCAAAAATACAACCACAAAAACACAAATCATCCATAATCCTGTACTATTAAAATATTGGCAATGGATAAAGAGATTAAGACATAGAGTTAATGGTGCATCACATTTAGAAGGAAAATTTGAAATCTACCCATCTATCCTATTTTGCGTCTAATCCAGTTATCAAACAAACATAGAAAAATATTAAAATTTGAAAAATCCTCAGAAGTATCAACCACTGAAGACTCCTAGATTTTAATATTTTTCTATCTAGTGGCCAACACGCTACAAACGTATATTTTACCCACAGAAGTATAGTAATTAGAGATGAGCAAACCTTTCAAGGTTCGGGTCGGGTCGCCAAACTTACCAGTGTTGAACAAACCTCTTCGGGTTTGGATTTTGTGTGCTTTACATTTGCAAAGCACTGCAGTGAGCATCTCTGTGGTCAGGTACAGTTGATGCTTGGCCCAGTGTGAGACGCGTGCAGTGTTTGATCGGCTCACCTCGGGCTTAAAAGCACAATTTTTGGGTGTAATGTGTGTCCAAAATTAATGTAGGAACAAAAACAAAAAACCCAGCCCTCCCACCTCCGGAAATGTTTTACTTATGGCTGCCTGTATGTGGGTGGAGAGCTGAACTGCCAATTAGTGACTTCCATTAAGGTTCGGGTCACAAATATTGTGCCAAAAAGTTTGCCTGCACCACCCGAACCTGAACTTAAAAAAATTTGCTCATCACTAATAGTAATTTAAATATATCACTGAAAAAAATCTTACCCATAATTATTGTGTTTTGCCATTGATGACTTCCTCAGGAGATGGACGTTCTAACTAGAGTATAATGCCTCAACAGGAGGAGCCTTCCCCCTATACCAGGATAGCTGTCAAATGGAATATAAAGGCAGCTTGTATACACTGAAATATAAAGTAGAAGTTAAACTTAATTAGGGTTGTAACAGGAAGGCTCTGGACCACAATGCAGAATCAGAAACATGCCTCCACCTATTATACATCATTTAGAATACTGATGTGCTTTCATAAGGTAACTTTATGCCCACTCATGAACCAGGGCCCAGATATGGCAACTACCGCTACACCTTCAATAGCAACTCCCCTGTTCATATAGATATACTACAAACAAAACAAAGTCCAGAACCAGTTTATATAAAAATAGTCCACATTATTGTAAATAAATAGTAAAACCATAATCTTATAATAGGTCCCCAAAAGATAATTCACAAAGTATAACTGCAAAAATAAAAATCCACCATAATCCTATACTATCAAAGTAGTGGAAATGGATAAAAAGCTCAAAACATAAAGGTAGTGGCACTTCAAATATAGAAGGAAATTTCAAAAGAAATCCAACTATGTTATTTGGAATCTAATCCACTTACCACATAAGTAGTGTGAATATTGTGGAGACACAGGGGTAGTGGGTGCTCTCATCCTCTGGCCTAGCCACCTTTAGAAAGATCGCATGGTCCAGGGTTCGTCCCAACTGAATGCCTGGACTCCTTATTGTGGGCAAAACACTACTCAGACAACACAGTGTGAGGGAACCACACAATCGTAAGGTTTTATTTCCTCCCCAACAGTCAAAGGCATAAAACACATAACCAAGTACAACACACAATGTAACAGGCAACAATTTCTCACTCTTCCACTGGCTCACAAGGAATTAGAAAGTTCATGCCTTTGGAGCTTCCATGGCCAACTACTCCAATTTAGCAGCACCCCGTTTTCGGCGGGCACCCACCGAGAAAGAAAAAGGTTAGGAAGCTGACCGAGCATAGCAAAGTCTTTGACCAGGTGACCAAATTGTCCCAACCTGGGTATCTCCATTAAATAGTCATTGATATTTCAGCCGAATCCTAGGCTGATCTTCTGTAGAACATAATCCAGTTAAGGTGGTCCTCTAGTTGGGGCTAAAGTCCCTAGACTGAGGCCAGAAAACATATGACTACTCATGAATGAAGTAGGTCCCCTTATGTATCCCAAGCACTCATCTCAGTTAATTGAGGTCTTCCCGGATTGGCGGAATAAGGCTGGACACTTATTGGTTGGCATTTCAATCCGAACAATGATTTAGCAAACATGAGATAACAAGCAAAAGGTCAATACTTTTGGCCAAATTAAGAACAATAACCCCATGCAATAACAAACAGCTGTGTCTTCACAAATATTTCACTGAAGAAAATGGTACTCATAGTGGAATTGGAGATTCCAGTTGCACTTCTCAGCTCAAGTCACACAACCGATGGCTTCTTCAGGGAGTTGGATTCTCGGTTACACTATCAGAGTATATGCTCACGATCAGGATTATGTGGTATTCTGGATACAGTATATTGTTGCTGTATCCACTGCGTTCACCCATGCAAGAGACTCAAGTGTATGCACATGAAAACGTACATGGTGCAAATAGGAAACCCACACTGCAGGTCAGTTTATGCAGCGCTAGAAAGAAGCACAGTGAGTAGGAGATTTCGATTAATCCATCCACTATGCGTGTATTGTACTACTCAACATTTTGGACACAGCAAAAATGACCTGTATCCAAAATGCTGCTATTAATCCTGATCCTGGGTACATACCCTAACTCCTCAACAACAGGAGCTTTCCTTTTTTACTGGGATACCTATCAAATGGAATATAATGGCAGCTTGCATATACTGAACTATAACCTAAAAATGTAATTATAGAGAACCTGTCAGCAGTACTTTACTAAATAAAGTACAGACAGGGCCAAATTGATGCTGTCATGATGATTAAAATGATACTTGAGGTGGGGAAATCCAATTTGTGTATTTTCTCTATTCTGTGTTTGAAGTTTTCTTCTATTCATATCTTTATCCATTAGAGCGGGACTGGTGGAAGAGTCTTCAACTCTGTTGCAGCCCCTCCGCTGCCTCTGGATTGCTTTTCTTCTTCCTTACTTAAATTTTGTGCTGGTGCCATCCTAGTCATGGGTGGCGCTTGGACAGATTGACCTTATGGTGGCCTTCAGTAACATGGCGCCACCAGCTGCACATTATAATTATTATTTATTTTTATAGCGCCATTAAAAATTCTTTTGAAGGTTTCCAGGGCAGGGGAGTGTCTGATATGTTGGGGCAGTGAGTCCCACAGTATAGTGGATGCATGGACGAAGTCTTGAATGCGGTTGTGAGAAGAAGAGATAAGAGGGGAGTAGAGAAGGAGCTCTTGAGAGGATAGCAGGTTGCATGAGGGTAGGTATCGGGAGACCATATCAGAGATGTATGGAGGGGACAGGTTGCGGATGGCTTTGAATGTCATGGTTAGGGTTAGGGCAGGGGTGGGGCACGTCAGGCCCCCGGGCCGGGTCCGGCCCGCCATGTTACCTGATCCGGCCCGTTGCCACTTTGCTCTTATTTGTAGCGCGGTCCTTTTAAATCAGCAGCGGTGCGTGCCGGAATTGTCTCCGACCTGAAACATAGTCAGCGTGAGGCGTTCTGTGAAGCAGGAGCCTCTGCACTGTCCAGCTCAGCTCCCGGGAGGATTGCAATCACCTCCTGCTTATCTTAAATAAACAATCCCTCCACCTCGGGAAGTCCGTGAGTAAATCTAAAGGTGTCAGATAAGTAAATAAATAAAGTGTCTGCTCTGTGATCGTCGGCTGTGCAGGGATGAAAACTGTCAGCAGTATAAGAAGGAGCTGCATCCAGAAACATAGCCAAGGGAGGGAGATAAAAATCATGTGAAGCCATGTTAAAATCATATATGTCCACATTGATTTTTATCTACCTTCATTTGATGAAAGATTCAAGGATGTCAAAAGTAAACAAATGGAATTAAACATCTTTGCTACACCATTTAATGTAGAACCAGCTGATGTCCCTGCCAACCTACAACATGAAATCATTCAGCTGCAAAACAATGATGAGTTGAAAGCTAGGTACAACAACATCCCATTGCTTGAGTTTTATAAACGTTATGTGAACAATGATGATTACCTCCTTTTTTTTCTTGGTCCTTTGGGTCATATAAGATATAGGTTTTTGTTTTTTACATTAGTATTTTGTATGTTAAATGTATCCACATACCTGCCATCCTAATATTATCTTCATTGTTTTGCCCTCAGAATCATTGATAGTGTATTTATATACCTGTCCTTACCTACACATTGCGTGTTTTTGAAGAAGAAAATTGATGTGATTAACTTTACGTATAATTTTTACATTAGTGGAGTAGTATTTGTACACCTTTAATCACATGGGGTCACCTCATTTGTTATTCTTTGTGTTGTTGTATTGTTATAATAAAGACTATTTTATTACTTTAATCTTTGTTGCTCTTATATGTAAGTTTAGCAATGTTTTTTAAGTTAATAAATTTATACGGCCCTCGAATGATATTCTAAATTTCCAAATGGCCCTTTGCAGAGAAAAGGTTCCCCACCCCTGGGTTAGGGTCTGAGAAATAGGGAGCCAGTGAAGGTTTTGGCAGAGGGGAGAGACTGGGGAATAGCGGGGAGACAGGTGGATTAGTCAGGCAGCAGAGTTTAGGATAGATTGGAATGGTGCAAGGGAACTATTGAGGAGGCCAGTGAGCAGAGGGTTACAGTAGTCGGGGCAGGAGATGATGAGGGCATGAACAAGTGTTTTTGCAGTGTCATGGTCAAGGAAAGTGCGAATTCAGGAAATATTTTTGAGCTGGAGTCGGCAGGAGGTGGCAAGGGCTTGGATGTGAGGCCTGAAGGAGAGGGAAGAGTTGAGTATTACCCGAGCATAAAGCATAGGGGACATTGATGGATAGGTCTAGGTAGCAGCCATTGACATTGATGGATAGGTCTGGTAGAGGGAAAGAGTGACTTGGGGGGAAGATGATAAACTCAGTTTCGTCCATGTTCAGTTTTAGAAAGCAAGCAGAGAAGAAGGATAAGATGGTGGACAGACATTGTGGAATTTTGGATAGTAAGGAGGTGAAGTCAGGTCCAGACAGATAGATCTGGGTGTCATCGGCGTAGAGATGATACTGAAGGCCGTGGGACTCAATGAGTAGTCCCAGGCCAACGGTATAGATGGAGAAAAGTAGGGGTCCAAGAACCGAGCCTTGGGGGACACCGACAGATAGGGGATAGGGCGAAGAGGAGGTGTGGGAGTGAGTGACTCTGAAAGTCCGGTCCGTGAGATATGAGTAGATCCAGGAGAGGGCCAGGTCAGTGATACCAAGAAATTTCAGAATCTGTAGCAGGAGGGAATGGTCTACAGTATCAAAGGCGGAAGATAGGTCAAGGAGGACGGAGTAGTGCCGCTTGCTCTTGGCTATCGGTCGTTGGTAGGTCGTTGGTGACTTTTTTAAGGGTTGTTTCAGTGGAGTAATGGGATCGGAAGCTGGATTGTAGGTGGTCAAAGACAGAGCAAGAGGAGAGGTGGAAAGACAGTCAAGGTGGACATGTTGCTCTAGTAGTTTTGAGGCAAAGGGGAGAAGAGATATGGGGCGATAGTTAGAAACAGATGATGGGTCAAGGGATGGGTGTGATCAAGGCATGTTTAAAGGATGTAGTGAGTGATAAATTGAAGAGATGGGTTAGGGTTGGGATGAGGACTGTGGTTAGGTTTGGGATTAGGTGGGAGCGAAGTGGGTCAAGGGTGCAGGTGTTGAGGTATGATCTTGACAGAAGGGAGAAGAGGTGATCCTCTGTCATGGTGGAAAAGCTTCCTTTGGACAGAGAAGACTGGGTGACAATGAGGAAGGGCCAAGGGGACAGTGTGTTAAAGCTTTCTCTGATGTTATTGATCTTCTGTTTGAAGAAAGATGCAAAGTTGTCGGCACAGATGAGAGGAGAGGGAGGAGATGCAGGGGGACAGAGTAGAGAGTTGAAAGTTTTGAATACTTGTTTGGGGTTGTGAGAGAAGGCGGTTATTAGAGATGAGAAGTAGACTTGTTTTGCGGTGGTTAATGCGGCCTGGAAATTAGTGAGGGACTGTTTGTACATGGTGAAGTGCACCGTGGAATGAGATTTCTTCCATCTCCGCTTGGCCGCCCTGAACACCCGACGCAGTTCTTTAGTGTGGCCAGTGGGCCAGGGATGCCTGTGTGTGCGGGTTTTGTTGTATGTGAAGGGAACGGCCAGATTGAGGGCTGTAGTTATTGTGGTGTTTTAGAGTGTGACAGCAGCATCAGCGTCATGTGAGGAAGCTATGTCTGCAAGAGGGAGAAGGGACTCTGAGAATGAGTGGAAATCAATAAGTTTGAGGTTTCTGTGGGATGAGTGAGTTTCCGGAGAGGGGGAAGTGTAGTAGGAGGGGAGAGGGAGGAAAAGTCAGCAGATTATGGTCGGATAGGGGGAGGGGTTAGTTTTAGAGGTCAGTGAGGGAGCATAGGCAGGTGAAGACAAGGTCCAGCGTGTGGCCATCATTGTGAGTGGCAGAAGAGGACCATTGATAAAGCCCAAAGGAGGTAGTCAGTGATAAAAATTTAGAGGCAGCAGGATGGGGAGTGTCAATGGGGATATTGAAATCGCCCATGATGATAGTGGGGATGTCAGAAGAAAAGGAAGTGGAGAAGGCGGTGGTGAAGAGATCAAGAAAAGTGGTGGTAGATCCTGGGGTGCAGTAGATGACAGCCAGCTAAAGGTTGCAGTGGAAGAAGATGCAGACGGAGTGCACCTCGAAAGAGGGGAGGGTGGCAGTTTAATTGGTGTAAATGAGCAGCTGTCGGACAGGAGCAAACCGACTCCTCCACCATGATTGTTACTAGGGCAGTGGGTCTGGGAAAGAATGATTCCACCGTAGGAGAATACAACAGGGGAGGCTGTGTCGGAGGGGATAAGTCAGGTTTCGGTGATGCCAAGGAATGAGAGTTTGTTAGTGGTGAAGAGGTCATGGATGAATGAGAGTTTGTTGCATACTGAGAGAGCGTTCCATATTGCTCCACGTAGAGGGACTGGGGGAGCAAGGGCTGGATAAATGGGTATAAGGTTATGGAGGTTGTGAGAGTTTGTGTTGGGGAATGGGTATGGGTTAGAGGTGACTGTGGAGATGTCATTGGGGATCAGGATTCGGGGATATGTCACTAGCAAGTAGGAGAAGCAGCGAGAGTGTTAGAAGGTGGGAGCATGAGAGGTTACCTGGTGGGCGTGCATGTCTCAATATTTGCAGATGACACTAAACTATGCAGGGTAATCAATACAGAGGAGGACAATTTTATATTACAGGAGGACTTATGTAAACTAGAGGCTTGGGCTGATAAATGGCAAATGAGCTTTAATGGGGATAAATGTAAGGTCATGCACTTGGGCAGAGGAAAAAAAGGTACAATT
The DNA here is from genome assembly GCA_033576535.1 of Allobates femoralis. Lineage (NCBI taxonomy): Eukaryota > Metazoa > Chordata > Amphibia > Anura > Aromobatidae > Allobates > Allobates femoralis. Next base: position 475,132,574 of record JARQOC010000005.1, read on the forward strand.
ATGTGCTTAATTGTAAAACACTGGGCAAAACTGTCACTGAAAAAGACCTGGGTGTATGGGTAGATGACAAACTCACATTTAGTGGCCAGTGTCAGGCAGCTGCTGCAAAGGCAAATAAAATAATGGGATGCACTAAAAGAGGCATAGATGCTCATGAGGAGAACATAATTTTACCTCTATACAAGTCACTAGTGTGACCACACTTAGAATACTGTGTACAATTCTGGTCTCCGGTGTATAAGAAAGACATAGCTGAACTAGAGCGGGTCCAGAGAAGAGCGACCAATGTTATTAGAGGACTGATGGGTCTGCAATACCAAGACAGGTTATTAAACTTGGTTATTTAGCTTGGAAAAACAAAGGCTTAGGGGTGATCTTATAATAATGTATAAATATATGAGGGGACAGTACAGAGAACTTTCTAATGATCTGTTTACTCTTAGGCCTGAGACGGGGACAAGGGGGCATCCTCTACGTCTGGAGGAAAGAAGGTTTAATCATAATCACAGACGTGGATTCTTTACTGCAAGAGCAGTGAGACTATGGAACTCTCTGCCACATGATGTTGTAATGGGTGACTCACTACTAACATTTAAAAAGGGCCTGGATGCCTTTCTTGAAAACTATAATATTACCAGTTATATATACTAGATCCTTTGATAGGGTGTTGATCCAGGGAATTAGTCTGATTGCCATATCTGGAGTCAGGAAGGAATTTTTTTCCCCAATGTGGAGCTTAGTGTTGCCACATGGGTTTTTTTGCCTTCCTCTGGATCAACATGTTAGGCTATGGGTTGAACTAGATGGACTTAAAGTCTTCCTTCAACCTTAAAAACTATGTTACTATGTTACTATGTCTGGAGACGAGGCCCTGCGTGTGAAGGATTAGTTCAGAGAAGAGGGTGAGATGAATGGGTAGGATGGAGGGAGAGAGCACTACTTCATTACTGGGTGGAGGGATTGGTGGGATTAGTAGGAAGTGAAGTAGTATGGGAATGAAAGGGAAAAGAAGAGGAAACATTGTAAGCAGTGGCTATGGATGCAGTGCATCAAGATGAGATACAGCAGGGGGGTGAGATGCTGATGGGGATGGGGGGCAGCCGGGAATGAGATGCAGCCAGGGATGAGATGCAGCCTGGGATGAGGTGTAGCCAGGGATGAGTTCCAGCCAGAGATGAGAAGCCGCCAGGTAATGAGATGCAACCATGGATGAGATGCAGCCAGGGGTCAGAAGCAGTGTGAAGATGTGCGAGGTTGATGAGATCGTACCAGGGTGCTGGCATAGGGATTTAGGGATGACATGCAGCCAGGGATGACGTGCAGCCAGGGATGACGTGCAGCCAGGGATGACATGCAGCCAGGGATGACATGCAGCCAGGGATGAGATGCAGCCGGGGATGAGATGCAGCCGGGGATGAGATGCAGCCGGGGATGAGATGTAGCAAGGGATGAGATCCAGCCAGGCATGAGATGCAGCCAAGGATGGGATTTGCAGATTGCTCAGCATCACCGACACCATTTTACTGAAGCCCACCATGAGACCAATCTGTGCAAGTGTTGCCTGTGGTTAGGATGTTGCCACTACCAGTCTACCAGTCCAGCACCACAAGATCGCCCTGATGCATGAAGATATGAATAGAAGAAAATTTCAAATGCAGATTAAGGAAAAAACTCAAAAAGGATTTCTTCACCTCAGGCATCATTGTAATCAGTATGACGGAAAAGAAACAAAAAAGACACTGCATATAAGGCAAGCACAACCAGTGGTAATATTAACGATACTGCATGCTATTACCCTATGAAATACTTAGAATTGTGCTACGCCTTCTTCCTCTTTAAATTAATCAGTATCACAGCGCCAATATGGCCCTGTCTGCATGCTAATATGCATAATCTAAAACACATTTTATTTTTACGATGCAACTTTATGCCCCCTTCGACACCAGGTCCCAATACCACAGCTAAATTTACACCTTCTATACCTACACCAGTGTTCATATAGTTTATCTAAACTTTTCCAGTAATACAAAGGTAGGAATATAATGAAAAACATCTTGGTGTGTTCAACTATAGCATCTAGTGACCCCTAGAATACAGCTGATTATTAGAAACTCACTGCTGACCATGCAATAAGGTAACGTTGTGGGAATCATTGTATTGCAGTAATAGTCGGCTGGTCCATTGCTTCCAAAGGAGGCTAATGGTCCTCCAGAGTAGAGTCATACTTGATGCGGATGTCAGCTCTGGCTAATAGAGGTAAGTCCCAACAGGCCTTAATAGCCTGTATGGAAAGTGGCAGTCTAATATAGGTAACTCCCTTAAAGGGAGGATGTTTGTAGTCTAAATATGACACCTACTTAGTATTTACCTCTGTAAAATTCTAGATTTGTCTGGTAATTTGTAATTATACTGAACTAAATCCAGCAATGCAAAAAATTCCTTTATTAAAGTCCATAATTTAAAAACAAATATAACTAAGGGTGCACTGTGCGTCGGATGTTGATGGCCACTTCTTTGTGGTTTCAACTTATGGACTTTAATAAAAATTGAAGAAAGTTTTTACTCAATTTGGAGGTGCGGCTCCTTTTTCTCTGTTCAAATTTAGCAACACGGAAGTAGAAAATAAAGACTATCTCATCCTACAGAGATAAAATAATAATTCACCATTAACCAATATTTAAAATAACATGAGGATATTATTTTTATCACTAATAGTTATCATAATGATCTAACACTCTCTGAGTATGATAATAACAGTAAGAATGGTAATTATTACAAATACAAATAGCAATTTTATAAGTGGCGGGATAATAACTTTTCATGTACCTACGATGACAAAACTAATAAAAACCCTACAGCATTAGTGTTTTCTTTTATAAATATTAAATGGGGATTTATAATACCATTGGAAAAGAAATTGCACTGGAGCATAGTAATAAAAATAACTGCTTTGTTATACTAGATGCCTGGGATTTAATCATTTGAGGACATTGGCCACATGGAAATAATTGTACTGTCCTCATGTACAAGTCATATATAAATATTTAGCATACAAATACTACACAAATGTTAATTAATTTGTTACTGTCTGATAGCATCATACTACATTGATCTAAAACTCTGCACCCACATTAGAGAAAACTTTTCTGAACCTCTCATTCTTTGACTGTTTTCTGTGCATGGTGGGTATACTGTCTATCGCCCAACAGAAGGGAATAAAGTGGTTGGCATGTTTAATTTCATGGTCCAATTATTTTGTTCCAAAATTACTGAATATAGGCCACTTCCAAAGTACCTGGCAGTGACATTCACCCTTCTTACCAATAAAACTTATGAACTCTGGGCTCTTGGCCAAATTGACCATGCCTGTGCTCCTGGGATGATATAAAAATACCTATCTTTATATGCTAAGTGTCTCAATCTTTTCATATTTTTCCTTAGCAATAATGCAGTTCTATATTCTTATATTCTTGGTTTACATGCAGAGTGCAACTGTCTCTTTGTTTGTTATATGTTATGTTCAGTTATACACCTGTTCATATTGCATGTTAGGGAGTGTCAGCAGTCTTTTCTTGTCTTGTTTTAAAGGGGAACTCCGGTGAGATAAAAATATTTAGTACTGTCCTTGTCCTCCTACATGAGGAAGCAGAGCTGGGCACTACAGTTCTAGGATGTATAGATCGCTTATAAATCAATAAAATCATATCTGCTCCTCAGCACTCAACCCTCATTTCGGGGACAGAGAAATTCAGCCTCATGATGCATCAGAGATCAGGAGCTGTGCTGTTAGTGTGGACTCTGGGTGCTCCAAGATCATCTTATATTCCTGCCCCCTCACACTTCTGTATAGGCAGGAGTGTGACTGCCGGCCCCATGGTCACACCACAATCCTGCCTCTGATATAGCATCCTATGTAATAGGTGAACAGGGGTGTTCCCCCTTCAAATAATAATCTTGTCACCAATCTGATCTAAATGCATGCTGTCATCTTTTCCTGTACAATGATATGATAGTACATAATGTGTACGGTCATGTATCAGACTAGGAGCAGAGGCAAAGCATTGAATTGATTGACTCAGCACTGCCATGGTCTCTCCTCCCCCATATAAACTTGGAAGCTTCCTGTCCTCTGAAATTTTAGCACTATGCATGACTGAATTTCTCTGTCCCTAAGGACAGTGAGGGGTGAGTGCTGAAGAGCACATAAAATGTTATTGATTTATAATGGCGGGTTTACACGTTGCGATATCGTAGTCCGATTTCAATCAAAAGTCACGTGGTTCAATCGTTGGAGCCGATATCGTTCCTGCGTTGTATGGTGTGAACGTCCAATACGATGCAGGAACGATGTCAATGCGATATCGGGGATTGAATGAGCGTGCTATTCAATGCTCCGATATTGAATAGACATTGAAGCCGGATTGTGCTGTGTGACAGCCCAACTACGATGCGATGTTCTACGTCACCCATTCACTCCCATGTTAAAGGATCGTTCCTGGGTTGGGGGGCGTAGACATCTCACGGACGTTGTATTCCGAGATCGCAGCGTGTAAACATCCAATGCGATGCGGGAGAAACGTGTACTAAATGCGCGCTCCCGCGCCATTGAGTTGCGATATCGCAACGATATTGAAGCGTGTAAACCCACCATCAGTGATCTATAGATCCTAGAACTGTAGTGCCCAGCTCTGCTTCATGATGTAGAAGGGCAGGGACAGTACAATTTATTTTTAATCTCTCTAGAGTTCTCCTTTAACATGTGGGCTGCTGCCTGGTCCTGTCTCCCTGAATATACATGTGGAATTTGTCCCACAATCATCAGTGTCAACACAAGCAAAAAAACAGGATTCATTTTCTCAGAAGTCAATAGTTCATTAGGTAAAGAAAGTGTTCTTTATGTGCGGTTTTATTCTGTAACACAATGAATTTCACTATACAGTCACTGTTAATACTAAAGATGTGTTAACGCACCATCCTAGTCAGTTTCTTTCAATTTACCACTAATAGGGAAAAAATAAAACTTACCAGAAAAAAGAAACAGCCATTATCAATACAAGATCAAAAAATCAGTGCACTAGCAGGTTACAGCAGCCCTCCATGATACAGCTATGTGCACACAGTGCATTTTTTTTTGCGTTTTTTGATACAGACGTGTCACAACACTGCATGCCAATCCTTATGCCAGCAAAGTCAATAAGAATTTTGAAGCGTTGTGTACATACGGCTTAATTTTTCCTTACAGATTTGATAATCAAATTCTCAGTGCATTTTTGCCTTCGTTTTTCATCCCTACCACCCGCTGACTTCATTATGAAAAACGCAGGCAAAAATGCATCAAAAATCCATTGCTTTTATAGTATACTAGCTGTGAGCCCGATGCAAATGCATCGGGATTCTAGAACGCGCGTTAATTAGATTATAGTAGCTATATTTTTTTTTTTTTTTTTATTTACATTTTTTTTTAATAACTTAATGTTATGAATATTTTATTTATTTGTTTTATTTTATTAGAATTATTTAATGTTATGAATTTTTATATGGAATTTTTTTATTTATTATTTATTATTTTATTATTGTAATTATTTATTATTTTATATTTTTATAATTTTTTTTTTTTTTAGTTTAATTGAATTTTTTTTTATTTGAGTAATTTGATTTTCTTAGAATTAGTTAAAGTTATTAATATTTTAATTATATAAATTTTTATTGTATTTATTTATTTTTTTTATTTATTTTATTATTTATTATTTTTATTATTTGTATATTAATTTTTTATTTTAATTAAATGTATTTGTATTAGATTAATATTTTATATTTTAATTAGTTAATGTAATTAATATATTAATTTTATATATTATTATTTATTTATTTTTTTATTATTATTTTTTATTTTATTATTTTATTATTTATTTATTTTTTAGACTTTTTATTATTATTAAATTTATTTATTATTTGTTATTTCAAGTGAATTTATTTGTATTTTTAAATATTTTTATGTGTATTTATTTATTTTTATTGTCTTTAAATGTAGTGAATTTTTCCCATTGAGAAGCATGGATGAATGAGGCGCGAATCTGATTGGCCGTAGTGGAATAGTAAAAGTTTTTTTTCCCATTGATAAAAATGTATGAATGAGCCTTGAATGTGATTGGTTGTTGTGTATTTGAATGTGATTAGTGCGATTTGGATCCGTGGGCGGGGCTTCCAGAAACTCGCGGCGGCCATCTTTATTCCTCAGTCAGCGGAGCGGACGGAAGAGGGAACATCGAGGACCCGGAGCTCGCTGGATAAAGAAAGAAGACCGCCGCTCGTGGCCCGGGCTGAAGGAAGAGGATGCCTGGGCCGGAGGGAGGACTGGACCTGGACCTGACGAAGCAGATGTCATGAAGACAGGTAAGTGATCTACGGCGTCGGAGGGGGGGGTGTGAGGACATATTGTGGTGGGGGGTGAGGACATATTGTGAGGGGGGGTGTGAGGACATATTGTGGGGGGGGGTTTGAGGACATATTGTGGGGGGGTGAGGACATATGGGGGGTGTGCGGACATATAGTGGGGGGGGTGTGAGGACATATTGTGGGGGGGTGGGAGGGTGAGGACATATGGGGGGTGTGTGGACATATTGTGGGGGGGTGGTGAGGACATATGGTGGGGGTTTGGGGTGTGCGGACATATTGTGGCGGAGGTTTGAGGACATATTGTGGGGGGGGTGAGGACATATGGGGGGTGTGGCGGACATATAGTGGGGGGGTGTGAGGACATATTGTGGGGGGGTGGGGGGGTGAGGACATATGGGGGGGGTGTGGACATATTGTGGGGGGGGGTGAGGACATATGGTGGGGGTTTGGGGGTGTGCGGACATATTGTGGGGGGGTGTGAGGACATATTGTGGGGGGGTGGGGGGGTGAGGACATATGGGGGGTGTGTGGACATATTGTGGGGGGGTTTGAGGACATATTGTGGGGGGGGTGAGGACATATGGGGGGTGTGAGGACATATTGTGGGGGGGGTGGGGGGTGAGGACATATGGGGGGGTGTGTGGACATATTGTGGGGGGTGTGAGGACATATTGTGGGGGTTTGGGGGGGAGAGGACATATTCTGGGGGGGTGTGAGGACATATTGTGGGGGGGGTGAGGACATATTGGGGTGGTTTGGGGGGGTGCAGACATATTTTGGGGAGGTGTAAGGACATATTGGGGGGGTTTGGGGTGTGAGGACATATTGTGGGGGGGTGTGAGGACATATTGTGGGGGCGTGGGGGGGTGAGGACATATGGGGGGGGTGTGGACATATTGTGGGGGGGTGTGAGGACATATTGGGGGGGTTTGGGGGGGTGAGGACATATGGGGGGCGTGCGTACATATTGTGGGGGGGTGTGAGGAGATATTGGGGTGGGTTGGGGGGGTGAGGACATATGGGGGGGTGTGCGGACATATTGTGGGACTTTGGGGGGGGTGCGGACATATGGGGGGTGCGCGGACATATTGTGGGGGGGTGTGAGTACATATGGGGGGGGAGGGTGTGAGCACATATGGGAGGGGTCTGCGGACATAATGGGGGGGGTGCGGACATAATGGGGGAGGTGTGCGGACATAATGGGGGGGGTGTGCGGACATATGGGGGGGTGCGGACATTGCGGTGCTGGGGAGCGGGGCTGGGGGGCGGTGCTAGGCTGTGGATGGGGGCTGGCAGCGGAGGTGTGCGGGCAGTGAGGGGGGGGTATGTGCGGCGTTGGGGGTGTGCGGTGCTGGGGGGCGGTGCGGGGCTGGGGATCGGTGCTGGGTTGTGGATCGGGGCTGGGGGGGAGGCACAGGGGCCATGTTTCTCTATGGGAAGAAGCGACCAATCAGCGTCCAGCATCATCCGCCATGTATCTCTATGAGCCCTTGGAGCGGACCTGAATGAAAACTGTGTTTTTAGAAATGACTCAGTTCTCCTTCAGGTCCGCTCAAAGGCCTCATAGAGTTACATGGCGGATGATGCTGGACGGTGATTGGTCGTTTCTTCCCATAGAGAAACATGGCCATGTTTCTCTATGGGAAGAAGCGACGAATCAGCGTCCAGCATCATCCGCCATGTAACTCTATGAGCCCTTTGAGCGGACCTGAATGAAAACTGTGTCTTTAGAAATGACTTAGTTCTCCTTCAGGTCCGCTAAAAGGGGTGATAGAGATGGGCTGGACCTGGACCTGACGAAGCAGATGTCATGAAGACAGGTAAGTGATCGCCGGCGTCGGGGCTGTGTGAACATTGTGGGGGGGGCTGTGTGAACATTGGGGGGGGGCTGTGTGGACATGGGGGGGGGCTGTGTTGACATGGGGGGGGGCTGTGTGAACATTGTGGGGGGGGGCTGTGTGAACATTGGGGGGGGCTGTGTGGACATGGGGGGGGGGGCTGTGTGGACATGGGGGGGGGGCTGTGTGGACATGGGGGGTGGGGCTGTGTGGACATTGTGGGTTTGGTGGGGCTGTGCGGACATTGTGGGTTTGGGGGGCTGTTTGAACATATTGGGGTGGTTTGGGGGGAAAAGGACATATTGTGGGGGTGTGTGCGGACATATTGGGGTGGTTTGGGGGTATGCGGACATATTGTGGGGGTTTGAGGGGGGAGCGGTGCTTGGGAGCGGGGCTGGGGGGCGGTGCTAGGGTGTGGATGGGGGCTGGCGGCGGAGGTGTGCGGGCAGTGAGGGGGGGTCTGTGTGGCGTTGGGGGTGTGTGGTGCTGGGGGGCGGCGCGGGTCTGGGGAGCGGTGCTGGGCTGTGGATCGGGGCTGGGGGGGAGGCACAGGGGGCAGCTCCATAGGCGTCGGTGGGTAGCGGGGAGCGGAGTCGGCTGGGCCGCCTCCGCTCCATGGTCCCGGGGCGAGATGTGGGTAGCGGGGAACGGAGGCAGCGCGGGTGGCATCGGCGGGGTGTGGGTGGGCAATGGCTCGCAATGCCCGCTACGCGGGCAATGCTTCGCCGTGTGCTGCGCGGCCATTGCGAGTCGAGTTAGAACAGCTCGCAATGGCCGCTTCGCAGCCAATGCTTCGCGCGTATCCACATGACCATGCCGGAAGTAGCGCCGAGAGGGGCGGATTTGCGATTCGCGATTATATAATAGATTATTATGCCAGGAGATGCAGAATTGGTGCAGAAAATTTCTGCGCCATATACTCAAAATTCGCACGTAGCCTAAAGGTGAGGACAGCACATGTGAAAAATGCTGATCACACAACCACTCATAACCTACCAATTCATGGAGGAGACGGCTGCTATTGTTAAATATGCACTCAGATAAGGTTTGCTAAGGTCGCCAGTCACACAGATATGTGGGATGCTCAGTGTATGGTCTATATCCTATTGATTAAGACAATACTATTAAATCAGACGGGGCTGTCCAGCACTATATGAGTGCACCCCACAGGACAGACACCTCAGTTTACCCAACCAACATTAAAGGGCCTGGCTGTAGTCTGTATAAAGATGGAAAATATGAAATAACTATAATTTGAGGTATTGGTTCATATTTTGACCAAAATACGCAAGCTCACAACCCCCACCTTTGTAACTCCTCAGCTGATAGCAGTATTGGTATGAAGCAGGTACTGGACTGTTCAGTAGACTCTCCTCTACAGCTCCATTTGGCAGGAAGCCTTAGCAATGACTGGTTGTGTGTTGTTACAGTGTAAAGAATGGAACCAATCACAGATGGTCGGTCAATGCAATTTAAGCAACATGCTCTCATTGAATTCTTGACAGCAGCAGGGGTCACTCCAAAGGAAATTCATCAGAAAATGCAAGCTACTTATGGTGATTGTGTTGATGTGAGCACTGTGCGTCATGGGCCAGTAAGTTTAAAAGGCGGGAATGTCTAACTTGCGTGACAAACAAAGAGGTGAACGTCCTTTGACAGCAACTGAGTTAAACATGCAAAACATTGACAGACTGGTTCAGGATGATCCGTCATATCATTCAAAAAGAAATTGAGAGAACTGTGAAAGACTGTTTGTGGCAACAGAGTGTTGACTTCCTCTGCGAAGACTTCAGAAAACGTGTTCATGGTTGGCAACAGTGTATTCAATTATCGGGTGATTATGTGGGAAAGTGAATATCGGTAAATAAAGAGTACATTCCAAGGATTATTTCTGCATTTGATTTATTAATATATTCCTACTGAAACCCAAGTTGCGAAGGTGGAGGCATTACATTTAATTCAACCCTCATATATCTTATTTTTATAGGGCCTCCATATATGCTGTGTATAAGGCCTTTGTTATTTTTCTCATGCCATCATTCGCCTAGTGCAGGGGTGGGGAACCTCAGGCCCCAGGGCTGAATGCGGCCCTCAATGACTTTTTTGCGGCACCAAGGCAGATTCCTGAGGACCGCAGTGCTCAGGCTGGTAGACGCATTTTGCTCTTTAAATCCAGCTCTCCAGTGATCTCTATGCTCCAGCCTTAGCCTCCCCAGTGAGGTATATGCTCCCAGCCTCTTCTGTGATGTCTAGGGCTCCAGCAAACCTGGAAAAGTAGTAGAAGCAACATGACCAATATCACCCATGACAAAGAGAAGCAGCTTTAGTCACCACAGTAGGGGTGCGTTGATTGTTTAACCAAATATAGCGGGTAATTTTCAAGTTTATAATTTTGTATGGCCCCCGAAGAATTGTAGAAATTTCCAAATGGCCCTCAGCAGAAAAATGTTTCCCCACCCCTGGCCTAGTGAACTCTTAGCCTTATAATTTCATGAGGATGATCCCGTTGACAACATCCAACAAAAGCTCAATAACAGTTCCACACTAATGGCATGATCAACCATAATAAAAGCAACCAAAATGCACATCAATATTATTATCAAGAAATTCCTGAGCACTACATTTGGAAACAAGGCACATAGGAACCCAGATAGCGATAAGGCAAAAGTCACAGGAAGAATGTATAGGGTTAGTGTGAAAGACCAAAAATGATATCATTTACATTTGTTGTTATTGCATGTAAAAGGTGCAAGATGTTTTGAGAGCATTAAATCCGTATATGGTGTTACATATCAAACACTTAAAGATGCTGCCTGCTGTCCTGATCTGACAATACATCTTCTTCAATTGCAGGTATGAATTCATTGTACTACTGCTGTATCTAAGCTCTCCTTCATCCCATCCCTATGTGCCTTGAAAAAGTCTGTTATGGTATGTCATATTCCTCCACCCAATATTCCCACATCTGCTTTGTAACTTACACATATCCATATTCTTTCATCCTGTTTGGGTCTCTACCTCCTGCTAATTTGCCTCCAAATGTTTCTATTACCAGCAATCTGTTAATTTGCCCCTGGTGTGTTGTGGCTTGTCTCTCTCCTCTGACCCCTCCCTCCTACTTACCTGGTTCAATCTCAGCACACCCCATGACTTATAAATTAGCTAGGGTAGGCCTGTGTGATTTCACAAAGTGGGATTTCAATATATGGTCTGCAGAGATATTCCAGAGATAAACCAGAAGGTACCATCTATACCTATCTGCTGACTGTTTCTTATACTGTGCTCTCTCACTAACACTTTAACCATTCTTTACTTATGCCCTAACAATAATTGCTCCACTAATCCTTTGCTGTGTCTGTCTCCCCCTGTTCTTTATCCCTCACCATGTGCTGTCTTCCCCATGTGGTCTTCTTCTGTCGGTTGTGGGTGGCATCAAGCAGCTGCGGCACTGCTAGTGATAGTGCACAAAGAGCCATTACCGCCAACGGGTGCAATATTTGCACACCCATTACTTGTGTGTGCAAATATGGCTGCCACGGCACGTGTTTTCTGTACAACATGACGCCGGAAGTGGATGTCGGACGGGATTTCACAATTATGTAAGTAGATTGTAAGGTGATCACAGGTAAAGCACAAGAGGAGAGATATGTATCATCCAGATTGTTAAACTCAGTAATGTGAACCTGATGTAATAGGTGCTGAGAGAGTTAAATTGTCTTTAACAGGGCCAGGTTTGTTGTGAACAGCTAAAGAGATGGGCGGGACGGCTGTTCACTATATCCAGATGGATTAGTTATTTCCACATTATTCATTTGATCTTTGGAGTGCTGCCTGTTTTTTCAGTTTTTAGATAGCTTTATAGACAAATATAAGATACATAGATGATAGATAGATAGATAGATAGATAGATAGATAGATAGAAAGAAGAAAATGTGTTTTTGTTGTCCTTAAGTTGCTTGAATGAAAAATAAAGCACCTTTTTAATAAATATTTCTATATTAATAAAATGTGACCTTTTACATACTTTTTTAAAGTTTACTTTTGCCACTGGGGGAGTAGCAAATACACAAGGAAGAGAGAGAGTGCAAAGGGGATAGACAGCTCAAACTAGAGAGCACATGAGGGGACAAGACAGCACAGGGAGGAGAGAGACCAAATACGGGGGAGAGCGCATCTGGCACACAGCTAAAATGAGACAGCACACGAGGAGAGGAGACAGCACAGGGGGAGAGAGACCGCACAGGGTAGAGAGAGACAGCACAAACGGGGGAGACAGCACTGTGGGGAGAGACAGCACACAGGGGGGAGAGAGCAGACAGCGGGAGAGCATACGGGGGAGAGATGGCCACTGCCTCTAGCACCATTGAGCCCTCCCCCATCATGACACCACCGCCTATCACATCAGGCCTCCATCTAGTTTGATATAAATGTCAAAGGGCACCAATATCATGCTGTTTAAAAATCATTTCATTTTTCTTTCACTTATATAGTGAGAGCTGTAAGGAGATAAACTGGTGCAAAAATAAAGAAAAAGGGTTATCTGAGATTTAAAAAAGAGAGAAAAAAGACATGCTTGCTTTCTTCCAAACACAGTGTTACTTTTGTACATGGCCATAGTCTGGAATTACATTACAGCTCAGTAGATGGAGCTACTCTGAAATACCAGACGCATCTTATGGTCAAAAATGGGGCTTGTTCTGGAAGAAATCAATCATAGCTACAAAAACATCCATTACTCCTTAACATGGTTATAATAGATTGATTGCAAATCAGGTCTTCAAAGTGTCCAATAAGAGCCATTCCTGGTTGCAGAAGTCAGATACATGGTGCGATCTAAAGATCCTGCTGTGCGCTATAGAACTAACGCATGCTGTAAGATTTACCTGTATATTGTCACTATTTATTTATGACAGCCTTAACACAGCGCACAGCATGACGGTACTTTACCATTCACAATAAATAATTACTCAAGTTGTTCCTCTGGTATTCGTAGTAATAACATTTATCACAGCAGAATCATTTGGTATTAATGTAAGGATAATTTGTGTGCAGGAAATCAGTAGTCATTTAACACTAGGAAATGTGACACTTGTAAAGTGATACTGAGTAATCTTTACCACCCATTAGTTGCCAAAATGCATTTTTCATATTAATGCAACCTGTGAAAACTCCTACTCCCATAAACCTTCAGCAATTACAATATATTAACTTACATGACTATTTGATAGTCAGCTGATGTCTCAAGACAGGTACAACATCATTCTAGAGACCTGCTTTGCGGCAATGTGTATGGATGGCATTGAGCCAGGGATCAGTCTGATTGCCAAACTGTATATTGAGTAGGGATTTTTTTCCCTTTATTATGGGGAATTAGCATCTGCCACATGAGGATTTTCCCTTCCTCTGGATCAAAACTATAGGAATATAAAATTAATTTAGTGAACCTGATTCATCTATCAAACCTAAAACTATAAAACCCACTGCGACAATAATAACACTCACTATGCGCCTATACGTCCATACTTCTGCCTGCCTATCTGACCAATGTATCATCTGCAATTTATTTTGCATATCTGCGAAAACATACTTTTTACATATGACATTAAAGATATTGGATTTTATATCACCCATCATACAAAAACAATTTCAATCAAAATTAATTTGATTGGCATCGGCTTTGTAGTTAAAGTGTAAATGTAATTTCATTGAAAAAGAAACACAATACTACACTGGTTGTTAATGATGGGTCACATAGCAGCTAAGATAATGCTTTTTGTGCCAGGTGACTTATTTTCTCACATTTTTCTGTGCTCTTTTAAAAACTGCATATTATGGCAGCTGATAGGGAGCAGTGCAATTTGACAGCAGTGAAGGGGTTAACAGAGGTCCGACTGAGCTGGGTGAAGAGTCAGCAGACAAGGGGTTAACAGAGATACTCACTGAGCTGTATGAAGCCAGATGGCAGGTCAGATAAGTTTATAAAGAGGTTTTCACATCTTGACATTGCTCAGCTCTGTGCTGTAATCTGATATATTATTTCGTCACCAGCTGCAGTCAGGAGTGTAGGCCATGCCCCTTTTACCTTATATGGTTACATGTCCAGTATTCACTCAAAATCGATATTACTGATAATAAACATGTGTCTGCTTCACACACAGTGCAGTGGGGACACTTTGTGGAAGGTTTATGAATGGTAAACAACCAGAATTTTTTAATGAAGTACATTTGAAAGTTTATTAAAACCACTTGCTATACATCATTATTATTAAATAAGAATGTAAATGGTGGTTATGCTTTAAATGTAGCTGGAAGATGTCAACACCCCATAAGGGCATGCAGGTCATGGGAAGCTAAATAAAATGATATCTTGATATTTTATGATGGACTGTTCCAGGTTATAAACAGGACACTGATCTGCATGAGACTCTTCCTCCAGGGCATATTTTTCATAAAAAAGGGTATTAGTGTGAGCCATGTAACAAAGGTTGGTTTCACACTACTATTTTTCAGTATCCATATGAATCCAGTTTAACTGGATATACCTCCGTCTGTTTTTGGCCCCATTGACTTTCAATGGGGCTACAGGAACTTACGGGTGCATCCAGTTCTTCTCGTTTCCCCCTGATCTGGGTAATCATGTTTTTGCACTGAGACCAAAATTGCAACATGTCAAAAACTGTGAACCATGTCAAAAACTGTGTCCTTGTCAGAAACTGTGAACACCCAAATCTGGGGCACCCGGGGTTGATTTAAAATGTGGCTCTATGTAACCCAGATCCGACAGACTCCAGATCCCACTGGATCTGGATGCCGAATCTGGGTTTTTAAACTGTGCATGCTCAGAACGCAGTTCTAAATGACACGCCCCCTAGGGGTTATTTCATTTTCCACCGAATCCGTGGAAAAAGGTATGCAACAGGATGCTCCTGCACCGGTATTATCACTGATACATGTGATGAATCAGTAATAATACCGATGCGCATGCATCCAGTTTGTTATTTGCGGGGTATTCCGGGTGAAATCTGGGGGGATGCAGGCTTTACCTACATACCCCCCGGATTCCAGAAAACGATAGTGTGAAACCAGTCCACAGAAGAGTAGAATTGAACTCTGCAACAATATTGTAACCATGTCTGCCTGAGAGATGTAAGCTGAAGCTGAGATTAACCTGCAGATGTGTCAGATATAACTGCACACAGCTCTGCAGTGAGATCAGGAGAGCAGACAGCGGCCATCACATATCATGCTGGTAATGTATATAAAATAATCTCTGGATGCAGATTCTCACACAGCCAGTGTCCAGCCTATAGCCTGGAACAGCTCATTAACATATTATAGGGGAACTCCGGGAATTACATTTTTTTTGTACTGTCCCTGCCCTTCTACATGATGAAGCTAAGCTGTCTAGTACAGTTCTAGGATGTTTAAATTGATTATAAATCAATAAAATCATATCTGCTCTTCAGCAGTCACCCCTCCCTTCGGGAACAGGCAAATTCAGTCATGCATAGTGCTAAAGTTTCAGGGGACAGAAAGCTGATATGTGGGAGGGGAGACCGTGACAGTGCTAAATCTTTGAATGCAGTGCTATGCCTCTGCATCTAGCCTGATACATGACAGTACACATTTTGCACTATCATAGCATGGTACAGCAAAGGATCACATCGTGTTTTTACTGTACATACTCGATTATAAGCCAATCTGAATATAATCAAAAACAGAGTCCACATAGGTATAACAAATTGAGGGGATCCCCCCCACATCAACATTTCATACAGGGGTCCCCATGGGGCAAGAACATACTCCATGAATATATCAAAACACCGGAGGACAAGGAGTATCATGCAATAGTACATTAATTTATGTTACAAACAGACAAGTGGTAATATGTGATAGACGTATAAAAGATTACAGTGGTGACCACAATGGCAGGTTAAATTGTGACAGTATCAAATTCAATGGGTAAATTACACGTATTTGCAAAAACACAGTGTACAGAGTAATCTTATGACATATTGCACCTTGAGATTCTATACAGAATTCACTCTCAATAAAGTGTAGTTCATCACGGTACTTATCTGTATAAATAGAACAATTCATATAAAGTGCATAGTGCAGATAGCAGCAATGACCTTAGATATACGCTGTATTTAAAAAATTATGCATACCCATATTCATCATGATAGTCGGTTTATAACATCTAGATCGTCATGTGGTTACCCAGAAGGAAAACCCCGACGCCGCGTTTCGCCAGTATAGCCTGGTATATCAATCTGAATGTAAGCCAAGGCCTGTAATTTTACCACAAAAAATGAGAAAGCTCATTGACTCGAGTATAAGCCTAGGGTGGGAAATGCAGTAGCCCCCCATCCTGGTATATAGCGCATCATCACTGTATTTAGCCCCCTCATCATGGTATATAGCTCCTCATCACTGAATATAGCCTCTCATCATGGTATATAGCCCCTCATCACCGTATATAGCCCCCATCCTGGTATATAGTCTCCATCCTGGTATATAGCCCCTTCTTCACTGTATATAGCCACCATCATGGTATATAGACCATCATCACTGTACTTCGCCTCCTCATCAATGTATATGGCCCCTCATTACTGTATATAGCCCCTCATCTCAGTATATAGCCCATCACCACTGTATTTAGCCGCCTCATCACTGTATATAGCCCCACATCATGGTATATAGCCCCTCATCACTGTATATAGCTCCTTGTCATGGTATATAGTCCCCATCCTGGTATAAAGCCCCAATCCTGGTATATAGCCCCTCATCACTGTATTTAGCCCCTCATTACTGTATATAGCCCCTCATCATGGTATATAGCCCCCGTCCTGGTATGTAGCCCCATCAGCACTTTATATAGCCCCTCATGACTGTATATAGCCCCCACATCACTATATTAAGCTCCTCATCACTATGCATAGCCCCTCATGCCAATATCAAACCCTCATCCTGGTATATAGCCCCCCCCCTTATCACTGTATATAGTCCTCTATCCTGGTATATAGCCCCCTCACCACTGTATATAGCCCCTCATCCTGGTACATAGCCCCCCTTTACTGTTCATAGCCCCCATCACAGTATGAGGCCGATGATCACTGTATATAGACCCCATCACAGTATGTAGCCCCATCACAGTTTGTGGCCCCCCAACACTGTATGTAGCCCCCTAATCACTGGATGTGACCCACGCTTCACAGTATGTGACAGCCATGCCGCTGCACACAATGAAATAATAAACAATTTGACTTACCTTTCAGTCGCTGTCCTTCAGCACTATCTCTCCTCCGGAATTCCTGTCTGTGCCATCATGTGAGCAGCACGCACAGTAATGACATCACTCTGCTGCACTGCTCACATGATCAGATGCCGGGACAAACCGGAAGACCGGAGAGATAGTGCTGCATGACAGCAACTGAGATGTAAGTTAAATAGTTTATTATTTTCTTGTGTGTGGCAGCATGGGGGTCACATGCAGTCATGGGGGGGCCACAATCAGTGATGGGGGTTGTATACCAAGTGTAATGTAATATGCAGCACTCCGCCTGCCCACCTCCCAGTGCTGCAGCGCTGAGAGGTGATGGGCGAGGAGAGTGCAGTGCATGTTATATTACACTAATTAGCGGGCTCAAGTGACGAGCCTGCACCAGCCTTCTCCAGCCCCCAGTCACCCTCCAAAGCCACCCTCCACTGACTCTGAACTCTGACTCAAATATAAGTCGGCTGAGGGGTGCACTTTTCAGCACAAAAAGTGTGTGGAAAAACTCGGTTTACACTCTGCTTGGAGACATGATTGCTATTTGAAGGGAGAACACCATTGTTCAAATATTACATAGCACGTACAGTATATCAGGTGCAGAATTGTAGCATGACCATAGGGTTGACGGCCAAACCCCCACTGCCACTCCACCTGTTCATACAGAAGTATGAGGGGAGTGATGAAATATGAGGAAGAGTATGAGGAAGAAGTATGAGGAAGAGTATGAGGAAGTATGATGATCCTAGAGCCCGAGGGTTCACACCCCTGCCACAACTCCTGATCTCAGAAGAAGCATGAGGCTGAATTTCTCTTTCCCCTAAGGGAGGAGTGAGTGCTGAGGAGCAGATATGATTTTATTGATTTATAAGCGATCTATAGATCCTAGAACTGTAGTGCCCAACTCTGCTTCATCATGTAGTAAGGCAGGGACAGTACATTTTTTTTTATCTCCCTGGAGTCTCCCTTTAAAAAAAAACACATTTCTCTGGAATGAGATATCGGATCACAGATATCAAGGTATTACATTACTCAGCTTGCTATTACCTGATTGTCCATAATGATGGCTTAGGTAGGTTGATCCTACTGACAGATGCCCTAATCATCAACCTACATGGCTATGCAGCAGGGGCGGACTGGCCTAGGTGACAGGAGGCATTTCCCCCCAGGCCGGTGGTATTGCCCTACAATAGGGTCACCCCCTGCAATGATAGGGGCCGCACGGCAGTGCTCTGCGGCTGCCACCCCCCCTGCTCTTCACATGGACTGCTCTGATAGCACCCCCCATAGCACCCAACTCCACCCCCTCGCTCGACCTGCTCTGATAGCACCCCTCCCCACATACCCCCCCCTGCTTTTCACCTGGCTTTGCTCCGACAACACCCCGATTTGGAGCTCTACATCAAACAGTCCTGCTTAACATTAACACAATAATTAACACAGAGTTTTGGAAGTACCGTACATTCAACATGCAGTTTGTAAGAAAATGATGTCTGTGGAGTGTAGCAAGTTATCACATCTACTGAGACATTAACTAGTTCCTCAACTCTAAATAATTGATGCACATAGTTAACTTATTAATTAGATGTAGGAAGTTCAGAATTACATTTGACTCTCTGCATTTCACCCTCATAAGTAATTTAACAGCCGAAATAAGTCACATATAAAGGTTATATTTAGCAAGTCGAGATGTCAAGGGGCCAATAATAGAATTAGTTCTGTTGAAAGTGTGATATCTTTATGTCATATTGCCTCAATCATCAATTTGAATACAGTCCAGAAAAAGAAAACTTTAACAGGAATTTTTCAGCAGCTTTTTGCTACCTCCTCTGACAGCAACATAATGTAGGCCAGGGTTTTCAAACTCGGCAGAGTAAGTGGGCCGCACATAAAAAAATGTAAGGTGGAGGGCCGCATTCCTTTCAAATTTAATACAATACAATTCTCGGCAATGTTCGCGGTGACATCAGGGTTCACCCGAGTTCATGGCTCAGCTATGAAGACGATTGACTTCTGGCCGCCACCGCCAGTCTCAGCCTGCTTGTCACTCTGGACAGACATTTGTCTGTTCAGAGCGATGAATCAGAGCTGAGACTGACACTGACATTTTCCTGTCTTGCAGCCACCATCATCATCATTATATACACACACAGCCACCATCATCATCACACAAACACAGCCACCATCATCATCATCATCCACATATACAGCCACCATCAATCACACATACACAGCCACCATCATCATCATCACACACACATAGCCACCATCATCATCATTATACACACAAACACAGCCATCATCATCATAATCATAAACACACAGCCACCACCATCATCATCATACACACACAGCCACCATCATCATCATCATGCACACACAGCACCACCATCATAATCCACACACAACCACAATCATCATCAACATCATTATCATCTGCACACGGCAACCATCATCATCTACACGCAGCCATCACCATCATCATCATCATCCAGCACAGCCACTACCATAATAATCATCATGCTCATCCACACAGACACCACCCAGACACCATATACACACACATACCACACACACACCACACACAGCCACTACCACCATCATCATCCTAATCATACACACCCATGCAGCCACCATCATCATCATCCACAAACAGCCACCACCATCATCATCACCATCATCCACACACAGCCACACATCACACACACACCCACCACACACAAAACACACAGCACACACACACACCAACATACACACACGTTCCCACCTGCCCTGCCCTCTGTTCCCTTGGCTGATGCAACCTTTGGTTGGACACCACCTTCGATTGCTTCTCTCGGGCCTTCTGCACTGCAGATGCAACCAGGGAGAAGCAATCAAAAGCGGCGTCTGCAATGTGGCCGGCGGCGGCTAAATGACAGGACATCAAACTTCATGTGTCTACTACACTGGTGTGTCTACGGGCCGCATCAAGCAGCTGCATGTTTGAGACCCCTGCTATAAACCATCACTTGTGATGAAAACGTAGCATTACAACATACCGTGTGTTCCACAACAGTAACGTGCAATGAGAAATCAATGGAACCAGTATACTGACCACGAGGGAGGGAGCCTCGCTTACTTAATATCCAATTTAGGTGCATAGTACTTTTAATATTGTGAGTTTTATGGTTGTATATATATTTATCTTAACAGGAAAATGAACGTGTTTCATGCACATATTTTACCCTAGCAATATCTATAATAATACACCACCAGCATGTTAATAACATAATGTCATATTCTATTTCTGTGTACTAGTGTATATGATTACCTTTTATATAGTAGCGGAGGCACATGGACTTTATTAGCTAGCTTACCCCAGTGGGCGGACAAAGTATTTTTGATTTAAAATCCATTGGAATTTTCCATAATAATGTTATTTTGAAGTAGATTGACAGCCTTTTTAATATGAAATAAATCAAGCAGGGAGAGAAGTGTCATGGAGAACATGCTGAATGAGAGATGATTGACAGAGCTTTTCTAAAACATGTGCTGTTTGTATTTGGTTTTATGGCAAATGGCTTGGAAAGATGTCAGCCACTTTGAAAAGCTTTGAACCTAGAAAACTACGTATCATAGAATGAGTGTATTGAAAGAGAAGATGATGAGAAGAGCAAAGACTTCATTTAATTCGCAAATCAGCTATATTTCACACGCAGCAATACATGTAATGTAGAAAAGCTGGATAATGAGATATTTTACTCACAGCTAGAATTAAGAGAGGAGCTTTCTCTATTAAAGGAGTAATAGTGCAAGGCAGCTTCATAAAATAGCCTATACACTTACATTGAGCAGTGCCTTGGTGCAGTGGTTAGCGCTGTTGCATTATGATGATGGAGTCCTGGGTTCAAATCCCACAACGACAGCATCTGCAGGGATTTTCTATGCTCTCTTTGTGTTTGCATGGGCTTCCTCCCACACTCTATGACTCTGCATACTTTCATATGCACATAAACTACCCTGTATCTTGCCCTTATATAAGCACTGTTAGCCACTTGGGCCTTCACATATTAGCGGTGATACAGTATGTACATTACATTTACATTGCACAATTTCAATTGACATACAGTGCTCAAATAATGTGCTGCCCATTTAGATTCAGGAGGAAAAAGCAAGGCTAAATTTGCCACACGTAACAACCTTTGTGATGTTTAATGTGGTTTGCACCATCTACCTCCATTACTTAGGGTCACTTTACACACACCAACTTATCTGAACAACTTACTGGTTGCAGTGAAATCATGGACACATTGCTCCATTTTGTGGCTGTGTACAAATGGAACAGTGTCCATGATTTCACTGCAACCAGTAAGTTGTTCAGAAGTTGGACAGATAAGTTTGTGTGTGTAAAGTGGCCTTTAGTGTTTTCTCCTTTAAGATCCAAGTGCATTGTGGGTGAACCCTAAGCATTCTGGGTAGTAGCAACTATTTTGAGATAGGATTCAATCTCTAGCACTTGTGTTGTCTTAGCCTCCTGCACTGCTCTTAATACTCCATCATCCTTATCAAAGTATAGCTGGTAAGAGAATTGTGTCTGTCTGTGATTTTACAATGTTTAGGTTTGTTGCTGGGTTACATGGCAATCATTTTTACACAGAGTTGTGTTTATTAGGGCTCATATACTTTCATATACAAGTCTCGGCCTTGCTAAGTAGTTTTTTCTATACTGTATATTTCATAGCTGTGTTAAATACCCGTACTCATTTGTGCTATTTTTATTCTTATAGTTTTACCACTTAAATTCTACCTGTTGACCAATAAACAAGTTGACTACAGAAAACAGTCTGCTTATTGGGAAGACAGAGGGATTTATGCCAGTTTTATACCATACCAACGTATTAAGTTAATAAAGTGTGTGTCTCTGCCTGTCTGTGTGTCTGTCTGTGTCCACTGAAAACAGAGCAAAAAAGAAACTCAAAGGATGATGATTTGTGATGCTTTTAGGCAAAAAAAAAGGATCTGTTTTTGGAGCAGAAACTGCAACAAAAACAGAGCACAAAAGTGTGAATGAGGCCTAAGACTATAGAGACAGCACAGCAAAAAAACGCTACTTAGGGGTTATTCAAAGCCTTGAAGTGTCAGGAAGAAATGCAACACTGTTAGGGTATGTGTGCATGTTGAGTATGTGGTTCCAGAAATTTCTGCACCAAATCTGCATCTCCTGGCAGATAAAATGCACCAAAAACGCAATGCCTCTTTGACGTGTTTTTGTTGCATTTGTTCCACGCGTTTTTCATGCATTTGGGGATGGAAAATGCTGCAAGAAGTTGACATGCTGCTGATATATTTTTGCACCTTATCTGCAAGGGAAAATAAGCAATAGTGAACACAGCTACAGAATTCTCGTATGCTGGCTTAAGGATTTGCATGTAGTTTTGTGACAAAACACAAAACACATTAAAAGAAACGCAATAAAAAGTACTGTGTACATAGGGCCTTAAACTGAGAGTCTTTTAGCTTAGACCTAACACCTTCCATCTATGGTACATAGGTCTTGAGGTACGCAGGACTTTGACAGCTATAGCCCCGTTTCCAGGTCCCCTCTATTCTGTCCAGTTGTTATAGAAATATACTAAACAAAAATATTAAGACAACACTTTTGTTTTTGCTCCCAATTTTCCTGAGCTGAACTTAAAGATCTAAGACCTTTTCTTGTACACAAAATGCCTTTCTTCCTATTTTTCACAATCTTGTCTAATCGCATTGATATGCCAGTCTGTGAGGGGATTTCAGCACCAGGCATGGTGTGAAAAGGTGAAGGTTAGGCGGTTCACACTGCGGCATGATCGTCCGGGGCTGTCCAGGATGATCCTGAACAGCCGCGGACTGATTCAGCAACTAGGATCAGGAGGCTTGATATGCCCTTTGGGCCGGTGTGCAGCTTGCACACAGTTCCCGCTGTGATAAGTCGGAAGTTATCCTCAATCTTTTGATTTGCTTGGTGCTCTTTGGATATTGGGTGCAGCAAGTGCAGAGCACATGGTAGCTGAATGCCAAATTTTCAGATAGGCCAGCTTCACACCACTATTTTTGACTGTTTCTGGCTGGTTTAACACTGCAGTTTTTTCCCTGACCAAGTTCCATCCGTTTGTGTGCCAAAACCAGGAGTGTCTCCAAAAACCCAGAACAGGTGTCAATCTTTCCATTATAGTTTTTCTCTGCAAGTTCCTCTCCTGGTTCCTCTCCTGGTTTTGGTACACAAACTGGATGGAACCTGATCAGGAAAAAAAACTGCAGTGTGAAACCAGCCTTAGCCGGTGTTTTGCAGGATGCACCGAGCAGAATCCTGACAGTCATGGATGAACAGAACGGAGGGCAAATCTGCCTCCGATCCTGCTTTTTGCCGGCATCATTTGTGCCGCTGTCCAGTGCTGAAGATTTCAGCCACACACAAGCTGGCTGCAGGTGGAGCTGGCACGCGGTGCTGAAATTTCCAGCTCATTAAGGCTTTCCAGGGTGCTGAAATTCGGAGGCCGGTGCTGTTTTGAACAGCACATGCGCTCTGTCAGCGATCCGACCCAGTGTGTCTGGTAGACCGGCACAATTTTCGTGCTGGATCACCTGGCGTGAAAAACTGGTTGGCACCAAAGGACTACCCTGACATCTATATGCATTTGCGCTGGGCATTTAGGGAAGGGATCAGTTTTGTCCATTTTTGCTTATTCTGCTCACAGTACAAAAGCGGGTTGTCACGCCCCTCGTCTTATTGGCAGTCTGATGCCAAATAATGAGCGGCCACTATGCGCCAGATCCTCTGCCCGGTGTAAAATGCCAGCCGAACTTGACAGCCGAGCGCATCCGCGCCATAGAGGAGAACGGAGGGCTTCATCCGGCGTGGAGGCAGCACGCGACCAGGATGAAGACAAGAGGGGGGGGAGGGCCAAACGCTCTCTTAGATCTTCAAAAGGAGCAGTATAAGTGCTATTGTGTTAAACACTAAAAGATAGCCACCTCCCTGAAGAGCCTTATCTGCGATGGTTTGTTTTAAGGGCAGGCCTTAAAGGTTTTATATGACAGGATTAAAAGGAGGTGAGCTAAGGATACTTTCCGAAATCTGTGAGTTTAAAAACTGAGATAATGATAAGAGGTATTGGACAAGTTAGACATCATCACCTTTACAACTAGAATTTATGATTCATTTTTTAGGTTGGTCTGTGATGAACTTAAAGTTTTTGAATTTGTTGAAGGATTTCCATTTTTAATCTTTCCAAAACAGTACCATGCATGTAGTGACAATAATAAGGGGCAGGTCAAGAGTGTGTTAAAATCTGAAGATTCCTGATCACCAAAGCTATGTAGTGTCTGGTTTGATCCTTCCAGGCAAGTCCAAGGAGACAAGTGACCCCATACTCAGACAGCCTGGGGAGCTCTTTACATTTCCATCTATTGATTCTGCCCTCTCGCCCTGCATATTTCAAGTGGGATGTGAGGAAAGGGGTAGATGATAATGAGATACAGTTTATTTATTATTGCATTGCTTTCATTGCACATTATATTTTGCAGCGTTTTATAGAGATAATCACCACTGTCCCCATTGGGGCTCACATTCTAAATTCCCTATCAGTATGTCTTTGGAGTGTGAGAGCAAACCAGAGAACCAGCAGGAAACACACGCAAACACAGGGAGAACATAGAAACTCCTTGCAGATGTTGTCCTTAGCGGGACTCGAACCCAAGAGTGCAAGACTGTTTACTAGAAATTCATAGTGTCTGGGTCTTATATTGGCCTGACAATATGATTTTTGGGCTTATTGCCAGCTACCAATACAAAGCTGGAATTAACCCCTGTATTACCCAACATGCCACCGCCACCAGGGCCGCTTGAAGAACTAGGTAAAGTGCCTGAAAATGGCGCAATGAAAGAATGCTCCATTTTCAGGGACGGCTACCGGCTGAGATTTTTAGTGTGGGGGGCCCAGAATGCTTGGGCCTTACCACGCCGAGAATCTCAGCCTCCAGCAGCGTGGGTTTACGTGGCTGGCGATCAAAAATAGGGTGAAGCCCATGCATTTTTTTTTAATTATTTATTTAAAAAAAAATGTTAAAAATAATGGTCTTCCCTGTATTTTGATTGCCAGCCAAGGTAAAACCAGACAGCTAGAGGTGGCAGCACGTAACTGTCCACTTTATTTTCGATGAGAATCAAAAATACAGTGTCGCGCTACGTCATTTTTTATTATTATTTATTTATTTTTACAGCACTATGATGTCAGTCAATGAGTGAGGAACGGAACAGCCAATCACAGACGCTGTCACAGAGAATGGGGGTCTGTGATTGGCTGCTGGAGTAACCTGAAATCAGCTGATACATTCCAGAACCTACCATACCAGAATGTATGGGCTGATTCCACATTACTCCAACAGCCAAACAAGCGTCTGTGATTGGCTGTTGGGCTCTCTGCAGTGAATATACATGAATGTCCAGGAAGTTAATGAGCGGTTCGGAAGTACATGTGTTGGTATGACGGGACGCAAGTAAGTATAATGCTTATGTTTAATATCTATTTTCCTTTCTTTAACATGCTCCCCCAGCCCACATCCCATAACTTTAAAGTCTGAGTTTGGGGTTCGGACTCAAGTTCGAGTCATATTCAGCCCCAAACTTGGACTTTAAAAAAAGTCCAGGCGAGTCCATTGAACCCGAACATAGAAATACACTGCTATGTACTATGTATCTCTATGTACCATTATATTTTGTCTCTAGAATCAAAGGTGCCATGCGGCTCCAATGCTAATCATTACTTGCTACGTTGTGAGAATCCCTTTAAGCAAAGAATATTACTGTATGGTAAAAAATATCAGTTTATCATTGTGCTTGAAATGATGTATTATATAATGAGCCTCATACAAATGCTTTTCTTGTTCTTTATACACCCACTTTTTCATTTGATGTCTAACTAGAAATAAACTCAACACACATTTGAAACACAATAATATTTTTCTTCAATTATTCTTAGACATTTGTAGAATTGAAGTGAATCTGTCAAAGCAAGTCAGGGAAACTATTTCCAACATATTGCACTCGTAAATTGGTCTAATTTAAACAATTGAATTGGAGAAATACATTTTCTGATAAAGTTCAGTACAATGTACAACTGACAGCATATTAAATGTTCCTTGCAATTACCAAATGATGGTAAAACTAACTTTTCTATTAAGCAACAGGCACAATAGATTATTTAGATGCTTGTTTTTTTCTTCTGCAGGCAAGAATAGAAGACAGATCAGCAAATGTATATGGATATCTCATCAAGCACATCCACATCTTATCAAAACTGGCATCAGATCATCACTAATAGCAAGTGTGGACCACTTCATGCTACTCCTATCTACTACCCTTGTACATTAAGAGTTCATGATCAGGAGTGTCAGCGTTCTGGACGCAGCGTGTTTTCTCCCTGCAGAAACGCCAGTGTTTTCTGCGGGAGAACAGGCAGTCAGCGCGCATGATCAGGATTCTGGCCATAGAGAGTGTATTTTCGCTGTATTCTCCTGCTGAGAATACTCACACTTCCATGAGAATAAATTGACATGCGGGAAGCTTCACTGCATTTCAGTTTATGGAGAGTCTGAAAGCACTGTGGGCATGGAATTTCAATAAATCCATTTATTGTGCTTGTACTGTCCTACCCAGGGTTTTGGACACAGTGAAAATATGTTGCATCCAAAACGCTGCTAAGGCGGCCGTCACACGCTGAGATATCGTGCAAGATATCGCTTGAACGCGGCAGATTAAACATCGCGTAAGCGATGTCTGTGCGTGTGACGGCGAGATACGACGAGCGACATCTGATCAAATCGCTAAATCGTGATCTGAGGTTCGGTTCTCAGATCTGACGATATCGGGCAATTAAATACGCACAATCGACACGTGTAAATTCACGACATCGCACGAAACGTGTGATTTCAGCGATGGCGAAATCAAACACGTAGGCGTGCCGGGTATTCACCTGTGTCACGCCTCCTCATTTCTGATTCCTGAACCCTCATGCGTTCCGATTGGCTGGGCCATCGTCTGCTATTATTGGTCAAAGCTCCAGCGTCATGATTGGTTCCCGCTTGACATGGCGCCATTTTTTGTGGAGCTGTCACTTCAGCACCAATCCACACAGTCTTATAGCTGATCATACATTTTTGGATTGACATTACGGCCACAATCCAAAATCGGCTTAACCCGAAACAACCATTTATATTCTTGTTCTGGCCCCAATGCAGTGTGCTCCTACTCTCGACGCTTTGGCTCCTTTGCGTTGTCATACATTTTACCCCCAATTCCCCTTGATTAACACATGCGCTTTCTCACACACTAAATCAAACATCAGCCAGAGCACACAGCAAACACACATGCGTTTCACACGCGTTTGACAATATCCACTCATGAGAACACACACAGCTCGCTGTAGGCCGTTTAATTAAACGCATCTGTACACTACCTTAAAATTGGACAACGCATAAGCTAGCTAATTTTGCACAACGCAACACGGGGAATTGCGTTCTGTACGTTTTGCCCATTGCAATTTAGTTATGTGGTACAGCACACATATACATTGCGATCAATATCGCAGGACATTGTGGGGATGAGGCCGCCATGTTTCAAAGGACATCTGACCCAATGAGGACGCAGTACTGAGCACCAATGGTGTAGTGAGGGGCGCAGCTTGGAGCCCATGTACCACGCCTATGGGCTCCAATAACGCCCACATTTGCTCCCACATCGTTTAGGAGATTTCTGTGTGACTCTTTGCTGAACGATGTCCACTGCTGATAACTGCATCTCTCAGACGATCGCTGGATGGGTGGATCGGGGAATCGTGTGAGCGATGTCTGTGGGTGTAGCGTCGTGATGAGCGATTTTGCGCGTCGTTCGGACGATATGCAAAATTAACATCGTCTACGATATCTTTAGCGATATCTCAGCGTGTGACGGCCGCCTAACACTGGTCGTGGACACTCACCCTAAACAATCTACAACTCATGTACACTTTACTAACCCTGTATGGTTGATGAAGGAAGCAGGCCTCAAGGGCCAAACAATTATGATGCCAGGACTACTAGCACAGTAGTTGCAGTGGCCAATGTCCAGGCATAGCCATAGTGCCTCCAAAAATCAGCTGTATCATGTTTGATGAAGGAAGGAGGGTCTCATCAAAAGTGCCTCAGATGGGAACTATTAATTAACAGAACATTGTTTTTAGCTTATTTACCATGAGGTACATGTTGCAGAAGCAGGAGTTGAAAACATGTGTAAGAAGAAGAAAAGGGGTTTGTATGGGAAGGGATGGACGTGATCACCAGTTGCCTAAAATAAAATTTTGGGTGACTTTAGGTTGGAATGCTGTCATCAGGAGGGTTTAAATACTCTCTGTAGTCAGACGTGCGCGTGTATCTGTGATGATTGCCCCAACGACACTGAAAACATGCTCTGACATCACACTAGCAGTGGGGCAGGCCAGCACATCCAAGGCATATAAGGAGAGGTCTGGCCAACTATGCAACTTTGATGCCCAGTAAATAAACGGAACTGAAGCGTCAGGAAGGACGCAGGTATGGTCACATAGATAGTCGTTAACCATCTTGTGCAAACGTCTCCCTCCTTGACATTGTTACCGGTCCAGCTAGTCCTTGCTGATAAGCCGGTTTATAGAAGATGGTCCAGCTTGTGGACATTTTACCACCACCTCTTTTGGACCTGCTGGCCATGTCTCTCTTTATTAATGCATGCCGTTGCACAGAGCTGGTACCTCTGCTAGCAGCGGTGTCTGAGGGTGATATTGCCACCAAATGATCAACAACAGCCCTCTTGAAGGATTGTATTGCGAAACCCCTTGGTGACTGCAACACTAGTGAAGGCAATTCGTAGCGCGAGTCTAGAAAGGTGGCCAACCAGTATAGGTTGCTGTTGAAAATATGGATCATGCAAGGGTGAGGCACACAGATATAAAGTGTGCCATGTGTGCCAAGCAGCAAAGAGACAAATGTTCTGTGACCCCAGAAGGAGGAACAATACCCATGCTCACCTCACACTGGCTCTCCTCCACCTCCTCCTCTCCAGCCCACCCATGCTGGACAGACATGAAGCTGGGGTTGAGAGTCCCCTGTGTAGCATAAGGAATCCCCTCGGTACCACTGAAAAAGAAGCCCTCTTCCTACTCATCTTCCTCATCATCTTCATCCCCCCAATCTTGCCTGATGACATTGGCTGGGCTGTGTAGGATTACCCGATGTGAAATCTTGCTCCATACCCAGCTGCTGGGCCCTCAAAAATTCCATTTTTAGATGATGCAGCGATTAATTCGGCAGACATAGCATAGGGATGGTTACGCTAAAAATAGCCTGATCACCACTCACAAGCTTGGTGCAGTACTCAAAGTTATCAAGCACCTCACAAATGTCAGCGATCCACACCCACTCGACAGTTGTTATCTGTCTTGGCTGAGTCTCAGTCTGACGGGCATGTTTAAGCTGGTATTCAGCAAATGTCCTCTGCTGCTCACTTATCCTTGCCAGCATATGATGTGTTGAGTTCCACTGTATTGGCAGGTCGCAAATGAGTTGGTGGTTTAGGAAATTAAATTGCCTGTGAAGTGCTGCAAGACCGGCAACAGTGTTTGAGGAATGGCGGAAATGGGCAAAAATACGGTGCACCTACTCAAGTAGTCAGGGAATGTTTTTATAAATTTCTGCACCACTTTGTTCAGCATGTGATCCATGCATGGTACGTGTACCAGATTTCCAAGCTTTAAAGCCACCACCGGGTTATTATTATTATTATTATTATTAATAAGTATTTATATAGCGCTATAAGGATACATAGCGCTTTACAATTTAGAGGGTTGACATAGACAAGTGGTCGAAGACGACGACCACAAACGGTGACAAACAATGACAGATCACAAATAGTAATACAGGTACAATGGGGCCGGGGATCCTGTCCGCAAGGGCTCACAGTCTAAAGGGGGTGGGGAGGGAGACAGTAGGAGGGGGACAGGTGAGTTGGTGCAGTGGATAGGGTGTCAGTGTGTGTTGTAGGCTTGTAGGAAGGGTCTTCAGGTTTTTTTTTGAAGGTTCCCAGGGTCGGGGAGTGTCTGATGTGGTGAGGGAGGGAGTTCCAGAGTCTGGCAGAAGCCCGAGAGAAGTCTTGTGTGCGGTTATGGGAGGTGGAGATGCGGGAGGTTGAGAGAAGGAGTTCTTGGGAGGAGCGCAGGTTGCGCGAAGGGAGGTAGCGGGAGACCAGGTCGGAGATGTAGGGAGGGGACAGGTTGTCGATGGCTTTGTATGTCAGGGTTAGGGTTTTGAAGCGAGATCGCTCGGGGAAGGGGAGCCAGTGGAGGGCTTGGCGGAGAGGGGAGGCGGGGGAGTATCGGGGAGATAGGTGGATGAGTCGGGCAGCAGAGTTGAGGATGGTGCGGAGAGGATCGAGGGAGGTGGCAGGGAGGCCGGTGAAAAGGAGATTGCAGTAGTCCAGGCGGGAGATGATGAGGGCGTAGATGAGTGTCTTAGTCATGTTGTGGTCAAGGAAGGAGCGGATGCGGGCAATGTTTTTTAGTTGAAGCTGGCAGGCGGTGGCAAGGGCTTGGATGTGGGGCTTGAAAGAGAGGGAGGAGTCGAGGATTACCCCGAGACATTTGGCATGGGGGACGGGTGAGAGGGAGCAGTCTTTAACGGTGATGCCAATTGGTGATGCAACGGGTTATGCCAATTATCAAAGACAACCAGACCGGGTTGGAGTTGAAGTGGGGAGAGCCACTGATCAGTCTGTTGTTTTATTCCTTGCCACAACTCTGCTGCAGTTTGTGGTGTTTCACCTAAGCAGATGAGCTTCAGCAGAGCATGTTGCCACTTTGTCGATGCGCTGCTGCACATCTTCCAACTTGGGAGTGATATGGAGAGTAATTCAGCATAGGATGATGAGGCAGAGGAGGAGGAGGAGGAAGAGGGGAGACAGGACGTATATGATGAGGCAGAAACCTTGATTGAGGTTAGGCCCGCTATTCGTGGCGTGTGATGGTCCAGTTTGAGACTTTGTCCCACCTTCCACCAGGTTCAGCCAGTGTGCCAAGACAGAGATGTATCGTCCCTGTCCACAAGTACTTGTCCACGTGTCTGTTGTAAGGTGAACCTTCCCTGTTACGGCATTAGTGAGAGTACACTTTAGATTGTTTAAGACGTGCTGGTGTAACGTGGAGACGGCACACCAGGTAAAATAGTGCCGGCTGGGAACTGAGTATCGTGGGGCAGCCACCGCCAACAGATTACGTAAAGACTGTGTCTCCACAAGCCTAAATGGCAACATCTCCACGGCTAACAACTTGGCAATGTGCGCATTCAGTATTCGTGCTTGTGGGTGCATGGCTTGGTATTTACGCCTCCTTTCATATATCTGGGGCACGGACAACTGGACGCTTTGCTGGGAAAAACAAGTGGATGAGCTTGTTGTGTCCAGCATCTGTGCAACCGCAGTTGGGAGCAAGAGGTATGATCACCTGCTTCCTGCCCAGCAGATTGGGAAGGACAGATCACAGGCGACATTGCAGTGGTTTGACCCGCAGACACAAATTTGGTACCCTGTTGTTCTGCCCACCAACTAGGGTGCTTGACTGCCCTGTGTTTACGCATACTGGTGGTGCTTTGGTTGCCTTTGCCCTGGCCTCTGCTCAGCTTCACATGGCAGATGCTACAGATGACAACATTTGGCTCAGAAGGACTATCTGAAAAAAATTTCCAGACAGCGGCTTAATGCACCCTTGCCTTGCCTTAGGGCACAGAGGGATTGCTCTTGGCAACAGTTGACACACTTCGCACTCTGCTCAAACCAGTAGCCCTTGGTGCCTTTGTTGGTATCCACCTTCTTCCTCTGTGGTGCTGTGCTGGCTATGCGTGCCAGTGGTCCTGGTTGGATCAGTGGTCTCATCATGGACCACCTCGTCGTCCATGTCATCCTCCTTCCGTGTTGATATTGTCAGCTGGCCAGATGGCAACTGTGTGTCATTACCATCAGCCTACACCTCTTCACCTGGTATATCACGTGGATGAAAGTGGCTTTCAACTGGCTGTGGGTTTTCAAATATTTGGCCATGAACAAACAATACCTCCTCACATTGCTCTTCAATGTCGCGCAGTGAGAGGCCAGAGGCAACAAAAGGATATGGACCAAACAGATCCTTGGAGTGGCCAAGGTTGGGGTCAAATGTTTCCTGTGACTCCTGACGGGGTGATGAACTAGGAAAAGGTTGAGAATAGGATGACCCAGAATTCTCTGTATGGACAGGAGACTGTGGGGTCGTGGACGATTGGGTGCTGTTAGAAAATTTCGTGGAGGCCTTATCAGCAATCCAAGACTACTTTCTTGCTCTACTCTGGCTTCCAGACCTGTTTACGTTCCAGACCGGGAAATTTCACCAGGACATCAACCTTCTTCTGTCTCCCAGACTCTGTGCCTTGTCGGGCACCACTGACAACCCCACACCCACGTCCATGTCCGTGTCCCTGTTCTATCACAACAGTCTTTTTAGGAATTAGTATGTAAATAATAAAAGGAGTGCTAATGGTGAATGTACCCGGGTTATAGGCAGTAGAAGGGGGGCTGATGAAACACTCACCTGGACTAGTTGTGCATCTACACAACATGGGTGAGAGCCTCCAGGTGAGAGCCTTGGACCGGAACCCCACTGTGAAGCAACTTCCTGGAACTCCATCGGCTGCAGTCACGTGATCCAAGGCATATGACCGAAGTGGGCGTTCCTGTGACATCACGGCAATTCCTTTGCGAAGTTAAGCCTAGAGCAGCTTCCCCCGCTTTCCAGGAAAAGGATTTAAATACCAACAAACTAAATCAGCGGTATTAAGTAAGTGGGGATTAAAAGCACACACCTTTAATTAATCTTTATACTCTCCAGACCACGACGTGTTTCTATAGCAAGCTATCTTCCTCAGGTAGTGGAGAGCAAATGAAATGACAGCCATAAAAAGGACACTTGTCCAATCACACAACCAAATTAATTGTGACATCACAGGAAATAAACAAAGGATACTAGTGCAAACCTAAAATAACAGGGTTATTCTACCTCATAAAGAACATATATAAAAACTCTATACAAAATTTATATAAAAAAGTGTATATGCTAAAACAAGATTATTATCTTGATAAAATTTGGATTTAAAAACATATGTAATGAATACCATAGAATGGGAGATATTAGTGGATTGCCTTCTCAATAGTCAAGATCAAGCCCTCAAGGGATAATGTACCCAGTTTATAAATCCAATAAGACTCTTGATTGATAAGGCGTCCAAATGGATCTGAAATGGTGTCATCTATCTGATCAATAATTTTTAGACTCAAATGAGTGAGATCTTTATTATGAACTAATAAAAAGTGTTTAGAGACGCTATGCAAGAGATATCCATTTCGGATATTAGACCTGTGTTTACTAAGTCTAGCATGCATGGTCTGTATCGTGCGGCCCACGTATTGTAGGCCGCACATACATTCCAGCAGGTAAACCACAAACATTGATGGCAATTGAGGACCTCTCTAATGGTATATGCCTCCCCAGTAGTGTTGGAGGAGAAGGTTTTAGAGCCATACATAATAGTTTGACAACATAAACATTTGAGGGATGCACACGAATAACAACCATTATTCTGATTGCTCTTAATGTTCGTCTCTGGCTCTGAAGATTTCCGCAGGGAATTACTTAGGGCTATCATATTTCGTAGGGTCTTGCTTCTTCTAAAAATCACCTTTGGTTTATCAGGAATGTGTTTACAGAGCACAGGGTCATTCTTAAGGATAAACCATAATTTTTCCAATAATTTTGTGATACTTTTATGTGACTGATTAAAAGTCGTCACAAAACTCCATTTAGTCAATTTGGTGACTTTGGAAGTCTTTTCACCATCCATCAATGTATTCCCAAGACCTCTGCCCTGTGAATGATGCTAGATGTTTTACTACAGTAATCTTGGGATAAGTTACTACACTTCTAGAAAGCATCACTTAATAGTTTTCGTGGATATCCCTTCTGTCTAAAGCACCTGTTCAAAATTTTAGATTCCACAATATAGTCAGAGTCATGAGTACAATTGTTTTTTTAATCCTCCAGCACTGCCCATATAGTACATTCCTGACCCATGTAGGGAGGTGTCCACTATCAAAGCCAAGGTAACTGTTGACATCAACCTGCTTGATTAAAAAAAATCCAACTTTATTCACAGGGCAGAGGTCTTGGGAATACATTGATGGATGGTAAAAAGACTTCCGAAGTCACCGAATTGACTAAGTGGGCTTATATAGAGCCTATGAGTCATAGGCTATGACTCATGTATGATGCTGGGTGGCCAGCCAATCATAGTAATGCCAGAACCAAGAAGGCTGTGGCATTACTGTGATTGGCTAATGCTGGGCGGGAGATCCGAATATTGCGAGGCGAGTAGTGGAATGCTCACTATGTACTCGCTGAGTACCGAATACTTGTGATTATACTCGCTCATTCCTAATCGTGGCCATTAAATAATAGGGCTTCTGGTACATGAAGGTGTCGGCACTAGTGAGGAGTGAATATACTCAATACTTTTCATTACTCGCACGGATAGTACAGTATTCGCGATACTCGTTACTAACCAAGTAATGCTGGTGCTTGTGAGTGATGTGTCAACCTTGAACAATCTGAGACATATTGCCAGCACCCTTCCATACACAAAGGGAGTCAGCACCCCAATGAGAGCCGACTGAATGGAAAGCTCTCACTGGGGGTAAAAGCAAGGTGTTGTATGCAGTGAAAGCTCAAAAAGCCCACCCTCCCACCCTGTCCCAGAAATGTTAATTTTATGTCTGGCTTTGTGTGGGTGGAGCCTATCATTAATTGACTAATATTGGACTCACTATTTGGATGAATACACGAGTATTAATAACTACTCGCTACAAATTTTTATTCCTTAATTAGGCTGTGTGAGGCAGCACCCGGGGAACCCGCTTGCAAAACGACAAGAACACGTGTTTATAAGTTTAACCAATGTCTACCCGTTTATTTTCACATATTACAACAGAACCCGGGTAGCATGTTTGACACATATCACATTGATTAAAAACACCATACATAAACACATCATACATTTACATATAACATTACATAACACTTATATTGCACATAACATCTTATAGTAACCCGGGACCTGTAACCATCTCTGTCCCCATTGGAGCTCTACTAACAGCTCCCGTGGTGGCTACGGCCTCCGGCCTACTTACACTATATATACGTTACAGTACGACGATGACCCCTCCGGGTTCATAACAGGGATTGAGCAACCTGAGTACCGGGTATGTCATGTATCCCCAAGGGGCTCTTTCCTGGACGCATCTCCGCCTACGTCCCGGTCAGAGTCCACCTGGTTCAACCATGGTGTCCCCACTCTAGGAGCCCTTTTAACCCCTGCTTCTGACCTTCGTTACATACGCCTCAACGGGCTCTGTGGGTCCCAATGGCGGTACCTGCCGCCTGGCTTTAGTCCCCCAGCATGATGATATACATTCACCCGTAGTCAGGATTCCTGCCTGACCGGGACCTTACATACCGTATGTGATCCATCATTCAAACGTCCATGGATCACACACCTGCTCACAGCCCATCATAACACATCCATGGACTGTGGCCCCTCCGTGACCATAACAGGGACCTGGTCAACCGTAGAATCCGGGCTAACCACGCGTCACCATGGCCTACTCGCCACGGTACGGGCTATCAGTCGCCACCAAACCTCCATCTCATGGCAGGTCTCCAGGTCCACGACTGTACCCTGCGTCTGAGTAACACCCTAATGGATCAGCCATGGTTCCCTTCTAGGAGCCTTCGTGACCCCTGTCTCTGGCCACAGGCACACCCACACCATTAGAGGTCGTGGTTGAGGGACGGGTACCCTCTGCAAGCAGCAGGGCAAGCCTCCCTCTCGTCCCACAGGGACGGAACGCCTCCAACATCATCCATACTAGCTGGGTCACTCTCTCCCCACATCATTATACATGGGTCTTACATATAGGCCATCATCTCTCATTCAGGGCCATTACCTAAGCCCTCATACACATAGTTAAACACATTCTGATTCATCAGGTCCTTTAACTGAGTACTCCGACTCGGACCCAAAGGCGGTCTATGCCCGCCTGGCACACTACATACGATTGCCTCCAAAGGGCTACATTAATTCGCCTCCCGAAGGGCTACATTCATTCCGGTTCATCAGGACCTTTAACTGACTCCACTGAGTCGGTCCCAAGGGCGGTCTATACTCGCCTAGCATGATTTACACACAAGGTGCACAGTTCACACAATCATTCAGGAACTGCTTTTCTTACCGGGCACGGATCCGGGTCTCGCTACCTGTGTCACAGGTTCCACCAGGCATCCCCACAGGCTCCTTCCCGGACGTGAGGTGAACCACGTCCGGTCTAGCGTCCACGGGTCAACCACGGCTTCCCCCTCCAGGTGCTGTCACGACCTTGGACCTCGGCACCGGCATGGAGCTAGCATGCTCCCGTGTCCACACACAGAGCCTTGGACTGCTCTGCACTCAGGCTGCTCTCAGCCCACATGCTCTCAGGCTGGCAATCTCTGGATGAATCTCAGCAGGATCTCAGCTTCCAGAATCGATCCCAATCTGAATGACTCAATCACTCAGGTGGCTGCCTCTTATCGTGCCAGCCACTCCCACATGGACACACCCCCTTAGCTGCCGGTAATCAGCCTTTCACACAGCTCAGGTTAACTCCCTGTGTTCCGGGTTGTCAGCACTCAGCCCTTACATTCCTTAATCTCATCCCACTCTCACTGCCGCTCATTAGGCTCATGAAACCCTGTGTCTCACAGTTGGTTCACACAGCATTATCAGTCAAACCGGCCAGTGTGCGCAGGATCATACCTCGATCCTGCATGTGACGCGCCCCGGCCATGAGGATCATGCCGGCGGTGCCTCACAGCTGATAAATTGGGGAAAATAAATTGGAAGTTAAAAGGGAACACATCTACTTACATTAACACACGCTGTCCCATCCGTCAACTACTTCCGGCGTCATGTTATCTCGGTATCACGCGTCACAGCAGCCATATTTGCACACCCAAGTGATGGATGTGAAAATATGGTACCCGCTGCTGGTAATGGCCCATTGTGCACTATCGCCAGCGGTGCTGCAGCGGCCTGCACTCAAAACCACCAAGACACTTAATCGCTTATCCCCAATACTCCACGCTGCCATCGGCGAACCTCACTGCCGGAAACAATGCCGCCTCAGTAACTAGGCATGCATGTATACCTTATAGAAGGGACCACATGAGGGGAGAAGAGAGCATAGGGGGGAGAAGACAGCACACAGGTGGGATAGAGAAGGTACAGGGTGGAGAGCACACCGCCATCGCCCTTGGGTACCCATTTAGTGATTTTATAAACATTATAGATCTTCTATGAAATGTTAAGGTACAGTGACTGAATACATGCATACTTTCAATCTGAAATGGCTAAAATGAGTGTTCAAAAATGTGTGTCATGATTTTTTCCTAGTGGGTTCCACATTGAACTACTTTATACAAGTTTTTAGTGGGATAATAAATAAAGACTAAGGGAACAATTCATTAAGACTGTGTTGGTAAAATTTGAAAAAGTTGCAGACCTGAGAAAATTAGTAAATTGGACGCCATTGCCTGTGAGGAAAGGGTTAAGATTCCTCATAAACCTGTCAGAAGATAGTATATGCAACTGTATCATTCCTTAAGGTACCTTTACACGCAGCAACTTTTCTAGGAATTTCACTGACAACTTACTGGTTGCAGTGAAATCATGGACACATTGTTCCATTTGTACACGGCAACAAGATAGAACAATGTGTCCATGATTTCACTGCAACCAGTAACTTGCCAGTAAAATTCCTAGAAAAGTTGCCGCGTGTAAAGGTACCTTTAGGGTGCTTGGCTGCCTTGTATTATACTTGCATATAAATAAGGCTTCTGTAGCTATTACTAGCAACTGAAATAATTGCAAATAAGTCATCTTATTGGCGAATAGTGGACAGTACAACCTAGGCAATGAGTTGTTCTATTATTTTCACCTGATAAAGCCAAGTACATAAAAATTACCAACGTTATTTGTTTAGAATTATACTTTATTAAAAGGAACTTATGTCGTTTTGTGATATTAAGCCACCCATAATGTTTTTTAAATGATGCAATGTGCAACACTACCTCAGTTTTCTAAAAACAAAATTCCACATATTTATCATAAAAAAGACCTTATATGCACAAACATACACAACCATGTGACTGTAATGGACTAAAATGAAAGATCATTTGGGCTTAGCTCCACCCATTACTGTCACATGG
The DNA here is from genome assembly GCA_033576535.1 of Allobates femoralis. Lineage (NCBI taxonomy): Eukaryota > Metazoa > Chordata > Amphibia > Anura > Aromobatidae > Allobates > Allobates femoralis. The sequence continues at coordinate 475,171,483 of JARQOC010000005.1, forward strand.
TCGTGACATCACCACCGGTCCTGCCAGAATGTAAGTCAATTACAATGCAGTGGGTATGACGAAATTCAAAAAATATCTTTAATAAACTTGACTGCCAGTAAGCAAATGCTCCACCCCTATGACTGAAGCCAAATATGTTTGTGCCGCCACCTCAGCGTATATACCGTATATACTCGTGTATAAGCCGACCCGTGTATAAGCCGACCCCCTACTTTTGCCCCCAAAACCTGGGAAAATCTATTGACTCGTGTATAAGCCGAGGGTGGACCCCAGCACAGGTATACAGGCCCCCCAGTGGTAGTATACAGCAGCCTCCCCAGTGGCATATACAGGCCCCAGTAGTATATACAGCAGCCCCAGTGGTATACAGCAGCCTTCCCAGTGGTATATGCAGACCCTACCAGTATATACAGCAGCCCCAGTGGTATACAGGCCCCAGCAGTATATACAGCAGCCCCAGGGGTGTACAGCAGCCTCCGGGGGCATACAGCAGCCCCAGCAGTACACAGCAGCCCCAGCGGTACACAGCCACCCCCAGGGGTACACAGCCGCCCCCAGGGGTACACAGCAGCCCCCAGGGGTACACAGCCGCCCCCAGGGGTACACAGCAGCCCCCAGGGGTACACAGCAGCCCCCAGGGGTATATAGCCGCCCCCAGGGGTATATAGCAGCCCCCAGGGGTATATAGCAGCCCCAGGGGTACACAGCCATCCCCAGGGGTATATAGCAGCCCCCAGGGTACACAGCCGCCCCCAGGGGTACATAGCCACCCCAGGGGTACATAGCCGCCCCCAGGGGTACACAGCTGCCCCCAGGGGTATACAGCTGCCCCCAGGGGTACACAGCTCCCCCAGGGGTATATAGCAGCCCCCAGGGGTACACAGCCGCCCCCAGGGGTACATAGCCACCCCAGGGGTACATAGCCGCCCCAGGGGTACATAGCCGCCCCCAGGGGTACACAGCCATCCCCAGGGGTATATAGCTGCCCCCAGGGGTATATAGCTGCCCCCAGGGGTACACAGCCGCCCCCAGGGGTATATAGCCGCCCCCAGGGGTATATAGCAGCCCCCAGGGGTACACAGCCGTCCCCAGGGGTATACAGCTGCCCCCAGGGGTACACAGCTGCCCCCAGGGGTACACAACCGCCCCCAGGGGTATATAGCAGCCCCCAGGGGTATATAGCCGCCCCCAGGGGTATATAGCAGCCCCCAGGGGTACACAGCCGTCCCCAGGGGTATACAGCTGCCCCCAGGGGTACACAGCTGCCCCCAGGGGTACACAGCTGCCCCCAGGGGTATATAGCCGCCCCCAGGGGTATATAGCAGCCCCCAGGGGTACACAGCCGTCCCCAGGGGTATACAGCTGCCCCAGGGGTACACAGCTGCCCCCAGGGGTACACAGCTGCCCCCAGGGGTATATAGCAGCCCCAGGGGTACACAGCCGCCCCCAGGGGTATATAGCCGCCCCCAGGGGTACACTGCTGCCCCCAAATGCTGGCACTCGCCCCCCTGCTGCTTAACTTACCATCCGGTATTCTGATCAGCGCTGCTCCTCGCTGGTCCCGTCTCCCTCCGTCCTCGCGGCTTCCGGGATCCCGGCCGTCGCAGGTATGACGTCATACCTGCGACGGCCGGGGATCCCGGAAGCCGCGAGGACGGAGAGGAGACGGGACCAGCGAGGAGCAGCGCTGATCAGAATACCGGATGGTAAGATAAGCAGCGGGGGGGCCCTTAAAGCAGCGGCGGGGGGGCCCTGACACAGAGGGGGGGCCGAGTGGCAGCGTTTGGGGGCCATATGCACTGCTTCCCCCTGCCGCTGATTGACAGGGGGATGCAGTGCATATTTAATGAGCGGCCCCACGTGACGGGGCCGCTCATACAGCAGCCTCCCCCCGCCTCCTGCAGCCTCCACAGCCCCCACCACATCACATACCGTATATGACCCGTGTATAAGCCGAGGGGTAGACTTTTCAGCCCAATTTTTGGGCTGAAAAACTCGGCTTATACACGAGTATATACGGTAATCTTTTTTAAGATAAATATGTGGAATTTTTTTTTTTAGAAAACCATGTTAGTGATGCACATTGCATCATTTAAAACAGATTGGGGCAGTTTAATATCACAAAACGACATGACAGGTTCCCTTTAAACTATTCATAAAGATTCCGACTTCTGAACTCTCAAAAGAAGCCCATCTTCAGTTTCCACAACTTGACATCACAAGCACCATCTGGGCCTTTATTTTCAGTTAAATGTATAAAAGATGAGCTTACGCAAACAAAAAGAAAATAGTCTGAAAAGCAAAGAAAAAAGAAAGAGGATAGCACTTGAAGCAGTGTTCCCAATAAGTGCAAGGTATACAATGTAAATTTGAAGTCGTTGACAAGTGAAGGCAAAAATATTAATTCATTTTCTTAAATAAAAATTGTTAAGTGTAGGGTATATAATCCAGTGGCTTGCTGCACATGCAAATGTCAGGTATTTGTCACAGAGGCAGGTTGTGACTATGAGACTTGTGGTACCATAAGGTGCATTGTAAATGGTAGGTTAGCAGAAATACATGGGTGTGTCAGGCTAACCTGAAACTTTCCATACATGTGTCTCATGTGAACCAAACGGGATAACCGGAATGTATTGGCCATGATCCCGAATGCATTTTCAACCACACGGCGGGCCCGGGATAGCCGGTAATTGAAAATGCGCTGCTCAGAAGTAAGGGTCCTCTGGGGATATGGTCGTAGTAGGTGTACCTGAAGTGGGAAGGCTTCATCCCCACAAATGCAAAGTTGAGATGATGGGTTGTATCAACATTTGAGGGCACGTTCAGCCCACCTGTCCTTAGGTCTTGGGCCAAGGAGCAGTGTGCGAACACACCCCCATCTGAGATCCGCCGTTCATTCCAACGTCCACGTAGAGGAACTCATAATTCGCATCCACCAGGGCCATGAGGACCACAGTACAATATCCTTTGTAATTGTAATACAAAGACCCAGAATTTGGGGGTTTGTTGATCCTCATGTGCTTACCATCCAATGCACCGCCGCAGTTTGGAAATTGCCAGCGGTCGTCAAACCCTCTGGCAACATCCATCCGTTCAGCGGGGGTTGTGGGAAACTGCATATAGGATGGTAGCAGACTACTCCAGATGGCCTCACACATCTCAGGGATCAGGCGGCTCAGCAGGGACAGTGATACATGTGAAGTGTATTGCAGGTCGGTCCTTGAACGACCTGTAGCCAGGAACCGCAAAGTTACTGCCAAACGCTCTTCAGGTGGCACAGCTCGACGCATCACAGTGTCCTAACGGGCTATCAATGGCCTTATGCGTTCCAACAGGAATGTGAAAGAGTCCTCAGACATATGGAGGTAGTTCCTGAAATCATGCGGACTCCGATCCTCCAGCTCACGCACCAGCTGCATGTGGCTCCGGGTGTCCCAGTAGCGAAGCCAATCCTGAGTCCACACACGCCGTGGTTTGCGAGCCCGCAACCTCTCATTTCTATCCTTCAGACACAATTGCTCTTCTACCAAGGCAAGAGCCACGATAGCATCTCCATCAAGGTCGAACATCATCTCACATACCAACCCCTGCAAAAGTGAGAAAAAGAAACATCACTACAAGAACGCTTCATCACACATCATCTACACACACCACCTCCTTCCCTATACATTTCCTGGCCACTTTACCACAGCATACCCAAGTGTGAACACCAGCCCACACACATACATAAAGACCACCAATCAAGGGCCAAACACAGCATTGCAGTGTCTGACAAACAAACCTGGTCACTGTACACCCCTGGCACTCCTGTACAATACATCTCCCTTGTCAAATGCAACACATCATGAGGCTAAGCCCATATACGTGGCCATAATGTTGACGTGTGACCACAAGGCATGGGGAAACACACAGGTCACATTAATTAAATCATGGTTTTTTACACCCCTTAGAGAGAGAAGGGTACCTCATATCACCCAACAGGCCTGATAGTAAGCGGGATTCATGCAGGGCAGCGCGAGGAAGAAGGAGTGTGCAGAGGTAGGACAGAGTGAGAGCAAAGAAGGAACATCATTAGAGCCTCAGAGAGACATTGCTTCTCCTATGACACCTGGTTCACTACCCGAGCCGTAACACCTGTGAACTATGTACAAGCTGAAGGTAACTGGAGTAAAGAACCCGTGCAGAGCAAGCCAGAGTCTGTGTTTCTTCCTGGTTAACTGTGACATTCCAGTTTCACAGCAGAGACTGTGCTACCCTATTCCACCATTCTATTATTACACTACACTGCCCCGGGGGACCCTGCTCTACCTGCAGGGAGCTACAACACCTTGCTGCCATCCATTCCCCGGGAGGTCTGCAGCAGCGCCAGTGCCATCACCGTATCTACAAGTGGCATCACGACATTCATCCATTAACTTTTATCCCTGTAAATATCCCTTTTTATTGTCACCCCAAGGGTACAGGCTTGGGCACCGACCACCCGTGATATCCTCGTGAGTACCTGAGTACCCCGACCCTTGTGGGCCAGACACAAGCAATCCAATGCATATTCTCTATGCATTACTGCACTGTACATGCCAAGTTGAAGAGTGTGACATAAACCATAGAAGCTTCTCTTACCCCTGTTTTTTTACAGTTATAGACCATATATACTATAAACTATATATATTTGCAATATCAACATAATCGTGTTTTTTTTTGAATATTTTTCTCATATTTTAGAAAGGTGTATAGGTCAATATAATTAAATTTTACACTCTCTCATCCTTTAGTTATTTGATTTACAGGAATTACTAGCAAATATAAAATGATAATTACAAGAAAAGTCTGATTAGATCTTAATCAATAGCAGGAATAATGAAATACATTGGAATTTACCAAACTACACCAGACACTAAATTATTGAGAGGAGCAGCAGACAAAAATCTATTTTCTGCTGAAATTAAATTATGCTAGACATTAACAATAAAATTATCTATCATCCCCTGCAGTATGTCTGTATAATAAAAAGGGTTGGCATATGTGAAAATGGAATTAGGTTCAATTTTAATAATTGGAACATAAGAAAACCACTTACAGGGCAAACAGATGCAGACTATCTCAACTACCCTAATTTGTACAATACTTTGGGTTTAAAAAAATATTCTCTATTTCTTTCCCTCTGCTTATTTTATACAAACTTTACTGATACTTTGAGGTCCATCGTTATAATTAGACTTTGCTTGTCACATGTTCACGGTGTGAACATTCATCACTCAGGTCATGGGGTGAAAATTGTGATCTATTACGCACGTAGAAAGCTAATGAAAAGCCACATAATTATCCAATTTAAAGGGAAGCTTGTAAAGGGAAATACAGGGGTGGGGCATTTGCTATAATTTAAATTGTTTTGTTTCCCTGAAGCCAAATTGTACCGTGATTGACAGCGTGCAATGATAATTCCTATTGATATTGCAATGCTAATTGTGAACAGCCACTTAATATGTTCCCGAGGTAAATGCATGTTTTTAACCTACACCTGAACCTGAGTCTTGATGTGGTGTGAAGATGAGGAGCTGATACAGATAACTGAACACAAGTGGATTTTCACTCTTGTGTGGCAGAATAGAAATTGGAATCTTTAGAGTCTATTAAAGGAATCATTCTCTGTTTCTTCTCATTTCTGTAAATTACGCACATTCTGATATAAGGATACAAAGTTGGAATGTTTGAGATATCAGAACCATAAAGTGTATTTTTACATTTAAAAAAGAGACAATTTAATAGAAAACAATATATGTAAAGTGATACAAGCCCCAACATGGGAGTAATTGGAACAATTCTTTTCTATCAAATAGATGTAAACAGTATTTGTGTATATTGCTACATTTTTGCAAAACAACTTTGTATATAACAAAAGGAGGTAACTCTCCGCTATAGCAGATAAGAAATATCCTTAGCCCGTGGACCCAACTGAAGCTTAATAAATTTGAATTACACCAATGGAAAGTGATTGTCTAAATCAGGGGTGGCCTTGAGGGCCGCCAACAGGTTATGTTTTCAGGATTTCCTTAGCATGGCACAAGGGTTTGAATCATCACTTGTGCAGGTGATTATACTATCAAATGTGCAATACTAAGGAAATCCTGATAATCTGCACTGTTGGCGGACCTGGAGGCCTGGAGTTCCCCACCCCTGGTCTAAATGCAGTCCTCAACATTGCAATTGTGATACCAACATGGTATAGTCATGCAATAATGAAAATCACACGATCGATTGACACGCTACTAAGATGTACACAATGGAAAATGAAAAACTTGATTTATTCAGTTTCAAGTATGAGCGTCAACTGCAGAAATATATGTACTTACACTAGTTGGCATGCTATCAATTAATTTATTAAATGGGTTGTTGACTACTATGACCACCCATTTTGATTTCGCTTGTTTCCCCCAGTTAAAATAAAAGACCCTGTACTCATCTCCCTTGCATCTCCCTTCCAGCACTATCGGTAATCGTGGCTCATGGCTCACTGTAATGTCACCCAAGCTCCACATTCAATCACTGCCGACTTCTCTCTCGCCACCCAACTGAGCAGTCAATAGGAAGTGAGCAGCAGCCACAGCGTCACTTCCTGTTGAGTAACTCACAGATTGATTTTCCTCACAATTTCAGGTTGTACAATTAATAGTTCATTGTTGATTTTCCTATATGCAAAAAAAAAATGAAACTATAAAGCTTCTCCTACCAAATCTTAAAATTGCATAGTACAGAGATCACACACTAATGCCATCCATGTGCTGGGCCTGATTTTCATGGACCCATAGACATGTATGAGTGATTTTGGTCCATAATAAAAAGATACTTGTATCTATGATTTTTTTTTGCACACACACAAGCTGCAAAAAAACAGAGGCATGTGAAAAGTACCATAGGCACCATGAGTACACATGTAATAACAGCGAAATACACAGAACATGTATGTGAAAAATGGACAACTAAATGAGCCTAAGGTTGGTTTTACATATCCAAAATCACAGTCTGAGTACAAAACCATGATGTTAACACAAGCCAAAGGTCTCCTGACCCGAACTTAATAGCTTCATATATATGTACCCATGAAGATGATTAGCAAGAAGACTCATGGCAGACCCGGACATCATGGTCCATATCCAAACTGAGAATGTCGAATGTGTGAAACAAGTCTAATTCACAGTTGAATGGCAGTGCAATGTCATAACCTAATGTTATTCCTGGAAGTGCCACACACTTTCCTATAATATCTAGTTACTATAGTGCAGGGATCCCCAAACCTGTGGCTTGTGGGCCCATGATGTGTTGCTCGCAGCTGTCTTCCAGCTTGCTGCATAAGAAGACACAGGTCTAGCAAACAGCTATGGAGATCGGGTCTCCAGATGGTGACTTTTCTGAGTAGCCCAACAATGAAGAGAAGATCTGGATGAGGTAAGGTTGGAACCCCTGCAACTTAGTATACTGCCTCAGTGATTTCTGTGGAAAAGCTTTCCTTATACATGTAATGGGGGCGCTGGGCGTCACTACTGTGAGGAGAGGAGAGTCTGGATGGGACTTGCAACCCTCCCTCAGAGCTGAATGTTGCTCGTAACCCCTTTTCATTGATGAATGTAGCACTCAAGGTCAGTAAGGTTGGGGACCTCTTCTATAGTGCATACTTGCCAACTTTCTTTGAGACATCCAAGAGGCTTCTGAAATGTGCGTTGACTTTCCAGATGCTGCGCAATATTTGAAGTGTCACAAGAGTCTACCAGAACTTCTTAGGCTGGTTTCACACTGCAGTTCTCCTGATCAGGGTTCATCAGGTTTTGTGTGCCAAAACCAGGAGTGCCTCCAAAACCCAGAACAGGTGTCAATCTTTCAATTATACTATTTCTCTGCAAGTTTCACTCCTGGTTTTGGCACACAAAACCTGATGAACCCTGATCAGGAAAAACTGCAGTGTGAAACCAGCCTTAGAAAGTAGTGCTCCCATAAGGATTTCTTTGCTGTTCATCAGAATCCTGTTGTTCAGGGATACATTTATGAGATCGGAACAATCAGGCAGAGGAGGCATGGTATTCTAGAGAGGAGGTAAATATTATGTAATTGCAATTTTCGCATCTCCAGCAACTTAATTTTGAACAATTGGTATAGTGGTCAACAATCATTCTGTATATGTACATATACTGTATATATACATATAATATATATATATGTATATATACTAGATGTTGGCCCAATTCTAACGCACCAGGTATTCTAGAATATGCATATAGTTTATTTATGAAGATTTAAGATTAATGCAATGAATACACAGGATTTTCCGGGTAAAATATACACATTATCATTAAATGTTATTGCTCGCGCTGTGAGTGGGGGTTAAATTCCGCCCCAATGTCGCGACGGCAATACCGGAAGGCCGTGACCAATCGACAACACGGCTTTGTTCAATATATCTGCACATGTGACACCTCACCAGCGATCAGTAAGGTACCGTCACACTCCAGCGATACCTACAGGATGTATCGTTGTCGAGATCGCTGGAGCGTCGCCAAGTGTGACGGTACCTTACTGACTGCGATGATCAGCGATCTCAGAGCGGGGGCCTGGTCGCTGCTGCATGTCACACTGAGCAATATCTCCAGCGCCGGTGAGGGTACTTCCGTTGCGATCGGCAGGGTGATGACCGGCTAGCGCCGGTCATTTCCCAGCTGCGTTGCCGCTGACTTCTGTGCAGCACACTTGGCGACGCTCCAGCGATACCTACAGTTGTGGCCAAAAGTATTGACACCCCTGCAATTCTGTCAGATAATACTCAGTTTCTTCCTGAAAATGATTGCAATCACAAATTCTTTGGTATTATTATCTTCATTTAATTTGTCTTCAATGAAAAAACATAAAAAGAATTGTCCCAAAGCCAAATTGGATATGATTTCACACCAAACATAAAAATGGGGGTGGACAAAAGTATTGGCACTGTTAGAAAAATCACGTGATGCTTCTCTAATTTGTGTAATTAACAGCACCTGTAACTTACCTGTGGCACCTAACAGGTGTTGGCAATAACTAAATCACACTTGCAGCCAGTTGACTCAACCTCTGTCCTGTGTCCTTGTGTGTACCCCATTGAGCATGGAGAAAAGAAAGAAGACCAAAGAACTGTCTGAGGACTTGAGAAACCAAATTGTGAGGAAGCATGAGCAATCTCAAGGCTACAAGTCCATCTCCAAAGACCTGAATGTTCCTGTGTCTACCATGCGCAGTGTCATCAAGAAGTTTAAAGCCCATGGCACTGTGGCTAACCTCCCTAGATGTGGACAGAAAAGAAAAATTGATGAGAGATTTCAACGCAAGATTGTGTAGATGGTGGATAAAGAACCTCGACTAACATCCAAACAAGTTCAAGCTGCCCTGCAGTCCGAGGGTACAACAGTGTCAACCCGTACTATCCGTCGGTGTCTGAATGAAAAGGGACTGTATAGTAGGATACCCAGGAAGACCTCACTTCTTACCCGAGACATAAAAAAGCCAGGCTGGAGTTTGCCAAAACTTACCTGAGAAAGCCTAAAACGTTTTGGAAGAATGTTCTCTGGTCAGATGAGACCAAAGTAGAGCTTTTTGGGCAAAGGCATCAACATAGAGTTTACAGGGAAAAAAAAGAAGCATTCAAAGAAAAGAACACGGTCCCTACAGTCAAACATGGCGGAGGTTCCCTGATGTTTTGGGGTTGCTTTGCTGCCTCTGGCACTGGACTGCTTGACCGTGTGCATGGCAATATGAAGTCTGAAGACTACCAACAAATTTTGCAGCATAATGTAGAGCCCAGTGTGAGAAAGCTGGTTTTCCCTCAGAGGTCATGGGTCTTCTAGCAGGACAATGACCCAAAACACACTTCAAAAAGCACTAGAAAATGGTTTGAGAGAAAGCACCGGAGACTTCTAAGGTGGCCAGCAATGAGTCCAGACCTGAATCCCATAGAACACCTGTGGAGAGATCTAAAAATGACAGTTTGGAGAAGGCACCCTTCAAATATCAGGGACCTGGAGCAGTTTGCCAAAGAAGAATGGTCTAAAATTCCAGCAGAGCATTGTAAGAAACTCATTGATGGTTACCGGAAGCGGTTGATTCGCAGTTATTTTGGCTAAAGGTTGTGCAACCAAGTAATAGGCTGAGGGTGCCAATACTTTTGTCTGGCCCATTTTTGGAGTTTTGTGTGAAATGATCAATGTTTTGCTTTTTGCTTCATTCTCTTTTGTGTTTTTTCATTGAAGACAAATTAAATGAAGATAATAATACCAAAGAATTTGTGATTGCAATCATTTTCAGGAAGAAACTGAGTATTATCTGACAGAATTGCAGGGGTGTCAATACTTTTGGCCACAACTGTACAGGTCGTATCATTGTCAGGATCTTTGGAGTGACGCCAAGTGTGACTGAGTGGCCGGGAGATGACCGGCTGATGCTGGTCATCGCTAGGCTACGTCGCCGCTGACCTCTGATGTGGGTGGGCGGGAGACGGTGAGCCCCTCAGTCACGCCTGGGCCCCGGTATTTGGGCAGGTACGCCGGGTGCTGACACCGGCCCTGCTCCACAGCTCCGCCATTTTCCGCCGCCGAGCTGCCAGGGAGTAGTGGGTGTGGTCATCTGTGGCTAATTCTGTCTGTTTCTCTGTAACGGAAATCCTGCGATGCTGATTGGTCGCGCCCCGCCGGCTGCAATCAATCAGCATCGCATGATTTCCGTTACAGAGAGACAGACAGACACGATAAGACGATTATATAGTAGGATATATATAAGGCCCATGTCACACACACAGATATCTGAGCAGATATTGGTCACAGATCTCTGGTTGCAGTGAAATTATGGACACATTGTTCCACTTGTACACAGCCACAAAATGGATCAATGTGTCCATAATTTCACTGCAACCAGAGATCTGTGACCAATATCTGCTCAGATATCTGTGTGTGTGACGTGGCCCTAAAATGTATAACCTCCAAGTGTGCACTTGGCCTTACTTCAGTTTTACAACTGTAAAATCTATTATAAATCTGCACCAATTTGCACGTAATTTTGCTAAGTTTTAATTAACTGTTACATAGCAGTGAACAATATGAGGACAATGCAGCCATGTATATGTACCTATAATATCCCATACATCTATATCCAGATACATACTGCATTATGGTAAATGGCTGCCAGCAAAATCAATCACCATAACTTTGTTTTATTTCATCTTATTCCATAATCATTCATTTTCCAACAATTATACAATTCACTAGTCCAGAATACAATGTATTATCTGTATACTGTATCATTAGTTCAATCAGAGAGTAAAAAAAGTGGAGAAAAAAACCAGAAAGCATTAACCACAGTAGACCAGTAACGTATCACATGCGATGAAAAGCTATGAGCAAGATATCCTTTTTATATTCCCCAAGCCATCACTGAAATATAAAAAGCTAATTGACATAAAAACATATCAGATGTGGATTATTGGTTTAGAACTTGATCCAGATCCCAAGAAAGCTGTCAAAGAGACAGAGAGAACGTTCAGCGAGGGAAGCTGACAGCTGCAGCTGGGGTAATGTGCCAATTACGACTGCTTGTTTTTAACAGCTTTACATGCCGACAGTGAACAGTGAATGAAAAAAAGATCAAAAAAGGGTGGGACGATAACCTATAATTCATAACAATGCGCTAAAAGCAGTAGATTTCAATTCAGGCTACTATTGTATGATATATCTCCTGGAGTGTATGCGTGGTGGTCATGGAGCATTCAACTGTGGCCTCTTCCACGGTTTATCCAAGTCTTTTATAGCCATAGTAAAAGAGTCCTTATTGATTTAAATTACAAGCCTGGCTCCCATCGGCTTCACTTGAGGGCAAGCGTGCAATAAAATATCCTGCATCTCCGCGACGTATCGCCCAGAACATCTCTACAGATTCTTTTCACCATATCACGGCTACTTATTTGTGAAGGTTATCTGATTTCTTCGTTACCGGTCTTATTTTCCCCCAATGTCTGTAAAAGGGTCAGAAGAGCAATGAATTCTTCGAATCCATGTTTGTTAGCGCTTAACTAGGCGTGCAATAATTTCCGGGATGGCATTCTTGTTAATAAACTCTATTCACTGTAGATACGATCAAAATCTTTAGACAAGGGGATATTTTGGGCAGCGCTGTATAATATACTGCTGGTTTCCAACCTGCTAAAGTCTGCAGATTTCCTCTATTGTCTATGGTAAAATCCAATTATCAAGACTCACAATGCAGCTAATTCTTTTTAATAATGAATATAATGGAGGCAGGTAATGAATACATATACTTTCTGGAGTAAAATAATAGCGGTATCTTCTGCAGTAATATAATCATACCGTTAATAAAATGAATTTACGTTATTTTTCCATAAGCCTGCTTTGGATATAAGACTACGGATAGCCTCCAGACACTTGTATAAACAGCAAATGTCTATTATGTATCTGACATTTGAAATAACATGTTTTGCCGGGTTGGCATTATAAGAGTCATTTCACTTCAAAATGTTTTTCTTAATGTAATTTTTTTTTCTTTTAATTCAGTGTAGTATTATAGTCAACCTGAAACAGAGGTCAAATTCATTTCATTTCTTTTATGTTTTCTTTCCTGAGTTAGATGAAATAAATGATTAAACCCAGAATGGTTGGCAGTTCACTGAATGTGCACACTAGTACCACGGCAAGATCGATTTTCTCAATCCGGGAGTCTTTCTATGGTACATATTGCTTTAGCTGACATCTGTCGCCGTTGTCATGGCAGCCGCTTTCTCGCACAGTGAGAGGTCAGGCTTGACAGGGAAGGCCTCGCCAGCTCTACCCTATTCACTTCAAGGTTAACAACCAATAGACCAAAGAAATTGGCTATTATAGTACAGTCAATTCCAGTTAGGCAAATGGACGAGAAGCAAATATATCCTATAAGTAAATTGAATTCCACAATATATTCCTATAAAAAAAAAAACTGTTCACCTTTATACCAATATGATTATCTTTTTATGATTATTGTCATTAATTATCAATTTTAAGGCTTAAGAGGGACAAATCAGTAATTCAATTATGCTTTGAGATACAGTAAACATTTTGAGCTATTTAATTCCGGTCTCTCTCTCTAAAATACTGTAACACTGGACATGTACGGGCCATGATGTACAACCCGGTTGCGGGTCCCTCGACATGAACGGGGCAGTCTTATATATTACTACTGTCACAGAGGGTGGTCATAATGGTAAAGGGGATAAGGAAGCAGGACAGGTAAGGTGATCAAGGGAGCTAGTCTGACCCTTAGACTGGGGTTTCCTAACTCACCCTGTTTCCGGAATTACCTCTGATGGTGATGGTGTCTGGGCCACCACCTTTGCCCTTTGTTCCTGATCAGCCTTAGGCAAAGATCGCCTCACCTCCAACCACAGACTGGGAAGCACAGCAACTCCTAAAAGAAGGACACACCAAGGGTTCAGCAAAAAACACACGTGTTCTCAGCTCCAGGTCTTGCAGAGACTAAAATCTATCAGCGACACTTGCTGGTAGAAGAGGGAACTATTTAAAGGCCAGGGGCATGGTGACCTGACAAACCCACAACATCCCACTTGCAGAGCCACCTACACATAGACAGCAACACAGCAGCATCTACAAACATTAACTCTGAATGTGCCAAAGGAAATGTATTCTTATTTAAACTACAGAGTGCTTTTCAGATGGGCTGCAGAGCAGTCAACACATGAAAACTACAAGGCTGTCTTATTTGGGTCAGCAGAACCACTTTCAGTTCGATACATCACGGTCCATATATGGACCGTTTTACACAAGCATCTGAATGAGGCCTAAATATTATTATTTATTATTATACAATAAATGAACCAAAAAGGTAGTATAGGAATGCAGCTCACTGATCCTTGTATCACGTGTCCCCCAAAGAAAGGAAACACCCGGAGCAGCCGGGGTAGAGGCTTAAATCTAACATGAAACAAAAAAATAAAATGCTCCAGTGCAAAAACGTCCAGTATAAAATACCATTTTATTTGAAGCTCATTAAAAACAAAATCCCACCAAACAACATACACTACAGTGCAAAAAACAACACATACCATGACTATGGCACTTTAATACCGAAGCATATTGGTTTTTGCACTGCAGTGTATGTTGCCCCTGAGTCCTAAATGCTGCTTTGTACAGTACAAGCACAGTGGATGGGATTTCAAGAAATTTATGCTCACTATACTTCTCCCAACTGCAGCATGTTTTCAGATGTGATGCGGGTTGCTGGACTTCCGCATCTCCGCAGCATGTTAAATTCATGGTGCAGAGTTGGAAGACATAACCATCTGATGTACACAGGGAGATGTCACTTGCACTCCTTGCAGATTGTGGGCACAGGGCGGCTGTGGTCTCCCTGCGTGTACCCGTGGGTTTCCACAGGTCTGGAGGCACTGCTTCCAACACGTAGCACCTTTTATTCCATAGCATGAAAAAGGGGATTTGTAGATAAGTACAATAATCATGAACAATACAAGGCACACACAGGTCCAGGAGAAGAGACCATCACAAAAATATGAAGTCATCATAAAAATACAGGGCCTAATAATTAGTTACCTTTTTTAAGTTTTAACTGACGTGCATAAAAACACTTCAGAGGCGATGACACACCCACCAAGGCCATGGGATACTCGGAACCTGTCTGGTAGTTATCTGGAAAGGTCACGGGGCTGTGACCCAGCTCCGTGGCCCAAGCCGTGCCATAAATGGGAATATATTTATACAGAATTTGGTTGTGACGCCACCCGTGGTATTCGGCAATTGAATGGCCGACGCTGCGGTTCAGATCCACTGGGGCAGTTGGTGGCCCAGCCAAGGGTGGTATAGTTCCCTATGGGTGGAGCTAGACCCCAGGGCAGTTACATAGTCAATGGTATCAGTTGCAGTACAGGGCAAATGGTGCAGAAAATGATTGGAGGACACAACTGGATGCAGTGTTCAAGATTTACTCATAGTTCTTATGATGCTCCAGGTTCTCATCACCCAGCCGGATACTGTTACCTCTGGGTCAGAGCTCCAGCCAACTCTCGGGTAGCTTAGGAACACTTTGCTAGGCCCCCTTTTGTCCTTTCCTGGGTCGTCTCTCTGCACTGGTCTTTCCCTCCTGCACGCGCCTCGCACTCAGTGTCCCAAGTCAGCAGTCTCGGGTCCTGTCGGGCGATGTCTTCCTAGTCCCCTTGACCCTATGGGCCTGCCTTTTCAGTGATTAAGTGCAGCTTCAGCTCCAGAACTTGAAGATAACGCAGCCTCTGGTTATCTAGCTGATTCCTTAGTCACGCCACTAGTCTGAGGCCAGCCCTCTTTGCGGCCCGGTCCCTACACTTGAATATGGGCGCCATGGGTGGATTCCTCACTTCCCGTTCCCCTGGGACCCCTTCAGTCCTTCTAGAGCCCTTCACCGGCTTCTCCATATTTCTTCTGCCTTTCCTTGTCCTGTAACGAGCTCCAACTGGCTCCAGTCCCCAGGACATCTCTTCCTGTCCATCCACTTGCGACTGACTCCAGTCACCAACTGCCTGATGAGCTGTCTTCTTCTCTACTCTCCTACATGTCTGTCTGACGTCATCACATTCTCTACGTCCTCTACATACGTCCTCCGTTGTCACTACTTCCTCAAAACTTTCTAGTGCACTCCCCTTATCTACTTCCTCCACCCACACCCTCTACCTCGTTCCCACTCTAACCCGGGATGGGGGACTGTGCTCTTCCTCAGGAGCAATCTTGCCCCCACCCCCTGGCCAAAGGTGGTGTGGTGTTGGATGCTGTGTGTGGGTACCGGGTAGTGTCCCCTCCTTACCCAAGAGTGGGGTACCACACCTCTGGCTGAGGTGCAGTACTTCTGTGGCGACTGGACCCTCAGGGGCACCACAGGGAGACAGCAATATGTTTGTTCCAAATTTTAGCACTTTTTAAAAGTTTCAATTGAAAATCCAGTCATCATAGAAATATGAAGTCAGAAAAATACAGGGCTCAATCATTATTTTTTTTTTAGTTCCTCTTTTTTTGTCTTTTTTTTTCAAAGTTTCAATTGATGAATCAGCCAAAAACAAACTTCACTCACAATTCGAAAAGAAGAATAAAAGGTAAATCTTCTTTAAAAAATATAATATAGTATATGTAGATGGAATCACAGGAAGATCAAAGAAAAATTAGGGTCCCAGTGCAAAAACAACATAAGGGCTCCTGTGGTTCAACAGTAGTCACGTTGCCACTAATTTTATTGCATGTATTTCACATATATGGTATCATGCCTAGAGGTAAGAGGGGAAAGCTTTGCCGAGACTCCCAATTTGGACCCAACACAATCCAAATTCCAGACGAGGGAGGTTCTGGGCAGAAGAAACCCACATTGAGGGCAGCCCCCAACTACTGGATGGAGGGAGGAGTTAGATTAGGGGTGGGTGGCAAGGAAGGAAACAACTCTAGTGACAGTAGTGCAGCAGGGGAAGATAGTACTACTCGTGGAGTTAGGTGCTAATTCCAGGCCTTAGGACATGAATCTGCAGCCGGCTGTTCAAACCGGGCAGAGGAGCTAGCTGCAGAAGGGGTACCAGCCCGAATTCAGTTTGGATTCTTCAAAACCAGCCATGACACTGGAGGTCACTGGGTTTCAGGTACAGTGGCTACCTTAGTGGACCCTATACAGGCTCAAGGAACTAGATAGGGTTAGAGGACCAGTAGACTGTTGCTCACAAAATCTGCTGGGACTGGCAACTACAGGACACTTAGAAGAGGATAGGAGTAACAAGTGTCAGAAGAAAGAAAGCAGCAATGAAGGCCAATATACCCTGTGTCTCTGCAAAGTGGAATCTGAATACTTCTGGCTGGCCAAGCTGCAAGTTTGTTGGACTACGTACCCTGGCTAAGATGTGACTGTACTGAACCGTCAGTAAAGGGTAAGAACCACAAGAACCCTGTGTGTTGTCTGGTCCTTCCTGCGCCTCCCTGCACACATCTGCAGAGCCATCACATTTCACCACTACAGCCCTCAACCCCCTATTCATCCTATCTACATCCTACACCTCCGAAAGGACCCAGGCCCTAATTGGAGAAGGCCCAACACCTAGCTGCCACACCATCATCCACTGGAGAGTCCCCTACAGCAACCCCTGGCCGACTATAGGCCATAACTCTAGTTGGCATCACGACAAACAAATTTATCCCCTGAAAATGTCCCCTTAATATGTCCGGTATGGGTCATGACCTCTGGGACCCCCACTGTGACCCCTGAACTGTCTGACCCCGGATGGTTGAGTACCCCGGCCCCAAAACCGCAACACTCCCTTAAACCAAAATACCTGCAGCTTACATAATCATAACTGAAATGAATAGTTGCTATTAATCAATATTTACCAGTATTTCTTTTTATCTCAGGGGAAATGGGATGGCTAGCATTCATTTTCAATTGTTGCATGTTTCACAGTAAACAAAGCATTACACGATGGCCAATCAATGCAATAGGTGGAAAAGCATATCAGTTCTCTCCACAATGCTTAACAACCTTTATGATTATCACCTTAACATATTAATCTGGACATTTGTTTTCATAACAACTAGCAATACTCAACAGAATTCAACAGGTTAATGATATGTGAAGGATAATTGTTTTTAAGTGGCTAGAGAAATCCCCCCCCATGATCATTTGCAACTGTTCAGGCTATTCTGTTTTAAATGGGTTTTCCTACTAAATGTATTTATCATCCATACACATGTAAGATCTTTATGGGCTTTATCCTGCCCAATCTCATGAACAGGGGTCCAAAGATTTCTGTATGAAGAATGGTAGTGCACATTGTGTAATAACACTTCCATGGAATTGATGAAATTTCATTAACATTTGCATGTTATTACCATAAGTGTGTAAATTGAAGGAGGCTGCACCTATGAAATTCTTATCAATTCATATATTTTTTGTCGAGTACATTTTGGATCTATATTTGGCTTAGCACTCCTCCCATCTGTCCAAGACTGTTTTTAAAGGATAACTTTTGCTTCACAAGGAAAATCTTTAGTAATGAGTAGGGAAAATTTTGCACCAAAAACACATGTAGGAAAATGGAGCAAGGAGATGCATACAAAGCATTTTTCTTGCCAAGAGATGCAGAAATGATGCAGAAAATTCTGCTGCAAATAGTTCACATGTGCACATCCCCTTATATTTGCTACTTTCAATATGTCACTATTGTGTTTATTCTCTTCCATGTAAAGCAGGGGTGGGGAACCTCAGGCCCGTTGGCCGTGTGCCGCCCTCAATGACCTTTTATGTGGCCCCCGGGCAGATTCTTGGGGTCTGCAGTACTCGTGCTGGCAGCCATATTTTGATGACTGCCTGCCTTTTATATCCAGCTACTCAGTGATTTCTATGCCCCAGCCTCAGCGTCCCTAGTGAAGTATATGCCCCCAGCCTCTTCTATGATGTCTATGACTCTAGCAAACCTGGAAAAGAAGTTGAGAAGCAACTTGATCATTATCACCTAACATCACAGCTACACCAAAGAGAAGCCGCTCCAGCCACCACAGTAGGTGTGAGTTAATTGTTTAACCAAATTTGGGTAATTTTCAAGTTGATAATTTTGTGCGGCCCCCAAAGGATGGTACAAATTTCCGAATGGCCCCGGCAGAAAAAGGTTCCCCACCCATGTTGTAAAAGCTATATGCATATTAATATTTTATGTAGTTTATCTGCTCACAGGTAATTGATTGGGAGTCTGAGTTCTAAGGTTCCCACTGAGAAAAGTGCAACTCAGTTAATAAGGCTCAAAGTTCCTGTCTGAGTGTTCACACAAAATATAAATGCAATAGAAAAGTCATAGACTTCTACT
Organism: Allobates femoralis; assembly: GCA_033576535.1. Classification (NCBI taxonomy): domain Eukaryota; kingdom Metazoa; phylum Chordata; class Amphibia; order Anura; family Aromobatidae; genus Allobates; species Allobates femoralis. The sequence goes on from JARQOC010000005.1 coordinate 475,190,369, forward strand.
GAATCCATACTCTGCTCTTTTTACTGTGCTCCGAAACTGTGAGCACTTGTGTCCCAAGTATCACATTTATCAGCCATCTTTTGGAAGATCGATGTGTGTCTCAGGACCTGGACTCCCATCAATCTGAAAACAAATATGGTACATATTACATTAGAAAAACCTATGAAATGTTTAGTTGCAATTTAATTAAAGCTTGGTACCACCCTTCCTTTAAATTTGTAGGTCTAGACCCAGTGAAGTTAAGTCTGATAGCGTAGGTTTCCATTTAAAAAGAGATCACCTTGTAAGTGGCAGATGAGCTCTCACTATTTGTTAAAACAGCTCTAAGTAGGTCAATACAATAGGTATTGTAAAGATAAAATAGGGAGGGAGACAAGAGGCGCAATAGTGCCCTATCACTAGTGACACTTATATACAGTGGTGGTGCTGTGAAGCTGCTCACCTGGTCCAGTTGTGATCCCCACAACTGGTTTGAAGGCGTTTTTGGAAACGATGTTCCAGCTGCTGCAGGACTTCCACCAACCACTGGATATGTGGTATGTATCAAAGAAATGATGGGAGTGCTGGTGTCTCACGGTCCGCGCTGCTTCAGGGTTAAATAAACTCACCAAAGAGCCAAATCGATTTCCATCCTTTTATTCCTTCCCTGATGAAGGTGCCAGGATAGGCGCCGAAACGTGTAGGAGAGAGGAGGAATAAAAGGATGGAAATCGATTTGGCTCTTTGGTGAGTTTATTTAACCCTGAAGCAGCGCGGACCGTGAGACACCAGCACTCCCATCGTTTCTTTAATACAATAGGTATAGTCTAGACCAGGGTTTGGCAAAGTGTGGCCCGCGTGCCTCTTTTGACCCTCTGGCTGTTCCAGTCCATGCCCAACCCTGCCACCTGTCCATTGCCACATCTGAGTTCCTATATCCCCATTATCTGTATTCTCAGGATGCAGATAGTGGTGAATGCATTTGTGCTGTTAGCTATGTCTTCCACCAATCAACATGTGGGACAGCAGTTGAAATGATTTCACATCATTGCGTGTGTTGTGCGGAGTGTCAGTGCACAGGAGACTTGAGCAGAGCGCTGGGGAATGGAAGAGAGGTGAGTATGTGATGTGTTTTTTCTGATGTATATGGGAGGTTTGCATGTTTTTAGGAGTCTATATGGGGGCTCATACAGTAAATACAGGGCTATATGAGGGCTCAGAAATGTATATAGGAGATGTGTTGGCTCGGAAATTTATATAGGAGGCTATGTAGGGGCTCAGAAATGTATATAGCAGGCTATGTGGGGGCTCATAATATATATAGGAGGCAATGCGGTGGCTCATAATGTATGTAGTGGACTATGTGGAGCTCATAATCTATATAGAAACTATGTGAGGGCTCAGAAATGTATATAGAAGATTACGTGGGGACTCAGAAAGGTATAAGGGAGGCTATGTTAGGCTCATAATGTATATAGAAGAGCTATCGGGGGCTCATACTTTATATATGGGGATATGTGGAAGCTCATACCATATATATAGGGGCATATACTGTATTTAGGAGTCTGTGTGGGGGCTTATACTGTATATAGAGATTATGCAACATTAAACTGATGGTCTAAGTTACCATGAGAGTCACATTCAGCTCTCAGAGAGGTTCTCTAGTGGCACCCCAATTAGTGACATACAGCTCCTGCCTCCCCTCCACAGTAGTTACACCGAGAGTCCCATTATTGGTATAATGATAGCTAAAGCTTTCCGACATCTGTGTACATTGGCCCAAGCACAGACGATACTGCATAGACTATCAATGTGAAGCGCCCCCAGGCCGTGGGGTACTCAGGAATCGGATCGCTACTGCTGTCGCTGGGGAGTCACGACGGTCGCGACCCGGTCCCGTGGCCTGGGTGTCAGTTGAAAAAGGGGATATGTACAGGGTTGTTGTGATGCCACCCGTGGTATGTGGTTAGTGGGGAGCACTGCTGCTATAGAACCTCCGGGGATGATGGGTAGCAGCTGAGATGGGACAGCTCTCCATGGGTAAAGCCAATTCCTGGGGCAGGGTAAATAGTCTATGTGTGGGATGCAGGACAACGGGCACAAGAAATAGGCAGACTCACTGTTTTGTAGTTTTCTCAGCCCTTTACTGGAGCAGATGGTAAAAGCTGTCCACGGAGTCTTAAGATCAACTTGGGGTTATTCTCACCCAACCGAGTCTTTGGCTTCCTTACTGCGCTTGTAATTTGGCTCCTGCTGTTGCGTAAGCTAGGCTGCCAGCCCTGTCTTTTCCTGTGAGGTATCGGTATGACGGGCAACTCGAGTCCTTTCCTCTACCCTGTTCCAGGGTGTCAATGTCTCTGAACTCTGTACATTGCTGTGTCTCTGGTACAGTGTAGCTGGAGAATTTGGAATCCCCACTTTCCGGTGTTGACTGCACAGTCTTGGACTCCGGTGTCCATTCTATGTGCCTTTCCTCTGGGATGAGCACAGAGTTGCTAAGCCTCCCAGGTGTGTTCTTACTTCTCCTTTCCTCAGACCCTAGCCTTAGGCCTGGAACTCATCAGTGGACCCTGAGATGAGCTTAGCACTGCTCCTTTACATTCAGGTCCTCTTCACATTACTGCTCCATACTACACTAACTGGCTCCTTCCCAGACCAGAATATATATAGGGGAGCTCACCCTGAACCCGGGCTTGGTCTCCCCTTCTGGCCGGCAGGTGTTGGTGTTGTGTGTGTGTTGCCTGATGAGAATACCCTTTGTTGCTCTCTTGTGACACCACCACCCGGGGGCAGTGATGACACTTTGGCACTTGACCAAGGGGTGCCACATTCCCCCTTAGTGAAAGACAGTACTCTGGAACTGTGGCAACTTTTCAACACGGTAAACACAAATAATGAATAATCATAATATGTACAGAGTCTTAAATTATGAAAATTACAAAAAACAATAAAATTGTGAAAATTAGTCCAAAAGAGTTCAAAATGTAGTCTCTCCAGTGATTAGGCCTTATCCACCAGGGCTGGTGAATATTATGTACAAGGAGTCTCTACCACAAGAAGTCCAGTGGTATGTTATGGTCCATTTTTAAAAGTAAATAGTTCAAGAATATTTAAAAGTTCTTACAGGAAAGTCCCTGTAGGTACTGGGCGTACTGGTTTCAAGGTTCCACATATATATAAACAAACATTTTCCCTATGGGTGTCTCGGCTTAGGAGGCCTGGTTTCAGCCTCAGGCACTTTCTTTCCCTAACTTAATGTGCATGGGGGTTAATCCATTTCCTCCACCCTTCTGTACACTATGTTTACCGGGTTCTATTCACATTTCTTAACACTAAAACATATGTACATTTTACACCCAACTTTACACTTTAATCTGCATAACTACGGGTAACCATGGGTACTACGCTGTGACCTTCTTACTATCGGTGTACCAGGTGTACTAAGCGTAATGCTGTGAGTAGAGGTGTACCTTGTAGGTGTCTCTGATTCTGAGTGAGACATAGATCTGACAGCAGAACTGGCAAGTTCACTGTGCTCAGGAATCTGTTCTTCCTGTGCTTCCTCTACAGGTGCTTCTTCCAGTTCTTCCTCTCTTGCGATTTCTTGTTGCATGGGTTCAGGTACTGGTTCAGGTACTACCACTTGAGGAAGTGCGAGCATTGGGACTAAGACTTCTCCGTGGTTTTGGGGAAATCTCCTAAGACAGTATGGAACACATCTTCTTCTTTCTTGGGTTCATCTATAGGTTTCAGCACACAATTTTAAGTGATCTCTTGATGTGGCTGATGTGGTTCTACCTTCATCTTTACTAACTATTATAGACACACTTTTGTATTGTCAAAGTTTGATGGGAGAACAGTGTATGGTGTTGCTTACCATTGGTTTTGGGATGGGATTACCATATTCTAGCTCCTCTGGTTCCCCTTCCACATCTTTTAGGTACGGCATCCGGGATAAGGCATCTGCATTTCCATTCTTACGGCCTGCCCTGTACTTGGTGGTGAAATTGTAGTTAGACAGCCGGGCTATCCATCGCTGCTCCAACGCACCTAGTTTTGCTGAGTCCAGGTGCGTAAGCGGGTTGTTTTCTATATATGTGGTAAATCTTGCAGCAGCCAGATAATGCTTGAAACGCTCTGTTACAGCCCTGACTACTGTGAGTAGTTCTATTAGTTCTAACTGGAAGTAACTGTAATTCTCCGGGTTTCTTTGGTAGGACGGAGCTTTCTACTTGCAAAGGTGATGACTCTTTCTTTACCCTCTTGCACTGGAGACAGTACTGCTCCCAATCCCACGTTGCTGGCATCCGTGTACAGAATTAAGGGTTGATGGTAATCAGGATATGCCAGGATTTCTCCCCTGTCAGGGCCCACTTCAACTTCTTGAAGGACTCTTCCTTATCATCAATCCACTGGAAAGGAGTACTCCGGACCAGAGACTTCTTTGACTGTCCTACCAGGATGTCTTGTAGGGGGGTTGCCAGCTTTGTAAACCCCTTGATGAACCTCCTATAATAGCCAACCAATCCCAGGAATTGCCTCACCTCTTTCACACTGGGGGGGTCTTAGCCAATCCCTTATCACGGTAACCTTCTCGGGATCCGGTGCTACACCTTCAGAGCTTACTACATAGCTGAGGTACTGTACCTTTGGTTTCAGCAGGTGACACTTGGATGGCTTTATTTTCATACCATAACCGGACAAGGCTTCAAACACTTTCGCCAAGTGTTGCAGATGCTCTTTGTACGTCTTGGAGTAGACTATGACGTCATCCAGGTACAGGAGAACAGTTTAAAACTTTTTGTGTTCTAGGCAGCACACCATTAGTCTCTGGAATATACCGGGTGTGTTGCAGAGTCCAAACCGCATTCAATTGAACTCGCACAGGCCCATCGGCATGGTGAACACTGTCTTCTCATGGTCAGCCTCTGACACAGGAACTTGCCAATACCCACTAGTCAAATCCATCGTGGAAAAGTAGTTAGCAGATTTTAATGCAGCTAGTGATTCCTCAATTCTTGGTAATGAGTATACATCCTTGTGTGTAATGTGGTTGATCTGCCAGTAATCTACGCACATCCTCATGGTCCCATCCTTCTTTTTCACTAGCATTAAAGGAGCTGCCCAGGGGCTACAACTGTCTCTGATTACCCCTGCTTCCTTCATCTCTTTCAGCATATCCTTTGCATATTGGTAGTGAGCGGGTGGTAAGGGTCTATACCTCTCCTTAATAGGTGGATAATTACCTGTGGGTATGTTGTGTTCTACTCCTTCGATCTGCCCAAAGTCTAGTGGGTGTTTACTGAAGACCTGCTTGTACTCTCACAATACCTGGTATACTCCATGCTTTTGATGGGATGGTGTAGAACTGGTACCTACATGTAGCTTATGGCACCAATCCTCCAGCTTTCCCTCTGAGCCATTGCAACTCAGCCGGGTTTGACGGGTTCGTGGGTTCAACTGTTGAGATGGCATTGCTATCAACAGTGTATAATTTAGCCATGGTAGCATACTTTGGTAGGGTTTCCTCCTCTTCTCCGCAATTTAAAAGGCGTATTGGCACTCTACCCCTTTGTACCTCAACTACTCCTCTGGCCATCAGTACAGTGGGCCTACTTTATGAGCACACGGGTTCTACCAGGGCTTGATAGTCTTGCCCTCTATGGCCTATTGCAGCTCTACACCAGACCAACATTTCAGTTTTGGGAGGTATCACAATGGGTATCGGGTCACTTACCCTTGCACTGCCAATTTCTCCTCCAGACAACTCTACCTGCTGTCTCATTATCAACGCTTTGATTTCCTTCCGCAGGATTCCCTGTTGCCTGGAATTGCCAGTCTGCTGTAAAACAACAATAACTTCTGCAAGACAACTTTCTATTACATTCATTCCTAGCAGAATAGTAGGATTACGTTCATGCCGGTCAACATCACAATTATCACCCCTTGATCTTTTAATTCTACTCTTCCAAGTTTAATGGTCATTTCTTTAAACCCAACCTGTGGTACCGGTTTACCATTGCTAGCCAATATGCTAAAATCATCATCTGAACCATGCTTAATGTAATGTCTGAATCAGCCCAGTACTGTTTATAAAGGATATGAGGTATGGAGGTTATCTGCGAGCCGGTGTCCAGTAGAGCGTTCAGGGGAATGCCATCCAGCACAACAGGTATGATTGGAGGTCCTCCCACATACCTGTCCTGCCAGTTTGGTGGACCTTGTGAGTTTACTCCTGGGGGGGCGCTGGGGATCCTCGTTTAAAGCACTCTCCCTGGCAAAGTGACCTGGTTCTCTGCAGCGGCGACAAATGGGTCCATCCGGGTGGTAGCGGTCGCTGGATCATCCTGAGGTTGCTGGATACCTTTTGGGTCTCATCCATGGGACATCCTCTCTGCTTGTCGCCAACTCAATCTTCGCCACAGCCTTGGATCCACGCAGTTCCTGCATAGCCTTGGCCATCTCAGCTACAGTTTTGGTGAGTGCCTCAATCTTTTGGTTTAGAGCCTCATTGGTGATGGGCTCCTGAGATTTAGCACTAGCCCCTGACATGGCTGCTGGCCAAAAACTCTCGGTTTGCATTGGGCAGAGTCTGTATCATGAGGCTCTTCTGCCTGCAGTATGCGGATTGCTATTTCTTTAAATTGCACAAAGTTTAAGTCAGGTTTCTGTATAGCCATCATCCGCAGCTGTCCTCTATGGGGAGGAAATAAGAGTCCATCAACAAATTGATCAATAAGCAGTTTATCTTCCCCTGTGCCAAGGTGGGTTCTGCCTGTTTGAGTGCCCTGAGTGCCTCTTGTAAGTTCGATGCAAAGTCTCTCACCCTCTCTTGTGGTTTCTGCCGGCACCTAAAGAATCTCATTTTTGCTCTGGCGTCAACACTGGTCTCAAAGATAGCTTTTAGCCTGGCAATTACATGTTCTACAGTGTCTTTATCATGATCCGACCAGGACTTTGTTTCTCGCTGCGCGCGACCAGTTAACTGTCCCATTAGGATGCTGACATACTGGCAATCCATCAACAGGTATATACTGTAATAGCTATCTAGCTTTTGTTTAAAGTCAGAGAGGGTATTGGGCTCACCTGTGTATTGTGGCAGCCACGTCGCTCCCGGGGTGTACGGCATCAGGAACAGCATGATCGGTGAAATCCCTCACGCTGCAGCACCACCGGGTGCTCCATCTGCTCCTGGGGCAATACCGTCCACTCGCTGCACAGGTTCTCTTGGCTGTGACATCTTTCCACCCCCTTAGTTAATTCTGACCTTTCCAGTCATCTACTTCCGTCGGGGTGTACAACTTTCATTCCGCAGTGGGACAGGGTTTCTCGTCGCCACCCGATGTCGCCATAGCGTAGGTTGGGCTTCGTTTCGCACTCTTTGAAGGGTACGCCCATGATGATACGCCCCTTCTGCTTCCCGCACACTGCGCGAGACAACAATGGCGACAGTCCAAAGCACGTGTACTTTACTCAGGAATCTGATCGCTACTGCTGTTGCTGGGGAGTTACGGTGGTCGTGACCCAGTCCTGTGGCCTGGGTGTCAGTAGAAAAAGAGGATATGTACATGGGAGGTTTCCATGATCCCACCGTGGTATGTGGTCAGTGGGGACCCCCGCTGCTAAAGAACGTCCGGGGATGATGGGTAGCAGCTGAGATGGGACAATTCTCCACGGGTAAAGCCAATCCACGGGGCAGGGTAAATTGTCTATGTGTGGGATGCAGGACGACGGGCACAAGGAATAGGCAGACTCACTGTTTTGTAGTTTTCTCAGTGCTTTACTGGAGCAGATGGTAAAAGCTGTCCATGGAGTCTTGAGAGCAACTTGGGGTTATTCTCACCCGACCGGGTCTTTGGCTCCCTTACTGCGCTTGTAATTTGGCTCCTGCTGTTGCGTAAGCTAGGCTGCCAGCCTGTCTCTTCCTGTGATGTACCGGTATGACAGGCAACTCGAGTCCTTTCCTCTACTCTGTTCCCGGATGTCAGTGTCTCTGAACTCTGTACGTTGCTGTGTCTGTGGTACAGTGTAGCTGGGGAATTTGGAATCCCACTTTCCGGTGTTGACTGCCGGGACGTGAGACCCTGCACAGTCTCGGACTCCGGTGTCCGTTCTATGCGCCTTTCCTCTGGGGTGAGTTGCTCAGCCTCCCAGGTGTGTTCTTGCTTTTTCTTTCCTCAGACCCTAGCCTTATGGTGGGTTTACACGCCGCGATATCGGCGTCCAACTCCGACCCAACTCCGACAAAAAGTCACGTGGGTCGCGAGTTGGACCCGATATCGTGTGCGCGTTGTACTGTTTTAGCATACAACGCGATGCTGGAACGATGCCAAAACGATATCGGAGTTGAATAGCAGAGCTATTCAACTTCCCGATATCGCAAGGCCGTTGTACCAGCATCGCTGCGTGTGACAGCCCAACTCCGATGCGTACTCGCACCTCACCCATTAACTCCCATGTTAAATGGTCGTTACTGGGTTGGTGGGCGTACACATCGGAGGGACGTTGTTTCCCGATATCGCAGCGTGTAAACCGGCGATGCGATATCGGGAAAAGTGCTCCCAAAATGCGCGCTCCCGCGGCGTTGTATGCGATATCGGGACGATATCGCAACATGTAACCCCACCATCAGGCCTGGAACTCATCACTGCTCCTTTTCACTTTCACCCCGGGTGAGCTGACTGGGAGGGGAGAGGCAAAAGGGCCAAACCTCAACCCTTATAAACCCAGAGGGGAGGTACTAGAGGGAGGAGGAGAAGAGGGGGTTGGACAGGGCTCAGTCAACCAATTAAAGGGGGGAGATCCCTGTAAGGGTACCTTTACACGCGGCAACTTTTCTAGGAATTTCACTGGCAACTTACTGGTTGCAGTGAAATCATGGACACATTGTTCTATCTTGTTGCTGTGTACAAATGGAACAATGTTTGCATGATTTCACTGCAACCAGTAAGTTGCCAGTGAAATTGCTAGAAAAGTTGCCTCGTTTAAAGGTACCTTAAGGCGGTGGGGTTGACCTTAACTATTTAAGGGCTGGACAGTCAAGTGGCAGCGGTGTAAGGCACAGTGCCACACATTCTAGTCTTTTAATAAATGTCTGTTAATCTTTGTTCCAGTTAATTTTTATATTCTTTAGCAAGCAACATAGTTCAAGTTCAAGCACTTTGTCCACTGAAAATGTAAATATTCATGCTTGGTTGGAGTTAAAAAGTTTCCCATTTTGACATAACAAGAGTAAGTTTAACTAGAGTCCACTAAGCAGAGGTGCTTGTAGTGAATGCTATTTGGGTGGTGGTATGCCCCTTTAAATATATTTAAAACACCATGGTCATAAGTGGAAAAGTAGTCTTCTTACTTAGGGTTGATGAACAACAAAAAACAACCAGTATGAACATACCTTACAAAGTGGATAAATAGCTTGAAGTACAAAGTTTATATTTAAAGGGAATCTATCAGCAGGTTTTGCTATGTAATCTGAAGACAGCAAGATGTAGGGGTTAAAATAAATATTTTAGCGATGCCTCTCTAATCATGGTACGTGCTATTTTTTAATTGCAATGATTGTTTTAACACCAGGACCTTATCATTGCTCACACTATATTGCCTAGTGCAGCTTACTGTTTATAGACATTTTTTACAGAGAGTCTGGTGTGGGTATGGTTAGCTTTCTCAGCTCTGCTGCATTGCTAAGTCTAAAAACTCGGATTGTGTCACAACTGCTTTACTCAGCAAACTAGATTGACCCTGAATTCAGGGTCTCTTTACCTACATCATGTTGCTCTCATATGAAGTAGCAAAAAACTGCTGGCAAGATTCACTTTAATCCATAAACTAATTATTATTTTAACTATGCACTTATTCAAACATCCAGAAATATTTCTACATTCATAACCACACTAGGCAAAACTTTATTTTTATGTTGCTAGAGGATGCTTTGGTGGGGACTTGGCATGGTAGGAAAGTGCTGGTTGAAATTGGTAATATGTCATGTAGTAATACATGGATAGAAAACAACCGCACTCTGAAGGTACCTTTACACGCGGCAACTTTTCTAGGAATTTCACTGGCAACTTACTGGTTGCAGTGAAATCATGGAGACATTGTTCCATTTGTACACAGCAACAAGATAGAACAATGTGTCCATGATTTCACTGCAACCAGTAAGTTGCCAGTAAAATTCCTAGAAAAGTTGCCGCATGTAAAGGTACCCATAAAGGTTTTAACATTTTTTAAACTTGACATTTTTTTTGTGCAGAAAAATGACGTCATATCAGGCTTGGTGATATATTCGACGGGTTAAGGAAGACGTTTCAACCAATACTTGGTCTTTCTCATAAAGTTGTCTGAATTTTCCCACCTCAGTTTGTCACTAGAACGCACACTTCAAGGACTTCACAAAGATCATAAGAGCTTACATTCTACAGGAAGAGAGGACTCCACTGACCATAAGAGTTTGCACTCTACAGAAAAGAGAGCTTCAACCAGTGACTCTGGAGATGTAAAAAAAACCTTGCCATACAAACTGTACTCAGAACCACTGATCAGTGATGACTGGTTACTGACATCCCTATACAAGGTATGATAATCCAGAAAATGTCATCGCTGTATACAGTGGTGTAACAACCGCGGTCGCAGGGGTCGCAAGTGCGACTGGGCCCGGAGGTACAGGGGCCCGGTGCCCTCAGACCCCTGCAACCCCTGCACCTACCTTACATGGATGTGTGTCCCTGAGGACGCACATCCATGTCACTGCATGGTAGTCGACCTGGCCGGTCCCCACGCGGCTGATCACAGCCGCTGGAGGACTGGCAGGTTGCTGCAGTTTTAAAATTCCCACGGCTGCTGCGTGCTGCACTGTGATGAGGTCATGTGACCTACCAGTCAGGACGCAGCTGACAGCGGGAGCAGTGAGTGTGAGCTCCATTCAGAAGCAGAAGAGCCTCCACAGCTCCTGGAGAAGGAAAGAGGGGGGACTGTGTGTGTGTGTGGCTGTACAGGGGCAGTGTGACTGGGTGTGGGGGTGCTGTACATTGGGCAGTGTGACTGGGTGTAGGGGGGAGGGTTGTACAGGGGGCAGTGTGACTGGGTGTGGGGGCTATACAGTAGGCAGTGTGTCTGTGGGGGGGGCAGCTGTATAGTGGGCAGTGTGTCTGTGGGGGGGGCTGAACAGTGTGCAGTGTGTTTGTGTGTGGGGGGGCTGTACAGTGGGCAGTTTGTCTGTGTGTGGGGGGAGCTGTACTGTGGTCAGTGTGTCTGTATGTGTGTCTGTGTGTGGGGGGCTGTACAGTGGGCAGTGTATCTGTGGGGGGGCTGTAGAGGGGGCAGTGTGACAGGGTCTTTGGGGTGGAAAGCTGTATAGAGGGCAGTGGGACTGGGTGTGGGGGCTGTACATTGGGCAGTGTGACTGGGTGTAGGGTGGAGGGCTGTACAGGGGGCAGTGTGACTGGGTGTGGGGGGCTATACAGTGGGCAGTGTGTCTGTGGTGGGGCAGCTGTATAGTGGGCAGTGTGTCTGTGTGTGGGGGGGCTGTACAGTGGTCAGTGTATATGTGTGTGGGGGGAGCTGTACAGTGGGCAGTGTGTCTGTGTGTGTGTCTGTGTGTGGGGGGAGCTGTACAGTGAGCAGTGTGTTTGTGTGTGTGTCTGTATGTGGGGGGCTGTACAGTGGGCAGTTTATCTGTGTGTGGGGGGGCTGTACAGTGGGCAGTGTGTCTGTGTGTGGGGGGCTGTACAGGGGGCAGTGTGTCTGTGTGGGGGGGGCTGTACAGGGGGCAGTGTGACAGGGTGCTTTGGGTGGAAGGCTGTACAGAGGGAAGTGGGACAGGGTGAGTGGGGCAGGTTGTACAGGGGGCAGTGTGTCTATGTGGGGAGGATGTATGCTATATGGAGGGCTATGAGGCTGCATTATTGAGTTATACTATATGAAGGGCTGTGACATTGCATTATATTATTTGGAGGGCTATGACACTGCAGTATATGATATGAAGGGCTGTGATGTTGCATTATATTATCTGAAGGGATATGACGCTGCATTATAGTATATGAAGGGCTGTGACGCTGCATTATTTATCTGGAGGGCTGTGACACTGCATTATATTATTGGGAGAGCTGTGATGCTGCATTATATTATCTGGAGGGCTATAACGCTGCATTATATTATCTGTAGGGCTATGACGCTGCATTATATTACCTGGAGGGCTGTAACGCTGCATTGTATGATATGCAGGGCTGTGACGCTGCATTATATTATCTGGAGGGCTATGAGGCTGCATTATATTATCTGGAGGGTTATAACGCTGCATTATATTATCTGTAGGGCTATGAGTTTGAATTATATTATATGGAGGGCTATGAGTCTGCATTATATTATATGGATGGATATGAGGCTGCATTATTCTATGTGGAAGGATATGAGGCTGCATTTTACTATATGGAAGGCTATGAGGCTGCATTATACTATATGCTGGGCTATGAGGGTGCATTATACTACATGGAGGGCTGTGAGTCTGCATTATACTATGTAGAGGGCTGTGAGGCTGCATTATACTATATGGAGGGCTGTGAGGCTGCATTATACTATATGGAGGGCTGTGAGGCTGCATTATACTATATGGAGGGCTGTGAAGCTCCATTATACTATATTGAGGGCAATGATGCTGCATTATTCTACGTAGAAGGATATGAGGCTGCATTTTACTATATGGAGGGCTATGAGGTTGCGATATACTATAATGGAGGACCATAGATACCAGGATATTCCAGGAGGAGGACCATATACAGTGCCTACAAGTAGTATTCAACCCCCTGCAGATTTAGCTGGTTGACACATGCGGAATTAACTTGGCATTGTGACATTTGGACTGTAGATCAGCCTGGAAATGGGAAATGCACTGCAGCCAAAAAGATTTTTTAATTTTTTTTTTTTTTTTTTTAAAGCGTTAAAAGTTAATTCAGAGGGTCATTTATTATTCAACCCCTCAAACCACAGCATTCTGTTTGGTCCCCCTAAAGTATTAAGAAGTAGTTCAGGCACAAATAACAATGAGCTTCACATGTGTGGATTAATTATCTCTTTTGCCAGCCTTTTCTGACTATTTAAGACCCTCCCCAAACTTGTGAACAGCACTCATACATGGTCAACATGGGAAAGACAAAGGAGCATTCCAAGGCCATCAGAGACAAGATCGTGGAGGGTCACAAGGCTGGCAAGGGGTACAAAACCCTTTCCAAGGAGTTGGGCCTACCTGTCTCCACTGTTGGGAGCATCATCCGGAAGTGGAAGGCTTATGGAAATACTGTTAGCCTTCCACGGCCTGGACAGCCTTTGAAAGTTTCCTCCCGTGCCGAGGCCAGGCTTGTCCGAAGAGTCAAGGCTAACCCAAGGACAACAAGGAAGGAGCTCCGGGAAGATCTCATGGCAGTGGGGACATTGGTTTCAGTCAATACCATAAGTAATGTACTCCACCGCAATGGTCTCCGTTCCAGACGAGCCCGTAAGGTTCCTTTACTTTCAAAGCGTCATGGCAAGGCTAGTCTACAGTTTGCTCATGATCACTTGGAGGACTCTGAGACAGACTGGTTCAAGGTTCTATGGTCTGATGAGACCAAGATCGAGATCTTTGGTGCCAACCACACACGTGACGTTTGGAGACTGGATGGCACTGCATACGACCCCAAGAATACCATCCCTACAGTCAAGCATGGTGGTGGCAGCATCATGCTGTGGGGCTGTTTCTCAGCCAAGGGACCTGGCCATCTGGTCCGCATCCATGGGAAGATGGATCGCACGGCCTACCTGGAGATTTTGGCCAAGAACCTCCGCTCCTTCATCAAGGATCTTAAGATGGGTCGTAATTACATCTTCCAACAAGACAACGACCCAAAGCACACAGCCAAGAAAACCAAGGCCTGGTTCAAGAGGGAAAAAATCAAGGTGTTGGAGTGGCCTAGTCAGTCTCCTGACCTTAACCCAATTGAAAACTTGTGGAAGGAGCTCAAGATTAAAGTCCACATGAGACACCCAAAGAACCTAGATAACTTGGAGAAGATCTGCATGGAGGAGTGGGCCAAGATAACTCCAGAGACATGTGCCGGCTTGATCAGGTCTTATAAAAGACGATTATTAGCTGTAATTGCAAACAAGGGTTATTCTACAAAATATTAAACCTAGGGGTTGAATAATAATTGACCCACACTTTTATGTTTAAAATTCATAAAAATTCAACTGAGCAACATAACTTTTTGGTTTGTAAGATTTATGCTTCTGTTAATAAATCCTACTCTCATTTGCAGTTTGAAGGCTCTAACTTATTGGCATCTTATCAAACCAGCTAAATCTGCAGGGGGTTGAATACTACTTGTAGGCACTGTATAGCAGGATGAGGGACATTAACACATAATGAAGGGGAGAGGGGTCAATTTGTGAGTCTTTATAGGATTTAGAACGTTACATGGGACCCATACATCTGACCAATGTGGTCGCATGGGGGAAGGGGGGCCCAGGTCCAAATTTAGCACCGGGGTCCTTCGGACTCTAGTTACGCCACTGGCTGTATAGCATTATAGGGAAGCCTACGCGGCAGCCTTCTCTCTGATGCATCCTCAAACTGCAAATCGAATCTTAAAATGTTCAAATTTGTGCGAAACCACAAAATTCAGTAAATTTAACTTGTACTTTCTAAATAGATACACTCATCTCTAGGTACTCACAGATCAATTGCTCAAAACGAAAACGTGTTTTACTACTGTTAGTACTACTAATAATAATAAAAATATTTTTTCAATGAGGACAGTCACAATAATTTGAAATACACAATGTTGTTGTACAATCCAGAAATCTGGTTCTATCAGTCTGGGTCCAGTGGTCATACGCTTTGCGTTTCCCTTTTGATCTCTATCCTGTGGAATATTGAGGTGATGTACTTTCTATAGAAGGATTAGGATTGTAGAGCTAAAATCGAGATTACATGACATTTACTACTTTTTTCCTCTTCAGTGAGTTAATACCTTAACATTTAACAAAATGTTATACTGTACACTCTACAATGTTGTTTTAAAGAGGCAGCAGGGAACGGTTAGCACTGACCTCTGTGAAGCATTAGACTAATTAAGAAACATTCTTCTTGAACATGATGTCCTTGCCCTACTTGTCAACATTGCAAATCTGAACTTGCTTACATATTACAAAACAATTTAATTGGCCAGGATGTTGTATATTTATTATTTTTCTAAGTTTTTGTAATTGGTTTTCTTAAAAACAAAGGATTGCTAAATATCAGTCATGATAATGTTGTGACTCGTATATTATTTGAATAGGTGGAATCTTGGGCATTTCTGAATATCTAAAGGAGTTTTCCAGGTCTTAATGGGAACCAACCAGCAGGATTTAGGGCTATAAAGTGAAGTTGGTGCCTTACAGGCCCTGGGATGCAGAGTGCAATCATACCTTTACTTCAGTGATTAGATGTATGATTGCAGAGAAAACTGTTATCAAACATAGGGAATTGTGTGCAGCAGAGGTACAGAGTGTGCAGCACATTAGCATAAGAGGGGTTGGGTTCTTTTGTATTACTCCCCTGTCTGCTCTAAGCCACACCCTCCCAACTCTTCCTCCCTCTCTCTCCTCTCTCTCCTCTCTCCCCTCTTCCCCTCTCACTCCATCCCATTTACTATATAGCATGCACATTTGGTCTGACATTGTGCATGGAGATAGATAGCACAATGTCAGCCTCCTATGTGCCCCAGATCATCACTCCTTCCTTCCCTGCCTGCTCTGCATGACGGCTTCTCACTGCTTATCCTGTGGTGGTCCGGTTACCGGAGGTCAGGAGAAGATGCCACCACTTGCAAAGAAGACCCTGCCCCACAGTTCCTGCAAATCCCCTGTCTCCTCTCCTCACAGACTGCGGTCACCAGCAGCAGGACTGCTATTCTGATTACAGATCATACAGATAGCAGGGATTTTTCCTGCTGCTTGTGACCGTGGTCTGTGAGGAGAGAACACAGGAGATGCGCAGAGACTGGGAGGATGTTGTCTCCTCTGGAGGGGGTGGGGTCTTCTCCAGTCTGTCAAGATCAAGTAGGAGCAGCAGCAGAGATACTGGAGGAGGTGGTGTATAGTGATGAGCTGGGGCACACAGAACACAGTGCCAGGTAGAGTGACAGGGGAGAGAAAGAGGGAGGGAGAGAGGGAGGGTGAGGGTTTGACTTAGAGCCAACAGGGGAGTAATAAAGATAAATCCATCCCCATATAGTGATGTTCTGCTGCACACTTTGTCCCTCTGCAGATTTCCCAATGTTTGATAACTTTTTTCTCTGCAATCATACATGTACTCATTGAAGTAAAGGTGTGACTACTCTCAGTATCCCAGAGTGTGTAATGCACTGACTTCACTTTATAGACCTAAAACCTGCTGGTTGGTTCCCTTTAGAGAGGATGTGCCATTCAGACATATAGACATCACTTATGCTTTTCGTCTGTGAATTAGAAATGTGAGCTGCCATGTAAGAACAACTCCTTTTTTCAGAATTGAAGCCATTTATATTTATTACATCAATGACTATTCAGCCGCATGACTGCCATGTAATACAATAATACTATATTTATGTCTTCCCATACAAGACTTCCTTCTGTGAAATCAGCTGTTTGCCAGGATCAAGACAAACAATGATTATTTTGAAAGCTATTGTCTGATAAACATTTAGGGCCTGATACATCAATGTCTTTAAGCTATAAAACTGACATAAAACACATTGTGAAGTTGCTCATTTTTTGCACAATGTGGAGTTATGGCATTTTTACACAAATTTCTGTCAGTTTCACCAAAATGGAGTTGGATTATGCCTGACCATCAAATTTTTCAAGAGCATCAGTATTTCTTACACCAGAAATGTTTCTCCAGTGTTTGAATTGAGTAACATTTCTGGTGATGTGCACGGAGACACATACCCCTGGTAGGGTGCACCAGATACATTAAATGGCATGTAATATGCGTCTTGATAAATTTGGCACACCTCATTCCTGCACAATCCTCATTAAGATTGAAAAATAAGACATCAGTCTTTGTGAATAGGGCCTTAATATCTATTCCAAAAGAGAAAGAAGTATCTAGTAACTATCTAGTGTTGAGCTAGCATGCTCGCAACTACTCGGTACTCGCACGAGTATCCCGATACTCGGGATGCTCGGCGAGCAGCGAGCACCTCCGAGGTGCTTGGACTCATCACTAAATATTATCGATGTGACACAAATATACAGCTCCCTACAGTGCCCTCCAGGCTGAAACCAATCTCTCTAGAGAAAGAGGAGCTTTAAAGGGAACCAACCAACAGGATTTAGGGGTACAAAGTGAAGAAAGTGTCTCAAAGGTTCTGGGATACTGAGTGCAATCATACCTATACCTCAATGATTACATGTATTATTGCAGAGAAAAGAGCTATCCAACGTGCAGCACATTAGCATAAGAGGAGCTGGGTTTCTCTTTATTACTCCCCTGTCTGCTCTAAGTCAAATCCTCCCCATTCCATCTCTCACTCCCCTTCACCCTCCCCTCTCACTCCCTCCCTGTCACTATATACCCAGGGACAGGACATCTGACATTGTGCGATCTATCTTCATAAACAATGTCAAACTCCTATGTGCCCCAGATCATCCCTTCCTCCCGTCTGAATGCCTGCCAGCTTCACACTGCTTTTCCTGTTATTGGACGGCAGTAGGAAAGGTCCTGAAAGATGTTGTTCACAAAATCTTGAAAGCCCACCCACAGGGGTAAAGGCATTGCTGAGCCCAAATGGCATTATACAATAGTCGTAGTGGCCATCCCAGGTGTAAAAAATGGTCTTCCATTCGTCTTCCTGGCGTATATGAATTAGATTATACTATCCATCAAGATCGAGTTTGTGAAGTCTCTGGAACCCCTGAGAACAATTAACGAATGAGTGGCAGCAGATATTTATGTTTGACTGTACCCTGATTGAGGCCCTTATAATTAAAACAGGGACAGAGAGAGCTATCTTCCTTCTTTAAAAACACGAAGCAAGCACCAGTCAGAGAATAAGACTTCTGGATATATCCCCTTGCCAGTTTCTCCTTGATATACTTGAAATGGCTTAGGTCTTACCTGGGACAGAGGGTAGATTCGAACTTGAGGAGGAGAGGAACCTGGATGTAAGTCTACAGGACAGTCATACTGCCTGTGTGGAGGTAACGTCTCTGCTTCCTTCTTATCAAAGATATCCACTTAGGACCAATAAGGTGTGGCAGACCTGGAAGAGTCGACAGAGTCAGTAAGCCAGGATGGATGGGAATGAGGCATCTTTCATGGCAGGACTGCCCCATTGAAGCATTTCACCGGATCTCCAGTCTAAGACAGACTCATGAATCCAAGTCCACGACAGACTCAGAATCAGTGGATGTTCCAGACCTGGAAGCGAACAGAAGGCAATTGTCTCTGAGAGCAGCATTCCCACTCGAAACTCCATTTGCTTTGAAATTAAATGGACAGCCTCGGACAGGGCACTCCCATCAACGGGCAACACTAAGAAAGGAATTTGAAGATGTTGGATGGGAATCTGGTAACAATCCACCATGGCCTGTTGCGTAAAGTTTCCTGTGGAACTGGAGTCCAGAGAGACCAATTCGATAAACCAGGTGTTGCCTTTAGAGTTGGACACTGACAAAGTCAGTGGCACAGAGGACTTGCTCTTGCCCTCAGTAGCCTCTCCAATAGACCCTTGGCTTGGGGAGTTTCCTAGCTTCTCAGGAAAAGATTACATTTCCAGAACTACTGCAGAGGAAGCACTTCTCTTTGGTGCAATGGATCTTCAGGTGATGTTTTACATGGGTTCTGGAGAAGCTGTATAAACAGAGGACTGTGGCACGGTTGGTCTCTGGAAGGTTGGGGCCAGGTGCATCGACGTCCTCTCATGGAGTGTTCCTGGAGCCTGAGATCAATCTGGATAGCCAAGGAAACCAGGTTGTCTAAGGATGTGAAAATATCTCAGTCAACTAATTCGTTCTGAGAACAGGGTACAAGAATAGATGGCATACTGGCCTAATGTAAAAGCTCCTTGGTGAACTGTAAGGAGGGACTCACCAAAAATTTTATGGACTGCCTCCAGGAAGGTGTTCAGCTTCAAAACAACAAGATCCACTTGCTTCCATAAGGGGTTGAGTCATGCAAGTGCCTCTCCTCCCGGTTGGTACATATTAAATGCCATTTTGACCTGGTCTGAAGGAAACTGATGAGCCAGTATTTCAAAGTACTGTGAGCACTGGTTTATAAACCTACACCATTGCTTAGGGTCAACGTCAAACCCCAGTGGAGTAGACAACCATGAACTAACATTAAGTGGTTGAGAAACCGGCTGTGTCAAAACTGTGGGTTAAACACTTGGGGCTGGAGATGTGGCACCCCAGCATCTTTGTCGCCACAGTGGTACTGCACCTACTCCACAGGTGTGGTGCCATTGCTCTCAGGTAAGATGGGAACAAAAAGCTGAGGCACCCCACCACACACCCAACACCCATTGTAACTCCAAGCCAGGGAGATGCAGGGCGGACGAAACTCCTTTATAGAGCAGACCCCATCTGCTTGCTGGAGGAAGGAGTAGGTTGAGGAGGTGGGCAGGAAGAGAGCACAGCTGCATGACTTAAGCGTGCGTCCGGGAGACCAGTGTGGCGTGAGCAGGCCCCATGAGCAGCGAATAATCACTGAGTGGCCAGGATGGTGAGTGCGCTGGTGATCCTGCAAGGAGGAGTCAGTGGATCAGTGCAAGGATGATAATGCCAATATTATACTCAAGAAGATTTGCAATTAATTAATTTATATTTTTTATAAGCGAAAATCACTGATGAAAATCAGATCTAAAACACTGATGACTTTTGGACTATTTTTTTTTGTTTGTGAAAAATCACGTTTGTCTGCACGATGCCTAATCCGAAAGTATGCATAGTACCTATGGCTTTCCTGTGTGCATGAAGCTTTATGGCAGAATTTCCAAAGCTAGACGATATGAAAGCTATCAGGGGCCACAGAAATTGTTGACTGTAATTCCCTAATGAGAGCGTACTATTTAAAGCAATATGCCTGATTTTACTGAGAGATTTATACACCATAAGTTGTTTTCTGTTATGTATGTAAGAATGCGATGCCAGTCTCTAAGTAAAACCTTCTGAAGCAATTTGTTATGACTCTCTCAGTAATAAGTTAGTGTTTCAATTATATTGTGCCTCGAGAGACAGGAGAATGCAGCATAAAACAATGTGGAGGCAGAGAGTGCATGCATGGCACTCTTATGTCTAGCTGAATTTAGTTAATTAGCTTGAATAAGTGCATGCTAGTGTTACAGAAAATGAACCCACCACATGACATTGTATTATATTACTGGCCTGAAGCTTTCTATCGTCATAAAACCCGTCGGCCCTCAACATCGCTAAGGACAGCAATGATTCAGGAGTGAATTAATGAAATAAAGTGTCAGTGAAATGACTTTATAATTAAAATATATACCGATAGGAAACAAGTGCCTTGCAGCCGTTTGACGGGGCTGGATTGGGTGTTGCTTATTCTAGGTTCTGAGCCAGCGACAGCTGCAACAAAGAAACAGCTCCCTCTGTTCTGCACCATCAGCATAGCATACATCCTCATTTCCAATAACGCCGCTCCTTTATCTCACTCTGACTGATGCCTAATAAGGTGATTGCTATTTACTTTGCACCAACAGCTAATCTGTTAATGATTGATTTTAAATTTGTGTAGCCATTTGTCTGTGGCAAAAGCTGAGTCTGTGGATTACAGACTTTGTTGGATTGATGAATTAAGATTTTTAAAGTTAATATAAACCATCTATGTTGTTAAATGTATCGGCCGCCTGATACGTAGTAACAGGTAATGTATGGGTTTTATTTAGGAGAAATGAAATACAAGTTTTACTGCTTATTGTAGCGTTACAACTGAATTTTAAACAGCACCCAAACATCAATAAAGGGCTATTACAATATCTGAGATTGCCTAGTAGAGATCAATGCCGACATTATCGCCATTCGGTTTGCCAGCTGTAGTGGGACAATGATAGACATAAGACAGAACAGTAGACATTAGACAGAAAAGAGAAAAGAGAGTGCTCCCTGTGAAAGGACCTTCCAGGAATAAGAATTAAGGGGGGCTGTTAGGCCGCTCACCTTGGGGGGGGGGTTGTGCGCCCCCGCACAACCCCGGATAAAGCCTCCTATGGAATTTATGTCCTCTGGTCGCGGTGCACATTTTTTGGGGTGGCCAAATTTGTGACTTTATGTTATTACGGTACAAGTCATTTTTAATAATGCCTCATTCAGAAGGCAGTGATTTTTTTCATATGCAAAAATCGAGTTTCATCCATGTTTCTTATCATAGTTTCATGAGAGTTTGTGTTAGTTTTTACCGTCAATTTGGTCCGGGTTTCATCTTTTATTCTCACATAAAAAAAACAAACTGCTAGAGGTTTCTCAAGTTTCTCCTAAAATACAGTCCATGAAGTGTGGATGACAGAGTCTGAGAGACGTGCATTGATGAGTTTGATCCAAAGTTCTGATCAGAATCCATCATGTCTCTGTAATTTTGCACAGTCCACTTGGTCCAGAAGAGTACGCAGATATGTGAAAAGTGTCAGGTCTGGTAATTCTGACCTGATCACTATCCTGGGCCTGCTCTGGTTCCTCGTCGGGTCACCCACTACCCTTCACTGGCAACAAGGGGTGGAGCGTTGTCTTTGTGGGGCTGAGTTTGCAAGGATGCCCACTCTGACCAGGTATGTCATTCTAATAAATGTACTCCAGGTGTTGTGGGAGGCAGGATGCCGCTGCTCCTGGCAATGGTACCACTCATGGACCCCAGGACACCTGGTCCACTGGCGTTAGCTGTTGTCAGCGGAAACAGGACGTTGTTTCCATTGAGACAGTCGGATGGTGGGAGTTTCTCTCCACTTTGCTTTTCTACTGAGGTTCTGGGGCAGAGGGTGGGAAGTGGGTCACATGACTGGTGAGGAAAGTTTTAAACCTGACACATGCTTTCCTTGGTTGCTGAGTTGTTGTGTTGGGTGGTTAGGGCAGTGCTAAGTGCTCTTATGTTTACTGCTTGATTAAGCTTTCTCTTCGGGTTTTTTAAATTATGCTTTGCTTTAGTGTGTTATTACCTGCCTGCTGCCGTGCGTCCGGTCTCCAGCCACCGTGCTGTTCGCTGCCTGGGAAGGGCTCTCCCAAAGTCCCTCTCGCCAGGACCAGCAGATGGGTGAAGAGTATCCCTGGACCTCAAGGGTGTACGACGGCTTGCGCCAAGTGTAACTGACACACTGCACTTGCTGGTCACAATTCTCACTCCAGAAGGCAGGTGGTACAAAATTGGAGGAACATCTCTAGGCACAAGTGCTATACTAAAATATATCTAAAAGAAAGGGGTAGACAAGGGCACAATGGGTCATTTATAGGATATGTATGTGCAGTGTAGGAACTGCTCACCTTAGTCAGTTGTGAGACCCACAACTGGTATTAGCACATCACAGCTGCAGCAGGATCCTCCACCACATGGATAGTACTCGATATCTCCAGAAAATGGACAGAAAGTTTCTGATCCGTGCTTTTGTTTAATGACAAGACTTCCCCTGTGCTTTAAATAGTAGATCCTTATTCCTAAGCGTTTCGAGATCCTCCTGATCTCTTCCTCAGGATTGCATACAACAGAGTCAAGCTGCACTTCCTGGTCACAATTCTCACTCCAGAAGGCAGGTGGTGTAAAATTGGAGAAACATCACTAGGCACAAGTGCTATACTAAAATATATGTTAAATTGTGTGACAAATCGATACATTTGGTGCTGATAAAGTAGTTTTTTTGTAAGCATTCTAAAATTTTGCACATGGTAGACCTCTCCTGTAGTGTTGAATGATACATTTCTGATATGAATAGTTGCTATTGATGGGATTTTACGAGCTGCATTCATTAAACTGAACAATAAATGAGTAACCACTATTTTAATTTTAATTTCATAAATTAACAGTATACCGTACATGAAAATTAGAAACAACTTTTTAATATCTCTTATCAGAGAAATATGATATGGAGAAGTAGAAACATGTGAGAACATGTGCATGTGGCTAGAGATGGGTGAACCTTTCCCAAACATGTTTGTCAATTTCAAATTCAGCATAAACATGGCAGATTCAGCTCGGGTTTGGCAAACCCGAGCAATTTTCTAAAAGGTCGGCGAAGATTAATTTGTTCAGGGAGTGATTGGATTTTAAAAAAGCATTACTTTTAAGTGCTGCTTTTCTCCTACCATCTGACAATGTAGGATAGTGGGCAGGACATCTTTGATGAGGGCAGAGGTGTGGAAAGGTCAGAGGAGCATTGGACTCTATTTTTTATCCTGCACTTTCTGTGTATATGTTCCGGACCAACAGCCAATCAGGGGGAAGAAAACATCCACAAGTTGAATATACAAGGGCTTGTGTCATTGGCTCGCATGATTCATTGGCTGCCAAAGTCACATGTTCCTGAGGATATAAAAAGTGGCCTTTTGCCGTCGTCAGGGCCGGCGTTAGGGGCAGGCATCCTAGGCATTTGCCTAGGGCCCCCAAGCTTCAGAGGGCCCCCTGGCCCGGCCGGATGATAGCCGCCGGCGCGGCAGCGCCGCGGCTGCTTGCAGACAGTGCTCTGCACCGCGCTCCGGCTTCATCCGGCTTGACCGGCGCCGGGCGCAGCCGCAGGCACAGTCGCTCGTCACAACAGGAAGCAGCCAGGAAGAAGTCGGAGCGCGGTGCAGACTGGCGAACAGCGGCAGCGGCAGAGAGTAAGTATGATGATGTGTCTTCTTTTACAGGGAGTGGAGGAGGGGGCCCCTGTATACACCACCACTGGGCCCTGGGGCCCCTGTATACACCACCACTGGGCCCTGGGGCCCCTGTATACACCACCACTGGGCCCTGGGGCCCCTGTATACACCACCACTGGGCCCTGGGGCCCCTGTATACACCACCACTGGGCCCTGGGGCCCCTGTATACACCACCACTGGGCCCTGGGGCCCCTGTATACACCACCACTGGGCCCTGGGGCCCCTGTATACACCACCACTGGGCCCTGGGGCTGCCTGTATACCCCACCACTAACTGGGGCTGCCTGTATACCCCACCACTAACTGGGGCTGCCTGTATACACCACCACTAACTGGGGCTGCCTGTATACACCACCACTAACTGGGGCTGCCTGTATACACCACCACTAACTGGGGCTGCCTGTATACACCACTGGGGCTGCCTGTATACCACTGGGGCTGCTGTATATACTGCTGGGGCCTGTATATACAACTGGGGAGGCTGCTGTAATACTGCTGGGGCCTGTATATACCACTGGGGAGGCTGCTGTATACCACTGGGGCTGCAGTATATACTGCTGGGGCCTGTATATATAACTGGGGAGGCTGCTGTATACCACTGGGGCTGCTGTATATACTGCTGGGGCCTGTGTATACCACTGGGGAGGCTGCTGTAATACTGCTGGGGCCTGTATATACCACTGGGGAGGCTGCTGTATACCACTGGGGCTGCAGTATATACTGCTGGGGCCTGTATATATAACTGGGGAGGCTGCTGTATACCACTGGGGCTGCTGTATATACTGCTGGGGCCTGTGTATACCACTGGGGAGGCTGCTGTAATACTGCTGGGGCCTGTATATACCACTGGGGAGGCTGCTGTATACCACTGGGGCTGCAGTATATACTGCTGGGGCCTGTATATATAACTGGGGAGGCTGCTGTATACCACTGGGGCTGCTGTATATACTGCTGGGGCCTGTGTATACCACTGGGGAGGCTGCTGTAATACTGCTGGGGCCTGTATATACCACTGGGGAGGCTGCTGTATATACTGCTGGGGCCTGTATATACCACTGGGGAGGCTGCTGTATATACTGCTGGGGCCTGTATATACCACTGGGGAGGCTGCTGTATATACTACTGGGGCCTGTGTATACCACTGGGGAGGCTGCTGGATACCACTGGGGCTGCTGTATATACTACTGGGGCTTGTATATACCACTGGGGCTGCTGTATATACTGTATACAACTGTATGGGTACTATTTTTATTTCATAGTTTGGGGCCCCACTCTCAATCTCGCCTAGGGCCCCACTTGGTCTAAAACCGGCCCTGGCCGTCGTCACCATATTCAGAGTGTTACTGCTAGGGACAGTGCTGCTGCCACTCCGTGCTGCTCTGTGTTACACAATTAGATAGCTAGATGCTAGATCACTTTTTACATAGCATAGTAGAGAGTGAGAGTGTCCATACAGACATAGGCATTTTGTGCTGAGAACAAGTGTGATTCCTAAATCTGTGTGTGTTTGCAAAGCTGTGTTTTTTGTATACAGAAAGGAATTGCCAAATCCTTCAGTTTCCTCTAAAAAGGCATTTTTTGGACTGTGACCTGTGATCTCAAATCCTTCAGTTCCACTAAAAAAAAAGAGGCCAGAGAGCACTATAAGGACGAACAAGCCCATGACGATTTGGATAGGCACTGGGTCTTAGGCGTTAAGTGTTTTGAATGCGGAATGCATTCTTGTGGAGTTTAGAATTGGTGCAGAAATGGGGAGTTTGGATTGGTGGGGAGGATTAGTAAAATGGGTAGAAAGGGGGTATATATATAGGGTGGGAAAAGGGTTGGTACTGCCTTTTTGTCTGATGTCCAGAAATGGTGCGTGGAGCTACGGAGGTCCACAGGATTGAGGCCATCCAGGAGCAGCTGTTGGTGGCATGTGCTCCTTGCCTGGGGAGAGCAGCAAGTGTGGCCCCAGCTATGACACGCAATCGGCGGTGAGGATGAGATCTAGGAGACCCCTATGGGACCCTCTAGGGCCAGGGGTCACTCGATGCCTGTGGAGCCTTCCCCGGCCACTGGGAGGAATCCACGTCAGAGATGCTGTGAACGGGAAGTGGGCATGGCTGAACGGAGGCCTATTTCCTGTCTGCTTATGTAATAATAGGGAAACAAGAGACACAATAGAGTCTTCTCTTTTACATAAGTGATGGAAAGTCATGAATATTGCTCCTCACCTGGACTTGTTGTGGGACCCCACAACCAGTTTATGCGTTTAATACAGCCGCTGATGGATCCGCACTTCATGAGCATGGTGGTTAAGATACATTTATTTAAAGGACAGTGCTTTGCGATCCGCACTGACTGTATACAGATAATGACCACAAAGGAGCTGTAGACAATGATGCTTTTTGCAGAGCAATCCTTGCTCCTTCAGCAGTTGCATCCCTGCCGAAGGAGTGAGAATTACTCTAAAATGCATGAGAAATAAAGCCCCACTCTTTCTGGTCATTATCTGTATACAGTCAGCACAAATCTCAAAGCACTGTCCTTTGCATACATACTGCCAGTTTGTGGCCTGCAAGGCCTCGGAGAGGTGTTACAGAGCCCTCGATGATGTGCCAGCTGGAGGATGCGCCCAGCGTGATGAGAGGTCGTGGAGTCTCTCTGCAATTTGGCAGGGGAGAAGCCCGCAGCAGGATTGGCTGTGGGCAGGAGGACGGTGCGGAGAAGCAGTGTGGGATGGCAGCCATGAAGGGGAAGATGGAGGCTCCTGCAGTTTGCAGGGGAGGAGGAGGATGAGATCTGTGGTGATGGTCCCCTCCAGTGAGGATCGGGCTGCCGGGTGGACTCAGCACAGAGTATGTGTGGAGCTGCCTTCCTGCAATCAGTGGGGGGTTAGGAGTGGTGCCATCTGAGGGTGCAGCACTGCAACAGGCAGAGGGCGGGTCAGCTGGGCCCCATGGTGAACGCCATACAGGGCAATATGGAGGAGAGCCAGCTAGAGGAGAGGAGCAGTGGCAGTCCAGGGGACGGTGACCTAGGGGGTTGACGACTGGCATGAGCTGGCTGTCCCTGTACAGGTTCACCCTGTTGAAGCTATTAGCTCTGGGGACAGCGACGACAATAGCCAGAACTCGGAGGCCTTGATGGGAGAGGAGCGTCATCAAGAACATCACAGCATGGCTGATCCAGGATCATTGATTGTCATTAATGATGTAGCGGTTGTTGGAGGAGAGAGGGCTGTCGTAGTGGTGTGTGGTCAAATAGCGTGTAGTGGGGAACAAGTGTCGGTGATAGGCAGGCAAGAATTTGGGGGTCAGCTACTGAGTGTGCTACAGGGTTTAGTTGCATAGCGTCCAGTGGTAAGCAGGACGGGGTCACCAGTAGGAGCATAGGTATGCCTGACCAGGGTAGGTTTGGAGGTGCTGGGATTACAAAAAGAAGGAGAAGGGGCAAAATCGGCAGTTGATGTGGCAGCAGCGGCTGTGGAGGGCGAGGGCGGAAAGGCAAAGAGAAAGAAAGATGAGTTAGTTTGGCTTAATAACAGGGCAAGGAGTGAAGTGTATGTGTGCTTTGAGGGTCTATTGAGGCACATTTGACGAAAGAGGTGAGAAAAAAATTTGGAAAGGGGAGTATGTGGAATTATTTTCGCTGCTTCCTTTACCCTATCCAAATTCAATTTATGTAAAGCTGAGTGACTCAAGAAAATAAAAAGATGATGAGGGGAAGAGGAGGGCATAGGCTGACCTTCACCAATTGGCTGCAGGCCTTTGCGATATTAGCCAGTGTAATTGGGGAAAAAGAGCAGGAGCACTGCTCCACTTTATTTGGATATATGGATGCAATTGGGGAGGCGCACAAATTCTATGAGGATTTGGAGTGGCTGAGATATGATGAGCAGTTCTGGAAATGGAAAGCTTTGAGCACTGGGATAAGATGTAACCTGTGATTCTCCAATCCTTCAGTTTCCCCTAAAAAGGCATTTTCTTTGCCTCTAACCTGTGATTCTCAAATTTTTCAGTTTCCCGCTATTGTTCCCTGTTACTAATGAATATTCAACCTTTAAATACTAGGCCAGACCCTGTGCCATGTATGCAGGCTGAGCCATTCTCCAATTTTTATTGTGGGTCAATTGATGCCACTTCGGTGGTATTTTGACTAATTTTTTGGAATGTGGAGACTGTTTTTGGGGTCTCCTTGTCTGTTTTGTGAGTTTAAGAGGGATTTCTAGAAAATGAGAATGCGCATAGGGTCTTATCCCACTTAGGAGACAAATCACATATAGCATAAAATCTGCTCACCTGGTTAGGTTGTGAAGCTCACAACCAGCTTGATCGCTCAAACTTAGCAGCTGCCGCAAGGACGGCACTTCCACGATGTGGGAATGTAAACTCTTTCCAGGACCAAGTGCCTCCAGATCCTTGTCATTATTGAGCTATTTTTCACTATTATTATAACTTATAATTTTAACTTTTCTTTTATAAAAAACATGTTTCTAGTTTTTCTGTATTTATATTTATATTTTTATGCTATACATCATTATATATATACTTTTTATGTTACACAGAAACGTATTCACAGGATATATGTTTTACTCTTGTCACATCTCATTAATTATACACAGATTTGGATCGTGCATTTTTCACTAATATCACGGCTCATTTTTCCAAACACCAGGGTGGCTCCCTCAGCTAAATAACTGTGCATTATATGTATATCCCCATTGCCCTCATTGACTTATTATTTTTTTGCCACACGGGTTCGCTCACTGCCCTATCCACATAGCATTAGAGATATTTTCTACAAACTTTTTTTCCTTACAGATATACCTTTTGTTTTCCAATTGTTTAATGTTCATCTGTATCTTGTTAATACACTTCTGGCACCCTTGTTGATCGTTGTTAAATTGTTGTTTCCACTCATTGACAGCTTTTACTACATACTGTTTGTAAACACTGTGATGTCATAATGAGTACCCTCCCCATACAGTGACGTATTTGTAGGTGGACTGGGATTAAGTTTTGGCGCTTTTTTATGGTTTATAAAGGATTGTTCACAGTATGAACCTTTCATTCCCTGAGGAAGGAGCTGGGTTTTGAGCTCCGAAACGCGTCGAAAAATAAAGCAGAAAATACGGTAACTTTGTTCAAAGCATTCCGGTGTCTTTGATACTTCTTTGTGGCAGCAGCGCGGATCTGGAGGCACTTGGTCCTGGTAGGAGGGCTTTCTGAGCACTGCCTACTTGAAATACTGGGTCAGGCCTTGTCCCATGCATCCACAATCCACAACGATGAAAATGTTTAATTCTGGGCAATAAATGGCACTTTTCCTGGGGTCTGTCCCTAATTTGAGCTGTTTTGGCAGCTCTCGGGTCACTTTTAAGGTGTTTTCTAGGCCCTTAATTTTGCCTCTCATTGATTTGAATGAAGTTCAGATGTTCGTCGAACTGTTCAGCGAACATTGCCTGTGCGGAGAATCGAACTGAGTCAGTAATTCACAAGGTTCACTCATCTCTATATGTGGCAACACAAACATAATTATTTGAAATGGTCTCCTAAATTAGTGTACATTCACAAATGCTTATGTGGTCTCACATTAGTAGAACAAAAGATCTTAAAAAAGAATTTGCAGTATAAAAAAATAGTTCCTAAACCCTTTTAACCCCTTCGTCCCCAGCCTATTTTCACCTGCATGAAAAGGCCATTTTTTTTTTTTCAATTTTGACCAGTGTCACTTTATGATGTAATAATTCTGGAACGCTTTAACGGATTCAAGTGATTATGACATTGTTAATTCATGACATATTGTACTTCATGTTAGTGGCAAATTTAGGATGATATTTTCTCAAATTAACACAAAGTATCAGAAATTTGGTGAAAATGTTGCAATTTTCAAACTTTGATTGTTTTATGCCCTTAAACCAGAGAATTATGGTACACAAAATAGTTAATAACTAACATTTCCCACATGCCTACTTTACATGAGCACAATTTAAAAAACATTTTTTTTTTCTTGGGAAGTTGCAATGGTTAAAAGTTTATTAGCAATTTCTCATTTTTACAACAAAATTTGCAATATCATTTTTTAGGGACCACATCACATTTGAAGTGACTTTGAGGGGCCTATGTGAAAGAAAATACCCAAAAGTGACACCATTCTAAAACCTGCACCCCTCAGACTGCTGAAAACCACATCCGAGAAGTTTATTAACCTTTCAGGTGCTTCACAGGAACTAAAGTAAAATGTTACTTTAGCCCCAAATTTTGCATTTTCACAAGGGTAACAGAAGAAAATGAACCTCAAAATGTGTTGTTCAATTTCTCCTGATTACACATTTACCCCATATGTGGTGGAAAACTACTGTTTGGGCGCATGGAAGGGCTCCGAAGAGATGGAACGCCATTTGACTTTTTAAATGTAAAATCATCTGGAATTGTTAACTGGCACCCTGTCACGTTTGGAGAGCCCCTGAAGTGCCTAAAACAGTAGAAATCCCCCACAATTGAACCCATTTTGGAAACTAGACCCCCCAAAGAACTTATCTAGATGTGAGATGAGCACTTTGATCCCCCAGGAGCTTCACAAACGTATAGAACATTGAGCTGTGAAAATGAAAAAAAATTACATTTCCCGAAAAAAATGTTCTTTCAGCTCCAATTGTTTTATCTTCACAATGGTAACAGATCAAATTGGGCTATAGAATTTGTTGTGCAATTTCTCTTGAGTACATCAATACCCCATATGTGGTGGAAAACAACTGTTTGAGCGAAGAGCATGAGTGCCATTGATTTCTAACTCAAAATTGTTAGGAATCATTTGAGAAAGCCATGTTGTGTTTAGAGAACCCCTGATGTGCCTAAACATTGTAATCCCCCCACAAGTGACCCCATTTGTAAAACTAGACGCATCAAGGAATATATCTACATGTGGGATGAGCTATTTGAAACCACAGAGGCTTCTCAGAATTTTCTAATGTTGAGCCGTGAAAAAAAAAAATCCCATTTCCCACAAAAATGAAATTTGATTTCAGCTATACCATTTTTATTTACATGCAACATTTTGATCACATTTTCTTTAACTTTTTTGGTGGTATCATGAAAAGGCATAGTGTTTTTCCAAGTCTTTACCGTATTTTTCACTTTTTAAGACGCACTTTTGTGCCAGCCCTGGGGGACAAGTGTGCCAGCCCTGGGGGACAAGTGTGCCAGCCCTGGGGGACAAGTGTGCCAGCCCTGGGGGACAAGTGTGCCAGCCCTGGGGGACAAGTGTGCCAGTCCTGGGGGACAAGTGTGCCAGCCCTGGGGGACAAGTGTGCCAGCCCTGGGGGACAAGTGTGCCAGTCCTGGGGGACAAGTGTGCCAGCCCTGGGGGACAAGTGTGCCAGTCCTGGGGGACAAGTGTGCCAGCCCTGGGGGACAAGTGTGCCAGCCCTGGGGGACAAGTGTGCCAGCCCTGGGGGACAAGTGTGCCAGTCCTGGGGGACAAGTGTGCCAGCCCTGGGGGACAAGTGTGCCAGTCCTGGGGGACAAGTGTGCCAGCCCTGGGGGACAAGTGTGCCAGCCCTGGGGGACAAGTGTGCCAGCCCTGGGGGACAAGTGTGCCAGCCCTGGGGGACAAGTGTGCCAGCCCAGGGGGATGTGTGCCTGCCCTGGGGGGCATGTGTGCCTGCCCTGGGGGACAAGTGTGCCAGCCCAGGGGGATGTGTGCCTGCCCTGGGGGGCATGTGCCAGCCCTGGGGGGCATGTGCCAGTCCTGGAGGGCATGTGCCAGCTCTGGGGGGCATGTGCCAGCTCTGGGGCAGAGGTGCCAGCCCTGGGTGGCATGTGCCAGCCCTGGGGGGCGTGTGCCTGCCCAGGGGGAAGTGTGCCTGCCCAGGGGGAAGTGTGCCTGACCTGGGGGACGTGTGCCAGCCCTGGGGGGCATGTGCCAGCTCTGGGGCGGAGGTGCCAGCCCTGGGGGGCATGTGCCAGCCCTAGTGGATGTGTGAGAGCCCCGGGGGACGTATGTCAGCCCTGGGGGATGTGTGCCAGCGATAACCAGAATAAGGGGGCCATATCTAGTATGGGGGAGCTATATCCCAGGATGAGGACCATGTACCAGGAAGAGGGGGCTATAAGAGACATATACCCCATATGATTTGTAAGACGGACACTGACATTATAAGACGGACCCCATTTAACATTAAAAATAATTTTTTTCTCTTTTGCTTCACCAAATTTGGGGGTGCGTCTTATAATCAAGTGCGTCTTATAAAGCGAAAAATACGGTATTTATCTTTTTTACGTTGTTCAGTGAAGAGGTTAACTAGTATGACAGTTTTATGGGTTGAGTTGTTCTGGGTGTGGAAAAGCAATATGTTTCCTTTTTTTTTATTTCTTTTTTTACAAAAAATATACATATTTATTGGTATCATATATTTTCTTTTTTTTTTTTTTTGGTTCTTTATGTTTTTTATATTTTTACTTTTTTTTTTACTTTTTTTACTTAGTCCCTATGTGGTACATTACCTTTTATTGTTCAGATTGCTCATTCTTGCACACCATGCATCTGGCATGGTGTGTGAGGCTTTCCACAACTGGATAACTTTGGGATAGTCATGATAATGATCCGTGTTACTATGGGTTCCTGAGATCATGTATTGAGGGTCCAGATCACTTGGGAGACGAGCACGTTCCTCCACCAGCCACCTAAATGCTGTGCTCACACAGTTCTCAGCTTTCACTTGAGTCGTAGACCTGGTGGTGATCGGGTGAGTACAGTTCCTGTGTTCGCATGATCACCATGACATTCCCTGTACATCGTAGGTCGGGAACGCACTGATGAGTGTGGTGTATGGGGTATGTAATGGGTCTTGAAGGGGCTAATTATGTATATGATGTAGGGCAAAAGTATACCAGTGCTGCTGTTATTTGCAAAATGACAACATATTACTGATAAGGTCAAAAATATTTGTAATGTGTTAGCCAGCAGATACAAAAATATTAGAATCTGAGTCCTCATTGAATGATACCTTTTAATTGCTAACTGAAAAGAGGGTAAGCAAAAGCAAAGCAAGTTTTCAGAACTCTGAGGTCTCTTTTTATTAGCCTGATGAAGAGGCCATAGAGTCTCGAAAGCTTGCTTTGCTTTTTCTTACCCTCTTTCCAGTTAGCCATCAAAACGTATCAACCACTTAGGACTCTCAGATTCTAATACTTTTCTAAGGCTGCTTTCACATCAGCGGTAATCGCTGATCCCGGCAGTTGGGGTGAAAAAACCGCAACTGCCGTGATTACCGCATAATGGCTGCGATCGCGGAACATTTGCGATAAGCCCTATATAATGTCTATGGGGCTTGCGGTAAGTGTGCGGCAGGTGCGGTTTCGGCACTTGCCGCAGGTGCGGCCGCGAAAAAAACTGCAGTTCTTACCAGGTTCCTCTACTGTTGTGCTTTTTAATGCAGACCCACCCTGGTACTGTGCTCTTCCAGATTGCAGCATAAACAAGTCTCAGATAGTCCAGGAACACTCTCCTGAGACACCCTTTATAAGCCTTGCCGCACACTTACCGCAAGCCCCCATAGATATTGTATGGGGCTTGCCGCAAGTGTGTCGCGATTGCGACCGTTATGCGGTAATCGCGGCAGTTGCAGTTTCTTCACCGCAACTGCCATGATCAGTGTTTACCGCTGTTGTGAAAGGGGCCTAACATATTACTGAACACTATACAGAATTAGCAAATACAGTGAGTTCTGAGTAGGGAAACGCATAAACTATTATTTTTTTATTATTATTATTTATTTATATAGCGCCATTAGGTTCCATGGCGCTTTACATGAAGATAGGGGAGACAAGTACAATAACTCTAGACAATCAGGACATATAGGTACAGGAGGGGACCCTGTCTACAAGGGTTCACAGTCTACGAGGGGCGGGTGGGGATACAGCAGGCTGGGGGAGTGTCAGTTACGGGGCGGTCGCCTGGGTCTCATGGCAGGTTGTAGGCTTGACGGAATAGTTGAATAAACTGCACAGAACCTGCTCCATATGTTCATTGTCTACATAGGACAATCCCTTTAAGACAGAAGAAAATTGAATTTCTTTTTCATGTCATAGTAATTTAATTTTAATTCCTAAAAGAAAACCCATTTTAAAGTTAGTGACTCGTTGTTAGAAGCAGGTTGCAATAGATTTGATGTGTGCGGTGTACATTTTCTATGCTGAACAGGAACATGTGTTACTACAAGTATAAATAATGAGCGTAAATGAGCAGCTAGAAATCACAATGCTTGAACCTACACCATGCCCTGCTGACCTCTTTGTAAAAGCATATATTAAATGACACAGAAAATGTCTTTCATTGGACACGTTGGAGGCAGGAGAAAGTGTTAAGTACAACCAGGTGGACAGTGATGAATTGACACTCTAAAATATCGAGCGCTTCAGCAATCAAGCAAAGGATATGGTCAACAACATTATTCAGTTTTGTCTAAAATCATTAAAATGTGTACTTTACCAAACTCAGTCCTAATCACAGACTCATTTTATCTTTATGTAAAGCTTGGACCTATGATTTTAATGGAGAAAAGCTTATCATGCAGTTAACCGTACACTTCCTATATGTAGAGAAATGTAAATATTACAATATAGATGTGATTTAATCATTATTTATGTTCTTTCCGAAGCATGACGAGGCTGTAGAGCTATTCGAGCTAAAGCGCCTCTCTGTGGTCTCTCTTATTGAGGTTGCGGACACACTGGCGTGAAACTCGGAGGATTGCAATGCGAGTAAAAATCACATTGCAGTCTGACCAATGTTATTCAATGTCCGAGAGCACATTTCCGAGTGTCGGACGTTTTTTTTCTCATCCGCTTCACGGACGACAAACCAGTTTTCCACATGCTGCGACAGTATGCGATTCACAGCCAAGACTCGCCAATGCAAGTCAATGAGTCCGACAAAATCACGGGCCACAGTCGGACCGCACACGGACCATCAAAGAGGCATCTGATTTTTCACGGATACATCATTCTGTAGCTCAGATACCTGTAAAATGTTCCTGTAAATCATCATACAGTAAATAGCTGCTGATAAAAAAAAATGGATTGCACACAGACAGCACACGGAAGCCACACTGACCAAAAATCAGACGACACTCGTCCGACTCTCAGATACGTCAGTCAGTGTTTTTTTTACACGCCAGTGTGTTTCCAGCCTGAGGCTCAATTGCTTTTCTATGTACCGTATGTAGCAATCACTTGAATGGCTTTATTCCTAATTTATGCTTGCAGTTTGTAATCTGTTTTTTTTCACTTTGATCCATAGAATAAATCTCTGTGGGACTTGTCCATGTATGAAGAAATTATTCTGTGAAAGTATAGTGTAAAGTACAACAGTGGCGTGACTTCAAGCTTGAGGGTTCCAATGCAAAATCTCCAGTGTGGCCCCATAAATATCACATAATTGTACTGGTTTTGTAATATGGGTCAGAGAGACCATTTGGTCCTCATTAGTTTCCAGGGCACAGGTGTGTTGGCACCCACTATAGTTACTCCCCTGCCGAACAATAATATTATACCAGGTTTTCTTCCTTGAACTTCCTATAAAAATAAACACTGTCTAAGATATGTGTATATTTTAATACTGAAAGGAAGACAAGTCATTAATGGAATAAACGTCTGGGTGGCTCATTAATTAGCACTGAATGGTGGCTCAGTGGTTAGTGTGTTACCCAGAGTTCGGATGCTACTATGTCATTATCTCGCCAGGGGGGTGTTGTCACACTTGAGAGCAACAAAAGGTCTTCACAACAGGCAAAACCCAAAGCACACAACACCTTTCTGCCTCCAGGCCTGAAGGGGAGATCTAAACCTGGGTTCAGGGTAAGTTCCCCTATAAATTCTGGCCTGGGGCCGAGTTAGTCAATTGAGTTCCTAGGAGCACTGTGAAGAGGACCTGTGGACTGGAGCAGTGCTAAACTCATCCCAGGAAAGCTAGATGTAGCTTAAGTGACCCCTAGGCAAGGGTCTGAGGAAGGAGAGGAAAGCCTAGGGGAGAGGAGCGGTGTCAAGCGCACCCCAGAGGAGTAAGCACCAAGAAACAGACACTGTAGTCCGAGGCTGTGCAGGGCCTAACGTCCCGGCAGTCAATACTGGAGGGTGGGGATTCCAAGTCCTCCATCCACACCAAGTGCCCAGAATCAAAGCAGCATGAAGAGCCCAGGGGCAGCCGCCAGTGAAGTGGAGCTGAAGAAGGACTCGAGCTACCTGTCATACAGCACACAGCAGGAGAGAGATAGGGCCGCAGCTAAGCTTAAGCAGCCGCAGGACCTACTAAGAAGGGAGGCCTCAGAACTTGCCGGGTGAGGAGATCCCCGAGTTGCTCCCAGGTTGTCGGATTCAGCGATATCATCTGTCCTTGTGCCAGTATCAAACCAGGAATCTGTCAGTTACTTTGCGCCCTCCATCCTGCACCCTACACCCTCTCAACATCCACTGCCCTGGGGATCCGCTCCACCCGTGCGGAGCCACTACATCCCATCTTCCCATCCATCATCCCCAGATGTTCTGCAGAAGCAGTCGCCACTCATGGTCACAAACCATGGGTGACATCACAAATAACTTTCCCTATGCTAGCCAAGAACTCCCTTTATACTGAACTCAGGGTCATGGAAGCCGGGTCTCAACCCCTGTGACTCCCAGAAACATCACAGCCCGGTTCCGGTGCATCTTTAGCAAGGCAGCCTTACAGCGCTGCTGTCCTGGGTTCAAATCCCATCAAGGACAACATATGCAAGGAGTTTGTATGTTCTTCCTGTGTTTGCATGGGTTTTCTCAGGCATTCTGGTTTCTTCCCACACTCCAAAGACATACTGATAGGATGTTTAGATTGTGAACCCTAATGGGGACATTGTTGCAAATCTATGTAAAGTGCTGTGGAATTAATAGCACTATAGCACTATATTTACATATGATTTATACTCCCTGACAGACGTTATGTCGCTTATCCATGTTATGTAAATAAAAGCTTATAACCTGAAGTTAAATTCATCATTGGTTGTATAAATTACTCTTTTGAAAGCTGAAATGCTCCGAAATGTGGTTTAGGTTAAGAAAATAAATTGGCATCAATGTTGAAATATTGATCATTTAATGAACACAGAATGGTCAGATTTTGGCAAGACAAAAGTTTTGTCGCCCACAGAAAGTAATGTGAGTTTCAAACAAATAATTAACTTAAAATACAAATAAACGTTGCATAACATTGGTGATTGAAGTTGTGGTGCTACTAGAGTCATATTTAATATTTTGTGTGACTTCCATGAGCTTGAAGGACTGCATCTATGATGCTCAACAATGATTCATACAATTTATTAATGAAGTCATCAGGAATAGCAAAGAATGCAGTCTTACATGCTTCCCAGAGTTCATCTAGATTCTTTGGTTTTGTCTTCCAAGCTTCCTTTTTCATCCTACCCCAAACATGTTCATGTCTGGTGACTGGGCTGGCCAGTCCTTGAGCAACTTGATTTTTTTTGCCTGGAGGAACTTTGTTGTAGAGATGGATGTATGAGATGGAGCACCATCCTGCTGCAGAATTTGACCCTTTTATGATTTGAAATATAAGAGGTAGCTATTACTTCTTGATATTTTAGGCTATTGATTTTGCCTTCCACCTTGCAAATGTTTCGCACACCCACATAATGAATATAACCTCAGACCATGATCTTTCCACCACCAAATTTAACTGTTTTCTGGGTGTATTTTGGATCCATACAGGCTCAAGTAGGTCTTCTGCAGTATTTACGGCGGCTGTGGTGTTATTCTACTGAAGATTCATCAGAGAAATCCACCTTCTGCCACTTTTCCAGTGTCCATCTGTTTAGCAGGCTGTGGGACTTTGTAAATGCCACACAGTTTTTTGTTTGCCTTTTGTTTAATGCTGGCTTCTGGGCACTAATTCAACCATGGAGGCCATTTCGAGACAGAATCCTACAAATTGTTCTAGTTGACACAGGGACTTGAGGTGACCAGGTCTGTTGGAGCTCTGTTGCAGTGGAAGAGGGACTTGCTTTGTATTTTCTAACCAACAAGAGTTCCTCCTGAGCAGTTGTCTTGCGGGGTCTGCCGAACCTGGGCTTGTCAAACACATCTCCAGTCTCTTCAAATCTTTTTTTAATTCTTTGTACTTGACACTGAGACACATTAATGGTGCCAGCCACCTCTGCAGTGGATCTGGTCTTCAGCCTCTTGATAATCAAGGCTTTGGTCGCAAGGTGGATTTTTGGCATGTTGTCAGAGCTCAAGTTGCAGTTCAAGTGAAGGTCTGGGGTGCTGGACTTCTTTTTATACAAACCCACTAATTAACCGATCATGTACTGAGCATATGTGAGGATGTAAACAGGGATTGGGTGCATTATATGACCAGGCGACAAAACTTTGTCTTGTCAAAATCTGACCATTCTGTGTTCATTAAATGATCAATATTTCAGCATTGATGCCAATTTATTTTCTTAACCTAAACCATATTTCGGAGGGTTTAAACTTTCAAAAGAGTAATTTTTACAACCAATGGATTTAACGTCAGGTTATAAGCTTTTATTTACATAACATGGATATGCGACATAACGTCTGTCAGGGAGTGTATACATTTACAGGCCTTTCCCTGGAAGTGATGGATATAAAGCTCCAGAAGAAGCATGCACGTTCTGCCCCTACACAGGATTCAGTCCGTCTGAGTGCAGCATTTGAACCCAAGGTAAAATTGACGGTCTGCTTCAATGGACGTAGAAGTCAGTTCTCAATTTTTTTTGCCTCATGAAAGCTGTGCTTTCGCCCCTGTTTTGTCATTATTTTGTCTCCATGGGGATTGCAGCTGGACTTTCTTTGCCTGATTATTCCCCGGAATTTTTTTCTGTTGAAGCGCTTTTCTTGGTTTTTCACCCCATCCATGACGACCCTGACAAAGTCAATGTTTCTGAATCCAAGATCCGTAAGCAGGTCCTGAGAGGCCATAGAGTTAAGAGCTACTGCTCACAGTTTAGACATTGGGCAGTAGATAATCTAGTCTTCAGAAACAGCTGTCAGGGTCTTTCAGATCAGATTTTGGACATGATGGCTCACAGTTCCTGCCCGCAGTATTTGGAGGAAGATACGACCAGTGGTGTACCGACAATGGCGGCAGACAACACGGCCCCTATGGGTGCCATGAGTTGGGAGACTAATGCCAGCACTGACACCAAGTATCCCCCCACGCAGCATCACACTTTGGTTAGTATCCGACGATGCTGAAACAATGGAAAGAAATGATGAATGAGGGAGCACTCTGCTGCTCCCTCTCTCCTCAATCATTTTCTTGCAGCATCTGAGATCTGACGACTCACGAGTGTGATAATGTCACTTCATGTGCAACGGTCATAAGTACTCAGACAGTGGGGTACAGTCTGTTCAGAAGTCACGGTGGCAACCCCAGGATCTGTGGCCCTGACCAAGCATGTAAGAATAGTATTTAAAGGGGAGATAAAGTCTTTATCCTGACGCCACCTGTGGTGCCTGGTCAGGGATGATCCAGGGGATAGATGAAACACTCCAAACAGGCGGAGCGGGCCCCAAGGGTTTGCTATTAGAGATTGGATTAATGATGATGGTGGTAGTTGTGGTGCGGGAAGGCGCAGAAAAAGTGGACAGACACAGGTGTTGCAGTTCTTACCAGGTTCCTCTACTGTTGTGCTTTTTAATGCAGACCCACCCTGGTACTGTGCTCTTCCAGATTGCAGCATAAACAAGTCTCAGATAGTCCAGGAACACTCTCCTGAGACACCCTTTATAAGCCTTTCTTTGCTGCCCTTTCTGGGCTGATCTTCTCTCCTCCTGTCCTGCGCCTTCGTGCTACTAGTCCAAAGCAGGCGACTGCGGGTCCTGTTGAGCGATGGATAGCAAGTCAACTTGACCCTCTGTAGTCACTGTGCCTAGTAGTGTGCACGGGGTTGGTTACTGCACATGCAGTCCAGTATCCTCCAGTTTTCTGCTTGAACGTACAGTCTACACCAGATTGGGGCCGGTCCTCTCATGCAGCTAGTTCCTCTCCCAACGACCTGGGTGGCAGTTGTAAATTTGCGTCCCTCTGGCCAGGGTTCCGTGGTGACCTACCAACTGGTCCCACTCCATACCAGCACTAGCCTCCCCTAGAACTCCATCTTGCTGCTTCTTCGTCCTAGCTCTCCTGCAGACAAACTGCTCACTAACTGTGTTCCCACCCCCTAAACTACTCCTTCCTCCAGCCAGTAGATGGGAACTGCCCTCTAGAGGGGTTTCTTATACCCTGCATCCCCTGGCCTGGAGTTAGGAATGGTTTTGGGTGTAAAATATGTGTCTCAGGTTTGTGTCCCTACCTTACCTGAGAGCAATGACACCACACCTGTGGATTTTGTGCAGCAATGACACCACACCTGTGGATTTTGTGCAGCATCACTGACTACTTTCAGGCCTGAAGCCAGGGTATGAGGAGAGGAGTACAAGAAACTACTGGGAGACTGAGTTACCTCATAACTCGCCCCAGAGGAGTGCAGAAGCCGGATACCGGATCCGAATCTGTGACTGAAACACGCAGCACAGAAAACACCGGGATAGTGGAGGTTACATACCTACACCGTACCTCAGCTAACCAACACGGCGGGGTCAGAAGCACATGGAAAGACTCAAGTTGCTTAGGCAAAGGGGGTACCTGTGAGGGAGAACAGGGCCAGCAGCTCAGCTAAAGCAGCAGCAGGGCCACTTACAAGGCGCAGGAGTAGGAAGCTGTGGACCAGGACAGGGTCGGAGCAACTCAGCCCCGTACAGACTCCGTGGACAGTACTCTGCTAACAACATCATCTGCAGTAAAGACTTGGAAAACTTAAAAACCGTGAGTTTGTGTGATCCTTGTGCTCAAATCCTGCGTTCCCTCACAAGCAGCTATCATCTCTACTACTACCCCTATCCTGCAATATCCATAGCACCATCTATAGACTGTTACTATCTCTGCCCCAGGGAACCAAGCTCTACCTGCGGAGAGCCATTACATCCCCAGCTGCCAAACATCATCCCTGGAGGTTCTGCAGCAGCAGTGGTCACCCTGACCATAAACCGTGGGTGGCGTCACGACAAACTCCCCTGTAAATATTCCACCATTTACTAGCAGAACCCGGACACGATCCGGACCAAGACCGACGTGATATCCCCAGCAGTACCCCGGTCCGGTATCGAGTACCCCGTCCGAGTGGGCTCCCACATACATACATACACACTCCCACACTTTCCTCACCGGTCCTCCGGTGGACCGGCAGCTCAGTGCCCGCTTCCTCGCCTTTCAGTGAAAAGGCTCCCAGCAAATGAGCCAGCAGCCAATCAGAGGTGAGCATGTAACGTCATTGCATAACATTACATGCTCGCCTCTGATTCCTGGAGGCTCATCTGCTGGGAGCCTTGTTACTGAGGGGCGGGGAAGCGGGCTCTGAGCCGCCTCATGTAGACTTTGACTTCGTAGTGCTGGTCTGTGGCGGAGCCACAGACTGGCACAGGGCTCCGACGGCCCGGTGCAGGTCCGCGCCCAGTGGTTGGGGACCCCTGCTTTATACTATATGGAGGACTATGGGCTGTGCATTATATATGGAGGTGTATTATACTACAGGTAGGACTATGGGCTGTGCATTACTTATGGGGGTAAATTATAGTATACGAAGCACTATGGGCTGGGCATTATATATGGAGATGCATTATACTATGTGGATGGAATATGGGCTGTGCATTATATATGAAGGTGCATTATACTATATGGAAAACTATGAAGGATGAATTATCGTATATTGAGGGTGCATTATAATATATGGAGGACTATTTGGGGCCCATTATACTATCTTGTGGATTATGGAGGAGTTATTATACTATTGGAAAGAAACGTGGAGGCCATTGCACTATTTGGAGGGCTGTGTGGAGGCCATTATACTATTAGGAGGGCTGTGTGTGGGGTCATTATATCCCAAGCAAATATACATTGTGAAGGATTGTCTGAGGTTCATTATACTATGCAGAGGGATGTATGGGGGCCATTATATTGTTTGGAGGGCTAGTAGGGGTCTTTATACAGTGCAGAGTGGTGTGGGGGCCATTATACTGTATATACAGTAGGCCCATTATACTGCATGGAGCGCTGTGTGGGGGTTTCAGATGTGAACCATACTGTGTTGGGATCAGAAAACTTTGCTAGGGTGGTTGACGGGGATACAGTAGGGTCATCATGCTGTGTATGTGAAGTGTGGAGGAAATCACTGAGGGGATATCATTCATAATGTGCTTGTGGGGCACTTTTGTCGTACTTTGTGGGTGCAATGAAAGGGGAATCTAGGGGATTCAATAGAAGGAGAATTACTTTTGAAAGGGCTGAAAAAATGTGAGATATGCTATTATGTGACCCAGCCGAATATTAATTATTGGAATTGGGCCTAATTAGAACTTATACTATGGATCCGCATGATTTCTATGTATGCCCCTGGCTATGACACTGGCTGTTCGTTTGGATAGATGCTTGAGATAGAGAAAGTCAATTCAGTGTCATCTTTCTTCCTACCAGTTGACACTGGTGGCCCTATGCAAATTGGTAATTGTAGACACACCAAAGAGGGAAATGAACTTGGAGCATGTGGGCTACATTAATACGATGCATATTCGCTGCGTATTTATACAGTTGCGCGTTTTTGCCCGCAATTTGCGCAAAAAAGCCCAACGACATGCACACGCCGCACTTTTTTGGCTGCGCTTTTCCCAAGCCCATTTTATAATGTGGGCTATGGGAAAAGTGCACCGA
This sequence comes from Allobates femoralis, assembly GCA_033576535.1. NCBI lineage: Eukaryota > Metazoa > Chordata > Amphibia > Anura > Aromobatidae > Allobates > Allobates femoralis. The sequence continues at coordinate 475,233,009 of JARQOC010000005.1, forward strand.
AAAAAGCTCAAAGAATTGACATGGTCATTCTTTTTGCAGACGTGCTTTGCAGTGAAAGCCCTTCAGCAAAAAGATGCCAAAATACGCAGTGTCTGGACACTTTTCAGCAAAAGCCATAGCTTTTGCTGGGATGCAATTCCATTGCTGCGTTTCACTGCATTTTTTTTGGACTGCAAAAAAGTGCTGTGTACATGCACAAATACGCAACATGTTAACGCAGCCTTAGTCGGTTCTGTTTATATTCCGGTGGATCTGCTCACATCATGATTCACTGTTTGAAATTTATTAAAGAATTTCAATAGGGAAAAAATATATTTTTTTATTCTGTAGAGATGCAGCATCCAAGAGTCTGAGATAGTCTCAAGAAAAAAACCTGGACAAATGTGCCAGAGACAACGTCTTGGTTTGTTTGCATGCATGTATTTGTTGATTCTGGTTCTACCTTGAATTTAATTGATCATGACTTCGCTGTATATTTTGGTTATGATTACTACTCTCTCAACTTACTCATTTAAGTTTCTGCTATTGATAATTCTCCTCTTTAATAAAGTCACGTTACTATGAAGGTCGAGAATGTAACCTTGGCTAGTGCGTAGGCTAGTGAGTGCACTAGATGTCACCTCTAGCGTAATAACACATGGGATAGGTAGACAGACAGGGGTAAGACAAAAAGGATATTACAAACTGAAGGTAGAAGCCAGACACCAAAAAGGCTTCAACAGCTCAGCTCCTAGAAAGCAGGTCTCCAGCAGTAGGAGGGGCTCCACACACCAAGAAGGTCAAATATAAAACATTCAATAAAGATGGTTTCACATTTGTGTTTGCAAGCCCAACGGATGCTGCGGATAAAATTTATTAAATCCGCAAGCGTATTGAGCACTAATCTTTAACACGGAGTGCGCATTCATCCGCAGGGTCATTTTTTGCCATGCGTATGGCTGCGTATGTGTAACTGCACGTTGAATTTCCGCGGCCGGCGAACGCAACATGTTGCATTTTTTGAGGATGGAAAAATGCGCAAGCATCCGTATACATACATATGCGGATAAACAATGCATTATTCTCTATGCGTACGCAATCGTACGCAAGGCCTTACGGATGCCTGCGTTTGATACGCATGCGTATAAGCCAATGCGCATGCCCGGAAAGAGATTTGCAGTACCTACCATCACCCGCCCATATCCCAGCACCCCAAACAGGCTGTATAAAGAGTGTTTCTGGCTATTCGATGGTGTACACTGGTGGATCTCTGCCTCCTGGATTGCCTCCTTGATCTTTCTCCGTGCTGGATCTCTGTCCGTGCTGGATCTCTGTCTATACTGGATCTCTGTCCTGCCTGGTAACGGTTCCTCTGACACGTCGCAGCAAATCATCAAAGCTGTATTGGGACATCCTGGTATAGTCATAGAACTTCTCTGGGTTCTCTCGAAGTTCTTGGTGCAACGAGTGGTAGACTCCACGACTCTCTCGAACTTCAGCTATGGGGTATTGCCAGAAACGAGCCGACAACGTCTTTCTCCGTTTTCTCTACGACGATCTTCTTCACAAGCCGCAGCGAACTAAATTGCAATGTTCATCGATAAATCAAGATCCGCATAGAAGCTCTCAAAGCCGAGATCCATCTTGCCTCTGTGAACAACAGCAAAGAAAGAGTTTCTTCTAGTGGGCGGGGTCTACTTATACATTGCCCTTAAGCCACTCCCTATGGGCGGGATCTGTCCAAAAAAAAATAACAGAAAAGTACGGATGCCGCCAAAGAATTATTGAACGCATGCGCACAAAAAATTCATACGCATGCAGAAACGCAAACAAACACATGCATACGCTGCATTTTTATTAAGGTTTGCAGATGACTATGCGGACAAAATCCGCTGCGTTTGCATGCGATTTTACATGCGTATGCGCATGCGCAACATACGCTGTGCTTGCAAATGCAAATGTGAAACCAGCCTAACTGTGTCAGGTGATGGATAATAGGACTATTTAAAGGGTGGTGGGAGTGTTCAAACAATATCACCTGACCAGAAGCAGCAGAGAAAGACATTAACCCTCACAGGTCCAAGGAAATAAACACGTGTAATATATACCACAGACTCCAGATCTACAACTCCTAACAGAAATATTATGAGGTAAATCAGGCCACAGGCCTGGAGCCTGGGACATGGGCTAACTTGGTGCTGTGGCCCCGGGTGGTAGACTAGATTGCCCTCATAATATTCTGCCCCTGATTTTTTTCATACAATTATCTCTACTGAATTGATGAGATTTACTTTAATCCCAAAGGTCTATCAGAGAAGGTACGTTATACCTAAATGGGCTCATCTTACGGATTCTAGTTCTTACAAAAAATGTCATGCAAAAATTGCATTAAATATTTTCTTCAATATGGATGCTTAATATACAAAAAGTAATGACCTGATTCAGAACCATTAAAATGACTCATTCTATGTTCACTGACAGATGTTAAATGTAGCATGAACTCGGTCACTGTTCATTTGTATTTCATTACCCAAAATTCACAGAAAGAGAAATGAGTTCACCATAAGTTTGACATAGGAAAATTGCCCCGAGAAACAGTTTGCTATTAAAAGATCATAATTACAGGACATGAAAAAATGAAAATCCTGCAATTTAAAGCAATATTTTTCTTCTACAAAAGATTTTCGGCTCTCATCCCCAGGTTACATAAGAACTTTGAAATGTGATCGGAAAAGTAGAAATGATAATATATTGTATGCGGATGTAATAGATTGTATGACTGGGGAAGCTCTAATATTCAGAATAGTGATCAGTGATCTATGAATCAGCCTTAAAGAAAGAGTTCATTGACCTGGATGCAGGATCCAGCAGTGATTCTCATTATTTTCTTTATGTTACCAAGTGGCCAATAGCAGTCAACTAAATGTAAAAATCCACTAATATTGGTGCACTAGAGGCATTAATGGAGAAGATCATTACTGGTCACATCAGGACATACAATCTGTAAATGACCCCTATTAGAATACATGTGGTATCATTATCCTAATTTGAAAAAACAGTATAAAAAGTAATCAGAAAATCTAAATATCATGACTGATTAGAGTGTAAGGTTTTCCTAGTACAAAAAAATTAACTTGGTAGGATATACAACCATAATTTGTTCACTACTATGGCTTCATTGTAGGAATTAATTATTTTATCAAATGTCATGATGTCCTTCATCTCTTTACACCTAGATTTATAAACTGAGTTTTCTAGGCATAAGGGGAATATGTCACAGCCTTTTTTGCCTAATCTCTGAGCCTGTTATGTATGGGCAGAGACCCTGATTCCAGCAATGTATCACTTACTGGGTTGGTTAATGTAGTTTTAAAAAAAATCACTGCTTTATCAACAGGAGCTTATCACTGGAGGACCAGTAAACCTGCTGCCAGTAGAAAAATCCTGCCCCAGTCACTGATTGGCAGCTTTCAGCTCATGTTCAACGTACACAGAAATCTCTCAACCAGTGACGTGGTGTGTTATAGACATCTTGCCATTCAGAGTACTGATAGTAAATACTGATACAGCAGCCACCCAGTAAAGTAAGTGACACATTGCTGAAATTAAGATCTCCGACCATACATTATACTGCTCTCTGATGGACTAGCAACAAACTGGTTAGGATAGGTCATCAATATCAGACTGGACTGTACTGAACAGGGAATGACTGTTATACCGTGAGTGCCCGCACAATTCACACATCAGCAGGGGCGTAATGATAGCGGTCGCAGAGGACTCGGCTGCGACGTGTCCGGACATACAGGGGCCTGCGCCGCCCTCTGCACCCACCGATCCCAGCGCCCTCTTCACATGCCATCACTGTGCGGCAGCACACGAGTCGGTAAGGGGCCCGTGTTTCAAGGAGCCTCCTGCTATCCACAGCCACCCCTGTCCCGCGCTTTCTCTTACCACGGTGGTGATGTTGTGCATTCCAAAGTGGAACGCATAAAGGAAGAAGTGCCTCCTACTCCTAGTGTGGAGGAGGAGGCACTTACTACTTTATGCGTTCCACTGTGAAACGCACGGCGTCACCGCCTCCTCCCATGTCTTCAGTTTTAGCAAGCAGAACGGAGCTGCGGTGGAACGAGGAGAGGTGAGTACAGATTTATTTTTTTAATGAGTAAATGCTGGCCAGAGGAGTATGGGGGGAAAAGGGGGTGGGTGGATTATACTGCATGTACAATTATTGAGGCTGTGCTATTCTAAATGGAGGACTATGGGGGTGTATTTTACTGCATGGAGGACTGTGGGTGCTGCATTATACTATATGGAGAACTATGGGGGTGCATAATACTGAATGGAGAACTATGGGGTGCAATTTACTATATAGAGGACTATCGAGGTACTAATACTACATGGAGAACCATTGGGGTGCATTATACTATATGGAGCACTATGAGGTTGTGCATTGTACTATATGAAAGCCTATGGGGGTGATTTATACTATATAGAGGACTATGGGGGTGCATTATACTATATGGAGCACTATGGGGTTGTGCATTATACTATATGGAGGACTATGGAGTGCATTATGCTATATCGAGAACTATGGGGGTGAATTATGCTATATGAAGAACTAGGGGGGTGCATTATGCTATATGGACAACTATGGGGGTGCGTTATACTGTATGGAGGACTATGGGGGTGTATCATACTGTATGGAGGTGCATTATAATGTATGGAGGACTATGGAGATGGATTATACTGTATGGAGGACTATGAGGTTGCAATATACTATATAGAGGGCTGAGATGCTTCATTATACTATATGGAGGTGTGGCACCCCAGAGTCCGGTTGCCACAGTGGCATTGCCTCCCTCGGGGATGATGTCATGCTTGGAAGCAAGAAGGGGTATCCACACCAGGTAAACCCACAGCATGCAACACTTTGCTGACTCCAGACCAGAAGGTGGAGCTCTGCACCAGAGTTCAGGGGAGCTCCCTTATAAATTCTGGCCTGGGGGCTTGGTTAGTAAGTTCACTTCCTAGGAGGACTGTGAAGACATCCTGTAGACTGGAGCATTGCCAGGCTCGTCCCAAGATAGAGGCCAATAAACGTGAGGGACCCGTAGGAGAAGGTCTGAGGAAAGAGAGGAGAGGGCCTGGGGAGCGGAGCCAGTTGCTGGCTCACCCCAGAGCAGAGCGCCAGAAACAGACACTGGAGTCCGAGGTTGTGCGGGTACTAAAGACCCAGCAGCCAAAACCGGAGGATGGGAGACTCCACGTCTCCCGGCCACACCAAAGCATCTGAAAACACAGCAGCATCCGAGGGTCCAGGGACAGCCGCCAGAGGAGTGATACCGGAGAAGGGCTCGAGAGACTTTCTAGTAGGAAGATAGAATCGCAGCTTAGACATAGGCAGGCAGGACCAGCAAAGAGAAATGCAACTGGGAGGTCTCAGAACTCACCAGGTGAGGAGATCCCCAACTTGCTTCCAGGCCACCCGGATTCATAACATCACCTGTGGAAAGTGTCTACGTCTGAACCTGTAACTACCACTAAAGGTAAAGGAAACTACGCACTGTGTGTCTGTCGGTTATTCCGCACCCTCAGTCCTTTACCCCAACAGCCTACCACCACCATAGACTATACCAGTTGCCCTGGGGAACCGCCCCACCCATTGGGAGCGATATCACCTCAGCTGCATTTCCATCAACCCCAGAGGTCCCACACTGCAGCGTCGGCCATCAATAGTCGAACATCATGGGTGGCGTCACGACAACATTCCCCAAAACCATAACCCCTGAACTTTTAGTGACACCACCAGGGTGACAGAGCTGGGTCTCGGCCCCTGTGACTCCCCAGCAGTACTGTAGCCATGTCCAGAGTGCCCCACGGCCCGGGGGGCATGTCATCTCTGGCGTCACGAACAGAATTTCATGCCCAGTGTCGACGGGTACTGTGTGCCATAGACTTTATTGAACTGTGTGATAGACACCATTATCACACGGCGCGCTGGAAGACAAAAGGGGGTGCCATCATGGGCGGACCCATAGAAAGGGCGCAAAGAGAAACCCTGCCACACACTCTGACATCAGCCGGTGGGGTGCAGGAGGCCCTGACCCAGAAATCCCCTGTATGCTCGAACCCTCGCCTGCGGAGCTGCAGACTGATAAGCCGACAAAGACTGAGAACCTGGCTGCGGTTCACTAGGGGGAGAAAGATGTCTGATCCAGAGGGAGAGGGACTTGCGGTGGACCCGGCAGACGCAGCCCTAGTCGCAGCCCCAGCCGAACCCCTGGCCTCAGCCGTAGTAGCAGCACCAGCAGCAGCGCCAGTCATGCCGTTCTCGATGCCATACATTCCGGGAGCAACATGGTTACCGCAATATTCAGGGAAATCGGATACCCTGAATGACTTCAGGGAGAGATTGAAAAGCTTGTTTGAGGTATATTCCCTGACTGAGAGACAGAAAATTACTATTCTAATAGGACAATTGACTGGTGCAGCCCAAAGGGAAGTAAAGTCCTGGCTGGACAATGACAAAAGAACTGTTAAACAAATCTTAGCCAGGTAGAAAGAAGCCTTTGACACCCGTACTGCAGCAGAAATTAAAATGAGGTTTTATGACTATGCATTAAATCTCCAAGAGGCGCTGAGGGCCATGAAGCAGCTAGACCCCAACAGTGCACGAGATGAGACCAAACTATTAACTGAGCAGTTTATTGAGGGGCTCCGGTCTCATACCCACCGACTTAGCTACGTATATTGGCCCTATAAAACCCTGATCTGGACTTTGTGCAATTTCAAGACCGGTTGGTTGGTTCGAGTGCTGCAAGAACCAACTGTGACTGGCTCTAACATATTACCCGAAAGTGGCGCCCTCTTCCCCGGCCACAGTGGGGACCAGTGCACAGACTCTAGAAAATGTTACCCCTGATTGCTTACGATTGCAGGTGCAGCAGCTACCCAAATGTATGGCTGAATTAACCAAGGCTGTACAGTCCATGCTGGGGCAAAAACCATTGGAAAAGATACTATTGGCCTCCAGCCCTGACGACATCCCGTGGCTATACCAGAGGAGGAATCCACTGACCAGAGAACGAGCCAGCAATCTCTATGATTCCACAGGATAACCCATTTGCCGCTGCTGCAACGAAGTGGGCCACATAGCAAGATTTTGTACTTTAAACGAACAACCCTTGGGGCAGCAGGTCACCCTCAGGAATGAGATGACCAAGCCCACAGAACTGGAGTGACAGGTATGCGGGAAGATGACCGGTCCTGCCTGTCGTGCTGGATGGCATCCCCATGAATGTTCTACTGGACACCGGTTCGCAGGTGACAATGATGCCTTATATCCTTTATAAACGTACTGGGCTGACTCTGACCTCACCCATTGCCCAGATGATAGCTTGATAGCAATGGTCAACCCTTACCACAAGTGGGGTTCAAAGAAGTAACCGTTAAGGTGGGACGTGCCGAACTAACCGCTCAGGGAATGATAATTGTTGATGTTGACCAGCGAGAATGTAAGCCAATGATTACTCTAGGCTCTAAATAATTAATAATTGTCTCGGAGAAAATTATTGCTTTGTTACATCAGGTTGCCGAAACTGCCAGCACTGGGCAGCAGAGAGTCCTACAGAAAGAGATAAAGGCCCTGATGCAGAGGCAGCAAGTGGAGCTGTCCGGTAGAGAAGTCGGCAGTGTGAGAGTAAGTGACCCGTTCTCCATTGCAATACCCCCGAAAAGTGAAATGTTATTCTGGGGTCGGGCAGCAATATGCCTCAGGGGTCAATATTATCAGGTCCTTGTGGAGCCCGTGTACTCACACAGTAGGCCCACTGTTCTAACAGCCAGGGGTGTAGTCAACATCCGCAAGGGGAGGTATCTGTAGATATCTTGAACTGTGGAGAAGAAGAGGTCAAACTACCTTGGTATGATACCATTGCTAAGCTTTTCACTATCAATAACAACTCAATAAAGGCAATGGAACCTTTGATTCTGTCTGACTAGGTGGAGGACAACGGCTCCGAGGGGCAGCTGGAGGACTGGTATCAGAAGCTACACGTAGGCACTGACTCCACCCCTTCGCACCAAAAGTATGGAGTTTACCGGGTAGTTCAAGAATATGAACGGGTAGAGAGGCGTGGCCTGCGGCTCTATGTGAAGTCACACTCACAGGAGCTCCTGGTGCTTTATCCAAAGCGACGGACTTAATGACATTTTAATGCCATTCTGATTCCACAACTAGCTACCAGCCTAACCAGCTACCCGCAGTGACCGAACGAGGCGAGTTCTGCTGAGATCTGATGAGGAGAAAGTCACACAAGGAGAACCCCATCTTCTTCAGTCTGAGGTAACGGCGCCATATTGGGCTCCTGCTGGCAGAGAAGATCATTCACGATTGTATTCTCCTTCATTGTTGACTGTCTCAGCGCTGAGGTACTGAGGAGACACAGATTCTACATCATTATTAACTGTTTCAATGCTGAGCCCTGAGGTACTGAGAAGCCATAGATTCTACTTCACTATTAACTGTTTCAGCGCTGAGGTACTGAGGAGAAATAGATTCTACTTCACTATTAACTGTTCCAGCGTTGAGGTACTGAGGAGCTAAAGATTTTCCCTCACTGTTAACTGTTTCAGCCCTGAGGTACTGAGAAGCTATAGATTCTACTTCACTATTAACTGTTTCAGCGCTGAGGTACTGAGGAGAAATAGATTCTACTTCACTATTAACTGTTTCAGCCCTGAGGTACTGAGGAGACACAGATTCTACCTCACTATTAACTGTTTTAGCGCTGAGGTACTGAGGAGCCATATATTTTCCTTCACTATTAACTGTTTCAGTGCTGAGGTTCTGAGGAGCTAAAGATTCTCCCTCACTATTAACTGTTTTAGCCCTGAGGTACTGAGGAGCTAAGGATTCTCCCTCACTGTTAACTGTTTCAGCGCTGAGGTACTGAGGACCAAAAGATTCTCCCTCACTATTAACTGTTTCAGCGCTGAGGTATTGAGGAGCCATATATCCTCCTTCACTATTAACTGTTTCAGCGCTGAGGTACTGAGGAGCTAAAGATTCTCTCTCACTATTAACTGTTTCAGCCCTGAGGTACTGAGGACCTAAAGATTCTCCCTCACTATTAACTGTTTCAGCGCTGAGGTACTGAGGAGCCAGAGATTCTCCTTCACTATTAACTGTTTCAGCCCTGAGCACTGAGGTACTGAGGAGCCAAAGATTCTCCTTCACTGTTAACTGTTTCAGCCCTGAGCGCTGAGGTACTAAAGGGGCTACAGATTGCATTCTTCTTCACTGTTAACTCTTTCAACGCTGAGCGACCTGCAAGAAAAGGTTCGGACGGGAAGATCGCTTCTAGCAAGTGGGGTTATCGGGCCCCCCACGCAAGCCAGCTTCGTAGACCAGGATTCCAAGATCCACGGCGCGATTCCCCTCACCCTTGGTCATCCAGGTTTCATATAAGTACTGTAATATTCTAAATATCTCTCTCTGCAAAACACCGCCTGAGTCCACGAACCTCCCGATTGTTCCTGATACTGGGGGACTAATGCCCTCCAAATCCAGATCTACTTCCAACACAGACCATTCTGATAAGAACATGGAAGCGCAACAAAGCAGATCCAAGAGCAAAATACCTACCATGGCACATAGCCCTGGTAAAACCTTTAAGGGAAGAGATCATCCCACCAAAACCCTACCACTAACTGAAGAATCAGACCCTCATGAGGACTCGATGCTATATGAGAATTCCCAACATAGTTCAAAGAGGAAGGAGATAGACTCTCCCCCCCGCCAACACATTGAATCGCCTCCACAGGATGAGGCGCAATCACAATGCAGAAGCCCAGCGAGGCAAAAAATCAAAGTCACTCAAGCTGAAAGCGACGTCAATCGCATCTTGGATCCAAACCAAATTCCTGACAAGAAATTTCTCCTTCAGCTGTTCTCTTCATTAAGGGAGGAGATGAGAGAGCAATTTACAGATGTGAAAGCATCAATTAACGCCATAAACTCAAGATTAGATAAAACTGAAACTGATGTAGACAATTTAAAGAAAGAGATTAAAGCATGCCGTACTGAGTTGTCTGAAGCCAAAGGTGACATCAAATACCTCTCTGACAAACTTATTGACAGAGAAGATCGTGACCGTAGATCTAACTTAAAAATTAGGGGTGTACCAGAACAGGTTAAGTCACACGAATTGATTCCTTTCATTAAAAATCTGACAAAAAAATTGATCCCTTCTCTGCCAGACATAGAGCTTTCAATAGAAAGGGCGCATAGAATCCCTAAACCTCCGCGCTTCCCTGAAGACGTCCCTCGGGATGTTATTGTAAAATTCACCTTCTTTCAGACAAAAGATAAAATAAATAATTATACCAGACAAAATGGCCTCCTGCCTGCCCCTTACGACTCCCTAAAAATATACTCTGACATCTCCAGAGAAACTGCTATGAAGAGACGATCCTTGAGACCAATCACTGAAGTTTTAAGGAAACAACAGATAGCCTACAGATGGGGTCGCCCTACTACCTCTGTCATATTCTACCACAAACAAAAGCAGATCACAATAGAGGACTCCACGGAAGGTTTAAAACTCCTCAAACACCTTCACATACATGAGTAACTCTGCCAACTTCCCTATTGTTGGCATTAAAACTAGCACCAAAGGCCCCACCGTTAGCCCAAGAGGAAGACTCACATCAGTTCCTTGGAATCTTCCTTCCCATTACGATCTAATTCGTATTGTTTACATTCTTTTTTGTATTCTTGTTGTATTTTACCCAAGTACCTCTTTACCTCCGTTTCTTCACCCAAACCCCCCTTACCCTCCCCTTATCACAAAACTTTAGTATAATTGCTTGACTAGCACAATGGCACTAAGATTTATGTCACTCAATACAAACGGACTTAATTCGCCGCAAAAACGATTCAGCTTATGGAAGGAGATGAAATCAAATCGTGTTGATATAGCGGGTATCCAAGAGACTAGATTCCCCTTACAGAACCCTCCCAAATTCACCAATAAAAATTTTCCTCACATATACCTATCGTCCAACCCCAAAAAAAAAGCGGGAGTAGCATTAATTATCAAGGACTCACTGAAATTTGAAGAGCTCGAGCTTATTAAAGACAACGAGGGAAGGTACATAATCTTGATTTGCAAGATCAATGACACCACCTATACACTCGCGAACGTTTACACACCTAATAATGGCCAAATCACTTTCCTCAGACGTCTTTTTGCCCTAATCCATGAAAAACAAAAGGGGACACTCTTAATTTTTGGGGATTTTAATGCAGTCCCGAATTCCCTATTAGATTCTTCTAATAAATCGAGGAATCTTAATACTAAACTTGACCCTCTCTTACAAAAGGAAGAACTCTTCGACGTATTCCGATGCTTACACACATCATCTGTGGAGTTCACCCATTATTCCAACTTGCATAAATCCTTCTCTAGAATTGACTTAGTAATAACTGACATTCATTCCCTATCTAGAGTTAAAACCATATCCATTCTCCCAAGAACGTGGTCGGATCACTCCCCCATTATTTTCGAATGTTCCAACTGCCCCCCCTTTAATGCACATTCCCCATGGAGGGCCAATTCTTACCTATTCACTCACCCTCAATATAAAACAGAGATTCAAGAATCACTCAAATTATATTTTAAAGAAAATGAAACTCCTGAGGTATCCTTATTCACACTATGGAACGCACACAAAGCGACTATAAGAGGGTCACTAATTTATTTAAATGCGAAACACAAAAAAGCTCAACAAGAGGACACGAAAAAGCTGATCCACCAAATCTCCACCTTAGAAAGAGATATCTTGGCAGATCCATCCGAGAGGAAACACAAAGATCTTCTTGAACTCCGGATCCGACTGAAATCTCTTCTTTTATCAGATTATGATAAAATGGCCCGTATCTCCAGATCAAATTTCTACTCTAATATGAACAAGCCCTCCAAAACCTTCGCAAATTTGATTAAAATCCATAGATCTAAAACTTGTATCCACCAAATCAGGAACAAACAAAACCACGTGGTTAAAACCCCCGTGGAAATCTCTAGAGCATTTGTAGAATTTTATAAAAGCCTCTATAATCTCAAAAATGATCCATTGGAGCATCAACCCACAAAGCAGAATATTAAGTCCTTTCTGGATTCCATTACACTCCCGACCCTTACAGAGGACACCCTAAATAGACTCAATCAACCTTACACCGAACAGGAAATAAAAGATATTATCATTAAACTTAAAAAGAATAAATCCCCAGGCCCTGATGGTCTCCAAAATGAATACTTCATAGCTTATGAAAGCTTACTTACCCCCTACATCACTAAATTAATTAATTCTTTATCCAATAACAATCAATCGGTTCCGCACGAGATGCTTCAAGCATTAATTTCAGTGATTCCGAAAAATAAAGGAGATAGAGAATTGGTATCTAATTACAGACCCATTTCTCTGCTCAACACTGACATTAAAATTATCTCTAAAGCAATTAATGTCAGACTGCAAAAAATTATCCCGCTTTTGATCCACCAGGACCAGGTGGGTTTTACCCCAAAAAGAAGCTCCACTGACGCGACGAGAAGAATTTTAAACCTGTCAGCTCACGCTGAATCCTCTGGAACCCCTATGATAGTGGTCTCTGTCGACGCAGAAAAAGCGTTCGACAGAGTCCACTGGGGTACCTATTTGAGGTCCTGCACAAATTTGGAATAAATGGCCCCATATTTAACTCCATTCAAGCCTTGTACACTGCCCCCTCGGCAAGGTTACTCACTAACAATCACTTATCTGCCCCATTTATGTTGACTAATGGCACAAGGCAAGGCTGTCCCCTCTCGCCCTCTCTTTTTAATTTATTCATTGAACCGTTGGCCGAAAAAATCAGATCTCATCCGCAAATCACTGGTATTACTCTGAACCGCGAATCCTATAAAATTAGTCTATTTGCGGATGACATAATTTTAACTCTCACAGATCCAATATCCTCAATGTGTAATCTCCTTTCCCTCATGGAAGACTTCGCTAAGGTCTCCCACTATAAAATAAACATCGCTAAAACGCAAGTACTTAGTTATAACCTCCCAGACCAGATTATTTCCTCCTTACAACAAAATAATGGTTTGGATTGGGAGAAGAATGTGTTGGATTATTTGGGAATTATAATTACTAAACCCATATCTCATACTTATGAATCCAATTTAGGAAAGATATACAAAACTGTACAAATAGACCTAACTAATATTTCCAAAACTGAGTTGACATGGTTGGGCAGGATAGAAGCGTATAAACTATTCATTTTACCTAAACTACTTTATATTTTTCGCTCGATCCCCCTCCAGGTCAATTCTAATTGGTGCAAAAAACTTCAAACCCAATTATCCAACTTCATCTGGGGAGGGAAAAAACCCAGAACTGCTCTCTCTACTTTAGAAAAAAGCAAACCACATGGTGGTTTAGCTGTGCCCAACATATCGGCCTATTACCATTCGGCGTTGATCAAACTGAGTCAAAATTGGTGGGGTTCGGAGGAGACTCCAAGATGGATAAACATAGAGAAAGCATTTCACCAGACGGCAGATCTCCACTGGACATTACTCTCCTATCTGTGTGATAAAAACAAGAAGTTACCCTCTATGCCCACATTAAAAGCAACCATACGCGCATGGAGATGCCTGACCATGAAATCACAAGCATCAAATCGATTGTCTTCTCCTTATTGGATTCCTTTGTCTCTCCTACCAGCACTCTCGTCAGCTGTAGATATCAATACATGGACTATTAGCGGTATTCACACCTTGTCTGACATACTCGATGAGGATACACAACTTAAATCCTTTACAATCCTGCAGACCAAATTTGGCTTACCGGAGGAAGAATTCGGAACTTGGACCAAAATCAAACGTATACTCAACAAAAATAGTCTCAATCTTAACCTCCCGCTAAACATTACCCAGCTCTTCCGTTTCAACCAGTCGAAGGTTTTCTGGTCTTTCAAATCCATTTACAGAGAATGGATTCTTGACTCTGCATACTCGATCACTCCCAACATTGAAGCCTGGAGTAGAGAACTTCAAGTCCCGCTCCCTATCAACTTAATTGAAGAAACATACTAAAAACTAAGAAACTGTGCTTAAAAGTCTCTCATGTGCAACTTTACTTGAGTCCTATTACAAAACCTTGACCAGGTGGTATTTCACTCCCACGATACTTCAAAAATTTTCTAACATCTTGTCTCCTTTGTGTTGGAGGAACTGCGGTCACCCTGGCTCAATGTCACATATATTTTGGGACTGTCCTTCCCTTCGTCACTTCTGGGGAAAAATTCACCTACTTCTTTGTGATATAACTGGACTTAATTTAGATCTTACTCCAGAACTTGCATTGCTATCAGTAGGAATCAACGACATACCTTCAGACCTCAGAGCCCTTATAGTGCACATTCTCATTGCGTGTAAAAATGGTATTGCAACGCGTTGGAAGGACCCGGATCCACCCACGCTTGATGCAGTTTTGGGGACCATCGCAACACATAACTCTTACGAATATATGCACTCTCTGAGAAATAATCTCCAAGCAAAATACAAAAAGAAATGGACGCCATGGAACCAATTTTTCTATCAACAAGATGTCCCTTTTACTCGGACCTGAATTGACTCCTTTCCAATTTGCTTCAGAATAGTCTAGTCAAGCATAACTGTGAATCATTTCTCTCCCTTCCTTCTCCCCACTGCCCTCCTTCCCAGTTCACTCCCCCCCTCCCTGTTTGGAATTATCGAGAATACCGAACTTTCTTATTGTTTATTGTTTGATATTTTCCGTTATCATCATACTATTGTAACATGTATTTTTTTTGATCATCCTATTGTACCGTCATTGTTAAGGCGACCTTTGTAAAATTGTGTATAACCCAATAAAAATGTTGAACAAGAATATGAACGGGTCTTTAGTAAACATCCTTTAGACTTTGGGCAGGTAAAAGCTCCATCCTACAGAAAGGAACCCTGACAACTATAGCTCCTTCAATCTAGAGTTCCTTGCCATAGTCTGGACTGTAACCGAATGCTTTAAACATCACCTGGCTTCAGCGAAGTTTACCACCTAAACGGACAATAATCCGCTGACCCATTGTCACATGATTAGATTGCGCTGACCTTGCTGAACCCTGCTGTGTGTATTGTTTGCATTTCTTTATGAGCTGCATGAGGTACAGTTGTGAAGCTCTTGGTCGTGACTTAGCTCTTGTATTATACTCCAGAGCTGCACTCACTATTATGTTCAGCTGCTGGTTGAGGGGTTGATGTGAGGCTTGGGTGTGACTCACCTGTAATCCCCTCCCCCTGGCTTTAAATAGCTTTCCCCATCCTCTGTCAGACACCGCTAATAGAGTTGGTTTAGAGTGGAGACTCAGACCTCCTCACCTTCAGAGGTACCTCCGAGAGCAGGGTGAACCAGGGACCCCCAGTGTAAGGGTCAGTTTAGCTCTCCCTGGATCCCTTTGCCCATTACATCATCCAGATACCTAATTCCCTGTCCTCCTAAGCGTGATATTAACAGCGTTCCCATAACCGCCTTAGTCTCTGAGCCATTATGTCTCAGACATCCTCTGCAGATGCCTTTTTACAACTGATGCAAACCATCTCAGCTGATGTCACTGGTCTGCAAACGCAGGTGGTGCAGCAGCTGCAGCAGGTTGTAGGGTATCTGGCCTCGGCTCACGCCCAGGCCATACCAGAACCCAAGTTATCTCTTCTAGACAGGTTTTCTGAGGGAAGAGATAAATTCTTGGTGTTCAAAGAGGCCTGTAAACTTTATTTCTGGCTTCGGCCCCGTTCATCTGGGAGCGAGGAATAGCGGGTGGGGATTATAATCTCCCTTCTTAAGGGAGATCACCAGACCTTGGCCTTCTCCCTCCCAACCGACTCACCATCACTACAGTCGGTGGATGGGTTTTTTGCTGCTCTGGCTCAGGTGTATGGTGAACCAGATAGGGTGACTTTTGCTGAGTCAGACCTCCATAAACTCAAACAGGGGTCATGAGCAGTGGAGGAGTACTGCTCGGACTTTCCGAACCCTTTAGAACGACCCTGCCCTCAGGAGTCAGTTCTGCCTGGGTTTGTCAGCTAGACTGTTCAGTATGCCACACCTGAGTCATTGGACGCTGCGATGTCCCTAGGCATCAGGGTAGACAGACATCTGAGGGAGAGACCAAGACCAACTTTGTCTCCTGTGCTATCCCTGTTGAGGAGGCTCCACGCGATGAACCTATACAGTTGGGGGCAGTAGGCCCTTGTGTTAAACGTCCTGTAGTTGCAGATCATCAAGTGGGCAGAGCTTGTTTTTATTGTGGACAAGCTGATCATTTTATCAAAGTTTGTCCACATCGCTTCGGGACAAATACGCAGTCTCAGACGCAGCCTGCCTCAGGTCGTTCAGAAGGAGACAACCAGAGGGTTTATATCTCCTTCTTTTCTAAGTCTCCGTTCACACTGTCTGTCAAAGTGTTGGTAGATGGAAAAATTGAGGCTGTACCAATGGTAGTTGATAGCGGAGCAGAGTCATTCTTATGGATTCTCGCTTTTCGCAGACTCATGGTTTCATCTGTAGCGCCTTAGCGAGACCCGTTCCTAGTTCCACTCAGCCAGAAGGTAATTGTCCCAAGTTGTGCATAATGTGAACTTGAGCATAGGAACCCATTACCAGGAGTTCCTTCTTGTTACATCTTTGAGAATTTAACAACCCCCACTGTCTTGGGTTTTCCTTGGCTGAGGAAACACAACCCGGTAATTCACTGGCAGACCCGGGACCCGATTCGCTGGGGTACTGCCTGTGAGGGTAATTGCCAAGGTACTTCTGTCTCTGCTGTGCTGGTGATGTCTACACCAACGTCTTAGCTCAAGAAGGTTAGGAGTTTACCAGGGGGTGAGGGTGAAGTGCACACACACCGCTCCGACTCCTGGTGCCTCAGGTGTCGTCCTCGAAAGAGGGGCAGGGAAAAAGTGGTTGTTTCTACTGTGCATCCCAAGGAAGGGAGTCCTGGGGTCCAGAGAGACACCTTTGTTACTTGCCTACCTAAGACTGTACCCTCTGACTGTGCCCGCATGTTGAAAATAAATGTATAGGTCCAGATCTGAGTGTGAATAAGTATTTGTGGGTGTTGTCCATACACGTCAGTTGGAGGCATGCTGCTGTAGCTCCTAGTTCCAGGGTTGTAGGACCATTTTGGATATCGGTCATTTGTAACCCTGTGCTGAACCCACTTGCCCTACCCCCAGTTTTGGGCAGCCCGTAATGTCTTTCATTTCATCACTCAGGAGATGTGGTCTTCCTTTAGAGGTTCTGTTTTCGAGTCCGGAGGCCTCTCCTAAAAGAGGGGGTACTGTAACGTGATTAGATTGTGCTGACCTTGTTGAATGCTGCTGTGTGTGTGTTTTGCATTTCTTCATGAGCTGCATGAGGTACGGTTGTGAAGGTCTTGGTCCTGATTTACCTCTTATATTATATTCCAGAGCTGCACTCACTATTATGTTCAGCTGCTGGTTGAGGGGTTGATGTGAGGCTTGGGTGTGACTCACCTGGAATCCCCTCCCCTGGCGGTAGCTGTGATCCTGGATCCGTGGGTAGAGGTAGGGGCCCTCAGCCTAGGGCTATTCAGGAGTTCAGGAAAATAGGGTGGAGACTCGGACCTCCTCACCTTCAGAGGTACCTCCAAGAGCAGGGCGAGCCAGGGCCCCCAGTGTAAGGGTCAGTTTAGCTCTCCCTGGATCCGTTCGCCCATTACATCATCCAGTTACCTGATTCCCTGCCCTATTAAGCGTGACACCCATTTAGAAACCGCGAAGCTAGGTGCACAGGAACAGCGATGGATGGCCCAGTTGTCCAATTGCAACTTTACCATCAAGTACCGGGCAGGGCATAAGAACACCAACGCTGATGCACTGTCAAGGATGCCCAACTTGCCAGATGCAGGAGAAGAACCGGAGGAGCTGGAAGAGATAGAGCTATCCAGTTTTTCACCACAACAGTGTGTCCCAGTGTTCCCATGGTGTGAGAGACAAGTGGCCTGTCATGCAAGAAGCCACGTTCAACCTGTTACCCCACCATGGTTGGGTAGAGACGCAAAATAGCGACCCAGGAATCCGATTAGTCAAGGAGTCAACACACATGCCAACTCACACCCTGGTCCAGATGCCCCGCATGAGACACAACAGCTGTGGAAAGAGAAGAGCAAGTTATTAATCTATGGAGGTAAGCTGTGCAGATGGCACATCAATGTACGAACCCATGAACTGGTCTGGCAGATAGTGGTCCCGAAGAGAGATGTCCAGATGGTCCTAGAGGCATACCACAATGGATCAGGGCACTTCGAGTGGAAGAAGCTGGAGGTTCTGCTATGTGAAAGATTCTACTGGGTTGGCATGAAGCAAACAAAAAAAGGAAATTGCAACACAAGACCCAATTATATTCAAAATAGGAAATTTAGTTTTTTTGTTTAAAGAATTTTCTATTTTGCATATAATTGGGTCTGTTTCGCAATTTCATTTTTTTTTTTGTTTGACTAATGTTGTGCAACTGATCCATAGGATTGATAGTCTGATATGTACCACATGTATGAGGCACCCATTCTAAAATTATAAAAAGGGTGATATTTTACTTATAATGTGGTTAAAGTATGGTATTTTGTAATCTGGGTTAGCATGAGGAAGAAGAAAGAAATGGTGCAGAGACTGTGGCCGTGCAACCTGCAAAGGAAGAATCGTGATAGCCAGAGAGCTCCTCTACAGCCATTTGTCAAATGCAACCACTTGAACTCGTAGCTTTGGGCCATGTGAAGCGGACCCCAAGCCGGTTGGGCTACGTCTACACCTTTACTATCGTTGATCAGTATTCCCGTTTCTTGGTAGTAGTATCGGTAAAAGACGTGACGACGAAGGCAGCGGCTAGAGCCTTTCAAGCCCATTTCTCCAGGCCACATGCCTACCCTGAACAGGTCCTTATGAATCAAGGTTCCAGCGTTCGAGGTAGAGGTATTCCAGGAGTTTTGCAGCTTGTATGGCTGCAAGAAAATCAGAATGATGCCATACCACCCACAGACCAATGGCATGTGCGAGAAGATGAATCAGGTAGTGAAAGACCTGTTGAAGACACTGCCAATGGAAGAGAGGAGTATGTGGCCAGAAAAGTTCCCTGACTTAGTGGACTTATACAATCATATTCCTGTGAACTCCACCACCTGTACTCCTGTCTACCAGATGAGGGCAAGACCTGGCAAATTGCCCATTGACCTAGACATGGGAGTCCTAACACCTGAGACAAACCCACCAAATGCAGACTAGAATACAGAACGCAGCAGCAGTACCTTAAAGTGCAAGACTGTGAAGAGAGAAGTCTGTCGCAAGCAAGAGAAAGGCAAGAGAGAGCCTATAACCAGCATACACCTGCAGTTCCCTTAACAGCTGGAGAACAAGTCTTAAAAAGAAAATGAAGGATGCATAAACTGGATGACCACCAAGGTATGTCTAATCAGTAAAGATGTAGGAGAGACTTCAGCGGCTGTTTCAAGAGATCATCTAAAGATATGTCCTGACCAATTAAGAGACAGAGAAGAAGTCCAAGATCCACCTCAGCATATCGAAAAAATGGAAGAGATGATACATACCTGTTCTTGGAGATTTTTCCCAAAACTTGTACACAGGTGAATGGAGCAATCGTAGTACCCATATTGACTTTTCCTCAGCCTGTTATAACCGAGCCAATCAAGACTCAAGAGGGACCTCATGAACCGCCAGCAAAAAGCAACAGTTGCCACACCCATAGTGGAACAGGAGGATTGACCCCCCTGCTAGTGACGAATCTGCCATGCCCATGGTGAGTCTAAGAAGCCGCAGATGGTTGCCTAGTTTACCTATAGGACATAGGCCTACCTGTAGCACAAACAATAGTGAATCCACAACAGTATTAACAGATCCACTAAACCAGGCTAGGTCATCAGAGATACCTGTACTGCATATATCCACTCGTAGTAACAGAGGACAGATCCCAGAACATTACAGGGATTGTTAGCAAGTTAAAGCTGGCTTCACATTAGCGTTACCCTCCGCAGCGTTCTGCGGAGGGGTCCGCAATGTGTGCGCAGCGGACCGCCAGCTCCTATCTTTATAATGGGAGCGCACGGTGCTGCGCTTGACAGCGCATGACCGTGCGCACCCATTCACTCCCATATGATGATCTGTGCGCAGGCGGTATGCCTGCGTACAGATCACACACTCTCGTCCGCACCAGGGACTGCGACATGTTGCGTCCCTGGTGCGGGCAAGAGTGTGTGATTTGTGCGCAGGCATCCGCCTGCGCACAGATCACATATGGGAGTGAATGGGTGCGCACGGTCATGCACTGTCAAGCACAGCACCGTGCGCTCCCATTATAAAGATAGGAGCTGGCGGCCGCTGCGCACGCATTGCGGACCCCTCCGCAGAACGCTGCGGAGGGGAACGCTAATGTGAAGGCAGCCTAAGTGAACAGTTTAGCCAGGTTCAAATGTAAATATGTTTTTATTTAATGTAACCGTGTAAATAAGCAATCACCAAGCGTACCATGCCCACGGGACTCACTGTATGCACTTTTGAGCATTCTTGAACATTTAAATTTAAAAATGGACTAATAGATCACAGGACTGATTGTGGTTAATACAATTTTGTATATAGTTCACCATTAGACAACGGTGGAAGGACTAAGCGCCGTAGTGACTGTGTTCTTCATATTTTCTTGTTTTTTGTAATTTTTCATTTTTGAGACTCTGTACACTTTTCTATTGTTATTTCTTAAAAATCTTTCCTCAGTTCAGAAGTACTGAAATTGTGGCACCCTGCCCTAACAGGGAGCCACAGAACCACCTAATGCATGGAAGGATTTCCACAACAGGTAAACAGCACGCACAACACCTTCCACCCCAGGCCTGTAGGGGGAGCTTCACTTGCTGCTTTTAGGTAAGATCCCCTATAGATACCGGTGCTGGGGGCGGAGTTAGTCAGTCCGTGCAGTACGGAGCAGTACTGTGAAGAACGACTGGTGTCGGAGCCATGCTGGGACCGAGCCAGAGTACCGTCTAGCTAGTGTTAGGAACCCGAGAGTGAGGGTCGAAGGTAAGGCGAGGAAGTAACTAAGCTAAGAGCAGATTGGGGGCAGATTGGGGGTAGGGGAGCCAAACCAGTTCACCTCAAGAAGCAACCTGGAAATCGAAGTCCGAGTCTTCTAAGGAGCAGCTATCAAAGCAGAAAACACCGGTTTCCCGAGGAGACTCCAGTCTCCCGGACCCCTATAACAGCAACAACCCAAGAGCCAGGACCCGCAGAAATACCCAGGGGTAGCGGCAATCCAAAGAGGGTTCTCACCAACCCCATGCATGAGGGAAAGACGTACAGGAGGCCAGGCCAGGTTCTATGCAGGTCAGGGCTTCAAGACAAGCAGAACAGGAACAAGGAGGCCTTTTAACTCACTCATTGTGGAAATCCCAAAGTGCTTCCAACACCACCGGTTTAACATCAGTAAAGGTATGGAAAACAACTACCCATTGTGTTTCAGTCCTTACTGCCCTGAGCTGGTTCCACATAGAGTCTATAGAGGCTGCCGCCTGCAGAGCCATCTCCCTGTATCCCTGCTCCACTCCCTCAACACTGCCCTGGGGATTCCGTTCCTCCTGCAGGGAGCTAGACCAACTGGCTGCAGTAACATCATCCTCAGAAGCCTGAAGCAGCACTGTCATCATTAGAATCTGCAGGTGGCGTAATGAACAATCCATTTTATTATTTCACTTCCCACACATTTCAGTGACCACCAGGGCCACAGACTCGGTCACCGACCACCAGTGACAGTACCCCAAATCAAGGTCCGAGATCTGAGTACCTGCCCCAGGGTAAGTCAAAATTCACTAGCTGGGAATGTTGCACCACAGAGTCCGGTTGCCACAGTGGCATTGCCTCCCTCAGGGGGTGATGTCATGCTTGGAAGCAAAAAGGGGTATCCACACCAGGTAAACCCACAGCATGCAACGCTTTCCTGACTCTAGACCAGAAGGGGAGCGCTACACCCGGGTTCATAGAAGTTCTCATATAAATTCTGACCTGGGGGGAGATTAGTTAAGTCAGTTCCTAGTAGGAATGTGAAGACATCCTGTGTATTGGAGCATTGCCAGGCTCGTCCCAGAATAGAGACCAACCTATGGCTGAGAGGCAGAGTGTATTTAAGGCAACCTCCCCCATTAAGATGTGCCTGTATATTGTGTCTACATTAGTTGTTTTTTTCTGTAGCTAGTTGTCAGGTTCCCCTAACTTTGTGTATTTATCAGTACCTTTGTTCCTGTTTCCATCCAGTGCTCCCTTTGTGCCTGCCCATACCTGTCAGTACTAAGCTTGTCCCTGCCAGCTTCTGTCTATCCCACTATACCTAGCAGGACCTTCCTGTGTCTGCTAGTATATGTCAGCATCTTCTTTATCAGCGGAGACCAACAGAACCTGCCATTATCTGACAACACCTGCCTGCATCTTCCACACCTGCACCTGAGCCTGTTCCAGCTCTCTGTCCTCTGACATCAGCTACCAAGGTACCGAGATCATCTGGTGCTGCCCCTAGCATCCACCTACCAGCACAAGCCTATCCCCACCACCTGTGGCTTTTGTGAAGTCCCAGTAGCCATTCAGATATGCTCCTCCAGGTCAGTGATCTGTGCCTTGGTCAACTGGGTCTACTATCCCCTCGCTCACCTCATCAAGCATGTCAATGATCTGCAGTATCCAGAAGGGCCACTACACAGTGCAACTAGACAGTGAGGTAAGCTATTCAGCTCCATAGATTGCTAACTTTTGACCATTGCTGGCAATGAGATTAGCTGATCGATGGAGAAGACAAATGTTAGTCTTCCATCAATCTGATATTGCTCACTTATCCTTTGGATTGTTAATCAATATAAGATCTGATAGAAGCAAGTAAAAGCTAATTTGGTAAACCTGGAAATGACCATTACAAAGTGAACATAGCTAACAGCTGTACTGTTCAACCTCCTTTAACTGTTGACATCCGGACGCCATTAAATAACTGAACAGTTAGGCTATGTGCGCACTGGGCGGGTTTTCGGCGGTTTACCTGTGTAAACCGCCGTTTTGTTTACATTAGTTTTATTTAAATTTATGTTAATCCAAACCGGCGTTTGGATTAACATTAAAACTAATGTAAACCGCCCAAGGCAGTGCACACACCGGCGGTTACACAGCGTCATCCGTTGCTAACCCGCAGGTTTCCCAGCGGGTTAGCAAAGAATGAGCATGTTCTAAAAAACGGCGGTTCTGCAGCGGCTGCAAGCAGAATCATGTGCTGCTTCCAGCCGCTGCAGATTCGCCGCCGAGAACACGCTGTGCATCCGCCGGCTACCGCCCGGCTCCCGCCGCACATACCCGCCAGGAAGCCGGTGGACGGCGCCGGAGCTTCCTGGCGGGTTCCGCCAGCTGCCGCCGACCAAACCGCCGGGTAAATGTGCACTTACCCTTAAGGTGCCAGGTCATCCCCACCCCTGTATATTTATAATCTATAAATTGGTTAACAATATTATAAGCCTTAAAATGTATTTAAAATACCTACTATTCTTATTCGAATTATTTATGAATGAACATTACAAATTAAAGTTATAACCCTATAAAACCATTTATCATCCCAAACTCTTTTTAGGATGTCACATAAAATGACTATAGTGTAGGATACGGACCTGGTGCATTGGCATACAGGTAATAGAAGGGGTTAATAACAGCTGAGAATTGACAGCTGTCCTTAAGGTCTGGATTTCTCATGTTCAGGCCTCTATGAAACACCCACATTACCAATCCAATCAGTAAAAAGTTAAGAAAACACAAAAACACAGAGACAAATCCTTTATTTTAAATAAAATACACAGACAACCCTTTTTTATCCATTTATTAGCTCCCAAACATACCCAGCTCTGACAGTAAATAGACAACATAATGTCCCTCGATTTAACTCTGCTATATATCGCAGTGAGCAGTAACATTTCAGTGGCCACACATCACAAGCCGCAGTGTGAGGAGCGGTGATATTTTGAGGTCACTGCAGCTCACACTCTGGGTCACAAAGTGAGTAGCGCTAAATTTAAATATTAGACAAAGATAATACTAGTAAACACAAAATGCAGTTCATAAATGAAAACCTTTATTATTAAGGAAAAAAGAAATTCAAACCTACAGGGCCCTGTGTGAAAAAGTGATTACCCCCTAAACCTAATAATTAGTTGGGCCATTCTTCGCAGCAACAACTGCAACCAAGTGTTTGCTATAACTGGCAATGAGTTTTTTATAATGCCCTTCGAGGATTTTTTACTTTGCAGAATTCAGCTGTACTTTAGGGTTTCCAAGCATGAACTGCCTTTTTAAGGTCATGTTACAGTTTCTCAATCAGATTAAGGTCAGGGCTTTGACTAGGCTACTCCAAAACTTTAATTTTGTTTTATTTAATCCATTCAGAAGTGGACTTGCTTGTGTGTTTTGGATCATTGTCCTTCTGCATAACCCAAGTGTGCTTCAGTTTGAGGTCACAGACAGCCGGACATTCTCCTCCAGGAGTTTGTGGTAGACAGCAGAATTCATGGTTCTTTTTACCACGGTAAGGCTTCCAGGTCCCGAAAAAGAAAAACAGCCCCAGACGATCACACTACAACCAGGGCCGCATCAGCACCTGATGCGCCCAGGTAAGTGCCAGGGCCTTAAACAAACAGCAGGACCCACTCGCTGGACCTGCACTGGGTCCGTCATACTTGCTGGATGGTGTCTCCAGCCCTTTAAGATTTTTTGGGCACAAGTTAACTGTCTCTCTCTCACCTCCCTGTCACTGTGTGCTAGTGTCCTGCATCGCCATCGCACAGTGCAGGGAAGTGGAAACAGTACACAGAGACATCGCACATGTACAGGATAACAGAGCACATGGGGCAGAAAACTGCAGGGGAGAGCACGCAGAACAAAGCACATCGTATAAGACAGCACAGGGGGAGAAGAGAGTGCACAGGGGAAAAGAAAATGCACATGAGGAGAAGAGAGTGTGTCGCAGCCATAAGAATCGGGGGTACTCAGCTGCCTTTAGGCCTGGGGCATCAATCCACAGCGACGGTCCCCAGGAGCTGTGGCCCTAGCTGGACATGTTAAAGGGGAAAATATTTACAGGGGGACGTAGTTCATGACGCCAGCTGGAGTTCCGACCATAGGTGGCCAGGGGCTGCAGTGAGGGCTTCCAAAGGGAGATGGTAGGGCAAGCCAGGTGGTACTGTGAAAAGAAAAATAGGGAGGGGGACAAAAGGCGCAATAGTGCCCTATCACTAGTGACACTTGTGTAAGGAAGTGGTGCTGTGAAGCTGCTCACCTGGTCCAGTTGTGATCCCCACAACTGGTTTGAAGGCGTTTTGGAAACAGTGTTCCAGCTGCTGCAGGACCTCCACCGACCACTGGATAGTGGTTTTTAATCCAAGACAAAGATGGGAGTACTGGTGTGCCACGGTCCGCGCTGCTGTGGTATGAAAAAACTCACCAAAGAGTCAGCAGTTATTCCATCCTTTATTTCCTCCTCTCTCCAACGCGTTTCAGCGCCACACCCGCGCCTTCCTCAGGGACATGTCCCTGAGGAAGGCGCCGGGTGTGGCGCTGAAACGCGTTGGAGAGAGGAGGAAATAAAGGATGGAATAACTGCTGACTCTTTGGTGAGTTTTTTCATACCACAGCAGCGCGGACCGTGGCACACCAGTACTCCCATCTTTAAGCCAGGTGGTAGGCACTCTCCAGCCAGGGCACAGATTCCTTGGAAGGGCTAGAAGAAAGGTGGATTGTGCAGAGGAGGAGAGGATGAGAGTAGTGGTGCAGGTGGGCGCAGAAAGAAGCGAACGACAAACAGTCTTTGTGGTTCTTACCCTTTACTTAAAGTAGTTGGTTCTTTATAGCCCAGCTGTGGTACAGTGTAGACCAGGAGCACAGCCTGGCCAGCCCAGAGGTAGCTGGAGTCTACTTTGCTGAGAAGCAGGGTATATGGCCTTGTAGCTGACTTCCCAGTTTTGACACTATGCTACTACTTTCCTCATCTAAGTGTCTGTGGTTGCCATTCTCTGCCAGACAGGTTGCTGGGGGTCCTGCGAGCGATAGCTTTGGTCCTCTGACCCTATATAGCCCTGTGAGCCTCAAGAAGGTCCACAAAAGTAGTCACTGTACTTAAAGCCTAGTGACCTCCAGCTTCACAATAGGTCCTGAAGTATCCCTGGTCGAGTTGAGAACTGGTACCCCCTCCTTGCAGCAACCCTGTTTCCCCTATAATAAGACAAGGGGATATTGCATGGAAATATTGGGGGCTGCAAGGGGATGATGGGGATATTGGAGTCTGCATAGGAATATTGAGGCGTGGAAGGGGATGATGGAAAAATAAGACATCCCCTGAAAATAAGACATAGTGCTTTTTTTGGAGCAAAAAGTAAGATAAGATAGTATGTTATTTTAGAGGAAACAGGGTAGCTCTTCTGCCAAGCTTCAACGGCTGGCAGCAGATTAATCTCACCAGGCCCTTGGCCTAGCCCTTCACGTGTGTGTTTAGGTTCAGTCCTCGACCTTTCTCTCTTTGGTTCTGACTAGAGCTCTCCTAATTGCCACCAACCCCACACCTAACTCTTCCCTACAACCAGAAGTGGGAACTGCCTTATTGGTGGGCCTCTTTCACCCAGCACTTCCTGACTTGAAGTTTAGATGTGTTGGGTGTGTGTTGAGGGTCTCAGCAGTGTGGCCTCCACTATTCTCCAGGCATGATACTACATATTGGATTACATGCAATACCATTTGTGACAGCCCGACCGCAGGGGTACCACAAGTGCACAGGGGATAAGAGAGCACAAAGAGGAGTAAAGAGCACACGGGGAAAAGACAATACAGCGCATGAGGAGAACAGAGCACACAGGAGGAGAATAGAGCACACAGGAGAGAAAAGAGCACACAGGGGAGAAGAAACATCATGGGAAAAAGTAGTGCCCAGGATACATGGCACAGGGGGAGAAGAAAGCGCATAAGGGAGAAGAAAACATATGGGAAAAGACAGCACATGGGGAGAAGAGAGCGCAGAGGGGAGAAGAGATCACACATAGGAAAAGGAAACGATAGTGCACAGGGAGAGATCGCACAGAGAAAGAAGAGAGCACACGGGAGAAATGTGCGCACAAGGGAAATGAGAGTGCACATGGGGAGAAGAGAGCGCACAGGGGGAGAAGAGAGTGCGCAGGGGGAGAAGAAAGGGCACAGGGGAGAAGATAGTGCATGGGGAGAGATCGCACAGGAGAGAAGAGAGCGCACAGAAGGAGAAAAGGAGAACAGAGTGCACAGGGGAAAAGAAACCACCCCGAGGTAGAAGAAAGCACATGGAAAAAAACAGCACAGTGGGAGAAGAGAGCACACAGGGGAGAAGAAAGCACATGGGAAAAGGCAGCTCAGAAGGAGAGATTGCACAGTTGGAGAAGTTGGATTTATTTTTCCCTTTCTAAAAAAGACCTTCATTTATAAACTGCATTTTATGTTTACTTATGTTACATTTGTCTTATATTTAAATTTGTTTGGTAATCTGCAACATTTAACTATGACAATCATGAAAAGAATAAGAAATCAGAAAGGAGACACTTTTCCACACCACTGTAATTATAAAGTAGCATTCAACTCCAGTAGATAAAATATAAGGTGACTAAAGCCCCTTTCACATGTACCCATTATAGCCTATGAAGCTGCTCAGATGTCCATGTTTTTACACAAATCACATGGAGGCATGTCCTTTTTTTCTGGAAGCATGGATGACAGGGGCCAATACAAGTCCATAAGAAATTTTTGAATTTACCAAATGGTTTCGATGAAACAAAGAGTGAAAACTTTAAAGGGTCTGAATACTTTCCGTACCCTCTGTAGGTCCATTTAAACACATACAGCGCACAGATGACATCCGTGTACTATCCATGTGCTGTATATGTTTAACATTGAAAGTATAGGAGGAACTTTGAATTTTACACAATTTTTGAATTACATTTTCTAGCTCCATACCCAAAAATACAGATGGCACACGGATGACACATTGATGGCACATGTTTTTTAAAACCGCATGCACTAATGGGTCATAAAAATAAAAACAAATGGTCAAAACAGACCATACCACATGTACATTTTTTATACTGCTGAGTATCTCTGAAGGCCCAAATTGATGCAGCTGCATTACCAGTTATTAGTGTGAATCTAATGGACACTTTATAATTGTTTACAATAGTTATAAAATAATCAATTATATAATTCTTGTTGCTATTTTGCATAGTCACAGAGTATTTTTACTCAGCAGGGATGAACAAAGTATACGGTAACCGCATTGCTCAGGATTACACATCCTGACCAATCCGGTTCCCGCAGAACTGCTCCGAAAACTGTAACCTGCATGATTTTTAGCGCAGACTGCAGATCCGGAGCCGGTAACCGGATTGCATGTGGAGCAATCCAGTTACCATAATGGGCTCCTATGGGGAGCGGTTCCTGATCTGGTTTTGTGCTTTTTGGCATCTTAAAACCGGATCAGGATTTCAAAATTTAACCGCATATGTGACCGCAGCCTCAGTGTTAATTTGCAGATGCTGCTGTATTGTTGTGTGTGACTCTGCATGTGTAAGTGAAGGGGTGTGCCAAATCACTTAGTTATCCACACCCTCAACTTTTAAGTACTTCCACTTCCTTCCTCCTGGTGTCGCTGATAGAGTTAGTCTCTACTAGGACCCCGTGTAGTGGAGACATTTTTCTCTGTTGCTGGCTGCTGTTCCTTTCCCCGTAGGAGTTGTTTTACCAGTCTGTGGGTGGAGGTAGGGGCTCTTTGCCTAGGGCTTATCAGGAACATAGGGCAACGTTGGTAACCCAGACCTCCTCACCTTCTGAGGTACCTCTTGGACAAGGGTGAACCTATTTTAATGGTCAGATTAGCTCCCCTAAATGGCTTTAGTCCATTTTACCATCTTGCTATCTGACTCCCTTACTGCTATATCACCATGTGAGAAGTATGTTTTTCTCTGAAAACATAGTTTGAAGAGTCAGTTGTGGGATATCTATATTCCCCATTTTAGTGGATTTACAGGTCTCTCCTTATCTCTTGATGGCAGGGACCTGTCAGTCAATTCAAGCTTGGCAAGGAGAAGCCAAATGGGGGTGGCTGGCGATAGACTGGTCTGACCTACTCCTAACTTTCCCCGCTACCATACCTGGCTGCAATTCTGCAGCAAGGCTCTAATTCTTGCTGCTCATGGTTTGGGCAACAATAATCATCTGCCAGGTTCCCTTTAATACTAATTACCTTATCTAATGTGCATTTGAATTCTAAAATGAAAATGTATTTAATTACTAAGGAAAATCACAATACTCTCTATTCTTGTAGAATTTTTTTTGTAGCACTAATTCTGTGAGAGGTATACATCAAGAGACTTGGAAATAAACTCTTCGAATGCAAAGTGCCCATCAGCTGGCGTGTGAAAATAGGAGGGGGTGGGGAGGAAGCATTAGGAGAAACAGAAGCCATGGCGCTATTTGAATATCAGGCTCTGCCACACTCTGGGCTCCTCTGACAACTTCATTACCTCCGCATATAAAATGACTGCAGGGTAATGCAAATGGCTTTCCGTCACACTGGTGCATTCTGCAGTCAGGCAGAGGGCATTCGGAGACACTGTTGTGAGGGAGACAGCTTTTGTCCAATTTAATAAGATATCTTCAAGCAATAGTCCGCCCACTCTGCATTTGTTATGGGGTCCAGTGACCTAGCCTTTCAGAAATTTAAGGGGTTGATGTCTTCGTCTTGACCTCAGCTGTCAGTCATAAATGAAAAAAGAGACAGGAGGCAATGCAGAGGCCTTTGCCTATCTGTAGAGAATTTCTAATCAATGTTAGGGAAATTTCACATTACTTGACAAGGTGATCTAATTAATATTATAGAAATGCCAACAGAATATCATTCGGCAGATTGGATTTATCACCTTGAAGTGCTGTATTACGGCTGGTAACAGAACAGGCCTTTCCCTTGACAATGATTAAATTAGACATAAGCATCAATATGTGTTACTCATTGCAATGCAGAAGTTCTGACTATTGCCTCTCAGTCAAATGATTCTGAAAAAAAACCGGAAATAAAGTGATGTTTTGGGTCTCAGTTTGCTATCAATTAAACACGTTCTGGCAAACATTTCAAGGACTGATTAATTTCGGTACACTCAGGGGTGTGATGCCGCGATGACATTGTATAGAAGGTGAACAGCAAAATCTCTGAGCATGTTCACATATGCTGCATATTAGATAGGAAAGTCAACAACATTACTATTCATTATTCAGTGCGTTAAGGAACATTGTGGCTCTATGTGTGGCGCCCTTGTGACCATGGCGGCCACAGGGTGAACTGCAGCCAGGTAAGGTAGAGATGGTTGACTGAAAAAACACCCACACAGATACACACACCGACCCTATGCCTAGGACTCTAGGTTAGGCAAGGGGTAGCAGGGGTTAAGAGTAGTGTGGGTGGAGCGTAGAGCAGCACTGAATAAGTGGGTGGAGAGACCAACAATAAAAACCTGGGAACACACAGTTAGAGCAGGAGAAGTTAGAGGCAGTCAAGAGAAGAGGAACACCAAGTTGAGGCAGACATTCCCAGGAGGAAAGGTTCCCTGGAGGACGCAGAATCCTAGAGGCTATATTCCTAGGAGAGAAAGCTTGCTACATAGCCGGAGGCGAGGAAAAGAAGCCGGAAACAGACACCCGACAGTGAGAAAGAGGGAGTCTGATGATCCCACAGCCATACCTGTGACACTGGAGGCTAGGCAGCTACAGCCAGAGAGCCGGCTCTGTAGAGGTGACCGAGGGCACTCTAGGACCCTAATCACGAGACACACCGACGTGGGGCAGGTACTCCATGACTACCTACCTACCACCACGGTCTAGGAACACAGCCATCAGACTAGGGCTAGTGACCCTGACAGAGAGGGAGTCATCACACAGAAGCCCGTAAAGGCCAGACCAAACCCGTGAGTGAGGAGACAGAGAGAACGGAAAGGGCCTGGAAGGACTTGAGGGAAGCAACACAGAGGATCTGCCTAAGCTGCATCACCCATTTACCCGGAGCAGTGCTAAAGTGTGAGAACTGTAACTTGAAAGAGCTGAAAGACTCTGTATCTTGTAAACTGTTGTGAACGGCTGCTAAAGAACCTTAAATAAAGTACCCAGTAAACTCACCGGTGCCTGAGACTGCTTCTTTCCAGCATCACAGCAGAGTCCCACCTGAGGAGCCACAGACTGTTGTCCCTGCATACTGCATACTGGCTTGATCACTTTGCACTGTAGGAACCTAAAATGTAAATTAGGTGTTATCTTATTGGCTGGTGACTCAGTCACAGAGCTCAATAGATGGAACTGCTTCTATCTTCTGTCTAAACAGACAGAGCTGGAATTTTCCGAGTCCTAGCCCAGACTCCAAAGGGAGCAGAGCATACGTGGAGATTCCCTTTACCACAATATTTCCTAGCAAGCCCCAAGGCCTTGGATTCATCTCTGACTTCTACAGACAGCATGCTAAAGGCTTTCTATCCAGGATCCTCTCTGTCCAGATCTACATGTGTTTCTCCAGATGGTAGGGTATGCTGAGTATACCAAAGAACCTACTGCATGCGGTTGGAAAAGATTGAGGGTCTTTCGTTCCACAGCAACCTTTCGCTATTTGCTTCAAGTACTTTTGCACATGCCGTGACTAGCTGTGAAACTAATGAAAAACTGCAAATGAGCCAGGGCACAATGTGAACGGGTCTGTAGGACTGCGTTCACACCACCACATAACTAAACAACAGAAAAAAACAGTATAACAAACGTGTGGAAGTACACTGCGATAAAAAGGTAACAATAAAAAGCAAGTGCTTAGTAAAAAACAGTATCAAAAACAGGGTACTTAGTTAATATGCTTTTTTCAAAAAATGCACTTAAGCCGTTCTACCTCGCCACGGTGACCCTTATCAGAACGGTCCTATCTAACTAATTTATAACCTGATCCTGTATGAATATACCTCATGGATGCAGGGTGAAGACGGGCCAGAGTCTAATATGGACACAATGCAGCAGACAGCACTTTATGTGCCAGGTTCAGAACGGGGGGGGGGGGGGGGGGGGTGCCACTCCCTGTATTGCTAAACAAGAGAATAAATGAAAAACTGCAACTGAGCTAGGGCACAATGTGAACGGGTCTGTAGGATTGCGTTCACACCACCACATAGCTAAACAGCAGAAAAAAAAGAGTATAACAAACGTGTGGAAGTGCACTGCTATAAACAGGTAACAATAAAAAGCAAGTGCTCAGTAAAAAACAGTATCACAAACAGGGTACTTAGTTCATATGTTTTTTGCAAAAAATGTACGTAAGCCGTTCCACCTCACCACGGTGATCCTTATCAGAACGGTCCTATATGACTAATTTAAAACCTGATCCTGTATAAATATACCTCATGGATTGTTTAGCAAGATAGGGAGTGCCATAGATAGATAGATAGATAGATAGATAGATAGATAGATAGATAGATAGATAGATAGATAGAGAAAATAGAGAAATAGAGGGTGCAAATTGCAGAAATGGAGCCAGCAACTCCACACGATACAATAGAGAAAAAAACTGCACAGCACTCACAGACAATGTGAACTGGTGCCAGCAGGGACGCTGGTTCAAACAACTAGAAAAAAATTCTCTGCAGCACTCAGCTACTACCAATGATGTATAAATGCTAACAAGCTGTATGTATATGAGAAAAAAGTTTAAAAACTTACGTTTTTTTCAAAAAACTCAAAATTATCTTTTTATTTCTGAAGTTCTCAGTACACACATTGGCCAATGTCTGCTTGCTCATCAACTGCGACAAAGTGACTTCAGGTCTGATGAGTCCTACCGCTGACATCCCTGTCCTCCTTGTCCTCCCTACCCCACTACTAAGTGGGCAGACACCATCTAGACCAGGGGTCTCAAACTCGGCTGGGTTGGTGGGCCGCACATAGAAAAATTTTTTTATCGGGGGCCGCATTGCTTGTAGGACTAAGGGTACCGTCACACTAGGTGACATCGCCGGCGACACACGGGAGCGCGCACATTTTTGGCACCCCGTCAGCGTCGTGTGTTTAGACGCGGCGATACCTTCGGTGATGCTTTGGCGATGTTTCAGGCAATGTCGCTGTTGGGGTGTCTAGAAACCCCAGCAGGGATCCTGTAACATGGGAGCCTATGGCTCCCATCGCCTGTAACATCGCCATTCGCGATGTTACACAGGGCGATGCTTACACATCGCCTGAGAGTGGTTGCCTGGTTTTACAGCAGTGCTGTGAAACCAGGCGACCACTCTCAGCCGATTTTTCGGTGCAAAATCGCCACACGGGGCGATGTCACCTGGGGTGAAGGTACCCTGACATTTTTAGTAATACCAGATTTTTTGGTCAATGTAGTAACGTCCAAATCCTGATCCCCTTCTTGTAGTAATGTCCGCATCTTGGTCCCTTTCTTGTTGTAATGTCCCCATACTGGTCCCCATCCTGGTCGCCCTCTTGTACTAATATCCCCAACCTGATCCCCTTCTGTAGTAATGTCCCCCGTGCTGGTCCCTTTTTGTAATGATGACCCCCTTACTGGTCCCCTTTTGTAGTTATGTCACCATCCAGTCCCCCATACTGGTCCCCTTTTGTAGTGATGTCCCCATCCTGGCCCCCATAGTGTAGTAATGTCCCCCATGCTGGACCTCTTTTTTAGTGATATCCCCAACCTGGTCTGCCTTCTTTTTACACACTCACACATATTCACTCACAATCACACCCACTCACACATTAACTCACACACACATTAACTCACTCACTCATGTGGAACAAAAGGGGGGGAAAGCACAACCCATGAGCGGTACCTGGTGGTCTAGTGGGGGCGTCAATAACAGATGTGGGGGGTTCGCATCTCACCTTTGGAGGTTCTGCAACCCTGCACAACCTCGGCGTATCGCAGTGGATGGCTCCGGACTCCAGCATTCGGGGTTTCCTCCACGAGCAGCTCCTTCTTCCAGTCAGGTGACTCGAGCAGCCGATCACCTGACCCTGTGACGTTCTCAGCTACGTCACCGCAGGTCCTTTGGATTCTGTTAGCAGAGACTCTGGTTCACAGCTGCTCCTGTTGCAAACCTAGTATGGGGATATGATATTTGTACAGAAGTGTGTGATTATAACAGAAGCGCTAGAGCACAGGAGGCCACGTTTAATTACCTTTGATAAACCACAACATGTTTCCACGGCGGCCCGCCGTCTTCATCAGGTAAATCCACCTGATGAAGAATGCGGACCACCAAGGACTTTTGTTATAATCACACACTTCTGTACAAAATCTCGCACTCTGACACCCTCACGCATTCACACTCACAGACACCCACAGGCTCTCTGACACCCACAGGCACTCTGACACCCACAGGCACTCTGACACCCACAGGCACTCAAGAGGCACTCTCAAGACAGGCACTCACACACACAGGCACTCACACACACAGGCACTCACACACACAGGTACTCACACACACAGGCACTCACGAACACAGGCACTCACGAACACAGGCACTCACGAACACAGACACTCATGCTCACAGACACTCACAGGCACTCACAGGCACTCACGCTCACGGGCACTCACGCTCACGGGCACTCACGCTCACGGGCACTCACAGGCACTCACACTCACAGGCACTCACAGGCACAGACACTCACAGGCACTCACACTCACAGGCACTCACACTCACAGGCACTCACACTCACAGGCACTCACACACACAGGCACTCACACTCACAGGCACTCACGCTCACAGGCACTCACGCTCACAGGCACTCACGCTCACAGGCACTCACACTCACAGGCATAGGCGCTCACAGGCACTCACACTCACAGGCACTCACGCTCACAGGCACTCACAGGCACAGGCACTCACAGGCACAGGCACTCACAGGCACTCACAGGCACAGGCACTCACACTCACAGGCACTCACACTTACAGGCACTCACACTCACAGGCACTCACAGGCACAGGCACTCACACGGACGGGCACTCACACGCACAGGCACTCACACTCACAGGCATAGGCACTCACACAGGCACTCACACTCACAGGCACTCACAGGCACAGGCACTCACACGCACAGGCACTCACACGCACAGGCACTCACACGCACAGGCACTCACAGGCACTCACTCACAGGCACTCACAGGCACTCACACGCACAGGCACTCACACGCACAGGCACTCACACTCACAGGCACTCACAGGCACTCACACTCACAGGCACTCACAGGCACTCACACGCACAGGCACTCACACGCACAGGCACTCACAGGCACTCACACTCACAGGCACTCACACGCACAGGCACTCACACTCACAGGCACTCACACTCACAGGCACTCACACGCACAGGCACTCACACGCACACTCACAGGCACTCACACGCACAGGCACTCACATGCACACTCACAGGCACTCACACTAGCACACACTTTTATTACTAACCATGCTGGTCCAGTGCATGGGGACCCTGGGGCTTCCCTGTGCGGCCCCCAGCACTTTGGACCAAGAACCATGCTGGCGGCGGTCCAGTGCATGGTGCCACCGCTTTCCCCGCTATAATATTACTTGCGGCCGCTTCACTGTCTCTGCCCCTCGCTCTGCAAGTTCAATGCGAGTCACCGTCAGCCAATGAGAGGCCTGCAGGTGACGTCAGCGGCCTCTCATTGGCTGAGGGCTTGTATTGAGCTTACAGAGCGGCAGAGCGAGCGGCAGAGCGAGCGGCAGAGACAGTGAAGCGGCCGCAAGTAATGTTATAGCGGGGAAAGCGGCGGCACCATGCACTGGACCGCCGCCAGCATGGTTCTTGGTCCAAAGTGCTGGGGCCGCACAGGGAAGCTCCAGGGGCCACATGCGGCCCGCGGGCCGCGAGTTTGAGACCCCTGATCTAGACCCTAGATCACCTGTAGGCGATGAGGGTGCAAATTGCAGAAATGGAGCCAGCAACTCCACACGATACAATAGAGAAAAAAACTGCACAGCACTCACAGACAATGTGAACTGGTGCCAGCAGGGACGCTGGTTCAAACAACTAGAAAAAAATTCTCTGCCTCATCGCCTACAGGTGATCTAGGGTCTAGATGGTGTCTGCCCACTTAGTAGTGGGGTAGGGAGGACAAGGAGGACAGGGATGTCAGCGGTAGGACTCATCAGACCTGAAGTCACTTTGTCGCAGTTGATGAGCAAGCAGACATTGGCCAATGTGTGTACTAAGAACTTCAGAAATAAAAAGATAAGAATTTTGAGTTTTTTGAAAAAAACGTAAGTTTTTAAACTTTTTTCTCATATACATACAGCTTGTTAGCATTTATACATCATTGGTAGTAGCTGAGTGCTGCAGAGAATTTTTTTCTAGTTGTTTGAACCAGCGTCCCTGCTGGCACCAGTTCACATTGTCTGTGAGTGCTGTGCAGTTTTTTTCTCTATTGTATCGTGTGGAGTTGCTGGCTCCATTTCTGCAATTTGCACCCTCATCGCCTACAGGTGATCTAGGGTCTAGATGTTGTCTGCCCACTTAGTAGTGGGGTAGGGAGGACAGGGATGTCAGCGGTAGGACTCATCAGACCTGAAGGCACTTTGTCGCAGTTGATGAGCAAGCAGACATTGGCCAATGTATGTACCAAGAACTTCAGAAATAAAAAGATAAGAATTTTGAGTTTTTTGAAAAAAACGTAAGTTTTTAAACTTTTTTCTCATATACATATAGCTTGTTAGCATTTATACATCATTGTTAGTAGCTGAGTGCTGCAGAGAATGTTTTTCTAGTTTTTTCTAGTAGATAGATAGATAGATAGATAGATAGATAGATAGATAGATAGATAGATAGAGAAATTTTATAGCAGCACACTGTTATACCAAATATATGCATGTATGGATGTTCAGATGAAATTAAAATCTAGTGCTTAAGAAAAAAATGTATAAACTTGCGCTTTGTTTTGTTATCCTAAACTCGGAAAACATTTTATATACTTATAAAATAAGGTACTTGGTGCATATATTGGCCAACAGATGCCTGTCCATCAACCACAGCAAGGTGACCTTATACCTGATGGGTTTCTAAGCTACAAAAAAACACACTTGGGTCTTTTAATGCAAAGTCTAGCTAGAAAGCCAGTGAACTTTTCTTTTTCTAGTATAAAAAAAGTAGGAAAATAAGAAAATACAATTTAAAGAATGCTTCTTAGGAACCAGAGGCTCACCAAACCTTTCAATAAAAGAGTAAAATGTAATAAAAAAAATTAAATTTGAAGCATCTCTCTATTGGACAGCACTTGAGCTTGAACAATTTTACAAGGTACACCACAACAAGGTACAATGATAATATAATCTTTGCCCAGCTTCAACAGGAATAGGAAGCTTGCCCGTTTAAAACACTCCACATCTGGCCCTAAATGTCTTCAGAAGTCCTGCTTCTTGTCCACTTTCTCTCCCAACTTTGGTGATTCCTAACACTGCAAGCTCTTCAAGCGGCCGTTCCAGCCCATCTACTAGCCACTTTTCTCACCACCATAGCTATTTATTAAGTCTTCACTCAAAAGAAAGTGTCAGAACCCTACACTTGGGCAGCACGGTGGCTCAGTGATTAGTACTATTGCTTTGCGGCAATGGAGTCCTGTCTTTAAATCCCACCAAGAACAACATCTGCAAGAAGTTTATATTTTTTCCCTGTTTTTGAATGGGTTTCCTGCTACACTCGAAAGACATACTAATATGGAAATTTAGATTGTGAGCCACAAGGGGACATTGATGGTCACATCTGTAGAGCTCTGTGGAATTAACAGCGTTGTACAAGTGAGCAAAATAAATAAAAATAACTAAGAACTTGCTTTACACAGTTTCCACTTTCTCTACAGCTCTCATGAACTAGCACGGCAATGAAAGTTTTTCCCTTACCTCCCCTCTCCCTATTTCTCCCAACATGGTACCTGACATAGGTTCACCCCACTAGCATCTTGATGATGGTATAGGACATTAAAATGGGTTGTATATCCATTCCTGCACTAACAGAAAATAGAGATTGACATGGTATGAACATAGCACTGTAACTTGACAGTTATTAACGTGTATGTATAGGGAATCTGTCACCATATTTGAGCTATCTAACCTATTAATATAGGCATACTATATAGACTTCTGAAAAAAATTCATACCTGTATGTGTTATATCAGATGCTTTGTTGTGGATAAGTAACATTTCATCATTTTATGTAAATTAGTTCTTCCAGGCTATGGGCAGGACATTGCCCAGATGATACACAGAAATCATTGAGCTCCATAGCAGAATTTCTAATTGCCTTCCCCCTGCTTCCCAAAAAAATAATAATATTCAGTGCAGTCACTGAAGAGCATATCTCACAACTTTGCAGCTGTTGCTGAGACATTTTCCTTCTATTGAAGCCCCTAGATTCCTCTTTCATTGCACCCATTAACTATGATGCCAACAAATGTGTCATACAAAGAGTGTATAATACCCCCAACATGGAATTCCTTCATAGTACCCTCCAAATACAGTATGATGGCCCAACTGTAACCCTCTTCAACTACCCCGGAAAAGTATGGTGACCCGAATATAGCCCCCGCACCTCTTCACACTATATAATGGCTCTACACAGCCCCCTGCACAGTATGATGGACCCCACACAAATCTTCATACTGTATAATTGCTTGCATACAGTATAATGGCCCTCAAGTAGCCCTCCATAATGTATAAAGGTTCCCCCATATATCATCCAAATATGATAATGGTCCCCATATAGCCTTCCATATGGTATAATGGGCCCCACATTGCTTTCCATTTAGTAAAATGCACCCCACATAGCCTTCAACATAGTATAATGTATCCCATAGTTCTCCATATAGTATAATTCACCCCATAATCCTTCATACAGTATAATGCACCCCATAGTCCTCCATATAGTATAATGCACACCCCATAGTCCTCCATATAGTATTATGGACATCACAATATAGTAACTGACTATAATAAACAAATACTCACCTCTCCTCTTTACCCCGCTGCTCCAGTCTCCATGGTCAGTGTTCTGAAGCGCTTCACTGCTTGGCATAGTGGAAGCAATGTAGTGACATAATCGAGGACATTGCTCTGAGCTGCTACAGCTCAGGCGCATTGGGAGAATGGTGGAAAGGTGAGCATATCTCCCTCTGTCTTCATTGCTTTCAACTGTATCCTGGATGCCGATACAGTTGAATATGTGGAGACAGGTGGGGCTGGTGACAGCGCTGGCATTAGGTCATCTCGACTTAAGGGCCACCTAGCAGCCACATAATCTACAGCAACTGGCACTGCCTTCACACTTAATTATCATTGTATCGTCTCCCTCAGTGTCACTTTGCTGGTCTGGAAGCAGGTCTGGAAGTCTCGTGCATGCAAATTCCATCTCCCAATGTCCTCTCCACTGTTCCGCCCTCCTATGATATAGGCTTCACGATACCTCAGAGCAGGTGGCGGCGAATCACTGGTACTTCCACTCCAAGTGTTCTCCAGGACCCAGAAAAGGTGCATCTGAGATGGAGATCTACAACCAAGTATCTGATATGAGGCATAGATGACTTTTATCAGCAGACCATTATCTGTATGCCTATATTAATAGGTTAAATAGCTCAAATGTGGTGACAGATTCCTTTTAAACCACAGAGGACTTTTTCAAGATAGATAGATAGTTATGGCTTTGTGTTCGGTCTGTGGTGTGGAAGCTAGTGTCTATTATACAGTCATGACTTTATGAAACTCCCTAGATAAAACAAATACTTCAATACTTTTATTTTTGCCACAGGAAAATGGGCTTGCATTTTATTATAACATCTATGTAGCTAAAAAGAGTGCAGCATAAGCAATGCCCTGGGCTACTGTTCATGGGCATGACAGTCTTATTTGCCCATTTTTCATGTTCTAGAAATTACATGTTGAATCATAAAATCATTAGTGTCTGATGGGCAGACAGATAATTGATCTTGCCTGTGCAGTCCAAAGTAGCTATTGGATCTAATGGACTGTAAGGGGCCTATATACTGTTTGTCAGGATTCTGGGTAATTCCTGGAACTTTCTGTGTCTCTTTACCCTCATCCAAGATGGTGTCTGCTGCTTCATTGAGATCTTGAACTTCCTGTTCGTTATGCCTACTTAAGTTCTGGTCCTGGATCCATGCACTGCCTGAGTATTTTGTGCTATCAGGCTACTAGTCACCTGTGACTTGGTTCCTCTGATTGCTCTGCTCCAGCTTCTCCTGAAAATCTGGGTTATTCTTAGCTGTATCAGCTGCCAGTAAGGCTCTCTGCTCTGCCTCCTCTGTGTCCTGGCTGTTTCATTTATCCACCAAGACTTCTGGGGAGAACTTCTCAACTAGCCTGCTGGACTCTTGTCATTTGTTTAGGTTGCCAATTTACACTATCAAGGATTGTAGGTTCAGTCTGGACTGCACTGCTGGACTTGTTCGGGACTTATTTTCAGCTCAGGTGTACACTGGTTAACCATTTGATTGCTGTGCAGATATCTGCTAAGACTTTTTCTGGAACTATCACATATACTGTGCTGGTCATGCTCTGCATTTAATTTGTGGACTAAGGCTAGGGTCACACTTGCAGATTTTACATGCGTCTTTGAGACTTGCATTTTGTGAAAACGCATGCAAAAAGCATCTATAGACCCCCATTCAAAAATGCATGCCCCAATAGCAAAAACGCATGTCTGAATGTACCCTGCGTTTTTGGGATGCAAGCAGCATTTTTTGGTACTTATTCAAAATTGCATGCGTTTTTTTAATATGGGGCCCAATGAGAAACGCATGCGTTTTGATATGGCACTAAATGGTACATGAGTTTTTGCATGCGTCCTTTAAGGGTCCCCCACACCTATCAGCAAAAACGCATGCAAAAATGCAGGCTGCCAAAAAGCACCTTAAAAAAACGCATGCCAAGTGTGACCCTAGCCTTAGTCAAAGTTTGTTATTACTTTATAGACTTGTTTTGCCCTGCTTCACTGTTTATTTGCACCCTCATCTAGATTTATTTGCTGCATGTGTGAATACAGACTTCAACTGACAACCTTGTCTCGGTCTTGTCTAGTCCCATGCCATCACATTTCTAAGTTATCTACATAAGTGTTGCACTGTTCTTGAACAGGAGCCCTTTTCTGTCTGTGTCCAACACTGACTAGTGTCTAGTTCTAGCACAAGCAAAAACCCAGACCAGGCCTACCTTGGATTTAAGGCTTCCAAATTGTGCCTTCTTATAGGAAATTTAACTTTAATACTTACCCACTTACCCTACTGCTTCCAGACCAGTCATAGTAGCAACAAGTCAAGAAATATCTTTGTAGGAAAGAATGTTATAAATGGATGTGTAAAGTCTGTCAGAACAGGAGAATGGCTTTGTGTTTTGGTTTATAGAGGGGACTCAGAAGTCATAGACCCCTCTCTATGGATTCCATTCGTTATATGGATGGGGCTGTTTTTTATATATCCCCTTTTACAAGTTCTGTATTGGGGACACATGGTGGCATGATGCTCTGCTATATAAGACCAATATGTATGGCTCAGCTCTGGTGTACCAAAAAAAAACACAGCAGGAGTGGAGACCTAGTACCAAACTTTACACAAATTTGAATAATTCAAATCTGATTGTTGCTTAATGCTGTAGCAATTTGGAAGGAAAAAAATATTCTCTATGATCCCCCTTTACTGATCCTCCTCAGGGTTCTATGGCAGTTACCTGGCTATCTTTTCACTGGTTGTTTATTTGCTTGTGATTTACAATCATCCTGTAGGGACTAATTTTTTAATATTTAAAGGGATATCCTTATATTGTTTGTTGAGTAGAGCCGGTGCACAAAAGCTGCCATGCGATCAGGCAAATATCAGTAGATTTGAGGTCGGAGCCCCACTCACCTCCCAGTGTAGAGGTGAGAGGAGCCGGAATACCCCAGCACTAAAGTCCCGAATACTTAAATATTTTTCTTTCACTATAGCTATATTTTTATAATAAATACTTCCAGCTATCACCTTTAGATGCACCACATTTACAATGGTATCTATGACAGGACATTATAATCTCTCCTTACTCAAATATTCTAAGCACACAATAACTCTACAGGTTCCTATACTTCATGTCGTAACAGATGGTTCATTAGACATAATAGAGCAATATGTCTACTCTAGAGAATTACATTGCTAGTTAACACCTCTTTAAAGTAGTAGGAAGGCAAATGTGATGATAGAGCATTCGTGATATCATGACATTGGCTCATTAACAGTTTAGAGTCAACTATATACAGTATATATATAGAAATCCTACGTGTTATCAACTTTTTTTTGGGGGAGGGCAGGGGGTCATTGATTAGCATGGTTTTCTTGCAGAGGCAATCTAACCAGGGTCAACGTCTACTAGAGTGCATTCTCCCTGTATGGTTTTGAAGGTTTCTTTATGATATTCTGGTTTCCTGTATCAATAAAAATGGGGGAACAAGAGGCGCAATAGTGCCCTATCAAAAGTGACACTGACAGTATGGGTAGTGTACATAGATTCCACTCACCTATTCAAGTTGTGTGACCCACAACTGGCTTGAAGGCATGAAAGTAATGTCAGCTGCTGCAGGACCTCCACCGACCACTCGGACGTGGAAAAACCGTCACAAAATTTTGGGAAGCAAGGTGTGTAACAGTCCGCGCTGCTGAGTCCACAGGAAACACAAGGAATGCAAGATATATCTTCTAGCAGTATTCTTCTTTATTTCCTACGTGTTTCGG
Organism: Allobates femoralis; assembly: GCA_033576535.1. NCBI lineage: Eukaryota > Metazoa > Chordata > Amphibia > Anura > Aromobatidae > Allobates > Allobates femoralis. The sequence goes on from JARQOC010000005.1 coordinate 475,275,961, forward strand.
TGCAGTTCCATGCACCTTCCTCAGGGATATGATTGATATCCCTGAGGAAGGTGCATGGAACTGCACCGAAACACGTAGGAAATAAAGAAGAATACTGCTACAAGATATATCTTGCATTCCTTGTGTTTCCTGTGTACCTCAGCAGCGTGGACTGTTACACACCTTGCTTCCCAAAATTTTATTCTGGTTTCCTGGCACATACCAAAACAAAAAAAGTTATCTGTTCCCTATTTCACATACAGTATGTGTATTTATGTGAATAAAATAGAGAAATCAGATTTTATCACTGGGGACAAGACATAATTTTGGCAGATATAATGTACTTTTTAATACTAGTAAGTAAATATTAATGTCTAATGTACTCATAGATTTTGCTCAGACTAATATGACCACCAGCATTGAACTGCAATGTTGGCTTGTGCCAATCAGACTGGCATTTGTGGCTATGATTGGCAGTGTCATTTATTTGGCATCATGCAAAATTTTCCATTCACTAATCATGATTCATGAACCACTATATAAATTCTAAGTATCCACGAAGGCAGATAAGTGGTTACAAGTATGGACTAGAGTGAGACAAACGTCAGATTTTTTACTGTATTGCGAACTATAAAATCATATATTGTAACGTCTAGGACATTTAACTGATCATTCATATTATGAAGAGTTCATATAGGACTTGGAATAAAAAATATAGTAGACAACAGCACAACCATCCCCAGACAAACTTCAATCTTATCTGCTGTTTTCTGACCCATATCAATATGAGGCAACCAGCCTGAAAGAGCTTAAAAAATATTGTTTTACAATATTGCAATGTCAAAAATACTTTCTGCATATATGTTTAGTATACTTAGCTTCTCTTGTCTTGACCATTTTCAGGTTTCCAAAGCCAAGCCATGAAGCAGTTAAAAGAAGTAGCATGCCCATTCTTCAAGCAATGTCTGCTTGGAAGTCGCTTGATATTTTGTACGTTCAGGTAAAAAAAGTAAGTAAAGCAGGAGTCAAGAAGACAGTATAAATAAAACTACAAGATGCCAAAAAGCCAATGGCATATTCTTGAGGCTTCGTGTGGTTGAAATACTGGGTGGAATGCAGGACCAATGATGAAATACACAGGAGTCAGACGATTTTGATTCATCAATGCAGCGGCATAGAGAACATAGGCTCAGTGGCACAATAAAGAAAAGTGGCTATTTATTAACTATTTACAAGCTTAGGTTAACAAAAACCAATAGCAAGAATATGGCAATCCATATATCGTATTAATGTCAATAAAAACAGCATAACACAATTCCTGTGGTTTCCATTGACCCAGTGGTTACTGTCTATCCCTAATATTGACCCTGTTGCAGAAACTCTTTCCTATAAAATAATGAATACGGCGCTGTCGCACTAAGAATTGTGACAACGATAAGCTAGTTGTCAACCAGATATCCCTAACTTTTGCTAATACAGGAAACCACTGCTTGTCAGATTACTACAACTTGTTTAACTCAGTTATACTCCTATAGTGCTGCTCACTAAGAAGATATTCTGAATATGATCACAACTGTAAGATCAGCATTCACCAGTAGCAAATTTAGTATAAATATACACTGCATAATCATATAAAAGATACTGACAATCATCAGTCTCTGAGCTGAATCCTAAGGGGACTTCTTTTGGCCACTTTAGCTTCTGGTAGCAGTTACCGCTCCAGGTCCTAACAATAGCGACTCTACGCACTTCTGTTAGGCAACAAACCGTTCCTTCTGTCACCATCCATTTTTGTTATCTTCAATTCCAAAGAGACATCTCACTTCCCTCTCAGCTCACTCAATCAAGGTTCTGTTGTCCCTAATACTGAGCCTCCCACTCACATGATCATTCTTTAACCAAGCTTCTGCTCACATGATTGAAGCATTATCCTTTTAACCAGGCCTCTGCTCCCACAATCGAGGTTCCGCCCCATAAACCAGGCCTCCATTCACCTGTTCGCAGTTCCGTCCCTTTAACCGCTTACCTAATCAAGGTTCTGTTCCTATAAACTCGACTTCCAGAATTCCTCCAAGATGCACCTAAATTGTTTGACTTTTAAAAGCTTTTATTCCATAATTGTGTTGGGAAAGCTTTGATGAATCAGGCCCATAGTGTGCACATACCCTTTAAACAAGCCCTAAAAAGCATTAATATCTTAATATGAAATCTTAACTCATCATAATATGGTAGAAATTCAGAGTATAAAAGTGTACTGGTATACATGAACAAAGAAAGCTCATGCAAATACAGGCAAGCAGAATGTAAAATGTTCATTTTAATATGTCTATTAATTGTATATTTAACAGGGTAGTAAAAGTGTGATATAAATGGGTCTAGATTTTGTCTAGAATATAAACAGTTACCTTATTATTCTTGTTATTGAGCCCTGAAGGAACCTATGGACAGTAGAGAAAACCTGCCAATTTTACAGCATCAAATGTTTATGGTGGCCTCCCAGCAGTCCACCAGTGGCAGATGCTGGGGAAATAAAGGATTAGACTATGTTTTACTATAGGAGGTAAGTCACTTTAGCAGCAGTATATCCATTCTCGCCAGTCAAAGAAACAAATATGTTCAGCTGAAGCATGACCAAGTGTCATTAAGTCAGGGTTTAATATTCTGATTACCCTAACTTTTTATTCAGACTTCCCTAGACTAGGTAGTGGTCCATCTTGGTTTCTATTATACCATTGAATATGGCAAGAATTAGCCCAATGGGGAAGACCTTCCAAGCAGCTTTATGGATGACAGCACAAGAGTTTAATTCATATAAATAAAACTCTTTTCATTTGATTCCTTGGTAGGCACACAAAGAGGTTACTCCCTAGAGTTAGGGACCTTCCACCTTTGGTACACCTTGTCATAGCTGGATGGCTTTTATTTTTTTACTTTACAAATGTGAACTAAGTACCATACCCTATGTTTTTTACATGTACAGCAAAAAGGTGGTTTTGCATTTATTTATTACAGGTGCAACACATAATGTTTGTTCTATGTTTATATTTGCTTGGTAATGGGCAATATTCACATGCATATTACTTTAATATTATACGTATGCTGGCCCTTGTTGCATCCACTTTATGCCCGCTCCTTCTGTTTCTACTTCTGTTCCAGGCTCTGCTGGTTGATAGTGCCGCAGTTTTGGTTGCATTGTTCTACATATTTTCAAAAATTGGTAATTTCATTTATGATTGTTATCCAGTGTAGAAAAGAATCCACAAGCACTCCAATCCTTAAAACACTTTCATCTTTACTTAAAGAGGGTGCATAAACAAAATAGGAAGAGGTGCAGAGAGTGTGTAGGACAATAGCCTGTTTAGCACCTAGTCGTGCAGTCGGTCCCGCCTAAACAGGCCGTTGTCCTACACACTCCCTGTATCTCTCCCTGTTTGGTTATGCATCCTCTTGAAATAATCCTTAAAAATTTTTAAGGATCGGAGTGATGCTGGATTCTTTTCTACACTGGATAACATAATAATATAATAATAATAAAGCTTTATTTATATAGCGCCAACATATTCCGCAGCGCTTTGCAATGTAGGGTTAGCGTACAGAAAATATACAGTAAGTAATTACAATAGAGAACAAATAAAGTACAATCATTGGATACAAAAACAATAGGCATAGAATCAATGTGAAAAAAAAAATACAATAAATAAAGCAAGAAATGAAGGTGACCCTGCTCAAAAGAGCTTACAATCTACAACGGGATAGGGGTTGTACAAGGTGCCGGGGCTTATTGCACTGGTGGTCCAGGCATCTTGAGGAAATGGGGTATAGGGCTAAGCTTACATGAATGGTCATCAGTCTGTGTAGACCTTTATGGTTTGGTGGAGTTTGTAGAAGAATAATGTCCAGAGGATAGCCCATTCACTGTCTACAGTACAATGGACATGTTAGGGAGTATGATAGGCCGCCTTAAAAAGATGCGTCTTTAGGGATCGTCTGAAGCCATGCAAGTTGTGGATAGTCCTGATTTCTTTGGGTAAAGCATTCCAGAGGTTTGGTGCAGCTCTGGAAAAGTCTTGGAGCCGGGAGTGGGAGGATCGGATTAGTGCAGATGTTAGTTGAAGGTCATTTGAGGAACGTAGAGAGCGGGTGGGGTGATAGACAGAGATGAGGGAGGAGAGGTAGGGGGGAGCTGCACTGTGAAGAGCTTTGTGGGTGAGAACAAGCAATTTGAATTTGATCCTGTAGTATACGGGCAGCCAGTGCAATGACTGGCACAGAGCAGAGGCATCTGAGTAACGATTGGCCAGATGGGTGATCCTGGCTGCTGCATTAAGGATGGACTGGAGAGGAGAAAGTCTGGTGAGGGGGAGGCCGCTTAATAGAGAGTTGCAATAGTCAAGGCGGGAATGGATTAGGGCCACGGTGAGGGTTTTTGTTGTTTCCAGGGTGAGAAAGGGGCGGACTCTAGAGATATTCTTCAGGTGTAAGCGACAGGAGCGGACGAGAGATTGCGTGTGGGAGGAGAAGGAGAGATCGGTGTCAAATATAACACCCAGACAGCGAGCTTGCTGTCTAGGCGTTATCGTGGTGCCGCACACTGAGAGAGAGATGTCATAACATCAGAACTTCTACCATCAGTTAGCACCCCGTTAATCCTGGATGTGACTTATGGAACTCTGGGACAGATCCGAGGTTCCTCTCTGCAGTAGGCTGTAAGTAGTGCCGGTCGTTTTTTTCTTCTCTGTTTTACTGTCATTTATGATTGCTGGCTCTTGTTTCTGTATCAAAGAGTTTTTCATTTACTGCTACATACAATTAATGCATAAAAGTTTCAGTACTTTGAAACACTATTATAAAGATGCAGAATATTTTTATGCCAATTTTCTGATATTTAGAGGAAACAGCAAGAATTCAAATAAGTAAAACATGTCTAAACACTAGTGTGAAATAGAAACAGTTAAAGAAGTGACACTACACAATTCGCTCCTTATTCAGTGACCACTCTTTTTTGCTGGTCTCTTGTACTCCTGTATCGGATCATCCCTTAAAATTATCCAATGATAATTTGAAAGCATTGGCCGGATTCTATTTTCCTTGGTATCTTTTCTCTATAGCTGCAATATCTTGGTGAAATCCTTCACTGTGCTCATCACTCGCTATTTCGCACTTTGATGGAAAAAAGACTAGATGCTAATATAAGAAATGAACTTTTAAGGACATGTTACAGCTAGGAGCCTTATATGTTTGGAGGAGATTTTTCACCAACTCTTCAGTTATCTGTTCTAGAGTTTCTCAAAAAATGAGTTATAACTAATGTGAATGCAGCCTTTTCCTTTCCCTGCAACAAACTGGGAAACTCCTTATCTTGAAGAAGCTTCATTCAGCCTTGGAAATTTATCACTGAGGCCTGTTTCACACCTCTGCGCCTGGCCACATCACCTGCACCAGCCTGGTCACGCTGGCGCAGGTGCCGGCGCAGAGGTGATTGGGGGCACTGTGGGGCCGCGTTTACAGTTACTGTAAGCGCATCCTACTGCCCCCTGTGTGCTCAGTTGCGCTCGGTGGCCCCATTATATCCTATGGCCGAGCACAGTTGAGCGCGCACTCTGCCAGTGAGAAGCGCAAGTGAAACTGGGAGAGCGCACGGCGCATGCGCCTGGTCTTGACGCACCCGGAAACACTCTACTGAGGCGTCACTTGCACTTCTCACTGGCAGAGCGCACGCTCACCTGTGCTCGGCCATAGGACATAATGGGGCCACCAAGCGCAGCTGAGCGCACATGCAGGGCATGTATGCGCTCCTGCACTAGGCTGCCCCAAGCCCTAAATGGCCCTGCGCTTGCATTTGCGCTGGCGCAGGGCAGGCAGGGCAGCCTAGTGCAGGAGCGCATAGATGTGAAACAGGCCTGAGTTATTTGAATGCTTTTACATTTTTTCGCACTGCCTTTAAAAAGTTCTTATTTTTATTTATTATTAGGTATTTATATAGCGCTATTAGGATACATAGCGCTGTACAAGTTAGGGGGTAGACAAAGACAATTGGTCGAAAAACGACGACAAATCGACAAAACAATCGTACGGGTACAATGGGGCCAGGGATCCTGTCCACGAGGGCTCACAGTCTAGAGGGGTGGGGAGGGAGACAGTAGGAGGGGGAGAGAGGTGAGGTGGTGCAGTGGATTGGGACTCAGTGTGTGTTGTAGGCTTGTAGGAAGAGGTGGGTCTTCAGGTTTTTCTTGAAGGTTCCCAGGGTAGGGGAGTGTCTGATGTGGTGGGGGAGGGAGTTCCAGAGTCTGCTGGAAGCACGAGAGAAGTCTTGTGTGCGGTTGTGTGAGGTGGAAATGCGGGGGGTTGAGAGAAGGAGTTCCTGAGAGGAGCGCAAATTGCGCAAGGGGAGGTAGCGGGGGACTAGGTCGGAGATGTAGGGAGGGGACAGGTTGTGTATGGCCTTGTAGGTCAGGGTTAGGGTTTTGAAGTGAGATCACTGGGGGATGGGGAGCCAGTGGAGGGCTCGGCGGAGGGGGGAGGCGGGCGAGTAACGGGGAGATAGGTGGATGAGTCTGGCAGCAGAGTTGAGGATGGTGCGGAGAGGTGCGAGGGAGGTGGCAGGGAGGCCGGTGAACAGGAGGTTGCAGTAGTCCAGGCGGGAGATGACGAGGGCGTGGACAAGTATCTTGGCTGTGTTGTGGTCAAGGAAGGAGCGGATGCGGGCAATGTTTTTTAATTGGAGTCGGCAGGAGGTGGCGAGGGCTTGGATGTGGGGCTTGAAGGAGAGGGAGGAGTCAAGGATTACCCCGAGGCACTTGGTGTGGGGGACGGGTGAGAGAGTGCAGTCGTTGACGGTGATGGATAGGTCAGGGAGCGGGGCAGAATTGTTCGGGGGAAAGACGATGAATTCGGTCTTGTCCATGTTCTTCTCTTAGATATTTTAGAAGATAAGAGCAAGGGGTATGCTCTAAAGGTACTAGTAGTAATATCTCACCGGCCGGGCATTCTACCTGGAAGTAGGAACAAGCTAAAAAGCCAAACAACTGTGAATGTGGTACACACCCACAAATAGGCATAGTTAATTGAAAGTCCAGAAAATAAGAAAAGGCAAAAAACAACACTGTTTAGGAGAGAAAAACAGACAAATTGTGACGCCCTAAGTGCATAAACACAATATTAAAGTCTTTGGTGGGTGTACAATTTTATGCACTCACCTGATAGCAGACTAAGGTCTAGTTCACATCTATGTTGCCTCTGCACTTGCCTGCCCTGTGCTAGCACAAATGCAAGCGCAGGTGCATTTAGAGGCACACGGAAACATCACAATTCGCGTTTCCGGGTGCATCTGGCCAAACGCATCCGCTGTAATGTCAGTTTATTCTCACTCGCGCTTCCGGGATTTCGTCTTCTGCACACGGCCATAGCAGGTAATGGGGGCACCGAGCGCAGGCGAGCGCAAGAGGAGTGTATCCATGCGCTTATGCGCTTGCCTGCACTTGCCTCTAAATGTGCAGAGGCAGCATAGATGTGAAAAGAGTCTAATATAGCATTGTATTATGTATCCTCAGAAATCCCTCCGGGATACTTTTCAATGTTTAGGGCTTCCAGCTTGCCTTGGGTGGATCCAAGTGAAAGAGCCGGACATAGGCTCACACAGGATGAATATATCAAGAAGAGTGTATCCAGCCGATGAACAGCAGCACTTCCCAGGACTCACATCCAAAGATGATATTTTGAATTTGTTATTTGGTAAGTTAAAATATAGGAGATACGTGTTTCGGACACAGTATATATCCTTCTTCAGCTATCATAAATACACAGTACAGATCATAGCAGTTAAGATCTGTACTGTGTGTTTATGATTCCTGCATTGTGGTGGTATACTGGGTGTACTGGTCAGCTTCAGAGCATGCGCACTGAACCTGGCAAGTACACCCAATTACTCATCCACGATGCACAGAACCGGAAATGATGTGTCCATCGTGTCATACCTGGAAGGAGCTGCCCATAGATTCCAAATGCCGGGACCGCACTTGGAATTTAGGTTATCACTCTCACCGGGGCATGATAACCACGTAACGAGTGGGGACATGGAGCCCTGGAGAATGCCCAGAGTGACGACACTCACAAGACACCATCCTAATTACCATATGAACATGTAAGTTATAAAATTATTTTTCTCAGCTATTACAGGACACTATTAGCTCAGACAGGAATGATTAGGGATCTACTAGGAAGCTGCAAGGACAGGTAGTGATAGGTATTGGGGCATAAAGTAGCTGACAGCTTCTAACAGCCTAATAAAAGAACATTTTACAGATGGCTCTGATGTAAAGCAGACATGAGGGAAATGTTACTTATTAATCATTTTGTGTGCTGTGACCATATTATTTAAAGGGATAATCATTCAAAGTTTGAAAATTGATTATTTTTAGAACTGTTTTTCAAATTTTTTATATTTTTATACACACAAAACATATCAACCTAAATTTACCATTATTATAAATTATGTGTCACAAAAAAAACAATCTCAAAATCACCAGGATATGTTGAAACATTGCCGAGTTATTACCACATAAAGTGACGCTTGTCAGGTTTTAAAAATTTGGCTTGGTAACTAAGGGTTTAAGAAATGCCAGGCTACCAAGCAATGAACTGGGGTGTCACTCTTATTCCAAGGACTCATTGTCACAACAAGAGCAAAGTAAAGGTGATTTCTCACCTCTGTTAGAAAGTATGGTATGGACTGATACAAATATTCTGAATCAATTAAATATAAAGTATGGAGAGCTCACATACACTTGGTGAGTGGCCAAACGACATGCCATTCTCAAGAAAAACTTACCAAATTTCTCCAGGGAACACTGTGCCTGCAGCAATTACCAGATAGGTTTTACCCGTCACTGAAATAAAGAAAACATGGGAAAAAAAAATCTTGCGCCAGCACAGCCTCCCCTTCATAGACACACATGCACCAAATCCTTCATAATAATAATAATAATTTATATAGCACTATTAATTCCATAGCACTTTACATATATGAGTAATGCTGTCTCTCTTGGAGCTCACAATCTAAATATCCTATCAGTATGTCTTTGCAATGTGGGAGGAAACTGGGGTGCCCAGGGAAACCCACACAAACACGGGGAGAACATACAAACTCCTTGCAGATGTTGTCCTTGGTGTCCTTGGTGGGAATTGAACCCAGGACCTCAGGATCCCATCCCGTGCTGCAAAGGCTGCAGTGCTAACCACTTGAGCCACCGTGCCACCCTTCATTGGCAGTAACGAATAACTTACAGCATGGGGAGGAGGCAGTGGCGTAACTTCAGGCCCAGGGGCCCTGATGCGAAAGCTCCAACGGGGACCCCAATTATTGCAAATCTTTAATAGTATTAGTCTTTTTCTATAGGCCAGAGGGACTTTTGGGGCCCCCTAGGCAGCAGGGCCTGGGTGCGATTGCAACCCTGCACTTATTGTAGTTATGCCCCTGGGAGGAGGTGATTAGCCTACAACCTCCTATCCACAATAAAGTTGAATTGATGATGCAGCCACTCTCAATTCCGCTACTGCATCGGAAGACACGATCCCAGAAAAATCACCTCTGCAAGCCGGGGGCAGCTTCTCTTCTCACATCCATTACACCAAGGTCCCCAACTCCAGCCAAGGCCACCAACAGTGCAGGTTTCAGGATCTCCTTAGTATGCACAGGGCTTGGAATCATTCCCTGTGCAGATGATCACATTAGCCCTGTGCAATACTAAGAGATCCTGAAAACCTGCACTGTTGGCGGGCCTTGGCCTGATTGGACCTCTGCATTACACCAACTCACATGAATCTGGCTACTCTGTAAACAGGTTAAGCTTACCTGCCTGATGAACATGCATCCCGGCCAGAGATTACAGACTAATGGGTGTATAGAAACATATAGACCCAGATTACAGGACTATATTTTAATAATTACACATAAATATAAAAACAATGCTACACATTTCGGGGACCTGTCATTGTCACAACAGTGACTGTTAGATGGCAGAGACAGTGTGCACCTACCGTTTCCCTCAAATTAGGGATCTCTAGGCTAATCCCTGTCCCCAAGATTACCCCTTAAGGTGGAAATGCATGGGTCTCATACATTGCTAAGCTTCTGTATATGACTCACCTAGATGTCACCCCTCTCGCTCCAAGGGAGTGAAGGGGCAGGAGAGCAAGTAAATCACAGGGAGAACAGGCAAGACAACAGATATAAAAGGGCTCCAAGAATTTCTCTAGATAGTACCTATGCTGCAGCTAAAAGAACAGCATCTCTGCTTAACAGCAACAAGCTCTTCCACAGATCAGAATACAATTCCATATAGGTCAAAGAGTGAGGTCAGGGGTGGGTAGATATAGCAGAAGGGAGAGATAACAAGCTATAGCTGAAATTAAGGCTTAGAGAATTCTCAGCCAGCAAGGAAAGGATTCTTAAACCTCCACCATAGAATGGAGAGTACATCAGCAAGACAAACAGTCAAGTGAGCCCTACAAAAGGCCTGCGATCGAACGAAATCCCCCAGAGGTGACAACAGGACATGGCACACTCATGATCTTGACCATTCTAGTATGCCTAAAAAAGTACACCAAATGCAATTGAAGTAGATATAATGGCCGACACTCTATTGTAAGAATATGAGAGAAAAAGTGATTCTTAAAATTTACTTAAAGTATGAATTACATTTTTACCCTAATATCATGTAAGCTCGATTTGCACCATTTCACTCAAGTTTCATACATTGGGTCATAAATGTCACCTTTCATCTCTATTAAACTTCTTATATACAGATTGCGTCATCTGGTCTCTTTTTTTCTTTTATTTCTCTTGGTAAGATTTTTTTTTTCATACACAAAACTGACATGATAACGTGACATGAACACTTTTGAGCCCATAGTCTCACCCTTGATTCTTTCCAAGTACTAATGGCAGAATAGCAATTAAAGAGAGCCTGTCGTATTCCTATTAGCATAATAAGGCGCTAGATCCGAAGCCTCAGAAATTCTACATTGAGTATTTAAATGAGCTAACCAAGTCTCAGAGCTGATGTCTGTGGGATATCTTCTCTTTTCCATTGTATTTTCATATTTCTAAGCTGGAAGTGCGATGAAGCTGCCTATTCCAACATAACCACAGAGTAGATTTGCAGCATTAACCCAGGCATATGAATATTCATGAATGCTTTCATATATCAGGCAGCGCAGGATAAATTAAAGCCTAAATATCCTTGATAACTACGCAATTCCTGAAACAGATCCACAGGATTTCCTGGGGCCACAGAGGGAACAAAAGAAGATTTGATACCCCCTTTCCCCCCTGAAATGGGCCTTGGACTCCATTCCATTCTAAGGGTGTTGACTCTACATGCTCATTACAAATAGTAGTGTCAAAGAATCCTGTGTAACTGAGTCGAGGGAAGAATCTAGAGGAAACTGGCTACAAATCCGAAGCCTAAGTGATCATTTTAAATGTGGCAATTGCCCCTTCTGTTGTTTTCATGTTATCTCTAACCCCTTAAAAATTGAACCTATACCAATATGGCTCTATGACTGAATGGCAGAGGCTGACAGGAGGAATAAAGTTGATTTCCTCCCAGAAGCCGCCTTTCAGTTCAGCAGCTGAGCAGCTTTAGAACACTATTAACCTGCAGATAGCGTTTGGGGACAAGTTCCCTTTAAGAAAACAGTGATGTAATTACAATTACAATTTGCCTTTTGATCCTTTAGTTTTCTCCTGCTTCCTGCTGAAAATATGATATTATATTTAAAAAGTAAAATGTTTTACATTGTTATATATTTTATTTTTTCCTCTTTTACATTTTTTATGTAACTATTTTATTAACCTATCAATAGCCCTAGTCTTAACCATAGCTCTAAGGCTGGCTTCAGACCTTGGTTTTCAGCTGTCAGGTTCTGTCCGGTGTTTTGCAGGATCCACCGACAGAACCTGACAGCACAGGATGAGCAGCAAGTGTGGGCAAATATGCCCGCCGATCCTGTTTTTTTGCGGGATTCGTTTTTCTGCTGCTGTCCACAGTGCTGATCTGTCAGCCTGTGTGTGCAGTGCTGCTGTCCATGGTGCTGAACTCCCACCCGTGTCTCTGAAATGCTGCCGTGCTCATTCAGCACCACAGACAGCAGCATTTCAGAGACACAGTTGGGAGTTCAGCACCATGGAGAGCAGCACTGCACACACAGGCTGACAGATCAGAGCCTGCGCTGTGATTTCCATCGAATCCGGGAAACAATATGATTTTTTAACAGATTCGGCACCCATAGACTCCCATCTTATGGGCGCAGGATCGCCCCGGATCCGGAAGGATCCGATTTTGTCCAATTTTTGCACTGGGAGCCAAAAAATCATGCTGATTCCGATTTTGTGTCCGGTGCAAAACCAAACAAAATCAGATCAGGGACAAAAACAACAAAACCTTATGGCCAAATAGGACCAATACGGCACCATAGGGACACATGGGGGCAAAACCGTATCAGATTCTGTCCGGTTCAAACCGGACAGAACCTGAAAGCTGAAAACCGTGGTGTGAAGCTGGCCTAAGCCTAGCCTTATGGTGCTTTCACACTGCATAATTTGTGATCCGTGTCTATCCACTTTAAAATGGATAGACACGGATCAGTTTTGGCCTCTCCATGTATCTTTATGAGCATCGGATTGGTTGTAAGTGGCCATCCGTATGTGTCAGTTTTGTCACCAATCCGTTGGTGTCGGTTTTTTTCTGCACCAGGATCGGAGACTGTTCCGATTTTGGGCTGCCTTGAAAATCACTGACACCAATGGTCAGACACAGATCCGTATTAATACAACTTATCCAGAAGGAAGAAAACCGGGCACAGGCCAAACCCGGCGGCTGGGTGTAGCACTGATTAGTGCAGGTGGAACACAGCCACTGTTGCTCAGTTCATAGTATAAGAATGCAGCTATGTCAGAAGGAAAAATGGCACTCACCGGGTAGTGATTTTCACGCTTCTTTAATCCAGTGCAGAGGTTACAAGTGCAGGAGGGAGAGGCAGAGGAGGGACGACGTCACCGTTTGTGCAAGAGCGCTTCTACGGAGGACCCGTAGAAGAGCTCTTGTGTGAAGCTGTGACCGTCATCCATCCTCTGCCTCTCCCTCCCTGCACCTTGTAACCTCTGCACTGGATTAAAGAAGCGTGAAAATCACTACCCGGGTTGAGTGCCATTTTTCCTTCTGACACGGATCCGTATGTGTCCACATCAAATAACATGGAGCTCTATGCAGGACAGATCCTAATGGATACATGAAAATCTAATCCATTTTGCTGTACTTGCATGCTCAGAAGCAAGGTGCAGCTCCTTCCAGCCCTATTTCTGCTAACTGATGATGGATCCATTAAAAAAACAGTCCATGGGCATCAGTTGGCATCCATTGGCACAGATTAGTGCCTGAAATTGAAGGAACCACACGGATGTAAAAATTATGCAGTGTGAAAGCAGCCTTAACTCTAGTCCTAAACAGTGCAGCACAAGTGCAGTACACATGCTTCTATGCTGTCACCACCTATGCAAAGCACAGCAGTCAATGAGTGTCCTCAGCTGCTGCACGCTGCATAGGCAGCAACTGAGATGACCAAAATCTCCTTATCAGGCCTCATTCACATGTCAGTATTTAAATATGTCCATGATAAAATGGTACTTGTGTCATCAGTATTTTGGATCAGTATGTCAAAAGTGTTTTTTGCAAGTTGATAAAGAAATAAATAACAAAGCTACTCCTATACTTTGCAATGTTAAATATAAACATACACAATGAGGACAGTCTGATGCTATCCATGTGATATACAATTTTTCCATGGACCCTTAGACTTGTATTGGCCCTTGCCATCTGTGCTGCCAGAAAAAAATGGACATATTACCATGTGTTTTGCACAGACATGCGGTGAAAAAACACAGATGAATAACGCCATAGATTATAATGGCTACATGTGGCATCAGATACAAAATGTACAGGCAACCTGGACATGTGAATGAGGCCATATACTGAGAGTTTCATTTCACTGCCTTCAAGGCGAACACCCACTGCACCAAGGGACCGTTCCAAGAGGAAGCGCCTTACTGCATTGGAGTCCTGGTTCATTTGGCAATAAGTAGGGGTGGAGGCAAAATGTTGCGCTTTTATTAAATTTAGTATACACACTATGTCACTGCTTTTAGTATTCTTATACATTTCAGGAGGGGGTATATTACCTTGGAGAACACAACCTCTCCCAGGAGTAGATATGTAGCTTTACTGGCTGGTTTACGCCTTCTGATTTTGAATCTCCTAATTTAACATATGTTTCGGAGGATATAGAGCAACAGGATTTTCCTTTCTAATCAATTTCTGAAAGTTTTGCTTGGTTGGGCATACCATCCCCATCTGAGAGCCCCATCTGACTGATACACAGACTGCTAATTGGGACCGCAACATGCTGAAACTGCATGGAAGAAAGCACAACTCACTTGTCGAATAACAGGAAGGTCTGTCACATTCTCACAGTCATGTCCCATCTGTCATGGAAGACAAGTTTGGAAACAGTGACTTTGATGATTCCCAACAGTCAGATGTTAAAACAAGAATAAATATAGGTAACATAACGAGTACCCTGGGCAGATAGAAAATGGAAAACATATTCAATCTCACTTTGGATTTGTTGGTGGATGTACTTGTTGGATTTCCAGTCCAGGTTCACATATCTAATGTGGGTGCATTGTTGCCCCCACACAGTATCTACAAATCTCATCCGAACAGCAGGTCCAATTGCCAAAACCTATAGCATCACAGTGAACTATGATGGTATTAGCTTGGGTCATCAGATCCATACTCAAGATTGCCAACTCCAATATTACGCATGTGAATCTGGCCATACAAATAATAAGAAAGAAACAGGGTGATGAAGAAATAATAAATGCAAGTTACTCACACACAGTATATTGGACCACTCGCATGGAAGCTGTCATGTGAAGATGAAAATGTATGTTTATAGATGCAAATATCAATGACAAACATGTACATGTGCGCCTGTATAATTAATTTGATGGAGTATGTGTATGTAAATGTATGGTATATTTATAGGCTGCACTGTATTGTGAGGATGACACAATGATGTGGGAATTGATATTTTGTCTTCTATTGTGATTATGTCATAATAATTTATTCATCTCACTGGTTAGTGAGTGGTTTAGAGTACTGGGGTTCTGGGTTGAAATCCCACAAGGGAGTTTGTATGATCTCTCCATGTTTCCGTGGTTTCCTCCGGTTCTCCATTTTCCTTCCACACTCCAAAGACATACTGATAGGGAATGTAGATTGTTAGTGACTCACCGTGGCCGGGACTCCGGTTTAGACAGGCGATGCTTCCTTCCTCCTTGTCACGGGTGGACCGCGCCTGCCGGTAGTGGGGCCCGGTGTAGTGCAGATCAAAAGGGTTGAAGACGTCTTGTAGGGAACAGATTAAAGGGGTTTTTAATTTATTCGTGACGCCACCTATGAGTAGTTTCGGTAAGGACTACCGACGCTGCGGAACCTCCGGGGGATGGACAGCAGCAAGATGGAACGCTCCCCACAGGCTGAGCGGTGATCCCCGGAGGCTGGAGCTGCGTAAGATGTTGTGCGGCAGCTGCGGTTACCTTGTAGTGCGGACGGACAGTTCATAAGGAAGCACGGACACAGAAAGTCTCTGCAACGGGTCTTTACTGTAACCAGCAGGCAGTACATGGTATACAGATTACAGGTAGTGGACCGGGTGGACTCAGCAGTGATGGTGTCCCTTAGAAATCCGCAGTGTTCCTCCATTCTAACTAATTGGTTGCCAGTGTCGCCCAGGAATACCAGATCGGGTACGGGGAGGCTGCTTCAATGCCCTATCCATGATGTACGTTCTGGATGTTTTGGGGAGCCTTGGATCCCTCAGTGGGTACACCGCTGGTTAGACGACTGGAAGTTGGCTGGTGGTGGGGTGCTCCTGTGAAGCTGCTCCTCCACGCTTCTGGTTCGCGTAGCAGAGGTGAACTGCTGCCAGCTTCGGTACCAGTGAACCGGCTGTGAGTTGTGGGCACAGGAGTCTTTTGGGAACCCGTGTGAATAATGCCCAATCCCGGTTGGTAAGGCCTCAGGTGCTGACACCCGACCGGTGACGGCCCGGGGGCTGCACGGGGTGCGGAGCCCCCGCTCCTACTCCAAGTTCAAGTCCTCAGACCTTGTTCTAGGCTGTTCCAGACTATTCTCCTTCTGTCTAGACTATTGTGTGTTGTTCTCCTACACACTACCCTAGCACTCCGCCCACCAGGACCTAGGATTGGCCCTCTGTTCTAGGTGATGCATGCAGGGTTGGATTTCTAAATTAACCAGATCACTGCTGTGTCAGAGAATATTGCGGCTGCATTTATGGCTGCAATACCCTCTTGTGACGCACTCGTTGCGGGGCGCCACATTGGTCCCAATGGGGACAGTGATGTCAGATGTAGAATATGTTAGTGCTATATTAATAACTATAATACTGAGCATTTTTTAAACTGTGCCCTATATTTTAGTGTAATAACAGTATGTGTATTTTTGGGGGATGTCCACTATAGTAATAATGTACAAATTAACCCCCGGCTCACTGTGAACATGGTGTCGTGTTCTCCCCTCAGTGTGTGACTAACACCACCGCCAAGATGTCAAGCAAAAGAGCAAAAACAAAAACCACCAAGAAGCGCCCACAGCGCGCAACATCCACTGTATTTGCTATGTTTGACCAGTCCCAAATCCAAGAATTTAAGGAAGCCTTCAATATGATTGATCAGAATCGTGACGGTTTTATTGATAAGGAGGATCTGCACGACATGCTTGCTTCCCTTGGTAAGAATCCAACAGATGAATATTTGGAGGCCATGATGAATGAGGAAGCATTAACTTCACCATGTTTCTTACCATGTTTGGGGAGAAGCTAAACGGCTCAGACCCTCAAGATGTGATCAGAAATGCGTTTGCCTGCTTTGATGAAGATGGGAATGGTCATATACCAGAAGAATATCTGAGAGAACTGCTGACCACAATGGGAGACAGGTTCACAGATGAGGAGGTGGACGAGCTGTTCCGAGAGTCACTCAATTACATTGAGTTTACACGCATCCTGAAACATGGCGCTAAGGACAAGGATGATTAAATCTTGGCCTTCATCTCCACTCTTCTCTAGCTTTCTGCTCTGAGTTCCTTTTGGTAGATCTTTTTAAAGGTATATTAATTAATATATACTTTATTTACATTATTTTTCTCTAGGCTATTCCATGGCCCCCGATATTTGTCTTCTTTTTAAAGACAAACAGCCCTTTTACCTCTGTTACATGTGCCGAAGTTTGCTTTTCTGCATTATGCAATAATGTCCTCTATAATAATAATGTCCTCTATAGTAATATCACTCCGCCCTCTCTTGTAATGTCACAATAATATAATAAACCAATAATATATGTCAGACCCTCCTCATTGTATTTGAATATACCTTACCAAATAAAGGAGAAATCTAGGTGGATTGGTTCTCGTATGGACATCATATGGGTGATGGTGTCTGCACATTTCTAGGCTATTGTCTAGTGTGATGTCCAGAAGTTTTGATATTTGGGGCACAGCTCTATGACTGTATGTAGGTGTCACAAATATATTTGAGAGTGTTTATAAGTTAATTTACAACTAGGTTGTACATGAACATAATTACATTATGCTGATACAAGTGCATCTGAATTGAATTAGAATATCATCAAAAAGGTAATTTATTTCAGTAATTCCATACATCAAGTTAACCACATATATTATATAGTCATTACAAACAGAGTGACCTATTTCAAGTGTTTATTTCTGTTAATGTTGATGATTATGGCTTATAGCCAATGAAAACCCAAAGGTCATTATCTCAGAGAATTAAACTAGGTGGCATGAAGGTCTGAGAGATAAATTATTACCTAATAGGTATCAGAGGCTTCACCTTGTGTGGTTGTGAGAGTCACAACCACTATAAAAGCATATCATGGCTGCTGCACTCCCCAGCATGGTGCATATACAGTAGGTAGGATGAAGGGTTAAAAACTGCCGTAATCCATGAGATATCAAAGGGTGAATATAATATTGATTTATTAGTCAACGCATTTCAGGGCTCCCTGGCTCCTTCCTCAGGACAAATCGATATCATATTGCCATGTTTCAGGGTGTTTCTAGGGGCCCTGAAATGAGTTGGCTAATAAATGAATATTATATTCACTCTTTGATGTCTCGTGGAATATGGCAGCGCAGTTGTTAACCGTTCATCCTATCTACCATATTTTTTGTTTTATAAGACGCACCGGATTATAAGACGCACCCCCAAATTTGGTGAAGGAAAAGAGAAAAAAATTATTTTTAATGTTAAGTGGGGTCCATCTTATAATGTAGTGTCCATCTTACAATCAGTATATATGTTCCTCATCCTGGTACATAAACCCCCCAATCCTGGCATCCTGGTATATATATATATCCCTCATTTTGGCATATATGTCCCTCATCCTTGTATACATGTCCCCATCCTGTATAAATGCCCCCATCCTGGTATGTATATTGCTCAACCTGGTATATATGCCCCCATCCTGGTACATATGCCCCATCATGGCATATACAGTATTTCCCCATCCTGGTATACGTGTGCGCATCCAGTATATATGGCCTCCATCCTGTATATGTACCCCCATCCTATATATATGCCACCCCATTCTGTATATATGTTATTCCCCCATTCTGTATATATGCCCCCCATCCTGTATATATGCCCCCAATATGTAAATATGTCCCCATTCTGTATATATGCCCCCACAAAACACTACTCTGTCCTCCTCCTCCTCGACCTATCCGCCGCCTTCGACACAGTCGACCACTCCCTCCTACTCCAAATCCTAGAATTCCTTGGTATCACTGATCTCGCCCTCTCCTGGATCTCCTCATACCTTACGGACCGCACTTTCAGTGTCACCCACTCCCACACCCCTTCCTCGTCCTACCCCCCTTACTGTCGGCGTCCCCCAGGGATCGGTACTGGGACCGCTACTTTTCTCCATCTACACCCTTTGGCCTAGGTGAACTCATCGAGTCCCATGGCCTCCAGTACCATCTCTACGCTGACGACACCCAGATCTACCTCTCCGGGCCCGACATCACCTCCCTTCTGTCTAAAATCCCCCAATGCCTGTCTGCCATCTCATCTTTCTTCTCTGCTCGCTTCCTCAAGTTGAACATGGACAAAACAGAGTTCATTGTCTTCCCCCCCAGCCGCCCTCCCCCTCAGCCAGACCTGTCAATCCGAGTCAACGACTGCTCCCTCTCCCCAGTCCCCCACGCAAAGTGCCTCGGGGTCACCCTTGACTCCTCCCTCTCCTTCAAGCCCCACATCCAAGCCCTCGCCACCTCCTGCCGACTCTAACTCAAGAACATCTCACGTATCCGCCCGTTTCTTAATCATGACACCGCCAAAACTCTTGTCCACGGCCTCATCATCTCCCGCCTTGTCTACTGCAACCTACTGCTCACCGGTCTCCCTGACTCCTCCCTTGCACCTCTCCCTCTATCCTAAATTCAGCTGCCCGTCTAATCCACCTGCCTCCTCTCTACTCCCCTATCTCCCCTCTCCGCATGACACTCCACTGGCTCCCCACCTCCCTAAGACCTCGCTTTAAAATCCTAACCCTGACCTACAAAGCCATGCCCCAACCTGTCCCCCCCCCTACATCTCCGTCATGGTCTCCCGATACCAACCCGCACGCAACCTACGCTCCTCAAAGAACCTCATCTCCTCACCCCTCATCTCATCCTCCCACAACCGCATACAAGACTTCTCCCGCGCCTCCCCTACACTCTGGAACTCTCTCCCCCAGCACGTCAGACACTCGCCCACCCTCAAGAGCTTCAAAAAGAACCTGAAAACTCATCTATTCCAACAAGCCTACAACCTATGATGAGACCCAAGCGCCGCTCCACCAAACACTTGGCGCTTCCCCCCCTATCGTGTCCTCCCCACCCCTGTAGACTGTGAGCCCTCGTGGACAGGATCCTCTCCAGTCGTGTATCAGCAAGCATTGACTGCTCATATGTACTGTACCTGTCGTTGTTACCCCCACTTCTTATGTAAAGCGCCATGGAACCAATGGCGCTATATAAATAAATAATAATAATAATCCTGTATATATGCCCCCCAACCTGCATATATGTCCCCATCCTGTGTATATGTCCCCATCCCCAACCCTTTGAGTATGGTATATGGCCCCCATCTTCCCCCAGACCCCCATGGCTTACTGAGGAGGGGTGCAGTTGCTCAGTGGGGGTGCCAGATGCAGGTTTCGGTGGGTGGGGGGCACAGCTGCAGAACTGGAGCAGCAGAGATGTACCGGCGGCAGCGAGCAGTGGGCGCCGCCATGTTTTTGTGGCTGGCTGCATTCATTAACTGTGCTGCCAGCGGCAGAGGCTTCAACAAAATGGCCGTGTCATTATGGAGACCTGCGGCCATTTTGAAGTCTCTACCAGCCGGCTGCCACAAAAAACATGGCGGCGTCCACCTCTCGCTGCTGCCGGTACATCTCCGCTGCTCTGGTCCTACAGCTATGCCCCCCCACCCACCGGAACCTGCTTCCGACAACCCCGATTAGCAGCTGCACCCCTCATCCCCCTTACCCAGTAATAATTCATTTAAAAAATTTTTTTTACATGTGCTTTTTAAGACACACCCCTGTTTCCCTCTCCCCCAGTTTGGGGGGAACAAAAATGCGTCTTAAAAAGTGAAAAATACGGTGCTTTAATTTTCTGACATAAAGATATTTGGGCTTTCATTGGCTGTAAGCCATAATCATCAATATTAAGAGAAATAAACACATGAAATAGATCACTCTGTTTGTAATGACTCTATATAATATATGACTTTCACTTTTTGTATTAAATTACTGAAAAAATTAACTTTTTGATGATATTCTAATTAATTGAGATGCACCTGTATGTTTGCATAGTATTTATGGTCTTCTCTGTGACATAATGATTTCGTAATCGTTTTCTATGGTTTCTTACTCCACCAAGATAAGGTTTTATAAGGTGTATTCTAATCTACTGTGATGATAACACAATGGGGCATATTGAACAAGTCAAATATCCTAGAATTCTGCTGTAATTTGTCCAAAAAAACCTGTCTTTTATGACTTTCACTGTAGTTATTACACAATTTAAAACACTTTGTGTGGCTTGTCTGACGAGAGTGGTGAGCTTTATTGACCGGAGTGTATTTTGGCAAAAAGGGACATTATGTTATATGTGATACCATGCACCAAAAAGTGGGGGAAAATTTTGATGGAAATTTCTGTGAAATTGTTAACTAATAAATAATGAAAAATTACACTCGACAGTCTTAAAATATGCCAGATTATCAAACAGTTTAAGCCATGGTGTTAAATCATGTTACATTGCGCTAAATAGGCAGCAAATACACACTGTGTGAACAGTGCTGCCCATCTGCAGAGTATTTCGGAGATGACATTGACTTCTATGGGGGGGGGGGGAAATTGCGGCAAAATCCGCTAAAAGAATTGACATGCTGCAGAGTTTTCCTCTGGAAAGTATATTCCATTTCCGCCATGGGAAATTCCACGGCTTAGGCACAACACTTCTATTTTCCCGTACACTTTGCAGGGAAAGTGCTGTACTGTGGAATTGTCAAAAATACACCAAAAAACTATGGAAAATCGCTGGAAATCTGCAGCCTCGGCTCATAGCCTATGGGCTGAATAAATTTGGTCCTACAATATTGCTAAAAATGTGTACCGTATATACTCGCGTATAAGCCGACTTTTTCAGCCCAAAATTTGGGCTGAAAAGTCCCCCCTCGGCTTATACGCGAGTATATGTATATATACAGCCGCAGCCCCGGAGGTATACAGGCCCCCCCCATCAAGCTCCAGGGCCCCCCCCTTGAGCGGCGTCCTGTAAAGGAATATCATACTTGCCAGTCTCCTGTCGCGCCGTCCGCAGCTGCCGACACGCGATCCCGGGCTTCATTCAGTGAGAGGTGAGAAGACCTGTGGTGACATCAGAGGGGGGGCGTTCCCGGGGCGTTCCCAGCGCTGATTGGCTGTTCGCGGTCATGTGATATGTATCACATGACCGCGAGTGCCCGGGAACGCCCCTCTGACATCACCACAGGTCCTGTCAGAAGAGATCTCACTTGGAACTGGGGATCGCACAGCGGCAGAAGGCGTCGGACAGGTGAAGTATTGATTCTTTTTTATTTTTCAGACCTCAAGGGGGGGGCCCTGGAGCTTGATGGGGGGGGCCTGTATACAGCCCTGGGGCTGCGGCTGTATACAGCCCTGGGGCTGCGGCTGTATACAGCCCTGGGGCTGCGGCTGTATACAGCCCTGGGGCTGCGGCTGTATACAGCCCTGGGGCTGCGGCTGTATACAGCCCTGGGGCTGCGGCTGTATACAGCCCTGGGGCTTCGGCTGTATACAGCCCTGGGGCTTCGGCTGTATACAGCCCTGGGGCTGCTGCTGTATACAGCACTGGGGCTGCTGTTGTATACAGCACTGGGGCTGCTGTATACACCACTAGGGCTGCTGCATATACCTCTGGGGCTGCATATACCTCTGGGGCTGCATATACCTCTGGGGCTGCATATACCTCTGGGGCTGCATATACCTCTGGGGCTGCATATACCCCTGGGGCTGCATATACCCCTGGGGCTGCATATACCCCTGGGGCTGCATATACCCCTGGGGCTGCATATGGGGCTGCATATACATATGGGGCTGCATATACATATGGGGCTACATATGGGGCTGCATATACCTCTGGGGCTGCATATGGGGCTGCATATACCTCTGGGGCTGCATATGGGGCTGCATATACCTCTGGGGCTGCATATGGGGCTGCATATACCTCTGGGGCTGCATATGGGGCTGCATATACCTCTGGGGCTGCATATGGGGCTGCATATACCTCTGGGGCTGCATATGGGGCTGCATATACCTCTGGGGCTGCATATGGGGCTGCATATACCTCTGGGGCTGCATATACCTCTGGGGCTGTATATACCTCTGGGGCTGCTGTATACTACCACTGGGGCTGCTGCTGTATACTACCACTGGGGCTGCTGCTGTATACTACCACTGGGGAGGCTGCTGTATACCTCACTGCTGGGGGTTGTATACCTGTGCTGGAGTCCACCCTCGGCTTATACGCGAGTCAATAAGTTTTCCCAGTTTTTGGGGGCAAAAGTAGGGGGTCGGCTTATACACGGGTCGGCTTATACACGAGTATATACGGTATATATCTATACAGAGGGTGTTATACTGTCATCTTAGGGTCTTTAGTTAAAGTTGTACTTTCTGGGGGGAGGCTCTCCTTAAGTCCTTGTAGAAAGTCTCCATAGGGAAAAATATATGCAAATTAGTTATCTTCCAAAAGAAACGAAAACTATCTCACAAATTGTGCTGTGGAAGTATTTGCTGGGACCTTCTGTAATTAATTTCAGAGGGAGTATATATTGTATAGCTGCTGCTGTTTCTCTTGCTCTTGGATATAATACTAGTTTAGATACAATAATGTGAAATCAACCAATCCATTACTGAAGTGAATTATATCTGTAGGCAACAGAAATAAGCCACGATAGAATGAAAGAACAAATGTATTAAAAGAAACTTGTTAACAAAACATTTCCTGCAAGAATTGTATCATACGGCCATGTATCTACTGTGCTGGCCCTGGTACCTGGGGGATGATGATGGACTAATTGTCCATCTGTAACATAGCAGGTCAGTAATAGCTACAAGATACTTCTCTTACATTCCTAAGGAATAATTACTAAACCCTTTGGAGGATGTGACTAGTGGGAAACAATGTCAGACCTCCTGGTTCTTTAGAAGATGCTGCATTGCCATTCACATTAAAGGCCAGTAGCGTAACTTGAAGCTCATGGGCCCCGATGCAAAAGCTCCAGCGGGGCCCCCAATTATTGCAATTCTTTAATAGCATTAATCTTTTTCTATAGGCCAAAGGGACTTTTGGGGCCCCTAGGCACCAGGGCCCGGGTGCAATTGCAACCCCTGCACCTGTTATAGTTACGCCCCTGTTAAAGACATTCTCTTTCAAAAAACTGTTTCTCATAGGCGCAACTACCTATAAAAAATAAACTGAGCTTAACTTACCCTCCCAGGTCCTGCACTGTGCCTCTGCCACTACCCTGGTAAGTGCTGTTTGACTGTAGCAATTGACAGCTATGCAGCCAATGTAGTAAGAATATGCAGGTAAGCACAGGTGAATGACTACGACGCTGTCAACATGATGAAGCTTGTGGACCCCAATGTAAAATCTCCAGCAGGTCCCCAGCTATCAAGACATTTTAGTTACAATGCCCTCCTCATATGGGTCACAGAGACCTTAATGGTACATTTACATGTTGCCACAGGAAGGTAGGAACAGGCAGGCATTGGACACAATTGTGCCTGTTGCCTTGAAAAGACCACGATGTGGCTGCGTGTAATTCAGGACTTTCCTTCCTTCAGGGAAGACACAGGAAGGAAAGTCCTGAATTACACGCCGCCACATCGTGGTCTTTTCAAGGCAACAGGCACAATTGTATCCGATGCCTGCCTGCTCCTACCTTCCTGTGGCCCGTGTAAATGTACCATTAGGGACCCCCAAGTTTTAGGGACCAGGTACGACTGCAATCCCTGCACCTATTATGTTACAGAGGTGATGTCACCTCTGCAGACAAACAACAGAGACGGAGGAGCGGCAGAGACTCAGAATTGGGATCAGCAACGGTAAGTAAAGCTTAGTTTGTTTTTTAACCGGTAGTTGAGCCGATGAGAAAATGTTTGAAAATCTTTTTTGCTTTCTATATAAACTGCCACATCTTTCCCTGGATTGTGGCTTTACCGCTCAACCTTATCGAAGTGAATGGAGCACACCAGCCCGGATCCGGGGCGATCCTGCTCTCCCTAACATTGGAGTCTATGGTGCCGGATCTCCCGCCGGTCAGACAAAAACATCAGATCCGGGAACCGGATGCCAGCGGCTGAAGTTTAGCAGTGAGCGCTGCTAAACTTCAGCACCAGCAGCTGTCCCCTGCTGAGCTTTCAGGACCGCGGCTAGCTCCCCACTAGCCATGATCTTGAAAAATCAGCAGCTGCGATCTTCGGAGGCCGGTTGCAAATATGCCCTCCGGTTCTGTTTGCAAATCTGGTCTGGGGCTGGCCGATTCACATCAGACAGTCCCGGACTGGATCACACTGTGGTGTGAAGCCGGCCTTATGAAAACTATTGTCCGGTAGTAGAAAAACATGGCTGTTTTCTGTTAGCATGATAATAATAGCTAGTGATGAGCAAACAGTGAAATATTTGGGTCCAGATAAACGTACCTCAATACTTTTTACTATTTGGATATTCGTCTCAAATACCTTATATGTGGTCATAAACCACTGTTTGGGCGCACAGCAGAGCTCGAAAGGGAATTTGACTTTTTGAATGGAAAATTAGCTCCAAAAGTCAAATGGCGCTCCTTCCCTTCTGAGCCCTGCCGTGCGCCCTAACAGTGGTTTATGACCACATATGAGGCATCGGTGTACTCAGGAGAAATTGCCCAACACATTTTAGGATCCATTTTATCCTGTTGCCCATGTGAAAATGAAAAAATTGAGGCTAAAAGAATATTTTTGTTGGAAAAATTAAAATGTCCATTTTTCCCTTTCCATGTTGCTTTAGTACCTGTGAAGCACCAGAAGGGTTAATAATCTTCTCAAATGTAGTTTTGAGTAGCTTGAGGGGTGCACTTTTTGGAATGGTGTCATTTTTGGGTGTTTTCTGTCATCTACGTCCCTCATTGACTTCAAATGTGATGTGGTCACAAAAAAAATGGCTTTGCAAATTTTGCTGAAAAAACGAGAAATTGATGATGAACTTTGAACCCTTATAACTTCCTAACAAAAAAAAAAATTTTATCCAAAATTGTGCTGATGTAAAGTAGACATGTGGGAAATGTTATTTATGAACTATTTTGCATCACATAAGTCTCTGGTTTAACAGAATAAAAATTAAAAATTAGAAAATTGCAAAATTTTCCAAATTGTCGCCAAATTTTCAATTTTTTCACAAATAAACGCAAAAATTATCAACTTAAATTTACCACTATCATGAAGCCCAATATGTCAAGAAAAAAGAGTCTCAAAATTGCTACGATTCATTGAAGCATTCTAGAGTTATTACCTCATAAAGGGACACTGGTCAGAATTGCAAAAAATGGCCCAGTCAGTAATGCCAAAATAGGCTGGGTGGTGAAGGGGTTAAAGAGGACCTGTCACCCGCCTGCTGCATGGCAATCTAAATGCAGCATTGAAAGCAGCATGTCTGCTGCATTCAGGGAAGAGGTCCCCAATGTGTCTGTGTGCTGTGTACCCCGAGATATAGCCTTAGGCAAACTCACTGTTAAAAGTCAGGAGGGCATTCCCTGGGGCTGGAGTCAGCTCGAAGCATGTGGTCCATTCCTTCCCCCTCTGCCTCTCTGTGCCGCCTCATGCTGTGCTGTTTATGCTTTGTTCAGACAGAAGGGTAGGAATCTGGAGCTGACACCAAGACAAATGATTTGCATGCTGTGTGTGGCAGGATGAGTGACAGAGAGGAGGAGGGCAGAGTCAGCACAGCAGAAGCAGCACAGAGAGGCAGAGGGGGAGGGAATGGCCCCGTGAATCGAGCTGACTCCGACCCCAGGGAATGCCTACTGACTTTTAACAGTGAGTTTGCCTAAGGCTATGTCTTGGGGCACACAGCACACAGACACATGGGGGACTCCTTCCCTGAATGCAGCAGACATGCTGCATTCAGTGCTGCACTTAGATTGCCATGCAGCAGGGGGGTGACAGGTCCTCTTTAATAATAACCTGTTGGATTTTATGTTGTAAAGGTAATATTTATGTCATATCCACCAGACATTAAGATTACATTTTCTTTTATTTTTCTACACTCAATAATGTTTTATTAGAATAATGTTAACGTCGAAATCTAAATAAATCAATACAAATTTGACATACTAAAGAAAGAAGGAAAAACAACACAATTCAATCCAAATGAAATAGTCTTCTCAGACACCAGCTATTGTCTGCTGACATTTCAGTGGGATGACATTGATCCCTCCCAGCGGGAATGTGTTCTGATATTCTCGGTTCCGCCGTTATGCTTCTGTCTTCTCACCATTAAGACACAGGACCCCACTGAGGTCTTATTAAAACTGATCTTTTGTAACATGTGCTGTCTATGCAAAATGACACTTATCTGATGGAACTCTGTGGAGGGTGACAAAGGATCTGATGGAACATTGCAAAGGGTGACAGGGAATGCTGTACAGTCCTTACATGTCACAACACATGGAAGACTCATGAAAGAGGCAATGAATGATCACTCCAGGATCTTGCAGACAGTTTTCTGAGTGAAGGCAAATGACTCCCTAACCTATATGAATAGTATGTGAGGCTACGGCTACAATGGAAAAAGTATAGCACGATGGCACCAATAGCACAAAGTGATCCGACCAACAACAGATGCTGGACTGGAACATCTCTTGCCAATCACTCTGATTTCACGCTGATTTTTTTGGTGTGTGGGGAGGTGGATTTTCTAATAATTAGCAGATTACTGGAGACATAATATAAATATATGCTGAGAATATGATAATCCAAGGTGAAGTGGTCTATAAAAGTGGTCAGAAACTGCTATGAGTGACAATGAGCTTGGATAACTTAGTAACTTACAAACATGGGAGCGAGTCAGGCTTTATATATATATATATATATATATATATATATATATATATATATGTATATATATGTATATATATATATATATATATAAAGGTACCTTTACACGCCGCCATTGTGGCTAGCAACAGGTATCCACCGCACGTGCACGCGCACGTTTTTAACGGTGGATACCGATCGTTAATGCCGCATATACACGCCGCCATTGCGTTGTCAACTGAAGGTATCTTTGTTCCCCAGAAGTTCCGACAGCTCCTGCAGCTTACTTCCTGTTGAATACCTTCCCTGCTTTTCACGCAACTACCACATAGGAATATGGGCGTACATCTTTCGCGCCGCAAGTACATAGGCGTGACAGAGTTGTGTATTTCGTGACGCTAAACCGTTGATTGGACAACGCAATAGTGTCATGATTGGCCAGCCTGCGCAGGAAGGCTGGCTAATACATGGCGCCATTCCAATTGAGGACTGTGAATGGATAGCTCTTTAAATATGGCGCCCTGTGAAGGGACAGCCAATCGTAACACAGTAGCCCCCAACAATGATCGCTGATGGGGCGTGGTATCCATGACGCTGTGGCACGCCCCTGGGAAATCACTTGGCGACGCAGCATCCATGCCTGTGCCCCGTTTAGACGCCACTACCATGGCAATTGTGCCTTTGTGTTGCCTTCGGTTTTTGAGCACAGCTCAGCAACAGGTATCTGAGTCAACTGCAGGACACAGGGAGGAACTGCCCTATTTAGACGCCGCCATTTCGTAGCAATTTCATGGCAACAGGCACAATTATCCCCAATGCCAGGCAGTTGCTACCTTTCAGTGGTGGCGTGTAAAGGGGCCTTAAAGCATAAAAAATGGACAGCACTCAGCAGATAAGGCTCAAACTTCTCTCTGTTTTATTGGCCCATACCCACTGCAATGTTTCGGCAGCAGATTCTGCCTTTCTCTAGCAGTTTTTTTATTTTAGGGTATGGACACACATCAGAGTGAAAAAACGATCCGATTCACTGATGCGAGAGTCGGACGAGTGTCATCTGACTTTTGGTCACTGTGTGGCTTGCGGGTGCTGTCCGAGTGCAATCCGTTTTTATCCTCTGCAGCTATTTACTGTATAATCATTTACAGGTGCATTTTGTACAGTTGTCTGAGCTACAGAATTGTAATGTAGCAATTAAAACTCGCATCGCACTCGGATGGTGCGAGTGCTTTTTGCGTGCAATCCGAGATTTTTGTCGGACCCAAAGACTTGCATTGGCGAGTCTCATCCGTGACTCGCATAGAATCCCAACATGTTGCGATTGACTCGTAATCCGAGAATCGGATGCGGAAAAAGTGTATGAGACTCGGAAATGTGCTCTCGGACATTAGTTAACATTGGTCCGAGAGCAATGTGATTTTCCGCACAGTAAACTCGGATGAGTTTCACTGATGTGTGTCCGAGCCCTTAAAGTTGTTTCTTGGGTGGTCAGAATCCTGCAAACCTCCTCCTACCCATTAACCTATCTTAGTTTAAGGGCAATGGTACCAAATACTAATGAAATGTATGTAAACTTACCCTAACACACCCGAAATGTAAAAGGACCTGTCATAAGTCTGAAATACGTTCAAATTTGTGTTAGCAGTTTCCATGTAGTTTTATGTTTCTTCATGGTAACATAATACAAAATACTCTGAAATATCTGATCTTTTAGTCTATTCCACAACTCCCAGTTCTTACCAACATGCATATACTATACGCAAAACTGTTTCCTATGTGATTTTATATTGCAACAAGCACCTTAGTTTGAAGGTGTACATCTCTCTTAATCATTAGAGAGACATTTAAAGGGAATCTGTCACAGGGTTTTTTCTATGTAATCTGACAGCTGCATGATGTAGGGGCAGAGAGCCTGATATCACCAATGTGCTACTTAACAGGTTGCATGCAGTTGTGTCAATACTATTAGTATTTTATCAGCAGGAGATTATCACTACAGGACTAGGTGTCTCCTGCCTTCAATTTAACTTATCTTTATAAATCTGCCCCCACAACTGATTAGCAGCTTTGTATCAATATACTGTACAGTATAAAAAAAAAGCTGCCAGTCAATGATGTGGGTAGAGTTATACCCGGCTCAGCATTGTGACTACAGCTAAATCTGCAGGAAAGAAGACTGTGATTTTATGACACCTGCAGCACACAGTAAACTAGAAACATCACTGGAATCAGTGTCTTAGCCCCTACATCGTACTGCTCTCCAATGAGATAGCAAAAAGCTCGTTACAGATTACCTACCGTATATGCAATTATGGGGGATTTCTGGATAACGATTTTCTGTACTGTTCTTAGCACTGCAAGAAAAGAAAACTCACAAGACAAATCTGGATAGTTATCTGAAGTAGAAGAAATCTTGGGCCATAAATATCACAGTCTTATTTACAAAAAAAGATTTTTCAAGATTAGAAGAACATTGATGCTTTCTTCCAAAACCACTGCACTGGTCCACACACTGTGAGTGGTGTTGCAGTTCAGCCCTTTCCACTGATCCCTTCTCCATTCAGCTGCAATACCAGACTAAACCCATGGACAGTTATGGCGCTGCTAATGAAAAAAGCGAGCATGTTTTTTTAATCCAATCTAATTTCAAGGAGATATTTGGTTCAACCTAAAATTTAGGTCTCATTCATTTTTTAAACATATGAGAGAAAAAACTGACTTTTTTCCATCAATGTGTAGAATCTGGTTTTCATCCTTTTTTTGTCCATGTCCATTTTGACCATCAGTGTGGCAATCATGTAAAAAATTGAAGTTTAAAGGGAACCAACCACCAAGATTTAACCCCCTGTAAGTCAGTGCAGCAGGTGATTGATGTGTGCAGCATGACATCACTATTTGGGTTTTTATTTTATTCCTCCCTGTGGGTTTGGCAGTCTGCTGTAAGCCAAACCCCTCCTCCCTAGATGAGTCTGGATGAGAGGGAATGGGGAGGGGGTTCGGCTTACAGCAGAAAGACAAGCCCACAGGGAAGGAGTAAAAAAAACAAATAGTGATGTCATGCTGCACACATCCATCACCTGATGCATTGATTTACAGGTGGTTAAATCCTGGTGGTTGGTTCCTTTAGGCCATGTGCACACGCTGAGTATTTGATGAGTTTTTTACCTCAGAATTTGTAGCCAAAACCAGGAGTGGTTGATTAAATACAGAAGTGGAGCACTTGTTTCTATTATACTCTTCCTCTGATTGCTCCACTCCTGGTTTTGTCTACAAATCCTGAGGTAAAAAACTCATCAAATACTGAACGTGTGCACATGGCCTTAAGCTTTTCCTACTCATTAAATAGTAAAAAAAAAAATGACAGAACTTGAATGACAGATTGGTGGCTTTCATGTGATGTCTTATTTTTCAAATGTATTCATTAAATTGACTTGTGAGCCAAATAAAAAATGACGTCTCCATTTTTTGTTTATGTGGTCATGTGGTTTGCAAAAAAAAAGCTGACATATGAACAGACTCATAGACTATACTGTGCCATAGCCATGAAAAACACATATAAAACTCACATAATAATATACAATAATGGAGGTCTGAATGAGGCCATATAGGGTACATTTTCTAATAAGCACTTACGGTAGTTGAGCTCATTTCCAAGCCCAAAGCTGGGTGATTGTTCATAAATGAACAAAATTAATTCATTTTTTTTTATCCTCCAATTTATAACATTTGATTTTTTTTATTTTTTTTCAGTTATTTTGTAAAACAACAAAATACTAAGGCGGTAAATGACATTAAATGGTCAGAAACCTTTACTGCTTATGGAGAACTCCTGACATTTTAATGGGCAATGATCTGGAAAAGTTGCCTGAGAATGCATCCCTTTGGGATAGTCGCATTGTTTCAAACATGTGTGACTTAATATTTTCCAATTGTACGCACTAGTGCACATTGGCGCAGGTCACCCAACTTTATGTGGTCGCTGTTTTCATGTAGTTCTGGCTTAATGGAATAACACACCGATTAAACAAGATATTTTTGCACTGCCTAACGAGAAATGTGCTCACTCAGCTGGCTCAGAGTGGGTTAAATTTCTTATGAGTTTCCTCATATAAAAAGTCTCTTTTTGTGTAATTGCGAGAGTGGCTGAGAGTCATCACTGCCATCTTCCAAGCACAGAGTGTGAAATTAGTTGGTGATGTCAGCTCATTTGACGTGAATCAGGTGACCATGTCTCATTTCAGATTGTGCTAATTGGCAGTCTCAGATGAGATACCATGGACTGGAAGAATGTGTAGACAGATTGCAATGGTGACCTTTGAAGTACAACATTGGAACACAATGACCTAGTTGTGACATTGGTTTCTGCATTACTTATATGTGATATACCATGTTGCACTTCTAGAATGTAAGACATTGTTGGGCATTCATTTCTTCTCGATTTCTTGTGATGATTGCTTTTATGTGGATTAAGTTGAAATAGAGGACAAATACTTCTTCTTAATATTCTTCTCTTGGTTATATTGTCGTTTTGACATGCTGATTTGTTGTCTACCTCGCTAATCCCTTCACTGTAAGAGGTACTTGGGCACTGGTAACCAGAGTAAACACCGGGTAACTAAACAGCGCACTCTGCTTAGTTACCCAGTGTTTACCCTGGTTACCAGCATCCTCCCGCTTAGCCCAGCCTGTAAGTGGGAGGATGCTGGTAACCAGGGAAACACCGGGTAACTAAGCAGAGAGCGCTGCTTAGTTACCAGTGTTTACCCTGGTTACCAGTGATGTCGCTGCAGACTAGTTGCTGGTGAGTCTGCCTATTTGACAGCTTACCAGCGACTGCAGAGAGACTTTCCAGCGATCTCAGCCAGGTCAGATCGCTGGTAGGATCGCTGGAAAGTCTCAGTGTGTAAAGGGGCCCTAACAGACGTCAATGGCAACAGAAGACCCTGCACCTGACATGAAGATAAGATATTGCAGACCTCACACGATCACACATCTCTGATTTTATGGGAGCGCTCCGTGGAGCTCTCTGTCTAGTACTTGGAAGTGTAGCAAGCATTTTGGGGGGCATCTCTGGGTGATAATTTTGCATACAGCTGTGCCAAAACTTACTTTGGTACTCACATTGTTCTCCTTTCTTCTTCTTCACATGCAACAATATTTAGAATAGAATAAAGCAGAAGTCTCCAACCTTTCTGACCTTGAGAGTCAAATTCATCTCTGACAGAGGGTCATGAGCCACATCTAGCTCTCACCCCCTCACAGTAGTGACACCCAGAGCCCCCATTACCAATTCAGGAGTTCCTACCTTACCCCCATTCATATCTGCTCTTTTATGGGGGCGGCTATTCAGAAAATTCACCATGTGGAGACCTGGTCTTCATACATGTTTGCTAGACATGGTGATAATGCAACAAGCTGGAAGACAGCCGGAAGACAGACATCACGGATCCACAAGCCACATTTGACTCCAAAGCTACAGGTTAGGAACCCCTGGAAAAGAGGGAGGCCACTTAATAGAACTTCCAAATTTATTACCAGTGACTAGAGATGAGTGGTGTTCAATTCAAAATGTTCGCCAATTTCAAATTCAACATGTTTTGGGCGGTGATTGAGAGATTAGAAAAATGTAAACAATTTGCTTCGAATTCGGCAGTTCACCAAAAGCGTAACTGGATTTTCACACTAATACTGTTATTCAATCTTAATATACAGTTTTAGCATATAGTGGGCGGGGGGGAGGGAAGGCGGGGGATAGATATGTGCTGAAATAATGCCGTTCTCCATTTTTTTTCCTTACCGCATTTGTAGTGGGGTGGTACAGTCTGTCAGCCTATCAGCTGACACACACACAGCAAAGTGCATTTTTTGCACACAAGCAAGGGCATATGTCATTGGCTGTGTATGTCACATGTCATTGCCCTATGAGACCCAGCCATTTTCCCTGTCACCACCATTTCCTTACTGCTGCAGCTCTGTGTCAGACGGCACCGCTGCTGCTGTGTGCACTATACAGTGTTACAGTGTCAGTTAGTCAGCCAGATAGCGAGCAAATTTCAAGTTAGATAGAGATATAGGTTTAGGGAGTAGGGACTAGTTGTAATATCGGCCCTTTTGAGGGCTAGGTTAGAGCAGTTCCTAGCACTTCCTTGCCAGGCAGGTCTGTGTGAGTGCTGTGCAAGTGTTTTTCACAGCATCTGGCCAAATATAGGTCAGCCAATTCTTTTGGGCTAGTAGTGTAGCAATGCTGTGAAGCCAGCTACACCACCTGTCTTTAGTAGTCAATTTTTTACTGCATCTAGCCCAGGCAATCCTTTTGGGCTAGTAGCAGTGTCTGGTGGTCAGCTGTGTATCCCACCTGTGAAGCAAGCTACACCGCCTGTCTATCTAATACCAATTTTTTACTGCATCTAGCCCAGGCAATCCTTTTGGGCTAGCAGCAGTGTCTGGTAGTCAGCGGTGTAGCCCACCTGTGAAACAAGCTACACCGCCTATCTATCTAATACCAATTTTTTACTGCATCTAGCCCAGGCAATCCTTTTGGGCTAGTAGCAGTGTCTGGTAGTCAGTGGTGTAGCCCACCTGTGAAGCAAGCTACACCGCCTGTCTAATACCAATTTTTTTCTGCATCTAACACACGCAATCCTTTTTGGTTAGTAGTAGTGTCTGGTAGTCAGCGGTGTAGCCCAGCTGAGAAGCAAGCTACACCGCCTGTGCATCTAATAACAATTCTTTACTGCATCTAACCCAGGCAATCCTTTGGGACTAGTAGCACAGTTTCACCACTCAGCTCTGCTCGGTTTCCATCCATAGTTTTTTGTGCCAATAACTACAGAGTTGCCAATTAGTTAACCTCCAACATGTGTGGCAAAAGGCCTGCTGCTGGTGGAAAGGGGAATAGGCGTGTTGGAAAGGGAAAAAAAGTTTGTGTCCATGGGGTAGGTGGTAAACCAACAGTAAAATCTGCAAGAGAAAGACCATCTTCCAGCCAAACTAAGATGTCTACTTCTTTTCGTGGACAATCTGATATGATCCCTTTCTTACGGACACGATTCACACGACGATCGCTACTAATTGTAGATGAGGCACAAAAAGAGCAGGTGCTTGAATGGATAGTGCTTCATCAAGTGGGCTCTCCTCCACCTCAACTTCAACATCACAAATACACCAGTCCTCAGAGGTGTCACCTTAATCGCACTTGCTTCCTCACAGCTCCCAAGTCTCCAGCCGCCCGACTGAGTATGGGGTAAGACAGATGGTAGAGTATGCAGAGCTGTTCACTCATACTATAGCCTGAGAATCAGAGGTCTGCTCCAAAGCGTTTGTGAGTCCAGACGAGGAAATGATCTGCACTGATGCCCAGAAGCTTTGTGAGTTGGATCCAGGCCCAGATGAAAAAGGTTCTGAGCAAGCATAATGTAGACCCTCATTCCCAAACTGTAAGTCCTGTTGGTAGAGACATTGAGGAAGATGCTGATGAGACTGAGATACCTGATTGGAACGACAACTTGACTTTTCGGTCAGGGCAGGAAGAGATTGGCTCTGAAGACGACGGGTGTGAGAGCTTACAGGGTGACTATGAGGTTGGAGATCCCACTTACTGTCAACCCACAGTCAGCCAGTCGATGAGAGTCAGCAGAGGAGGTGGAGGAGTATGCTGGTGATGACGAGGTTAGGTTGCGCCTTCCTGGACAGAGACGGAGTACTCGAAGCACGTCAACAACTGCATCCTCAACCACAGCTCTGCCTCTGAGCAGAAGCCATGGTGGCTCTTCTTCAGGTCACATGGGTTCTAAGCCTTGCCTAGTCTGGGCCTTTTTTGAGATCGCAAAAGATGACCCAAGTCAGGATGACACAGGTGTAAAAAAGTCCTTGCGGATCCATGACTTGTTCATCTTGATGAACGATAGTCTGACTACATTGTCACTGGACACAGCCGCGTGCGCTTATCTGTCAGCACACCACCAGCAGCGCTGAAGACACGTTCAGAGAGAACGCTGGCTGTGGGGCACGACAAGATCTCTAAGGCGTGAGTGGCGAGCTCATGCCATTTTTCCAGATTGGAAGTCCAAAATAAGCACGGGTCCAGTTCCACGGTCATGAAATCGATGTTCACTTGGAGATACTCCTGTACCATCCTCTCTAAGCATTGACTATGTGTCAGACTTCTTGTCTCCTCTGACCTTGCAAAAGATGGTCTAAAAAATTGGTGAAACAATTCCACAAAATTGCTGTTACCACCAGATACGGTGTTACTGTTACGGTTTGAGTGATGACTCGACAGTCTCACGGTTGGCAAGTTAGAACTGTGAGATTCACTGTGTGCACCACTGGTGTTTTGTGGAGAAGCAGATCTAAGATTCGGTAACAGCTTCTGCTGATACTCCTGCATGCATGAATCCCTTTCTATGACAGGAATT
The DNA here is from genome assembly GCA_033576535.1 of Allobates femoralis. Taxonomy (NCBI): domain Eukaryota; kingdom Metazoa; phylum Chordata; class Amphibia; order Anura; family Aromobatidae; genus Allobates; species Allobates femoralis. The sequence continues at coordinate 475,312,147 of JARQOC010000005.1, forward strand.
ATTTCGCCAAATTTACTCTTGTACCGGGGATAATTATGACAATCCGAGGGTCATGTTGAAGGTAGTGCAGCAAGAAGGCACTCATGTGTCTTGCGCATCCAGGAGGCCCAAGTCCTTGTTGTGTTGGTGGTGGCGAGGTAAGACTCATGCTTCCTTCCTCTGCTCTCTCCCCTCAACCTCGCACAATAGAAATGTGATCAAGGTCTCCCTCATCTGATGAGTCTTCCATGCCCATCGTCAGTTTGTCCTCCATTTGTTTCTCAGCTCCTGCACCTTCCTCAACAGTTTGGCTGCTACCGTGTGCCCTCGTTAATCCCTCTCCCCCACCCTCCCATGCCTGCTGCCTTGGTGCTGCCGACTGTCTGGACCTTGGAGATCTTGTTATCCCTTCCGCATACGACTCCTCCTGTACTTCCTCCGTCAGCACTAAACATCTTCGTCTTCATTTCAAAACTGTGCAGAAGGGTGTATAGGTCCTTGATCTGAGACCACTCCAGCAGCGTGATTTGCCCCACCTCTGGATCTCGTTGGCCCAGGCTATACAGTTAGGGCCAGAAATATTTGGACAGTGACACAAGTTTTGTTATTTTAGCTGTTTACAAAAACATGTTCAGAAATACAATTATATATATATAATATGGGCTGAAAGTGCACACTCCCAGCTGCAATATGAGAGTTTCCACATCCAAATCGGAGAAAGGGTTTAGGAATCATAGCTCTGTAATGCATAGCCTCCTCTTTTTCAAGGGACCAAAAGTAATTGGACAATGGATTCTAAGGGCTGCAATTAACTCTGAAGGCGTCTCCCTCGCTAACCTGTAATCAATGAAGTAGTTAAAAGGTCAGGGGTGGATTCCAGGTGTGTGGTTTTGCATTTGGAAGCTGTTGCTGTGACCAGACAACATGCGGTCAAAGGAACTCTCAATTGAGGTGAAGCAGAACATCCTGAGGCTGAAAAAAAAGAAAAAATCCATCAGAGAGATAGCAGACATGCTTGGAGTAGCAAAATCAACAGTTGGGTACATTCTGAGAAAAAAGGAATTGACTGGTGAGCTCGGGAACTCTAAAAGGCCTGGGCGTCCACGGATGACAACAGTGGTGGATGATCGCCGCATACTTTATTTGGTGAAGAAGAACCCGTTCACAACATCAACTGAAGTCCAGAACACTCTCAGTGAAGTAGGTGTATCTGTCTCTAAGTCAACAGTAAAGAGAAGACTCCATGACAGTAAATACAAAGGGTTCACATCTAGATGCAAACCATTCATCAATTCCAAAAATAGACAGGCCAGAGTTAAACTTGCTGAAAAACACCTCAAGAAGCCAGCTCAGTTCTGGAAAAGTATTCTATGGACAGATGAGACAAAGATCAACCTGTACCAGAATGATGGGAAGAAAAAAGTTTGGAGAAGAAAGGGAACGGCACATGATCCAAGGCACACCACATCCTCTGTAAAACATGGTGGAGGCAACGTGATGGCATGGGCATGCATGGCTTTCAATGGCACTGGGTCACTTGTGTTTATTGATGACATAACAGCAGACAAGAGTAGCCGGATGAATTCTGAAGTGTACCGGGATATACTTTCAGCCCAGATTCAGCCAAATGCTGCAAAGTTGATTGGACGGCGCTTCATAGTACAGATGGACAATGACCCCAAGCATACAGCCAAAGCTACCCAGGAGTTCATGAGTGCAAAAAAGTGGAACATTCTGCAATGGCCAAGTCAATCACCAGATCTTAACCCAATTGAGCATGCATTTCACTTGCTCAAATCCAGACTTAAGACGGAAAGACCCACAAACAAGCAAGACCTGAAGGCTGCAGCTGTAAAGGCCTGGCAAAGCATTAAGAAGGATCAAACCCAGCGTTTGGTGATGTCCATGGGTTCCAGACTTAAGGCAGTGATTGCCTCCAAAGGATTCGCAACAAAATATTGAAAATAAAAATATTTTGTTTGGGTTATCTTTATTTGTCCAAATACTTTTGACCTCCTAAAATGTGGAGTGTTTGTAAAGAAATGTGTACAATTCCTACATTTTCTATCAGATATTTTTGTTCAACCCTTCAAATTAAACGTTACAATCTGCACTTGAATTCTGTTGTAGAGGTTTCATTTCAAATCCAATGTGGTGGCATGCAGAGCCCAACTTGCGAAAATTGTGTCACTGTCCAAATATTTCTGGCCCTAACTGTACATCATAATGTATTGCACCAGGGCTCGTCGGTGCTGCCACGGTCGCTGCAACATGTGCAGAGTTGAATACCATCTTGTTGGCACATCGCATTTCAGCCGGTGAACTGGCAGGCCAAATTACTTCTGTAGAGATGCAAGTCGTTGAGCTGAGGGATGCGAACGGTGGAAGTGAGCACACAGCGACCATGCCCTCTTCAGAAGCCCATCTAGGCCGGGATAGTGGGCTAATAATTGCTGGACAACCAGGTTCAAGACGTGAGCCATACAAGGCATGTGTGTGACATTGCTCCGGTGAAGGGCCATACCCAGGTTTGCAGCATTGTCGCACACGGCCTTCCCTGGCTGCAGGTTCAGTGGAGACAACCATTGATGAAAACTCGGTCTCCACAGCTGACCACAACTACTCAGCTGTGTGACTCACATTTCCCAGACATTTCAACGTAAACACCGCCTGATGCCGTTGAGCCATGCTGCCAGCATAGTAAGGAGGTGTGCAGGATTCTGCACAGTTAGAACGCGGGTGGCATTACCAGACAGGCTGTGGGTGCAGGTGGAGTACCAAGACGAGGTTGAGGAGCCAGAAGCAGTGGAGGAACTTCTACATACAGAGGATTGACACACAACTCGTGGGGACGGCAAGACTTGGACAGCAGCCCCTTCTCCTGCTGTCACCATAGTTACCCAATGCCCAGTCACCAACATGTAACGCCCCTGCCCATGCTTACTGGTCCAAGTGTCTGTGGTGAAATGCCCCCTGTCACACACAGAGTTTCTCAAGGAAGCGGTGATGTTGTGTGCGACATGCTGGTGTAGCACAGGCACAGCATTCTTTGAGAAGTAGTGGCGACTGGGCATCTGGTACTGGGGCACTGCGACGGACATAAGGTCTCGAAAATCTTTTGTGTCCACCAAGCATAAAGGCAGCATTTCTGTAGCCAATAGCTTGCAGATGGTGAAATTCAACCTCTAAGCTTTGTCATGGCTAAGAGGAAATGGTATTTTACTCCACATCTGAGGGACCGAGGGCTGGCTGCTGTGCTGAGACAGGGTTAAGTATGGTGTCCCCGGCAAACTGCTTGTCTGTGAGAAAGGTGCAGGTGGAGATATTATGTTGCTTTCATCCAAAGGTGGTGCTCTCGATGTTGGAGAGCGCTCAACACCAGCAGGTGTTTCCACTGCCAAAAGAATTGATGACCTGCCAATCACACTGGCTGTTGCGGGTAAAGAGGTGGAAGGTCTGCGTTCAAAAGCATGTGTGACTGCTGTCCCCAAAGTCACAGAGGATGAAGAGGGTGCTGATGCACTTGATGGGGCAGTCGGTGGTTGGCCCAGCCCGCTAGGCCGCATTGTAGCACACTGAGCTTCCCACTGCGACTTATGCTTCATATCCATGTGACGGTTCATGCATGAAGTACTCAAACTATTAATATTTTGGCCTCTACTTAGTTTTTGGTGAAAAATCGTGCAGATAACATGGGGGAGACTAGAGGCTCGTGGATTTTTTTATATGCTGCATGAAAGTCACCTCAGCAACCATTTTAAGCTTGCAACTCTGGGGCAATTGAAGCCACTTAAGTGATGTCTGTGCCCAAATTTTTTGAAAAAATGGAGACTCTTGTTGGAGTCCCCTTGCTGTGTTTTACATACCTTTAGAAGGGCATGACATGCCTATATCTGTGTCTCCTCCTCCTTTTACTCCTCCACCTCTTTTCTTTTCGGATGACTTTATGTACTTGTCACTTTTCCATGTGTTTGTTGTGTCTTCTGAGTAGTTTATCAGCTTTTGGACACCTTTGAAGGTGTTTTCTATGTGTTTTCTATGTGTTTGTATATGTTTGTCTTTGCCTGCTATTGTTTTCAATGGCATTCAACGAACACACCCCCAATTAGACAAATCAAATTCGAACACTAGGGTGGCGACTCATCTCTATCAATGACATAATTTACTCCAATCAAATTACAAAGTGTAATTGGAGAGATCGGTGCCAAATATATCAAATGAAGCATGACAGGTAATAGCTGTTGAAATCTCTGTGCAGCAGAACTTTTTTTATGGCCATTAAAGTAGAATTTCCTGCCTCACTATAAATGTAGCAAACACATTGGAAGAATATGTCCATTTTTCTTGGCAAAAAGCAAGTTTGTTTTGTGAGGAGAAAAGTTGTAAAAATGGTCATCATTCTTTTCAGAAAATACAGACAGTTGTGTTCTGTTCCAGTGGGATTTCCAATCTGGTCTCCCTTTTTCATAAAGGTACAAACACATTACCTCCTATTTTTATAGCATCAGCTACTTACATAAAGTTATGTCTTCTCTTGTCCGCTCTTGTCACTTGCATCTGAAGAATATCTCTAGAGTCTGCCCCTTTCTCACCATGGAAACAACAAAAACCCTCACCGTGGCCCTAATCCATTCCCGCCTTGACTACTGCAATTCTCTACTAATCGGCCTTCCCCTCTCTAAACTTTCCCCTCTCCGGTCCATCCTTAATGCAGCAGCCAGGATCACCCATCTGGCCAATCGTTACTCAGATGCCTCCGCTCTGTGTCAGTCACTGCACGAGCTGCCCATACACTACAGGATCCAATTTAAATTGCTTGTACTCACCCACAAGACTCTTCATGGTGCAGCACCTCCCTACATCTCCTCCTTCATCTCTGTCTGTCACCCCACCCATTCTCTACGTTCTACAAATGACCTTCAACTAACATCTGCACTAATCCGATCCTCCCACTCCCGGCTCCAAGACTTCTCCTGAGCTGCACCAGTTCTCTGGAATGCACTACCCCAAGAAATCAGGACTATCTACAACTTGCATAGCTTCAGACGCTCCCTAAAAACACATCTTTTTAAGGCGGCCTATCATGCTCCCTAAAAGAAGTCCTTAGTGAATGGGCTATATACAGTACCATCTCTCTGAACATATTTTCTTCTTCAAACTCCACCAAACTCAAAAGCTCTACACAGATTGTCTGGTGACCATTCATGTAACTTTATTTCTATCCCCCTCTTCCTCAAGCTGCCTGGACCATCACTGCAATAAGCCCCTGTACCTTGTGTAACCCCAATCCCGTTGCAGGTTGTAACCTCTTTTGAGCAGGGTCACCTTTATTTTGCTTTAATTATTGTATTTTACTTTTTACATTGCTTCTATGCTTATTGTATTGTATCTAATTACTGTACTGTATGTTTTACATTGTTTCTCTGCTTTATTTATTTTTTACACTGTTTCTCTGCTTTAAGTATTGTAATTTTACATTGATTCTCTGCTTAGTGTGTTGGATTTTATTTAAAATTGGTTCTCTACTTTAATTACTTACTCTATTGTATATTTTTTATTGTTACCTATGACCGCTCGTAAACAAACCACTGTATTGTAAAGCGCTGCGGAATATGTTGGGGCTATATAAAGATTTATTATTATATTCCAAAATCTAGGAAAATGTAAAACATGGCTTTCTGCATTTTCAGTACTACTCTGTCTTCAAAAAGAAAAATGTGGCTATATGTCCAAAATCATGGGTGGACATATCACTGGTGCAACCTATGTGGCCACACAGGCCCAAGAGGTATGGGGGCCATTTCTAGCTCCAAAGCAAGGAAAATTGTGCATTATGGTGAGTTTTTGGATGGAGAAAGATCCATATACTATTCTTGCACAGGGGCCCTCTCTTGTCTGTGTCCGCTAGTGTCCAAAATACTTACCGAAAAAGAGATATGAGTAATCCTACACAATTCAATGTTTATCAAGCTGAGGAATTACTTATAAAATATAACCTTTATTGAATAAGTTTAAAAGAGGACTGATGCGTCCTATCCTATACAGTCAGACAATTGATGCACAAGAAAGGGGAAAGAGGTATGTAAGTGACCCTGTTCTTTCCCTTGCTCAATCTGCCTGACAATGGAGTTTTCTACACGTAAAAAAAACCCAGATGTCCCCATACAGCAGCGGCCAGCCCTCCTGACTTTACACTGTGCCTATGGTGGGCCAATCATCCATCATTCACCTTATCCCCCTAAACAGTATTGTCTTTAAGGGATCAACAAAAGGAAAAAAGGAACAATTATCCCCAGCACAAAACAAACTATTAATATGTCACAGGACCAGTATCCACCCCACGAGATGGGATTAAGGGCAATGGAGTACTACCTGAAGACCAGAAGGATCCAGTTTATGGAACATAGCAATTTTGTCCAGTCACTACCGTCATATGTTTTGACCCACAACTACTTTATGTTTGATGGGAAGCTCTACCACCAGCGCAGGAGCACTGCTATGGGAGTTCATGTGCGCCTAGCTATGCCAACTTGCTCCTGAGCTGGTGGGAGGACACTGTCATCTTCACAGAAGATGTTACTGCAGGGTGGAGCCCCCAGATGTTATTTTGGGGGCGGTATATTGATGATATTATGATTCTGTGGAAGGGCAAATCATTTAAGAACTTCATTGACGAACTAAATGTGAACAAAGTGGGTCTGAGATTCACCTCAGAAATACATGAGAAGTCCCTTAATTTTCTAGATGTCACAATCTACAAGGACGGTGTGGTGCCTTACAAATAACTATCTTTAGAAAGGCCACTGCAACAAATGACCTACTTAGGTGGGATAACCACCACCCTAGAAGTCTGAGATTGGGCATCCCAAGGGGTCAATACCTAAGGGTGAGACGGAATTGCTCTGACACTAACAAGTTCCATCAGGAAGCAAAGGGGATGCAGAAACATTTTTTTAGCCACAAAATTAAGCAGAAGGCACAAATTTGTAATTTTCACAAGGGTAACAGGGTAAAAGAAGAAAATGGACCACAAAATGTTTTCACTTTTTCTCCTGAGTACAGTAATAACCCATATTGGTTGAAAACTACTTTTCAGGCAAAGTGCAAAGCTACAGAAATTATGGAACACCATATCAGAGTGCAGATTTGGCAGAAATGGTTTGCCATGTCACAATGACAGAGCATCTGAGATATTAGATCAGCAGAGTCCCCATAAGTGACATCGTTTTACAAGTTACACCTCTTAATGAAATCATCTAGCAGTGCAGTGAGCATATTAACACCATATATGTTTCACTAAATGTTATACCATTTATACCACTAAAATTTAGTTTTAGCACCAGATTTTACATTTCCACATGGGGAAATTGGTAAAAATTACTGCATAATCATTACACATTTTTTTGTGAGCATGACAATGCCCCATTTGTGACTATACAGTACCATTTTTCTACACAATGAGACTAAGGAGGGAAGGAGCACTATTTGACTTTTGGAACGTAGAGTTTCCTAGAAAATTTTGCAGACTCTGTATACAGAGCTCCTAAGTGCCAGGAGAGAAGAAACCTCCCACAAGTAGCCTAAATTTGGAAATTACACCCCTTTAGGAATTCATCTATGATTTCAGAGATGATTTTGACTCAATGGGTGTTTTCCAGAATGAAAATGGAAATCTGCTATTGTAGTGCCTGTACTTTCTCATGCCCGTACATTGTGCCCAGATTAATCTTCTGGAAACCTGTACCCATAAATCAAATGCAGGGATGGGCGAATCTACTCGCTAGGACTCGTTACTCGGCAAGTAGTAAGGGACTCGCAGGACTCGGGACTCTGCGAGTTTCCCAGCGTTTACTCACACGAGTCCAATGCAAATCAATGGCAAACGCTGACAAAACTAGGATTGCCATTGTCTTGCATTAGACTCGGCTACTGTGCCAGTGATAACAGGGAAACTCGCAAAGTAACTGCTGTTACTTTGCGAGCCGAGTCCAGCTGTCTTCTCTGTGCAGGCTGCCGCAGCTCCAGGGTCCTAGAGCCCGCCTGCTCACAGAGATGATGTAGCAGTGCTGAGATTGTTCTCAGTCTGATCATTCCCTGTGCATAGACATCTATATCTATGCACAGGGGATGTAGCAGAGAGGACATCGCGTTTTGGACTGCGTCGGACAGAAGAGGATTTTTTTAATTAAAGATGGAGTCCCTAATGGCTTTTTTTTTTATTTCAAATAAAAAATTTTCTCTGTGTTGTGTTTTTTTAACCCTTTATTGGAGATTCTTAGTGGCCGGGTCAAACGTGGCCTGACATCAAGAATCTCGGGCTTAATACCAGCTTGTATAACAAAGCTGGTATTAACCCCTTTATTACCCAGCGTGCCACCGCCACCAGGGCCGCTGGAAGAGCGGGGTTCAGCGCCAGAGGATGGCGCTTCAATGAACGCGCCATCTTCTGGGGTGGCTGCGGGCTGCAATTTGCAGCGGGGGGGTGCCCAGAAAGCTTGGGCATCCCTGCGCTGTGGATTCCAGCCCCCAGCTGCTTAGCTGTACCTGGCTAGACATAGAAATTGCGCGGGGCCCCACGCATTTTTTTTTTATTATTTCATGAAATTCATGAAATAATTAAAAAAAAGGGCTCTCCTATATTCTTGTTTCCGGTCAGGTACAAATAGGCACCTGGGGGTTGGGGGCAGCCCGTCGCTGCCTGCTGGATCCGGCAGGTTCCAGAAATACGGCGAAGCCCACGTGAAATTTTTTTCTGACAAATCCATAAAACAATGTAAATAAAAGGGACTGAATCTTTATTAACCCTGGACCATGGGCGAGGGGTTAATAAAGATGCAGTCCCTTTTTTAGGATTGTTTTATTGATTTTTCAGAAAAAAAATTACATGGGCTTCGCCGTATTTCTGGAACCAGCCGGATCCAGCAGGCAGCGACGGGCTGCCCCCAACCCCAGATGCCTATTTGTACCTGGCCGGACACAAGAATATAGGGGAGCCCTTTTTTTTATTATTTCATGAATTTCATGAAATAATTTTAAAAAAATGCGTGGGGCTCCGCGCAATTTCTATGTCTAGCCAGGTACAGCTAAGCAGCTGGGGGCTGGAATCCGCAGCGCAGGGAGGCCCAAGCTTTCTGGGCACCCCCCACTGCAAATTGCAGCCCGCAGCCGCCCCAGAAGATGGCGCGTTCATTGAAGCGCCATCCTCTGGCGCTGAACCCCGCTCTTCCAGCGGCCCTGGTGGCAGTGGCACGCTGGGTAATAAAGAGGTTAGGGCCAGCTTTGTATTATCATCTGGCCCTAAGCCCGAAATTTATGGTGGTCACGCCAATATTAGACATGACCGCCATGAATTTCTATTAAATTGTTTTAAAAAAAACACAACACAGAGAAAAATTTTTATTAGAAATAAAAAAAAAAGCCATTAGTGACTCCATCTTTAATTAAAAAAATCCTCTTCCGTCCGACGCAGTCCAAAACGCGATGTCCTCTCTGCTACATCCCCTGTGCATAGATATAGATGTCTATGCACAGGGATGAGCAGACTGAGAACAATCTCAGCTCTGCTACATCAGGCAGCAGGCGGGCTCTAGGACCCTGGAGCTGCGGCAGCCAGCACACAGAGCAGACAGGACTCTTATCTGTGCGAGTTTCCCAGCGATTACTTGCACAGTAAACGAGTCCAATGCAAATCAATGGCAAAACTAGGATTGCTTCAGGCTGAAGCTTCCGAGACACATCTGTGATTTTTAAATCGCACACTACTCGCTATTACTCGCTTCCCCATTCATTAACATTGGACTCGCTAGACTCGCAACGAGTAGCGAGTCCTGGGCTCGGACTCGCTAGAGTCAAGCGATTCCGAGTAATTTAGGATTCGCCCATCACTAATCAAATGGGCTCTCCTTACTACAGAAATTTCAAACGTGCAGGCACTAACTGTAATCTATGCCCACAGTGGGGCTCAGAAGGAAGGGGAACATTTGCATTTTCTTTTGGGGGTTAGGAGCCATAGTGCTTTTCTAGAGCCTTTATGCTACCAGTAGTGTGGAAACCCCTAAATGGTATTTCTGTAAACAGATGACAAATCTGAGTGAGCATTGTTTTTCGTGGGTTAAAGCTTTTATTGTTAGCATTTTGGGATACAGAACATTTTGGATCAGTTTACATATATACTATGCCCTACACTGAGCACTTACCGTATATACTCGTGTATAAGCCCCAAAACCTGGGAAAACCTATTGACTCGTGTATAAGCCGAGGGTGGACCCCAGCACAGGTGTACAGCCCCCAGCAGTGTGGTATACAGGCCCCCCAATGGTAGTATAGAGCAGCCTCCCCAGTGGCATATACAGGCCCCAGTAGTATATACAGCAACCCCAGTGGTATACAGCAGCCTCCCCAGTGGTATATACAGACCCCACCATTATATACAGCAGCCCCAGTGGTATATACAGCAGCCCCAGTGGTATATACAGCAGCCCCAGTGGTATACAGGCCTCAGCAGTATATACAGCAGCCCCCAGGGGTTATACAGCAGCCCCCAGGGGTTATACAGCACCCCCCAGGGGTTATACAGCACCCCCCAGGAGTTATACAGCGGCCCCCAGGGGGTACCCAGCGGCCCCCTGGGGGTACCCAGCAGCCCTCAGGGGGTACCCAGCAGCCCTCAGGGGGTACCCAGCAGCCCCCTGGGGGTACCAACAGCCCCCTGGGGGTACCCAGCAGCCCCCTGGGGGTACCAACAGCCCCCTGGGGGTACCAACAGCCCCCAGGGGGTACCCAGCAGCCCCCTCGGGGTACCAACAGCCCCCTGGGGGTACCCAGCAGCCCCCAGGGGGTACCCAGCAGCCCCCTGGGGGTACCAACAGCCCCCAGGGGGTACCCAGCAGCCCCCAGGGGGTACCCAATAGCCCCCTGGGGGTACCAACAGCCCCCTGGGGGTACCAACAGCCCCCTGGGGGTACCAACAGCCCCCAGGGGGTACCCAGCAGCCCCCTGGGGGTACCAACAGCCCCCTGGGGGTACCAACAGCCCCCAGGGGGTACCCAACAGCCCCCTGGGGGTACCAACAGCCCCCTGGGGGTACCAACAGCCCCCTGGGGGTACCCAGCAGCCCCCTGGGGGTACCAACAGCCCCCTGGGGGTACCCAGCAGCCCCCTGGGGGTACCAACAGCCCCCTGGGGGTACCCAACAGCCCCCTGGGGGTACCAACAGCCCCCTGGGGGTACCCAGCAGCCCCCAGGGGGTACCCAGCAGCCCCCTGGGGGTGCCAACAGCCCCCAAAAGCTGGCACTGTCCCCCCATGTAAGGGCCCCCCCCCGCTGCTTATACATTACCATCCCGGTGTTCTGATCGGCGCCGCTCCTCGGTGCTTCTTCTTCATCCTCCCGTCCTCGCTGGCTGCATCCGGGATCTCCGGCCGTCGCGCGATGGCGTCATATCGCTGCGACGGCCGGAGATCCCGGATGCAGCCAGCGAGGACGGGAGGATGAAGAAGGAGCACCGAGGAGCGGTGCCGATCAGAACACCGGGATGGTAATGTATAAGCAGCGGGGGGGGCCCTTACAAGGGGGGACAGTGCCAGCTTTTGGGGGGCATATATGAACTGCTTCCCCCTGCCGCTGATTGACAGGGGGAAGCAGTGCATATATAATGAGCGGCCCCACGTGACGGGGCCGCTCATACAGCAGCCTCCCCCCGCCTCCTCCAGCCTCCACAGCCCCCACCACAGCAGCCTATATACCGTATAGACCCGTGTATAAGCCGAGGGGGGGACTTTTCAGCCCAAATTTTGGGCTGAAAAACTCGGCTTATACACGAGTATATACGGTACATCATGGTTTCCAGCTAAATCTACAAAAATAAGTGCTTCAGATGACAATCCCGACTGAACCATTGACTAATGATACAATAGAAATACTGTGGACTCTGTGTAGTTTCTGTCCGGGGGTATATAGTTTTTAAGATGTGCACTTTTATGCTTTCCTAGAATGACGGTCATGGCCGGCTCATAAGCCAGTGGAGTCCAGATTGTTTCCATCTGCCTCATTATAAATTCCATCTTGGCTTCGGTCTGAATCACATATTTCAGACATTTACACAGAAACCCCACCGTTAAGATCAATCCAATCACCCAATGTATGAACAGCATTTTGCTCATTTGTTGGGCCATTGCTGACATGTATATGCCTATGAGCTCTCATCTGCTGTTACTAGTATTTATAAATGTGGATGCTACATACAAACATTGTTTGTGACGCACACTGTATGCTACACACACGTATACATACAATGCATGATACAAACACAATGCATCACTGATGGACCTACACATGTATACATAAAGCATCTACACATACACATACACATACTTTCGTACACACTATTGAGGACTTACTAGTCTGTCGTCAAAAAGCAAGAAAGAACCAGCATTTTCAATCCGGAATGTTCAATAAAACTGTATAAATGTATTCTAAAATGGTTAAAAAAACAATTATACAGGATTAGCAGGCAAAGAGTTAGTTACTGAAAGAAAACAAACATGATGGCAACGCGTTTCTGACCAATGTGGTCTTATTCACAATGCCTTGAATGGAACAGCAGACAGCTGTTCCCAGTGCTGCTGCCGGCCACAACTACTCTGTTGTGGAGCTGCCCAGCACAGCTCCATCAACTGTATAATGACAGGACTGCATATCAATCCCCTATTCTAATCAATAGGTTACGCTTCCTGCGGACAGGTCGTTAATGTTAAAGTCCCAGACATCTCCATTACGGTAAGTAGAATTTTGTAGTCAAACTTTGTTTGCTCCTAAAAGTTTTCTAACAAATCTGTTGGTGCAAACTCATTTATAATGAGAACTATAAACAGTGTTTTCAATACGTTCTGGTGTCTAATTGAAAGTGTGGCTACAGGGAGATATTTAAACGATATTCTCCCTGCAGCCACTTGCTTCCATTCATCTGGGTTGTGCAAATGTTAATAGAGCCATAATCAGGCCCACATCTTCTTGACTGACATCCTACTGTGCATTATAGCGGACTGTTAGTGAGTGCAGGTGCGCAGTTACAACCGCCATTTACTATATACAGAGTGATGAATGAACCTGCAACAACGCTATCTTGATAACTGGAAGCCAAACGTTGCCTGGAGGAATACACTTCATTTCCTCCTGGCAGCGGGGCTCTGAATGCGTGCACCGGGCAGGTTAACATTGTTGTATACAAAGTTATTGAATAAACTTCCCTGAATGAGGGGAAACACTAAGGTTATTGGGTCAATATCTTAAGCCACTTACAAATATCCATTGCATTTAGCAGAATGCTGTTAGCCACTCTTAGGGAATAACCCATGTCTCTCAACACCGATGCTCAATCTCCTACAACCCTGGCATGGGGGTGATTACTGCATCTCCGTCCATCCATGCCACAAGGAGGAAACTGGTGGTATTACTGGACACGAGGTCACCCCAGGGCGGCAGTCACTCCAGGCAATGTGAAACATAGTGTCAGAACACAGCCTATTAATGACACCCAGCTGTTAAACAAGGCGGGCTGTTCCGCACTAAAAAATGCTCCACAAGTGACTGACACCCCCTAGAGGGCCCAGCCTCAAACTGCAGAAAGATAAAAAAATGCAATAAACTTTTTTTGGAAAAAAAATGTGAGGAGTTGGTTTGATATTTTGGACCAAATTAACGTAAGCTCGAACTCTCAATTTAAATTATACATATGGTTTAAAATATGGCTAGGTACTCGTAGGCGTGAGGGCCCATGAAGGAGGCTACGAGTTATGTTATTTTGGTCCAAAATATCAAACTAACTCCTCACAAGAGTGGCTAACAACATTCTGCTAAATGCAATGGATATTTGTAAGTGGCCAAATATGTTTTTTTTTCTCTTCCCTGACAATTATGTAGCATATTCGGTGAACTCTCAATATCTTAAGCCATAGCACATAGGGGGATAGGTTGCGCTGGGTACCCCAAAAAAGTTACATAAATAGGTATTAAAACAAATAAAAGAGGGTAAATCAACACGGTAACCCTCCGGTCCCCATAGCAGCAGTACACCAGAACCACACTGGTGTATACCACCACAAAGGCGAGCTCCTGTATACAAACAATAAAGGTTCAGAATGCTGTTAACCTGCAGATTAATGTCACATCTGAAGGTTAATAGAATTTTTTCACATGACAAGTCCCTTAAAGCTGTTATCCCACAAAGAAATCTTTTTTTTTTTTTTTTTTTTTTAATTAATCTGATAACAGCAGGGAAAATGCAGTATTACATGGCGGGTATTTCAGAACATAACTGTTCATGTAATGCATGGATGTAGCTGTTCAAGTAATGGGCAAACTCTTTCTGCTCTTGCACATGAAAGGGGATCATCATCTGTGATGTGCAGTGCCTTGTGAAAGTATTTGGCCCCTTGAACTTTTCAACCTTTGCCACATTTCAGGCTTCAAACATAAAGATATAAATTCTAATTTTTTTGTGAAGAATCAACAAGTGGGACACAGCCGTGAAGTGGAACGAAATTTATTGGATATTTGAAACTTTTTTAACAAATAAAAAACTGAAAATTGGTGCGTGCAATATTATTCGGCCCCTTGAGTTAATACTTTGTAGCTCCACCTTTAGCTGTGATTACAGCTGTAAGTCACTTGGAGTTTGCCTCTATCAGTTTTGCACATCGAGAGACTGAAATTCTTGCCCATTCTTCCTTGCAAAACAGCTGGAGCTCAGTGAAGTTGGATGCAGATCGTTTGTGAACAGCAGTTTTCAGCTCTTTCCACAGATTCTCGATTGGATTCAGGTCTGGACTTTGACTTGTCCATTCTAACACCTGGATACGTTTATTTTTGAACCATTCCATTGTAGATTTTGCTTTATGTTTGGGATCATTGTCTTGTTGGAAGATAAATCTCCGTCCCAGTCTCAGGTCTTTTGCAGACTCCAACAGGTTTTCTTCCAGAATGGTCTGTATATGGCTCCGTCCATCTTCCCATCAATTTTAACCATCTTCCCTGTCCCTGCTGAAGAAAAGCAGGCCCAAACCATGATGCTGCCACCACCATGTTTGACAGTAGGGATGGTGTTTTGAGGATGATTAGCTGTGTTGCTTTCATGCCAAACATATCGTTTTGGGATTGTGGCCAAAAAGTTCGATTTTGGTTTCATCTGACCAGAGCACCTTATTTCACATGTTTGGTGTGTCTCCCAGGTGGCTTGAGGCAAACTTTAAACGAGACTTTTTATGGGTATCTTTGTGAAATGATTTTCTTCTTGCCACTCTTCCATAAAGGCCAGATTTGTGCAGTGTACGACTGATTGTTGTCCTATGGACAGACTCTCCCACCTCAGCTGTAGATCTCTGCAGTTCATCCAGAGTGATCATTGGCCTTTTGGCTGCATCTCTGATCAGCCTTCTCCTTGTTCGAGATGAAAGTTTAGAGGGCGGCCGGGTCTTGGTAGATTTGCAGTGGTCTGATACGCCTTCCATTTCAATATGATCGCTTGCACAGTGCTCCTTGAGATGTTTAAAACTTGGGAAATCTTTTTGTATCCAAATCCAGCTTTAAACTTCGCCACAACAGTATATCGGACCTGCCTGGTGTGTTCCTTGGTCTTCACGATGCTATCTGCACTTGAAACAGAACCCTGAGACTATCACAGAGCAGGTGCATTTATATGGAGACTTGATTACACACAGGTGGATTCTATTTATCATTACCAGTCATTTAGGACAACATTGGATCATTCAGAGATCCTCACTGAATTCCGGGAGTGAGTTTGCTGCACTGAAAGTAAAGGGACCGAATAATATTGCACACCCCGCTTTTCAGTTTTTTTTGTTAAAAAAGTTTAAAACATCCAATAAATTTGATTCTACTTCACGATTGTGTCCCACTTGTTGTTGATTCTTCACAAAAATATTAGAATTTATATCTTTTTGTTTGAAGCCTGAAATTTGGCAAAAGATTGAAAAGTTCAAGGGGGCCAAATACTTTCACAATGCACTGTATGTACAGTATGTCTTATTTCAGCATATAAAGTGACCATATCACCCAGCCCCTTCTACTTATAACATGGAGAGGGGGTGCTCTGTTGTGTAAAAAATGTAAAACATTGGTTTATCACAAGATTTCATTGCTCAATATCATTCTTGTTCGGGAAATAATGAGACACAATATTTTGTGCAATACAACTTTACAGTTTTATTTTTTAAATCTTTAGGTCTGACCAAAAAGTATTTACACGAAACGCTTACATAAATGGGACTAATATCCTTTAACCACCAATTGATAAGATTATACCTAACTGTAACTAACACTGGCATCAGAGACCAATTGCATCTATCTTCATATGTCTTATTTCTTGGCATGTGAACCAGAGAATACCGCTATCCACATACCGTAGTGACATCTCTGTGGTTTAGGTTACTTTATAAGAGAGATTAGTACAGTAACTTGATGCTGAAAGATAAAATAAGCTTAGAATTCCAGTAAGAGACACGGTCATATACTTGTAAAAATCCATATGGTAAATGAAACCGTGCATTGTGGAAGTTTCAGATAACTGAGAAAACTGTCATTGTTGAATTTCAATAGTAAAACCCAATGCCTACTTCTTACTGGAAACCTTAATGCGGTGGCTTATTTTTGGAGATACTATGTTCATTAATCAATACCTACAGCTAATGAAGTCCCAAGCAATAGTGGGTCAGAGACCCAAAGACTATTATAGTAAAGTTGGCAACATACAGTATATAAGCACCCATGTTCCTCTCACAAATATATACTATTGAATATCCCAAGTGCAAAAGAAGTTAAACCTCTCCCAAGCCTCGAGAAACTTTCCTCAAGATAATAGTGGAATCAGACATGTTGAAATCCAACATGCGCAGTACTTCTTTATTCTTCTTATAAATGTAAAAAGAGAGTATATGGAAATGATAACTTGGTACATGAGGTGTACTGTGTTCAATACTGATCTAGGCTGGATTTTACACTGTCATAATGGAAAATTAGGAAATGTGAATAAAAGAGTTGATGAACCGCGCAGCTAAGGTAAAAAATAATGGAAATATTTATTCTAAAAACAGTAAATCAAATACAAGCTGTTTCGGCAGTTAATCAAGGCCTTCTTCAGGAATAAAATTGCATTTTTTTTAAATAATGGATAATTAGGCATACATGTGGCAGACTGGTAGACTGAAGGTGTCTACACTTGAGTTTTAGGCTGCGTTCACACATTTGCGTATTTTGTTGCGCTTTTTGCGCGTGCATTTTGCCGCGATTTTCGGCCACGCAAAAAAGTGCAACAAAATACCCAGGGTCTTTCACACACTGCGCTTTCTTTACTCAAGAAAGCGCAGTGATGTCACAGAGGGGAGGAAGAATCCTGCTTCCTCCTCCCTCTGTGACAGCTGTGACCGCCCATTAGATTTAGCAGTGTATTAATATACACTGCGAAATCTAAATTAAACAAAGCCAAATGTATGAAAAATAAAAAAGAATGAAATACCTGTCCAACGCATTTTCCCGGTGTCCGGTGGGGAGTCCAGGCGATGTGTATTCTGCAAGCCGCCGATGAAGGTCGCACCGTCGCGATTGTATGTTCTGTAAAGCTGTGACGCATTGATTCCTGTCGCATCCTTGAAAAATTGTAGCCACGCCTCTTCTGGCAGTGGTTTCATGGTGATGCAGGGTATCACATGACCGTGAGTGGCCAATCAGTGCCGGGTACGCCCCTCTGACATCACGGCAGCTCCAGGCAGAACACACATCACCTGGCCTCACCACCGGACACCGGGAAAAGGCGTTGGACAGGTAAGTATTTATTCTTTTTTATTTTTACATACATTTGGCTTTGTTTAATTTAGATTTCGCAGTGTATATTAATACACTGCGAAATCTAATGGGCGGTCACAGATGTCACAGGGGGAGGAGGAATCAGGATTCTTCCTCCCCTCAGTGACATCAGAGGGAGAAAACGCAGGAGCTCCTGCATAAAGAATTGACATCTCAATTCTTTACGCAACTGCGTTTTCTCCCAGAAAAAGCACTGCGTATTTTTACGCAATGTCTGCACTGCCAAGTGAATTTTCCCATTCACTTTGCTGGCAGACACAAAACACATTGCGTATTTTGAAAAGTGCGCATAAAAAAGCGCCAAAATACGCAATGTGTGAAGCGTAGCCTAACTGGCTTTTTTACTGAGTTTTCAGAGCAGAAACTCTCCAACTCCCCAAACATTTTAATTCTTTCTGTGACATAACTCATAGGGGCAGTAGGGTCAATCTGTGCTGTTGGGTCAATTTATAAGTTGGAGGTTGTCCATAGATTGTGTGTTGGGCTTTTCAGGCACTCTGAGATACAATGTGAGTCCACAGTCACATGTGTGGGTCCTTAGAATATGTTGACAAGATTAAACCATCAGGTTTGTGATTCACAAATTAGCTTTGTGGGATCCAAAGAAAATGTAGCTCATGAGAAATCTAAAAGAAAGAAGAATGTATGGAGAAGGCTTGGAATGGCTCATGATCTAAAGCAGACCACATCCTCTATAACACATAGTGAAGGCACTGTAATGGCCCGGCATGCAGGGCTTCCAATGGCACTAGGTCCAAAGTGTTTACTGAAGTGAATACAGCTGCACACTGAAATGCTAAACTAAGTAACAATTGATTATAAGAAATTTGGAAATGCCGAAGAAACTAGGTTAGAGGCATTGAAGAATCGTGTCTTAACAATGGTAATGCTATAACTAAGGATCCACTGATCCGAAATGGTTAAGCCTGTCTCACGCTTCTATTTGCATTATATTGTTATGTTATTTTATAAAAAATTTTCACAATAAAGGCATTTTTTAGAATTATGATCAAAGAATACTTTGTTGGATAACTCCTTTTTCTGCAATCTTAAAAAGCGGTATGACTTGTCACTGCCTGTTGGGCTTATCACAAACTGGTCAAATTGTGTACCAAGTACCTAATTTTTAACCTAGTTTCTATGGCAGTAATGCAGTTCCAAATTTCTTATATTGCATGGTTATTATTATACCATTTCAGTGTGCAGCTGTATTCACATAAATTGTATGGACCAGTTTTTTTCAGCATGCACCTGTTCACACCTGTCTATTCTTGGATGTGCTGATCAGTTTTTTTGATATTACTAGTGTTTATTGATGATGTAACAGAAGGAAGAAGAAGCTGGATGAACTCTGAAGTGTACAGGGGGATACTTTCTGCTCAAATTCAACCAAATGCAGCAAGGTTGATTGGGCGAAGCTTCACAGTACAGATGGACAATGATCCTAAATATACTGCAAAAGCAAACCAGGAGATTTTTAGGGCACAGTGGAATATTCTGCAATGGCCATGTCAGTTATATGATTTCAACCCTATTAAGCAGCATTTCACATGCCTAAGATAAACTTAAGACTGAAAGACCCACAATCAAGCAACAACAGAAGTCAGCTACAGTGACGGCATGGCAAAGGATCACAAAGGAGGAAACCCAGCCTTTGGAGAGGTCCATGGTTTACAGACTTCAGGCAAGCTCTACAAAGTATTAAAATGAACATTTTATTTGTGGTAAAGTTATTTTTTCCAATTACTTTTGAGCCCTGAAATGAGGAGATTTTATAAAAAAAAATTGCTGCAATACCTATCATTTTCACAATATATGTTTTTTTAACCCCTTTAATTGAACCTGAAAGTCTACACTTCAATTGCATCTCAGTTGTTTCATTTTAAGTCAAGATTAGTAGAAAAATAGAGAAAATATGTGGAATCCAACTGTGCCGCTGTACAATCGACCATATATTAAGGAAATCGGTGTATGCAAGCGGCTTTATTCAATGCGCTTCAAGGACGACCACGAGGGACTAAGGAATACACCTTGAATTCATTTATTTCCTTGGTGTATGGTACAACCCAGGCATTACCCACCTTTTTATTATAATACTGAAATAAAACTATGGGGCACTGAAGATATTAATGTGTGATCAGGTGACTCCTTTTAATTTTACCGTTTTATTCATTTTCCCCCCCTCACCTTTTTGTTTTGATATGCTGATATCACATAGTACTATTATAATAGTGGTGTATTTTCCATTTCTCTGATGTTATGTATCTTTAAATGACTGTCTCATTTTAAGAAGCAAAATGTGTTTGCCCATCAGATGGTAGACACATAATTACCAGGCTTCCAGATAACAAGACTCTTCGAGGCTGTAATTGTGAATGTTAGCGCTCAATGTACATTTCAGCATATTGGGCATTATCTCCACCCTTTCATGCTACACAATGATGTCCTCTCCCTTTTTTTTTTCATTATCCGTTAACTGAAAACAGTGCCGTTGATTACAAAGGGAGGCAGTTTGACTCCTGCAATAGGTCTTCCTCACTAATCCTCACTGTCATGAAAATTCTAACTGCTACAATGAATAAGAGGTTCAATCCATATTTGCCAGGCCTAATATGAAATCTGTCAGAGCCCAAATTAATGAGTTCCAAATTCCTTACATCACGATAACAGGTTAAGACTGGTCAATTAATTACATAAATCCTTCCCGATTCATTGTGCATTTTCAGCTGAGATTGTGTCTTACATCACTTCATGACACAAGGCCTTTTGGCTCCTGTTGTTGCATGGAAAGGCCCCATTTAAGCGGAGGCTGCCTGCCATTGCAAAATGTTAAATGTCAGATGTTAAATTTGCACTTTTCTGTAATTGCTTTTGTGGAGAAAAAATCAAATTAAAGTCCTCAGCGATTTCTGTGTGCGCTCTGTATGACTCAGATAAGAAGAGGCTACAAAGTTTGTATACACCATAGTGTACTTTCCCATTCAAATATGTACACTATACGAGCTAGATCCCATAAATAACACACAAAAACACATTGTATTTCACTGAGCTTGAATTAAAAGGAACAATCCAATCTCGAAAAATATTTTCCTGCCTTGACTAATAGGGCAAATTACTGAGGGTCATTGGCCAAAGGAGGTCAACTTAGTCTGTCTCAACATATTGCCAAACGATATCAAATCTCCTCAAATTAAAAACGAAATTTATAAACATAGACCAAGTGTTTAATGGCTGTAATGGATTGTAAGGGGTCCATCCATTCGAATACTAATAGAGCACTCTAGTCCTAAATTGGATATACACATCTTTCCCAACTCCCAACCAATGCTCTTGCGTATTTGGTACAATCATGCAAACATAGGTTTTGAAAAAGGAATATATATAGTGTTTCCCCAAAAATAAGACAGTGTCTTATATTTATACTGTATACCTTGCACACCCTTATTCCCATTGTGCTCCCACATCATTAAAACAATAAGGCTTTATAATCAACTCAGGCTTCAGTGCCAGCAAGGGTTCTAGCGCTGTCAGAACCCATGTGACCTGCAACCAATCAGCACCCGGAGTCAAAAGTCTGGACATACTAACTCAGGGTTTTCATTGTGCAAAAAATCCTTGTGTATTTATTCCATGGTCAAGAGAAGCGACGTTTCGACCACTCCTGTGGTCTTTATCAAACACAAGGATTTTTTGCACCATCAAAGGTCTGTGGCGCTGTCCGTTTTTATTTGTAATATTGTATAATGATCCGGATGTGAACTCTCCGGTGTGGACGTGCGCCCAGGTGCTGGCTGGAAGTTGGGAAGGCCTAGCAAGTAACCCTAGGTGCTGTGACCAATTATCTTTTTCAGGGTTTTCATTGGTCATGGTTCACATGGGCTCCATGACTGCAAGTCCTGGCAGCACTAGAACCCCTGCCAGCACTAAAGTCTGATGTGAGTATAAAGCTTTATTGTTTTCATGACAGGGACACATAATGGAAATAAGGGGAATGAATACAGTATTCACCTCGCTGTGTATTTCTGCTTCACTGGTGACTATTGCATCACTTTGCAATTCGTCAGTGCTCATCAACTGAGCATACCATGCACTGTGTATTTCTATGCAGGTGTCACTTTCTGCTGTGAGTATGCAACTGTGTCTTATTTTTGAAGTAGGGCTTATATTTCAAGCCTGCTCCTAAAATCCCGAAAAAAGGGCTTATTTTGGGAAAGGGTTTATTTTTGGAGAAACAGGGCATCTACAGCTTGACAGCTCTGTTGGCATTGGCAGCTTATCTCCCTGGGTGACAAAAGGAATGGGTGCTAAAGTGCAACATGCCTGATGCTTCTTTACTCTAACATCAACTAGTGGAGGTGTTTAGATAACCTCATAGACATTGAATAGTCAGCCAGTCCCAAGGGTTGCCAACTGTCCAAATTATTGGACAGTCCATAAAATAGGACACATCCCTTTGGCTTCCATTATAAGAAATGGATGTGAACATTGTCTTATCTTTAAAATGTATAATTTTTCCTACTGTACAGATTACCCACTCTGGTTAGCACATTTTATGCCAATTGTAGTATATATTGAAATCTTTTAGTTCTACTCTCTAAAAGAAGGAATTTAAATTGATTAAAAAATCTTAAGTATGCAGACAATACAACATTGATAGCAACAAGCATAGGTGGAATGAAATACTTATTAAGAAGTGTCAAGATGGAAAGCTTGAACACCCAATCCTTTTGTCACCCAGGGAGATTAGCTGCCAACAGAGCTGTCAGGCTGTAGATGCCCTGTTTCTCCAAAAATAAACCCTTTCCCAAAAATAAGCCCTCTCAGGTTTTTTCGGGATTTTAGGAGTAGGCTTGAAATATAAACCCTACTTCAAAAATAATACATAGTTGGGTACTCACAGCTGAAAGTGACACCTGCATAGAAGTACACAGTGTACTGTCATGCTCAACTAATGAACACTGATCAATTGCAAAGTGATGCAATAGTCGCCAGTGAAGCAGGAATACAGAGCGAAGTGAATACTGTATTAATTCCCCTTCTTTCCATTGTGTGTCCCCGTCGTTAAAACAATAAAGCTTTCTTTGTACTTCTACTCAATACAAAGAAGACAAAGATATTGGGATATTGACTACTGCCAGGTACAAAAAAGATACATTTCATAAGAATGGCGATGAGCTGAAAGTTTCAATGGAATTCAACCTACTCGGATCAATGATCAATCAAGATGCAGTGATGACCTTGACATACAAGGCCATACACAACCTGTCCCCTCCCTACATCTCCGAGCTGGTCTCCCGTTACCTCCCCTCGCGCAACCTGCACTCCTCTCAAGAACTCCTTCTCTCAACCCCCCGCATTTCCACCTCCCATAACTGTATACAAGACTTCTCTCGTGCTTCTGCCATACTCTGGAACTCCCTCCCCCACCACATCAGAAACTCCCCTACCCTGGGAACCTTCAAGAAAAACCTGAAGACCCACCTCTTCTTACAAGCCTACGGCCCACACTGAGACCCATCCTTTGCAACACCTCACCCTCTCCTCTTCCCTTCATACTGTCTCCCCCTCAACCCCTCTAGACTGTGAGCCCTCGCGGACAGGATCCTCTGCCCTATTGTACCTGTATGACTGATTTGTCGTCATTTTACTACTTGTCTTTGTCTACCCTCTCACTTTTAAAGCGCCATGTAACCTAATGGCGCTATATAAATACTTAATAATAATAATAATAATAATAATGACACCAGAAGTCAATAGGAGAATATCTATGGGGAAAACAACAATGAAGTTACTGGAAAATGTCTTCAAATCGAGGAACTTTTCACTGGTGGTGAAGACACGGCTCATAAACATTTTGCTCTTTTCTGTAGAAAAAATATACGCTAGATGTGACACCTGAATAATCAAGGAACAAGATAGAAGAATCAATGCCTTTGAAATGTGATACTAGAGTAGGATTTTATCAATAGCATGGATGGCAAGAAGAACAAACAAATCAATTTTATAACAAATGAAGCCAGACATATCACTCAACACAAAGATCACCAATCTACAATTTGCCCACTTTGGACACATCGTACATAGAGAGCAATCAATGGAGGACAAAATGGTTAGAAGAATTGAAGTAACAAGGCGAGGAAAAAGATCAGAAACTCAATGGCTTGATATAATCAGGATAACGGTGGAGAAGCCCTGGTGGACCTTTCTAGGCTTGCACAAGATTGTTCTTCTTACACAATATTAATCCATTAAGTTGACCTGGTTCGAGACCAAGCTGGAGGCTGTTAAAAAAAAAAGGTATATTTTGAAGGAAAAATATTTTGTTATGATATAGGGATAATGAAACTAGACCTTGTTTCAGATAGAAATCTATTTCCCATGAACTATTATTTATGCTGGGTCTAACGGGGAGGAACATGTCTCCTTGTAAATAGTGCCAAGTCAGAAGACTTAAACTGTAGAGCTACCAATAGGGGGTATTAGAGTTCAAGCCCTCTCCCTCCCTGAAGGAAATGTCCCTTTTGCTTGTTCTACACAAACACCAGCTTGTTAATTCAACTATGTACAGTGCCCATCACATGGCAGCCACTCTTACATAAGACCACATAGTTATGGTCATTAGGTAAAGTTAATGCCTAGACCAAAACGACAAGTATAAAGGAAAACATATCTTAATGACTGAATGATTGTTCGTCTCAGATTTGGTATTTATTTGGTTGTATGCATAAATCTAATAGCAGTGAATTTATAGAGAAAGTGCAACCTCTCCTTTCACTGGTGGTCAGACATTGGCCAGAGAAGCCAATTGAAGGAATCCCATTCTGGACTCAGGTGAGGATCCCAGAGTTCATACCCTCATCTATCAGACATTTATGTCTTACCCCATGCCATAAATGTCTCTCGTGAGAAAACTCCTTTAACATCAATATCTGTTATTATGCAAAAATTCATTTGCATAGTCTAACAATCAACAAAAGTGTCATTAAGGAGTAAAACATTAATAAAGGTTATAAATGATAGCAAGCAAATAAGCCAACAAAAAACAACAAGGGATAACATATGGTGTCACTTTCCATTATCAAACTACAAAGTTTGGAATTACTGCTTGTACGACAGTCTCAGCGTGAACATGATATGTTTTTCATATGACGGGTAATCCAATTAAACCCACTACTACAGGAGGTCTGACAATCTGCAGGACTGTCATCGAGCTGTCACCCGCCTAAGCTTGGATAGATTCACACATCCAGATAGGAAGCAGTGACACTGGCGAGACCGATCAAACTCTCCGAGCTGCTTAGTGTGCAAACAAAAGAGCCGAAAGTTTCTATGTGACATTACTTTGTGTTCAGTCAGAAACAATAATGTTCTGTGCTGTCTGTCTGCATCTTTGAAATCCATGGGGTCAGTCCCAGATTTAAGGTACTCTCTGAATTTCGCACCATACTAAGTGATCCTACTTAAGAAACGTTTGGGGCTCTATATCTGCAGCATTGTCAACCTAGTAATACCAATGAGACAATACTTGTCCACATTTGTAATTAAACTTTTTTATTCTCTTTTATACGCTGTTTTTCACTATTTGACATTGCAGTATGACATTATGTGCAGGAAGTCATCTATTTGAGTAAGGCATGGCTCTCTCTGGTCATGCCGTGGTGTAATGTGAGGCGGGGCGGTGAGGTACTCATCTTTCACGCCCTGCCACTTTACAGGAAAATAGGGGTCCTGGCTAGGTGTGTGTGCGCTGCTGTTACCTTCGCAATGTGCATCTGCAGACTGAAGATTGCCATTGGACATGACAGGCCAGGACCAGATGACGTAGAGTTGAATGAGGGAGAATAAAGTC
Organism: Allobates femoralis; assembly: GCA_033576535.1. NCBI lineage: Eukaryota > Metazoa > Chordata > Amphibia > Anura > Aromobatidae > Allobates > Allobates femoralis. Next base: position 475,337,852 of record JARQOC010000005.1, read on the forward strand.
CAAAATTTAACTTTTACTGAACAACAAATTGATGAGAAGTATATATCAGATAGAGTCATGGCCAAAACTGTGGCCACCTTTTAAATTTTTCCAGAAAGTGGAAGTATTTCTCCCAGAAAAGTATTGCAATTATACAGGTTTTGTCATGCACATGTTCATTTCCTTTGTCTGCATTGGAACAACACAAAAGAAAAAAAAACACAGAGGAAAGAAAAAGCAAATTAGGCATAATTTCACACAAAGCCTCTAAAATGTTCAGGACAAAATTATGGGTAAACAACTCTTTTTCAAGCATGTGATGCTCGTTCAAACTCACCTGTTTCAAATAACAGGTGTGGGCAATATGATAATCACTGTTATGCATGCCAGGAGGGTGAACATCCATGAGTAAGTGGATCCACTGTGCTATGACATCAATCGCCACCCGGTAGAGCGAGGTTAGGAGGGCCACCAAGACTTCTGCTATAGCCGACGGAGGTAGAAATAGGCTTAGCTGTTTGGTGGTCACCAGGTGCAGCCGCAGGGGGTCTAGATGTCTGGGCATCTCCAGTGGACGGCTCTTATGGACTATTTCTCTGGATAAAGAGGTGCGATGAGATGCCTGAAGCTGGCAGGTAGCAGGACTCAGTGGTAGCAGAAAGATGCAGACTGGTGTACAGCACATCAGGTGCAGTCAGATTAAGACTGGTATTTGGGATAGCAGGTGCAGGACTCTAGGACTAGAGAAGAGTGAACCTTTTGAAGTTTGGGTTTGCTTCAGTTTGAAGAACGGGCATTAGATCAGTGAACGGTTTGCTGAGCTTTTGAACCCCATTCAAATCAATGGGATACAAAATCAAGAGCCTGGAAAACACCTTCTGAGGGGCCCAAAAGCTGCCAAGCACAGCTCAAACCATTTTACAGTGGAGACCTGCTGTTTTGGCACAGACATTATCTTCCTACATTATTACTTAGCAAGCTTCTGCGCCACTGTCACAATGCATCCAGGGCCGTTCATGAACCTCAGGCATCCTCATGACTTCCCTGAGGTTGTCACATGTTACACTGCGGCTATCATGCAGCAAGGAATCATGCTGTGTGACCTGAGATAAACTCAGTGAGATCAGCACTCATAACACTAATTGTCTCATGAGAGCCGCGAAATATAGCAGATGTCGCCGGTATCGTGAGACGTGTGTGAGGAGCGGTGACGCAAGGGAGTGCAGTTCAAACTTGCAGGATAGCCTTTGTTTTACCTCTCGAGTCTGAACTGCAGTAATGTTTGTGATGGCATTGCTTGTCAAACTGTCACCAGTGGCTGATCTCACTGCATATGGAGGATGATTGCTCTGAATGTGAACCAACCATGTTGTTGGAAGGTGCCGTTGTAAGGAAAAACAAAGCAACATGGGCACAGGTCTTCTGACCTGTCATAGACTTTGCTGGCCTCAGGATAGACATGCAGATTTTGATGATTCTTAAAATCTGCATCAAAAAAAGCATCAAACAATGCACTGTGGGCACAATGACTAACAGGGTCCAGGGAGAGCTGCAGTTGTGGTGAAAGGGCTCGAGGATTCCTCTTGTCCCCTAGCTACCTCCACAGAGACTTCTAGGGCAGGGGTTGCCAACTACAGTTCTCAAAGGCTAAAAACAGTGCAAGTTTTCAGGATTTCCTTAGCATTGCACAGGTGCTAATTTCATCACCTGCAGAGGTAATGATTCCAGGACTTTGTGCAATGCTAAGGAAATCCTGAAAACATGCACTGTTTGCGGCTCTTAAGGACTACATTTGGCCAGTCCTGTTCTGCATGACTGTGTGTAGTGTCTTGCATTTCCCTTCCTCAGACCATCAGGCCAGAGGTCTGCGGCTTGTATGCAATTTCTGTAGGGCAGTATCAAAGCACCTGTTTGCAGAAACAGTCAAGTGCACAAGGAGTGAAGTAAAAAAACACTTTACTGTAGCACAGAATACAATCAGTCTAAAACACACTTATATCAATACACACAGTATATATAAGGAACTTCCCACAAGGATCAGCAGACTCCATTACAATGGTGCATGCCCATTAAAGGCACAGTCCATTAAATGTTTTGAGGTGTAGCCCAAAGGCTGCATTCCCACTAATTGAGTAAAGGGAAGCGCAACCGGTGCTAAACTTGGGAAGGGGAAAAAATAAAATTAACAAAACAACAGGCCTCGCTCTTCGAAGAACTGAAAAAAGTCCTTCTCCGGACAAAATGCCAACTAAGGGATTGGTCAGTAACCCAACAATATGCCTTTTTTAGGGAAGTCCACTTTAATTTGAGTAAAAAATGTTAGTAGCTTTCTCATCGCTGCCTGGGATGGAGGTCAATGTTGCTCATCTATAATGACCACCACTGGAGTATGGAGGAATTAGGGAATGACCCCCCTTTCTAGGAGAGATGGGACTAAGTTGGGCAACACCGACAGGCCCATCAGGATTGATGGCCCCTGTTGGTTTGAGTGCAGCTGGGTAGCTAACCAAAAGAGGCTTGGCCTCCATCCGACTCATCATTCTTTCATGGTCGTCCTCCAACTGCAACTTTTCAAAGTCGTCAGTAGCAATCTGAACTATGTCAACTGTGAACCAGCCCTTTCTGCCCATCACCTTCATGACCTCTTCCCCACATAGATTGGGCAAAGTCTTTGGGAAGATGGTCACGCAGCAGCGTGGACAAGTTGACATAGCACTGATTCCCAGTACCTTCTTCGGCAATGAAGCCATACCCCCATTGTTGGATGAATGCCACCACCACACCTCGGGTACATTGGTCATCAAAGTCATTGGCCTAACGCTCATGCAACCACACTCAGGTGATGGCATCTGCAAGCCGAATCTCCTCAAGAAGACAGGATGGGGTGGTTCATGCTGTATCGGATAGTTGCTTGGAGGGGATAGGGGTCCCCACATGGAATTCTTCCAGTCGAAGTCCTCTAACGGGGGTGCTACGCAAGGCTGAGATACAGGACCTCCTGCCTCTAACACATCTTCCTCTTCCTGCTCATCCTCCTCATCATGCTCCTGGTCTTGGATTTGCCGATCCAGCAGATGCTGCATCGGCTGCAGGTGTAATAACATCAGGCATGCTGCAAGATCCTTCTAAAGGCCCAGTTACACACAGATAATTGTGCAGACATTGTTCGCAGATCTCTGGTTGCAGTGAAATCATGGACACATTGTTCCATTTGTACACGGCCACAAAATGGAACAATGTGTCCATGATTTCACTGCAACCAGAGATCTACGAACAATGTCTGCACAATTATCTGTGTGTGTGTAACTGGACATTAAGTTTGACATCTGCTGCTCTTAGTTGGCATGGGGAATGGCTCACCTCCTGAATGTGAGCCCCTCAGGTTTTTCTGGCATTTGAGCCTAGCGCTGGATTCTGACCTTGCTGCATGAGGCCCAATGTGGGTAGCGTGTTGGAGTTCCAGGTAACATATGTGTTCTGTCGGGGCCTCACCAGTTCAGGTGCTAAAGCACCATCTGCCCCTGGGGTGGTGAGGAATATGACATCCACCAGAGTTGGCATATCTTGAAGTAGACCCATCAACAATATCACTGTGTACTACAGGGACACAGTAGCAAAGTGTGGCAGAGCGTAGCTGTATTGTACTGCACTGCCAAGATGGTGCCGGGCTTCACAACGATACCTTTTTGTTTTAGCTAGGGAACTGCCTCTTCCAGTGCAAGGATACAATTGTTTACAGGATACTATTGTTTGCACAATCTTGTTCCCTAGCTCCTCATTAACCCCTCCATGGGAAAGGCTGTAGAAGGGCCTTATATTACAAATTCCAGTCTCCATGCCACAGGTAACACCTGGGCTAGTGGTTGGGTAGAGTGATGCCTGACATATTTAGAGGAGAAATAAGGGAAACAAATAAGTTTATTCAGCTCACCACCAATTTATCTGGAATGCTAAATAAGGCTAGTGGGCAGTAATGCATGGACAAGTTTAATATTGAGGATACATATAAAAGACTTGTGCACATGCCAAAATCTGTATTCTAACCGTATGGAATGAAATTAAATAAAGTGATTACATATTTTCAAGAACCAGAACCCATAATATGATGTTTCATGAGTGTCAACAGACCTATATGACCATGCACAGTACAGACCAAAAGTTTGGACACACCTTCTCATTCAAAGATTTTCTGTATTTTCATGCCTCTGAAAATTGTAGATTCACACTGAAGGCATCAAAACTATGAATTAACACATGTGGAATTATATACTGAACAAAAAAGTGTGAAACAACTGAAAATATGTCTTATATTCTAGGTTCTTCAAAGTAGCCACCCTTTGCTTTAATTACTGCTTTACACACTCTTGGCATTCTCTTGATGAGCTTCAAAGCAGCAAAGCCCCCCTACACCATCACACCTCCTCCTCCATGCTTTACGGTGGGAACCAGGCATGCAGAATCCATGCGTTCACCTTTTCTGCGTCGCACAAAGACACGGTGGTTGAAACCAAAGATCTCAAATTTGGACTCATCAGATCAAAGCACAGATTTCCACTGGTCTAATGTCCATTCCTTGTGTTCTTTAGCCCAAACAAGTCTCTTCTGCTTGTTGCCTGTCCTTAGCAGTGGTTTCCTAGCAGCTATTTTACCATGAAGGCCTGCTGCACAATGTCTCCTCTTAACAGTTGTTGTAGAGATGTGTCTGCTGCTAGAACTCTGTGTGGCATTGACCTGGTCTCTAATCTGCGCTGCTGTTAACCTGCGATTTCTGAGGCTGGTAACTCGGATGAACTTATCATCTGCAGCAGAGGTGACTCTTGGTCTTCCTTTCCTGGGGCGGTCCTCATGTGAGCCAGTTTCTTTGTAGCACTTGATGGTTTTTGCAACTGCACTTGGGGACACTTTCAAAGTTTTCCCAATTTTTCGGACTGACTGACCTTCATTTCTTAAAGTAATGATGGCCACTCGTTTTTCTTAACTTAGAATTTGTATTATGGCAAGAAAAAAGCACCTAACAATCTATTCAGTAGGACTATCAGCTGTGTATCCACCAGACTTCTGCACAACACAACTGATGGTCCCAACCCCATTTATAAGGAAATAAATCCCACTTATTAAACCTGACAGGGCACACCTATGAAGTGAAAACAATTTCAGGTGACTACCTCTTGAAGCTCATCAAGAGAATGCCAAGACTGTGCAAAGCAGTAATCAAAGCAAAAGGTGGCTACTTTGAAGAACCTAGAAGACATATTTTCAGTTGTTTCACACTTTTTTGTTAAGTATATAATTCCACATGTGTTAATTCATAGTTTTGCTGCCTTAGTGTGAATCTACAATTTTCATAGTCATGAAAATACAGAAAAATCTTTGAATGAGAAGGTGTGTCCAAACTTTTGGTCTGTACTGTATATGAAGCATATAATGGCCATATGCTATTTTCACGTGAACTGCTATCACATAAGTGTAGAAGAGATGGCCTCACATGCTGATGACCCTCTGCAATAGAGGTGCCAGGGGACCTAACAGGTAGGTTCGCTCAATGAGGCACTTCTCAAACTTAGCAGAGGCGATTCTCTCAGCCTCTGCAAGACCAAGCAGACATTTATTTATGTGAGCATATTGGGAGAAAACACCAGGTATGTTGGCCAGGATACAACCACATAGGAGTAAAGTAGGTCTCAGAAAATGTCATTGACAAATTCCTTGAAGAATGCTGGAGCATTGCTTAGCCACTATGAGTAGTGGGTCATGCCAATTGGGCTATCATAAGTGTTAAAGGTGGTCTTCCTCAAGACAAATCATAGACATAACTATGATTTGTAGTGGGAAATTAACTGATTCCACATAGGTCTGCTGAAGCCATTTTTGTGTTTATAGTGCTTGTGACTCTTAGAACCATTAAAGTTGAACCTATGTGTCTTACACTACTTTGTTGCATATAAAAATTAGACCCTATCTGCGCTTAATTTATTTCCAGCTCAATACTTATTGACTGTGCGCAAGGCATCATGAAACATTGCATAAAGTGCCATATTTTTGACAAATTTCTGAATTATGTTTTCACGTCTTAAATACAAAATATATACAGTATATACCATACATGATCGGTAACTATGAAGTCATACTGACCTTGGGAGTGATATTGCAAAGTCAGTTTTCCCATATAGTGATTACAGTAAATTAAATTTTAAAAAAAACATTGCGAAATTACACTTTTTTACCATTTCACTGCACTTGTTTTTTTTTTCAGTACATTATGTGTCAAAATAAATGGTGTAATTTAAAAGTACAACTCTTTCTGGAAAAAACAAGTTCTCATGTGCCTATATTAATGGAACAACTAAAGTTATGGCTCTTGGAAGAAAGGGGGGAAAAACATAAGAAAAAATAAAAAAAGAAAATACGGCCCAGGGGTGAAGGGGTAAAGGAGACCTGATAGTGAGTGAGAGATTTTCCCAGATATAGTGACTACATAAGATGTTTCCACTCTCCCCTCCTCCCCTATGTCAGGTAAGGATGAGGGACCAACATCAATAAATACAAAAATCCTTGCATCCTCAATCCTGGAAGAATTCATTAGGGACAAATTATTAGGATCCATCATCATCATATAGTGCTAACAACTCAATCATACTCATCACAATAAATATAAGTAACAGCCCTTGTAAGGCTACATTCACACACAGCATTTGATACTTTTTGAGGATCCATTTTTGCTGAAAAACTGTATTCGTGTTTGAAAACAGGTCTAAAGAATGCACTGCATTTTTGATCCATGTTTTGAGGCATTGTGCACTTCAAAGCCAGTGATTAAAGATAGTTGAGAAAAAAGGGTCCTGGATGTCATTTCCTTTCTTCTCAGGGGAGACCTTTTATTTTAGTTATTTAAATAAATAACTAAAAAAAAATTGGTGTGGATTTCACTGTATTTTTTATTGCCAGCTAAGGGTAACCTAAGCAGCTAGTGTATGCTAAAGCACGCTGCCTGGTGTCAGCTTCACTGGCAATGACAAATACAGGGGAGCCCATTTTTGTTTTAGTTCTATAAATAACTAAAAACAATGACGTGGGCTTCACTTTATTTTCTATTGCCAGCAAAGGTAACCCAGGCAGCTGGCGGCTCTAATTCTCAGCATGGTAAGTCCCATGCGCTCTAGGCCCCCCACACTAAAAATCGCAGCCAACAACAACCCCAGAATTGTCGCCTCCATGAAAGACACCAAAATTGGATGCTACCCCGCTCTTCCAACTGCCATGTAGTGGTGGCAGACTGGGTAATAATGGGGTTGGTGACAACTTTTTATGGCAGCTGATACCAAGCCCCTATTGCTAATGTCAGCCATCAGTATGATAGCCAGTCATTAGCAATAGTGAAAGAGTTAAAAAAAATAAAGACAGACACCAGAAAAATCCTTTGTTCACCCTTTTATTAAATACCCACAAATTCTCTTTGACATAATCCAGCGTCCAGCAATGAGACAAAACTGGTACCAAGATCAGCTAACAGACCCAGCAGAGGAGAACTGATCAGCTGATTCTGTCAGCTGCCCAGCAAACAGATCAGCTGATGTGCTTGCCTGTCAGCTGACTGAGTCAGCTGATCAGTTCTCTGCCGGTGAACTGATCAGCTGATCGGCAGGCACATCAGCTGACAGAATCAGGTGATTGGTTCACCGGCGGCGGATTCTGTCAGCTGATCTTAGGACCGGACTTCACCTCTTGCATCCTGGGACACTCAAGGATAGGTATGTGTTTTTTTTAAATTTATTTTCTAGTCTTGCCTTTGTTTGGCAGAGCACGCAACACAGGAAGTGGGAGTTTGCAGCTAGAAGCTGCCTGTGTTACATGCACTGCTAAAGCAAGGTACAGCCCCTATACACCCAAAACACACACATATTTACACACACACATACACACATTTATCTCACACGGGAACCAGAACAAAAAATTACAAAATGATGGAATTTCCATTTCCTGCTTTTCCTGTTCCCGTATGACATCACATCCTGTAAGTACTCCATTTTTGGCTGGAAAAGCACTGCAATAGGGAATTGTGTGAATACAATCCGTTATTGCAGCTTTTTTTTCCCTTTATAATGGAGCCTATGGAGGAAACGGAGCTGAAAATAATTGTGACAGAATATGACATGCTCATTCTTTTTGCGGACCTGTTTTCTACCTCAAATGTGTATCCGCAAAAAATGCTGTGCCTGAATAGCAAATCTTGAAAAATCATTCCCTTTTTTTTAATGCAAAACGGTTCAGCAAAAAACGCATCACAAACGTGTGTGAATGCAACCTATTTGCGCTTCCCAAGTGTTCAGACACAGTACATAGCAATGTATATTCAATTAGTGGGAGCACAAAATATTGTCACTCATTATCAATGCACCTACTATCCCTTAAATCCAGTATAACTTTATGGCGGTACATGTATATACACAGTACGATATTCTGCGCACAAATATAAATGACAATATTTTGCATAGTGTTTTAATTCGTTATTAGCTTCAGAAGGTGGATGACTTGTAAGCAATTATAAAAGTGGGTAAAGGGGGTACATGAGACGAGTAACAGAGAATTAAAGTGGAATCAGAAATGTAAATATATTGCACAGGAGTTTTTTTTTTTACTATATTTTCGGTACAAATAAAATGATTTAAAATTATCAGAGATCCATTTTTTGACCAAACAAATTAAATGTTTAATTCTTGGTATGTTAAAGGTCCTACCACCAAATAAATGTATGACTTTTCCACAGAATAAGCGATAAACATGATCTCTGGTGGGCCAAGCCTACTACTCACACTGATCTCATTAGTGCCATGAGGGTGTCTTTCACTAGCCTGGTGAATTTTATGGGAACCTGAAGGTGTGGTGAGATGGGCAATGTTCTGCTGGAAAACTGGGGCCCCAGTATTTGTGTCTATATTACTTTGGCTCATACATATCATCACAATAATGTGTCCTGTTACGCTGAAAAAAATGTTCAGAAATGATTTAGGGAACATGAGACAGTTCAAGGTATTGACATCCAAATTTGTCATATCTCTACCCAATGGGGCATCAATGTGATGTGTTCAAAAACAAATCTGATCCATCTAGGATTAGGGTTGTTCCTAATGTCTTAGTTCCCGATACCCTAAAGGTGCTGTCACACACCGCCATATGGCTTCCATATCGCTGGCGATTTGACGTGAGCGTGCACGTTTCGGGCACTTTTTTCACATCACTGTGGAGCTGTCACACGTACCGATCTCGCGTGCGATCTTCGGTGATCCTGTGTTCCGGAAATCACCTGCAGAAGACTGGAAGTGATCTTCCCTTCACACATCGCCGTGTCACACGCCACAATCGCAGCAGCGATGTGGGCATAGTGTTTTGATAGGGGCGTGCTATAGTGGGTTTCACTGCGCCCCTATCACTGCGATTGGTGGACGGAACTGCGTTCCCATTGGTCAGCCTTGCATGAATGCATGGGTCATCAAATAAGGCGCCTCAGACACGGCCAGCCAATCAGAATGCAGTATCACCCACCAATTGCCGCAAATGCGGCGCGAAAAAAAACTACATCCAAGCACGCCTACAGGATTTATTTCAGGATCACTGTGTATGTTGTTATCGCCCTGTCACACGGCATGATCCGCTGAAATTGCCTAGTGGATATCGTCTGATTTCACTGCAGTGCAGGGCAAACAGGCGACGCTCCACTGCCGATTTCTTGCCGTAGAATCGCCCAGTCACACTTCACTACGCACATGCGATGTGGTTTCCACATCGACGAATTTGGAAATTGCCAGCGATCTCGCCGGCCATATTGCGGCATGTGACAGTACCTTTAGAGGTCTTGTGAGATTCATGGCCCAATGAGTCTGAGCTGTTTTGGTGGCACAAGAGAGACTTACACATAAGCAGGATATTACAGCACATAATGTATAAAGAATATTAATTTCTATATGTTTAAAAGGTTCTATATATTTATGGTCTTATTAGATATATTCTGTATGACTACATGAGAGAATTCGTACAATCACATTATCCCAATGCTTTTACAATCTTATTTCAACACGCACCTAAAGCTCAAGTTATCACAACTGAAAGAAAAGTAGTAGAGTGGTCCATATCTGGTTGCTTTATTAATTTCTCCAAGGAACACTGGAAAATCAAGGACTGTAAGCTAGCTGATTGCAATAGAGAATTTCCCTACTTTTCCTTACAACAATGTTGCTCAGTCTCCCCTTTATTATCGTTATAATATTCATGAGAAGTCTATTTCTGCTGCTTTGCATATCTTGGATCATTAGACCAAGGAATTCAGCGCAGGACCTACATGGAGTCTCCTGACTTCAAAAATACCATGATTGGTCAGCTGGCGGTCTGCGAACTTCCCCTTACTCTATTTGGCTAATATCAGGAGCATTTAAAATTAGAGGTCCACTGGGATGAGTAGGAGGTGTGAATTAGGGATGGGCGAGTCTACTCGCTAGGACTTGTTACTCGGCGAGTAGTAAGGGACTCGCAGGACTCGGTACTCTGCGAGTTTCCCAGCGATTATTCGCACAGTAACGAGTCCAATGCAAGTCAATGGCAATCCTAGTTTTGTCAGAGTTTACTTTTTCTCACTCGCTGTAGCTTGAATCTCCCCAAATCGTTTAAACAATCGCACCGCTTCACGGATACCCGCTGTCAGCAGCGAGTCTGAGCGAGTCTACGAATCAGAGTCCTGTATACTGTATTCGGGACTCGTGAATACAGAATCTGTTATGTTCCGACAAAGCTTCCGAGACAGCCTAGCGTGTTAGGTCAGAAAACTTGTGAAGATGGACAAGCATGTTAGCCAATCATATTCAGTAATGCCACAGCCATGTTGGTTGTGGCAGGACTATGATTGGCTTCTGTCCATCGTGATGCCTATGTCATGTATGAGAGGCGAGGCTGTATATAAGCCTTGCCACCGCCATTTTCTCCACATTCCTGTGAGATCTGACCTAGAGCAGGGTGAGGTAGATGCTGGAGCAGATCATAGGAAGTGTCAGTCAGTGTAGGGAAACTTAAAAATTCCTTATATTTAACCCAAACAGCTCTTGTGAGAGCTACCAGGAGGACAGAGGAGTACTGTGTAGAGGACTGCAGGCAGGCAGGGAGGAGCAGCCTTACAGTGCACACAGGACAGACCTCATAGCTTAGCTTACTCATGCTGGGTTCACATTTGCGTTCCCCTCCGCAGCCTTCTGCGGAGGGGAATGTGACTGCAATGTGACTGCAGCGGCCGCGAGCTCCTATCGTTATAATGGGAGCGCACGATGCTGCGCTTGACCGCGCATGACCGTGCGCACCCATTCACTCCTATATGTGATCTGTGCGCAGGCGGATGCCTGCGTACAGATCACACAGTCTCGTCCGCACTAGGAATGCAACATGTCCCGTCCCTGGTGCGGACCAGACTGTGTGATTTGTGCGCAGGCGGACGCTCCCATTATAAAGATAGGAGCTCGCGGCCGCTGCGGTCACATTGCGGATCCCCTCTGCAGAACGCTGCAGAGGGGAACGCAAATGTGAACCCAGCATCACTCAGCTGTCCTAATAGCTGAAGTCAGAGGCTTAGCTGAGGTACCATTTCCTATTTTTTTGCACCTGATAGATTTTGGGTCATAATAACCCCTTCAGCTTTATTTTCTCTGTGGCAGACCAGTGCGTTGCTGCTCTCCTACCTGCAAATAGCACGTACGCCACCTGCTTGTGCGACTACTTGTGCGCACTTAATTTTTGCAGGGACTAGTGTGCTGCTACACAGACACGGACACATTTCTTACTTAAGGTGCACTTTTAAAATATAACCTTTAATAAATATTTGTTAAAATAACAAAAAAGTGTTCTCCCACACCTAGTGTCTATAAAACACACATTACAGACAGGGATGGGACAATATCCCTATTAAACCCTGTCTCTTGTTCTCTATCATATAATTTGGATAAAAACCACAGACACGGACACAGCAGCAAAAAACTGTTGCGAGTGGGCAATGCGAGCGCTTTCCGAGACATCTGCGATTTGTAAATCGCACATTACTCGCTATTACTCGCTTCCCCATTCATTAACATTGGACTCGCTAGACTCGCAACGAGTAGCGAGTCCCGGGCTCGGACTCGCTAGAGTCAAGCGATTCCGAGTAATTTAGGACTCGCTCATCACTAGTGTGAATGAATAATATTAATGGAATTCTGTGTTATGGATCCACTATTCCTATACCAGCTCAGCTCACATCAATCATACTGGAAGCTACTGCACATTCCAGCTTCGGATGCCACCAGTGACCAATAGACCCTATTAAAATAAAAAGAGAAATTGCAAATAAACCTTTAATGCAGAATACGTGCTAATCTTAGTGTTGCTGTGTGGTCTTTAAAGGGGTTATCCAGAGAAAGACTTTTTAAAAATTTTCTTAAGGGCCTAAGAACTTACTGGCATGTATCTGCTAACTATCTTCCTATTCTACTCGGGACTAATCTCTGATGGCTGAGAACGGTCACAGACCGCTCCTGCTGTCAATTGTGCGGCTTCCAGTGACATCATGTTGACAGCAGCCGCTTCTCTTGGCTCTGCTTTGTTGACTGGCAGTCACGGTTATGTCATGCTGATTGACAGCAAGCTCACTGTTAACTATGGGGATTTGGCTGCCAATCAGCAACACATGAGCAGTCATCCCACAGTCAACAGAATCAAGTCAATGACCATTCTAAGTCGGCACCAGGCAGAACAGGCGAGTGGTTAGCATTAGCATTTTTAACATTGTTGTAATTATTTTATTGAATCTTTAACACTACTGTAGTCTAATCAAAACTAGTGTTCATCTTGGAGAGGACAAGCTATTGAGGTCAAACCTTTCACTGTGAAGACAATTATTATGTATGTACCTAACTCAAACACACGTAAAGGAAAAAATAAAACCTACAACACAGGAGCCCTACCCTCACACTACATGTTCCTGTACAGACTAGAAAACACGTAGATGCAGCACAATTAAAATCCCAAACTCAGACCTGGCTCCCTGAAAGGCCATCCAGTGGTTTATTTTTCCTCCTGAGAAACCAGAAAAGTTGCTTTTGTAGACATCTAACCAAGAGAGGGAAAGTGGGAAGGTAGACAGTGATACAAGGTGAGGAAAATTAAAGTACGTGAACAAGGGGGAAAAAAGGAATATAATAACTGAAAGCAAGAAAAAGCTCCCACCAGTCTGAGAAGAGTAGAAAGGTGATGGGAAAGTACATGAGAAAACACAGAAGTAATACAACTGGCCTCTGCCTAAGAGGCAAAATTCCTTTGTTGCAGGGCTGGATCTTCTAAAGACCCCGTTACACTTAGCGACGCGCACCAGCAACCCCGACAACAATACGACCTGGTAGGGATCGCTGGAGCGTCGCTACGTGGTCCCTGGTGAGATGTGAAACAGTCAGATCTCACCAGCGATGCAGCAACGATACGGTGGTTGTTGGGACCCTGTCACTAAGACCTGTAGTATTGAGGTCGTTGTCCCTGTCAAACACACCGATGCATGCTGCCCAGCGGGAGCCCGACAATCAAAAAATGGTCTAGGAAATACCAACACGATCGGTGATCTCACAGAGGTCGCTGCTACTTGTCACACATAGGAAGATCGCTGGCGAGGTCGCTCTTGCATCACAAGAACTGACATATCAGCGATCTCGCTAGCTATCTCGCTTAGTGTGAAGTACCCGTTAGGAAACATCCACCAAGAACAATAGCCAGCATAGAAGGCTGGTGTAAGGTGAATATAAATAGCCTCGAGTGAGAAAGTGAGATATTCCTGACTGGCAGCAAAGCAAGGGAAGAAAAGCAAAGATGAGGGAACCAGCATGGACACTTAGCATGGAAGGAAACAGACCATGCAGCAAGAGGGCACCGGATCGTGCTCTGGACCAAAGCAAGATAGAATCCTCTACTCTACGAGGGGCCACTGAATTCTCAGCAGCCCCCACCATCTGTCATTGCCAATTTAACTTGCTCACCAAGTGATCCACAAAGATTCCCTGAGTCAACCCAGGAGTTAACTCCAGAACCATAAGCCTTCCACTTCAAGAGAAACAGTACTTATCAAGGTCATTTGGATGTTTTTGGTTGTCATGATTTAAAAAGAGAAAACACAGTAGTTTGGCAATAAATGGCTTCACCCAACCACTAACCACGAGTGGGAAAGTTTTTGTGTTATTCATATTCTCTGAAAAAAGGCCAAGAAAGCAAAAAATCTGCCGGGGTATGTAAACTTTTGAGCACAACTGTACCTACCTTGCAGCATTTTCACCTTTTATTGGTGCCATTTCTTTTGGTCTCCTGCAGTTGTGACCTACCAGCAGCTCCAGTGTGTCATGGAGCATGCTGAAGGTCACAACCTAATATATCTCTACTAGATGGTGGCCCGATTCTAACGCATCAGGTATTCTAGAATACATAGTAAACAGGAGTGAACTGCGTCACACTATGACTGACAGCCTTGTAAACAGCAAAGAAGTGCGTCAAACTATGAGCTGCAGTTCAAATTGCGCGCCAATATACCAAGACGTGCTCCGCTTCGCTGATTGGTCACCGCGACGACCAATAACCGCACTTGACGCATGTTTTAAAACACGCTTCGCTGATTGGTCGCCGCAAGCCGCGGCCACCAATCAGCGAAGTCGAGCACGGCTTGGCAGGGGTTTTGAATCCCGCGCCGTTGATTAGTTGCCGCTGAGAGCAGCGACCAATCAGCGGCGCGGGATTCATATTTCCCGCCAATCCGCGGCACTTCACTGACCAATCAGAGGAGTAGTGCGGCTTGGCGGGAGATTTGAATTCCGCCGCCATATAGGAATACCCATAATGTGGGTGTTCCAATATGGCGGTCGGGGTACTACCGCTGCAAGCTGACGCCGGTCATCTCCCAGCTGGCTCGCCGCGGACCTCTGTGCGGCAGTAGATAAGCCGCAGCTACTGTCTGATCTCCCGACGATAGCCGCGGCCGGACGCATGTATCCTGGCGATAGCTGCTCTGATGCATCGCCATCGCCAGGGTTTCAGCTTGGCACGAGTTTTGAATTTCTGGACAGACAGACACGATTAGGCAATTATAGATATCTACTACAGCAGTGTCGGTGTGCAGCAGTGTCTGCGGTGTGCGGCAGTGTCAGTATTGTGCGGCGGTGTCTGTGTGCAGCGGTGTCGGTGTTCTGTGGCCGGGCGCGACTAATCAGTGGGGGCAGAATGGAGCCGGCGGAGCAGGATGGTGGTGGGGGGACAGGATGGAACAAGGGGAGCAGGATGGAGCTAGTGAGGCAGGATGGTGGCGGGGGGGGTGGCAGGATGGAGCTAGAGGGGCAGGATGGAGCCGGTGGAGCAGGATGGAGCCAGAGGGGGCAGGATGGAGGCGGAGGGGGCAGGATGGAGGCGGAGGGGGCAGGATGGAGGCGGAGGGGGCAGGATGGAGGCGGGGGGGGGCAGGATCCCCTCACCTCCCTCTGTTCTCACCGTGGCTGGCTTGAGCGATGCCGGGTGCTGAAGTCTGTGCAGCGGTCATGTGACAGGGCGGGCTATGTGATGTCACATCAGCGCGCCCTGTCACATGACCACTGTTCAGAGTGCGACTCTGTAGCTGGAAGAGGCGGGTGAGAACAGAGGGAGGCAAGGGGGAGGTGGGCAGGGGGTGATAATGAGAGGGGGGTGAGGACGGAGCAGCGGGTACCGGTGCAGGGGGCCACCGCGGACCTCTGCGATAGCTGGACGCGTATATCTTATGCGTCGCTGTCGCCATGTTTCAGCTTGGCGCGAGTTTTGAATGCCTGCGGCTGTTTTGCATACGCCACACTCATTGGTTGCCGCGGCTGGCAGCGACCAATGAGCGCTGGTGCGTGATTGGTCAACAGACAGACACGATTAGGCAATTATATAGTAGATTGAGAACCTCGTTCTGGATCTCATGGATGCATTGGCAGCTTGTGGCATAACATCTGACTTATGGCCGGTCAGAGGTTAAGGGCACAAGACGGCTCCAATAAAAGTCAGAGGGTGTATTCAAGACCGGGAGAGTGTGCCCTAGATTAGAAACACCACTCCAGCGCTGGAAAAGAAATAAGAACCCCACTGGAGAGCTACTCTGGACACCGCACATGCCCAGAACACTAGCAATCTTCAGAGACCCCTCTAATAATAATAGATCCATTACAAACAGAACAAACGCACATGTGAAAAGGAAACAAAAGTGCTCAATTTATAACAAATCCGGTATTAGAAAAAAAGGACCACCTACAAAATGTACGACTGGAAAACAGAAGAGACTTAGGAGTAATATTATATGTATAGGAACAGACACACACACACTTTCTTCTTTGTTTAAGGATAAAAAAAGCCTTTTGTCCGTCTGTTTTTGCAGCTTTTTTTCGTGTGTCGTGTGAATTCAAGACGTCATATAAATAGATTTTTTTTTTGACAAAGCGAAACAAAAAAATTAATGTGTTAATGTGACTTGCATATTCTGGTTGTATTTTAAGAAAAGTATTGGGGGGGGGGAATAAAAACACACTTCCCTATCATAGCATGGTTAATATAGAAAATAATGCAGGGGACAATTAATGGCACCTGAAAATAATATTTTACCTCTTAGGCTGGCTTCACACTTGCAGATGGATCTGCAGCGTTTTGCAGATGCATCTGCAAGTGTGAGCATGCTGACCGCGGCCCCTATGTTTATAATAGGGCGCACGCGGTGTGAAAGCTCTCATTCACTCCTATATGTGTACTGTCAGCAGGCGTATGCCTGCTGACAGATCACACACTCCCGTCCGCACTGTGGACGCGAGATGTAGCGTCCATGCTGCGGGCGGGAGTGTGTGATCTGTCAGCAGGCATACGCCTGCTGACAGTACACATATAGGAGTGAATGAGAGCTTTCACACCGCGTGCGCCCTATTATAAACATAGGGGCCGCGGTCAGCATGCTCACACTTGCAGATGCATCTGCAAAACGCTGCAGATCCATCTGCAAGTGTGAAGGCAGCCTTACTTAACTTTACAGAAAAAAACAAAAATAAACTACACTAAGGGTAAGTGGTAGATAAGGGTGATGGTGACATTTAGCAGAGGGCCAAGTCAATGATTACAGTTTCACTATAACCAAGAAACAGGGTGGATTATTCCTTAGCTTTAATCACATGAGTGGATGGAGTCACTGATGATAGCCTCTCTGATCTATGCATATGCCATAAAGAAGGCTTCTTACATATAACCTGTCATCAGTTCCCATAGTCACCAGCCTGGACATTTTATATATCCATGTGTGGGATATATCATTTGCACCCAGGGTGAATCCATAGTTTGCCCTGAGGTGGTCGGACCCTGCTGCAGCTGGGCACCAAGCACATTGTATGGCTTCATGCTAATGACCTGGGCCCCATTCTTCACAATACTGTGATTTGCATTTATAGTGATCTGCTCATAGGCTCCAGCTGATCATGAACGTCTTATTCTCATGAAGACAATGGTGACTCCTTCTCCTGCAGCTCATTCCTCCCAGTGTCACAGGCTGCTCAGATTACTGGAGCGAGGAGTGAAGCTTGTGCTGCTCAGTCCAGACCTGCGCACTGAGGAAGGATGGAGGGGACAGCGCAGCGCAGGCGTGAGGAGGGGAGGACGGTGCAGGATGCTCCTACACAAGCCTCGGCTGATGCTACTGCTCTGAGCCCAGGTAAGTAAGAAATCACTGAGAAAACACACATTTATCACACCTTCTATGTAATAAATCATACTATGCACATCATTTTTCTGCAGTAAGGTCTCACTGGGGGCAGGTTGCAGTTTGACAAAACACAGTAGCAAGTTTATTACCTATAGGCCCAATCTCTATATTAAATGTAGAACCCAATACAGTCATGTGTTTATTGTCTTCTAAAATCCCACACATAAAAAATTCTATTTATTTCTACTAAAATTTGGCTGGAGAGTTTCTAAAAATCTGACTACACAGATGGCAGGAATAATTACATTGTAATATATTATGTATGGTAATGTTATCTGGTTACTGATGGCAATGTTATATTCGGCTTAACAGAAGAGTCAAGTGGAGGTGAAAGACTGAAGCTATTTATACCGGAAAAGTGTATCTAGCTCTGATCAGTTTAGAAATATGGTGGAAATTGATGAAATGTGTGTGTAAGGCATTATCAAGTCACTGTTCGTCATTAATCCTTACTGTGATTAGTATATGATGTGAGAGTAGAACATTGCAGGTATATTTCATGTAGGTAAATGTAATATTTTACAAGCAGCGTTCTGGTGAAACAGCAGAGAAATTATTAAATCAAAAGGGAAGGAGAGGAAAAAAAAACTATTTTAGGTACCAAATAAAATAAAAACACCTGTAGAAATGTATCCTGACCCAAGGACCCAAATAAGAAATATTCTAAAAGATAAACTGAAATTTCTACCTTGTGCTAAGTACAAGTACTATCTCAATTAATGTACAGATGGACGCTTAAACAGTCTCCCAAATAATATGTATTACAAGGGGAAAAGATGTATAAAATAATTACTTATAACATGTATACCTTGAACACACACAATCAAAACAACAAACAAAAAAAAAATCAAGCACAACAGGCACGACAAGCACAACAGGCACGACAAGCACAACAAGCACGACAAACACAACAGGCACGACAAGCACAACAGGCACGACAAGCACAACAGGCACGACAAGCACAACAGGCACGACAAGCACAACAGGCACGACAAACACAACAAGCACGACAAACACAACAGGCACGACAAACACAACAGGCACGACAAACACAACAAGCACGACAAACACAACAAGCACGACAAACACAACAAGCACGACAAACACAACAAGCACGACAAACACAACAAACAGAAGCACAACAGTCACAACACACACAGCAAACACCCATACTACAACATACAGCTTTCACTATAAAGTAACATTTTGTGGCTTTTTCAAGCTTTCAAATCAACAGATTTTTTTTTATCCATACAACTTTTTATTTAGACAAAACCAAATGACATAAAAATGTACAATATAAATTTTCTGGTTACAAATATATAGTTTTTTTTTGCTCCTGCCGACAGATATGACAGATAATACAGACGTCTATATTGTATTTTGGCTTTCACATTTGTAGTCAGTTACATGACAAAATATAAAGTGCATACAATCTTCCTGAAATAGTGATTTCATAAAGCCTGAAGATTTGATATGTATGTAGGCATCACTACAATTTTATTATTAAATATCTAAAATTTGAGGCCAAAAAGGAAAACGCATAACTTCTGTGAACATGTAGGAAACCACCAGATATATAGCAAATGCAGAACATTTGACTAAGGCTATATTCACACTGTGCGTTTTTGCTCATCAGTTTTTGTAGCCAAAACCAGGAGTGGGTGATAAATACAGAAGTGTTGACGTGTTTCTATTATACCTTTCCTCGGATAGTTCCATTCTTGGTTTTGGCTGCTAACACTGATGAGCAAAAACAGACCAAAATCGCAGTGTGAATGGAGCCTAACACTTAACTACAAGTCACTATATGAAAAGTGGGTGAGCTACAAAACAGCACAACAAACATCTCGGTACATAAAATATAGCACAAATGTCTTTAGAATACATAACAAAAATACATTTAGAGGACTTTAAAATTGTATGAATTATGTGAAGTCTGCTCAGGATACTATCCAAGTACTCCAGAGAGAAGACTATAGGCAGCTCAGAACCATCGCCCACCCACAATACCATATTAACAAAATAAATACATTTCCGTTGACTCCATGTAGTTACTATTCAGCTCCATCTCGGCCACCTGTGAAACGAGCAACTCTCACATCTCGTGACTATGACGGGCGTTGTACAAAACCTCAAACGTTGGGTTTATCTTTTGGACAACGCTTCTACGTTAACAAAGGCATTCTTCACTCCTATTACTAAATGTCTTGTGTTAAAGGATTTCCAATTGCACTTCAGTGATGAAGCAGCAGAGGGCCGACAGTCTACTCTGGAGGTGCCGAGGCCAAAATAGTCTTCCACGTTTCTTTATGACCTTCCGCAGGTTTACAACCGTTTAGAAATAGACTATCCTCTTTGGTCTCCAGCGTTGAAGATGAACTGTTAAGTGGAATACAAAAGAAAAAATAAATTAGAAAAACACACAAAAAAAAAAAAACCTGCAGAGGTCTGGGTGGCGGTGCTATAAAGGGGGATGGGGAAGGAAATTGGTTTTCACAACACACTCAAAGGCTGAGTAGCAGAGGAGAACTTTAATTATCTCCCTTCAAAAAGAGAGACAGGAAATTTGGACTTTTAATTAGCCATTTGGAGTGCGGTAAGATTTTTTTTTTTTTTTAACCAGATAATTTAAACGCGAATAATTCAAGTCTGACTAAATGAAATTCACATAATCAGAATGCAGATAATTGAATTTCTACTGCATCCATTAATTCAGTGTGGAGGTGTGCGAGGACTCTTATGAGAAGCTGTCACAGCTCAATAAAATCTCAGTCAATTAATTTTTTCATTATCTGAGTAGAACACCAACAACAGAATAAGAGGGTCTACCGCACATGAAAGTACCTCTCAGGAACTAAGTGACAACTTGTTTGTTCCTCCTCCGCAGGAAACCGCCGGTTCGAGGTGGCAAACTTATGAACGGCTTCAGAAACGGAGAATTTGGTCTGTCCCGAGACGCAGGCTTCGATTTCTTCCACGGGAAGTTGAGTTTGCAAGAAAAGGTGAAGTCGGCTGTCTGAGAGTAACACCGGGCACTGCATGACTCTGAAACACACAGTATGGAAGTCATTATTAGTAAAGGTCACATTCTGCAGGATGGTACAAGGAACGCAAAGACAAAAGAAAAAACGAGTACACCAGCCACTAACATGGCACCATAGTCTTGCACCAATTATAAGTAGAGTCTGAATGAGGCCTAACATTCATCAGATGTTGACTCGATTTTCATTTGATTTTTTTGCATGCAAAAATATAAATAAATAAAATTGCAAACCTTCCCCTATACATTACAATATTAAAAATGGGCAGCACATAGATGACAATGTGTGTATAGATTTCCCATGGACCTTAAAACTCTTGTATAAGCACTAGAGTACTGCTAATGGCGGCAGACCACACAGCCACTATGGGACCTGAGAGTCAGGGGGGAGCCCAGTGCCAGCGCAGACACCGTGACCTCTCCGACCCTGCATCACACTTCAACTGTATCAGCAGCCATCATTTTCCCTGAGAGTCTGAAATCTGACATCTCAGCACAGCGGGTGCGATGACATCACTACTGTATGCCCGCTGCGCTGAGATGTGCAGCATAGCAGAACACACGCCACCACCTCAGAGACCGGAGGAGCAGGGGACTGAGGAGAGTGGAGTGTTTTGTTTTGTTTTTTTTAAATCAGTGAGTACACTAGTGGCAAATAGACATAATACTATATGGTTAACTTTGGGGTGCGCATTACAATATTCTATGGAGGGCTATGGGAAGATGCATTATAATATATGGAGGACTATGGGGGCCATTATACTATATGGAGGATTATGGGGAGCTTTTTGAAAGGCTAGTGGGGTCCATTATACTGTATGTGGGCCCATTATACTGCATGGGGGGCTGTGCGTGGAGGGAGGGGCACAGTTGAAAGGGGTACACAAGGGTCATCATACTGTGAATGTGGAGTGTGGAGGGTACTGTGAAGGAATGCTCTGTGAGGTATCATACTATATGGGTGCAATGATAGGGGAGTCTAGCAACTGCAGGAGGAAAATTACTTTGAAATGACTGTAAAGTTGGGAAAAGTTATTACGTAGCCCAGCTGAAGATTTTTTTTTTTGGGGGGGGGCGGCAATTAGAACTTTTGCTATGAGGACCCATGATTTCTATGTACACCCCCTGTGTATATGTAATTTTGACATCTTGACGTAGAGACTTCAAACTCATCCAACTTCTTCAGGAGGCCACATGTACGTGAAGAACCACATGTATCTGGGACATCCTTCAATAAAAAGTAGTGGAGCAACCCTTTATCACTTGTGAACCTATTACTGTCCTACTTAGGTCTTTTTCAGACGATATGAATTTAATATTTTATATACTATTTTATATTAAATATAATTCATATTTTAATTACATATGGAAGCCAATAATAATAATTCAAGACGGTAAGTGAAACCCCACTGCAGTATCAATATTTGGTCCAGAAAACACTGTATGAACACAGAAGTTTGTCCCGTGTGCACAAATAAAAAATAAAGCATCTTTCTCCCCCGATATGGCTTTAGTCTAATTATCGTCTCTATTTCAAACTTAATAGGAAATTACTCCACTCTTTAACCCATACACAACCCCACTTTTGCTCATTCACTGGTATTTTATTTTTTTGCTTTAAAGTGTTATAGTCACTGTATAAATGGTTTCCTCTATGACAGGTGCTGCTAGTTGGTGGATTCAGGGCCTACGACCTGCACTGGTCAAAATACCACTCTGAGGTTTGCAGGTCCTGCATGAGCCTCACACACCAAGGAGTGCATGGTCTCAATTGTAAGTCTATGAAACCATATATTCACTTTCAGAGTGGTCTTTGGAGCTGTACACAGCTCTGAGCACAGTTATGGAGGAGCTGCAGATATCAGAGCGGTATTTTAACTGATCAGTGGGAGTCCCAAGACCTGAATCCTTACCAGTAAAGCGGATCATCTGTGCAACAACTGCCAAGATGTTTCATACAGCCAGCGTTACACTTTAAACCATTAACATTATCATTATTATTTATTTATATAGTGCCATTATATTCCATGGCGCTTTACATGCTAAAAGGGGCAGACTAGGACAAGTAACATAGTGACAATACAAGTAACAATAAATGTGGACAATTCGGTCGTACAGATACAAGAGGGGAGAAATCCTGTCCGCGAGGGCTCACAGTCTACGAGCATGAGATGTTTCTTCAGTAAGTTGAAAACCTGAATGTATTGAAGCCTAAATTTAGCACACGGTAAGCTCTCATCTACTTCATAGACATGCATCTTAAGTGTTAAAGAAGTGAAAAATATGGGCATTACACTTGTGTTAATCTTATACATCAGCCATAAAGTATTGGAAAACCCATGTACATGAAGAATGTGTCAGGTATATGCTTTTTAGGAGAGCAGAAAAGAGATACACCATGACTACTATATCTTCATCCTGTCCTTCCTATATGGTTCTTGATCTTCAATGCACTGACAAAATGGTGAGCTTGTGATTGGCTGGTGTCCATACACAGCAGCCAATGAGTGCAGATGGCGCTGCATGACAGTAACCTGAACCAATCATCAGTCAAGAGGTGTGTCTCAGACTACCTCAGGCACCTGTAAGCTATCTAGGTAAACTGAGGTCACAAAAAGAGTAGCCAATCATACACAGCAGATTATCATTGATTAGATATTAGAAGAAACTTTTTGACAGGGAGGGTAATCAATGAGCGGAACAGGTGCCATGAGAGGTGGCGAGTTCCCCTGCAATGAAAGTCTTCAGAGGCTGGACAGACATCTGTCTGAGATGATTTAGTGAATCCTCCTTTGAGCAGAGGGTTGGACCAGATGACCCAGGAGGTCCCTTCCAACTCCACCATTCTATGATTCTATGATCCACTGTAGGTACTGACTACACATCATTTTTGAGCTTCTGAACAATTACTTTAATCAAAGAAAAAGGCCTTCTAGAATAACTAAAATGATTTAATAAAGGAATGCATCTAAACCAGGCCAAGTAACCAAACGAGAGAGTTTAATAAGGTGCATATACAGGTCCTATTACAAGTTATAATCAAAGAAAGCATAACATGAGGTCATCAGTTGCAAATACGGACTCCAGAATGGAATAGAGTGCTGTGCACAAACCAGTCCCAGGCCGCCTCCCAGGTGTAACAAGATTATCCAGAGAAAAGGAAGAAAGTCCAGCACCGTAATGTATAAAAGACGTTGGAGGATATTAAAGTCTATTAATCATGAATATTGTCTATTGGTATCCATAAAAACAGTCACACTTAGTTTTTCAGGCCCACGACATGGCCCTTAATCATAGCTATGTCACTGTTTGTGTAAGTTCCAATAAAGTTGATTAATTATGAATATTGCCCAATATCTTTTGACGACTTTACACATTGCAATGCTGGACTTACGGTACGTTTACAAGTTGCATCCATGGCTCTCTCTATATCATCCACTGTATGAAAGGGTCTCCAAAAAAAAAAAAAAAAAAAAAAAAAAAAAAAAAAACACCCCAAAAGACATAATGGCTACTTCTGTGAAGAAACAGGTTCAGGAGTTTCTAGAAAAATTAAAATAAAACTTACTGAACCTGAAAATAAACGGCCAACAAACGGGTCAGTTCTATTAGTATTTCATGAGATACATAGGTTCTCCTATCAGAACAGCCTTGTTATAGGCCTTATATGAGGAATTGGGAGCACGGAGAAAGTTCTTCCATGTATATAATTAGAGCCAAGAGGAAAAAGTTGAGCTTTGATACCTTAAGAACTTGACCTGGTTAACAAGTTCCATGCATCTTGGATTTCATTCTTCAGCATCACCTGCCGCTACATGGTGTCACCGCAGAGCTGGTCAATACACTACATGTACAAACGACTATAAATGATTCTTGCCGTGTAATGGTTCTCTTAAGACATCAAGGGTCGTATTTATCATGTAAATTTATACAGGAGCAAATTATCGGAGCTGTAGAGGTTTCTGGTGAATAATACTTCTGTCATCGTAACTACACTGTAATCTATATATCTACCTCAAATGAATAGCGTGCCACATAATAACAAACAGTCTCTTTAAAAACAAGTATGGGCAAAGCCTGGTCTAAATCATTATAACAGCCATGTGCACCAATGAATCAGCGGCAGGACAGCAAGAATTTGGAGCCTGGAGAGTCGGCAGCAGGAACGCAAACGAAGAATGAGAGGGAGATCATTTACCAGCCACCAAAGAATTTCTCCAGCAATACCCAAGATGCACATAAGAAACTCTGATCTACAGTGACAACAGCAGCAGCCAATGCGACTCATGGTGGAAGCAAATCATAATACCGGGCAAATCAGACACTAATGTGTCATTAGACAGGTAAATATTGAAATGTAGCCGTAAATGCTGGAGGTCGAGTGGTCCTTGTGTCACCTTTCTTCCATTTTGTTCAGTTTTGTGCTTATATTCCATTAATCCGTTCCTTTATTTTGGTCTTTTTTTTCCTATACTACCAGTGAAAGAACCTGCACATGATGGGAAGTATCCTTGCATGACACCTGGGGACATTGGGATTACGTAAATAGTGAACACAGGCCTGGCGATAGATAGTGGCAGTCAGTGGCAACCAATATGAAATTTTAACAGGGCCATCATCCAGCTTCCCTAGACCTGAAATGGCTTAAAGTAAAAAAGTACCCATCACCTATAAAGCCTCCGTCTGTCCTGCAGTGATAGAGGCATGTACACCATTTACACGACCTCAGCAGCCAATCAGTGGCCTCCACAGCAATACTTGCATATAACAGAGCCTGGTGACTGGGAGCAGACGTCACATGAATAATGGCAATGTCATCACTGGGGACCTCACCAAGGTGGCAGGAAATAGCAGAGTCAGGTTTTGGACCTTCACCGATATGACTAATTAGATACCCAGGCAATCCCTTTAAGGCTAAAGGTCCTCTTTACATAACATAGCTGTCATCAGTATAGGCCAATAGCTTCACTTTAACAACTCTCTCAAGCACAAGGCTGTTTGGCTCCGCCAAGTGTTCCTGTGCTCTCTAAGAGACTTGTCCGCAAGTGGCTGATCACTCCTCCAAACAAAAGTATGGACAGTTGAAATTCCATCAGCCCAATCCTTGTCATCCCCCTACATCATCTTTTTGGGGGAGAGCCAGGTGGTCCTTATGCACATTAGATGATTGGCCGATCCTGTTGACACTGTAGATAAACAGATTAGACGCAGCACTAGGAAGCCTAGTATAAGAATCAGACCTGTAATCTATAGATTGCAATAAAATAACAGGAAGATCACCAGGACG
This sequence comes from Allobates femoralis, assembly GCA_033576535.1. Lineage (NCBI taxonomy): Eukaryota > Metazoa > Chordata > Amphibia > Anura > Aromobatidae > Allobates > Allobates femoralis. Next base: position 475,363,946 of record JARQOC010000005.1, read on the forward strand.
GCTCAAGGCAGTCCAATATCAGACTGATTCTGCCTGATGGCAGCACCTAGAAATGATTCCCATTTCCAGGGAGTAGGACACAATCACCAGGAGGATATATTCACTACTGGTCAGGAAAATGTGGACTTCTTTACTTTGTTCATAAGGAAATAAAAGTGTCACCTGGGGACAATGATAGTACCTGTTTGCCAAAACCTTAATCTGCTGCAGTTTCTTCACCATGCTAGAACTCGAGCCAAAGTGATGAACATCAATCTATGTGAACTTATCGTGTGCTGCTCTGGCTGCACATTGGGTTTAATTTCCCGGGACAAGACGACGATAAAAGCAGGTGCTGAAAACAGCAGTGTTATAGAGGAGGTAAGCAACAGCTTCTCCTAATCCAGGTACGAGGGCTGGAAAAGGACTCTGTTATGGCACAATGACTTCTGGCATGTGGCAATACATGAAGATGCCTGCACAAGAGCTTCTGTAACAGCCCCAAATACCATTCCCACAGGCCCTTTACTCCTATTGTAAAGGATTAAACATTGCATAATCTAAAATGCCATCACCAGTCATCTGTGCATGCCATCATCCCATACATAATGTGATAGTACTAAGCTTTCCTAGGATCCTTCATGACTCCGATGACGTAACTATCAATGTAAAGCATCTGTAATACCATCTGCCATTCAGGTACTTCGGTGAGCTTGGGAAAGTTTAAGGAGGGCTGAATTTCCAGACAAATTTGTCCTAAATCCAGTTTCAATGAAGTAGATATAACAACTATGAGGCCAGAAATGCAAACAGCATTATTGGAAACCTCTTCTAATGTACATTGTTCACGTATCCTATATGATGTCATCTATGAAGAAAGGCTTAAAATGAAAGTCTGGCCACGCTAAATAAAAAGCGGAGGGTGAACAGGCAGTGTATGCTGCCCTCTACTGAGCATAAAGTGTAATGATCTGTTCTCAGAGCAAAGCGATACATGTACGCATGTGAACAGGCCTGACTGATGGATTTGGATGGCTGACAATCTGCTAGTTGTGCTTTTAAGGAGACATAATTGCATTAAACAAATATATATTAATCTGAGTTATTCTTCTTTTGCTGCACCCACTTCCACATTGACATATACTGTCATGCTAACTTCAAATTAATCAATCACTATAGTAATGAATTGTGGAAAGAAACCCCTAAGACTGGCTTCTCTTTGCGGGTCACATCCCACCCGAGGCTGTCCGTGTAAACCGGACAGCCCCGGACCGGATTTTGGCCCCATAGCTCTCTGCCACCCGGTTTCTATCTGTCCAAGACAATCCGGGAGAATTCAGTATTCTCTCATGGACACAAAAACACTGCTTGCAACATTTTTGTGTCAGAGGAGAATATCTCCTCTAATTGCCTATTCCCGGATTGCCCCGGATTTGCCTGGATCCTCTCGGATCCTAACATGGGAGCCTATGGGGCCAGATTGCACCTGTCCAGGAGGATCCGGGAACCGGACAACCTGCGGCTATCCCCGCAGCGTCTGTTTCAGATCGTGGCTATCCCTGCCAGCGCGGTCCCCGGACACGGCGGCATATTAGCCCTCCGGTTCTGTGTGCTGATCCGATCTGGGGCTGTCAGGTTCACCCTGACAGCCTCGGATCGAATTGTGACCCGCAATGTGAAGCCAGCCTAAGAATTGAGAGGATGTATATAGCAAAACAATTAGAGAATAATAAATTAATTGAATAAACAGCATATACAAATGTGAATGCAAAAAAGAAAAAAAAATGTTCTTTACCAGAAAGCAGAAAATATGGAAAAAAAATTCTTATTCAATTAAAACTTTCCTGGTGGGGTAAGCTGAGTGGTCTCTAGCACCAATTTTAATGTACTAGGGTAGAATAGGGACGTCAATATAACTAATACATAAAGAGGTCCAGCTCGAACACCCGAGTGCTTATTTTAATTGTTTGCTGTGTAACGCACCATTTATTACAGACAGTTAATGTACTTGAATATGCTGTCTGCTGTATAATGCACCATTTATTACAAAAAAAAGAAGTGTTCGAGCCGACCCCTTCGTCTATTATTGGACTTTGACGGGCTGTGACAAGCTAATGCCCAGGATTCACACCCTTTCAGTCGGCATATGGCGAGTTGGATCTATCGTTAGCATCACATTGCAGTGTGTATTATGTGCTCACAGCTCTGCCACATACACACAGACACACACAGCTCTGCTATATGCACACGCACTCTTTACATTACCACACCATGCACTTTCACATACACCTTGTATTTCCCGATTGGGATCTGAATGCAGGTTGCACCAGCTGAAGGACCTTCTACATTGATCACATGACAAGATCCTTCAGCAAATTCAGCTGGTGCAGCCTCCATTTCAGATCCCTGTTGGCTTCCTCTCCTGCTCTGCATCGATCACATAGATCAGTGCAAATCAGAAGGAGATTGGGTGGTTCTCTGCGATCAGGGAGATGAGGTCTCTTTCTCCTCCATGGTAGGAAGCAGCCTCTTGATTAGAACACACACTCACTTTTTAGCGGGATTTTTTCTTGTTAAAAATGTGTCTTCTAGTCTAAAAACAATGGTACTATTCTTCTAACAATGAGGTCGAAACCCCCCCACAAATACTTAATGTGTTCATGTGGCCTAACATTTATTAAGGAAGATGCTCAAAAGGGTCACTAGCGCACCCCCTAGAGGACCAGACTTTAAGCTCCAGTTCAATCTTCAAATTCTGGTATCTCAGCATGCAAAGCGGGATCCTACAACCCTCCCCAGGGGAGATCTCGATCTTTGCACTAATCCAGCAGTGCCAAACCCTTTGCTAAAACAATTGCCAAATGGCAGCAAATCTAATGAGTTTATCATTCAGTATTCCTAATAAAAGACGTGGCATAACTGAATTTGTACAAAGAGTGAGATCTCTTGGTTTCACAAAGAGGGCGGCTATGGAGGGTTAGGGGATCCCACAATATGAAAGTCCAATTTGACTGTTGCTACAAAGTCTTCTCCTTTACAAGTGCCGTTATGGATACATTTGACCACTTTTGTTAATAAGTGGTGGTTTTAGAAAAATCCCCAGCCTGATGTGGCCACTGTTTTCTTAAAGAGGTTTTCCACTACTAATGCGAGCTGCTTTTGTTTATTCTAACTATTCCTAATTAGCTCTTTCACAATATACTTCTGCTACCTACTCTGCTCTTGCAAGTATCTCTCTGAGATGCATATATACTTGTATAGCTTATCTAGCTTTGATATTATTTGTCTGGGGACTGGAATCAGACAAACTGGGCAGGGCACGTCACTTATGGGAGTGGAGGTACCTCTGTGAGTGACAGCAGTCTACCCAGATCAGACTTCACAGCGCTCATCAGATGAAAGCACAGCACTGTAAAGCAGGCTGAGAGGAGAGAGGTCTGATCTGGGCACGCCTGCCCAGATCACTGTCAGCCACAGAGGTACCTCCGCTACCATCAGTGACGTGCCCTACTCAGTTTGTCCAATTCCAGTCCCAGACAAAAAAGGATCAAAGCTACATCATCAATAAAAAAATATATATGCACTGGAGAGAGATAAGCTAACAGGAGCAGAATAGCAGCATAAATATATTAGTAAAGTGTTAGTTAGGAATAGGGGGGGGGGTCACATAAGCAGTGGAAAACCTCTAAGTGACAAAAGCAGCCGCAGACTGGTGACAAATGCTCTTTAAGGGCCCTTTCACATCAGCGTATTTTTAAATTTGCGGCAGATGCAGTGAAAAAAACGCATATGCCGCAATTACCGCATACCGGCTGCACTTGCGGTAAACGCCATGCAAAGTATAGGCGTACTTGCGGCAGGTGCGGTTTTGCACTTGCGGCAGGTGTGGCCGCGAAAAAAAACGCGGTCAGCCGCACCTGCCGCAAGTACGCCTATACTTTGCACGGCGTTTACCGCAACCGCGCCGCAAGTGCAGCCGGTATGCGGTAATTGCGGCAGATGCGGTTTTTTTCACTGCATCTGCTGCAAATTTCAAAAAACGCTGATGTGAAAGGGCCCTAAAAAGAGAAAGCAGAATATAAGACTAGCATATACCTACTGCGGATCACACTAGGTCTCTTGTGGTAAAGTTGAACCACAATAAAGGAGACTGTACTGCAGACTGTACTGCAGATAGTAACAAGAGATCAACTTTCATTTCCAAGAAAACAGTTTAAAAGCTGAAATCTAGTCACAATGGACACAACACAGTTATTTTCCTAACCTTTGCATTAAACTAGGCGAAATGGGCAGAGGACATGATACACTATCACAGTGCTCTACGTTGTGATACACCTTGCTGGACATGTTTGTCTATCGTAATATGGTGTAAAGTGAGGGACTAACAATTGCACCAAAGTTCTGAAGGACCCATTTCCTTTCCCCCTATGCATCAACCCATGCTAGACCAAAAAATAAGTCTAAAACACATACATTTGGTGCTGGGCTTATATATGAGTATTTGTGCAAAATTAGCACAGTTGCTGGTGATTTATTTGCTCCACTTTAATAGCAGATGTAAAAAAAAAAAAAACATGACTAATAGGTTTGCACAATCACATGGGACAGAGGGCTTTACATTGGGATATGGAGGGGGGGGGGGGTACGCTTTCCTGCTTAGATTTTAGAAAAGCCTTTGAAAAAACAAAAGGCTTTCAAGAGGTTTTCCCACTTCGAGTATATTCTCCTGTCATAGGTCATGTTCATCTCTGTGAGGGTCATATATCCTTCTGTTGTGATGTGGTTACTGCTACTTCCGATCTGGGGAGCGAAATTAGATGAAATGAGCAGCGCACGTCCATGGTGGGGTCGGGGCGACCTCTCATTGAGTGACAGCAGTCCGAGCACACATGCTCAGGTCAGAAGGGTAGCTCTGTGCCCCAAACAATGAAGTGCGCTGCTCATTTCATCTGATTTCGCTTCCCAGTTCAGAAGTAGCAGGTTGGGCCCTATGACCATCCATCCACATTTAGCGGATATTCAGATTGTGATCCACATTTATATAGACTGCCCAGTTCATAAAGTCTAGAGACATCTTGCTGGTTTACTGTATTTAGGGTTATGGCGATCTACAGCCTTGAGGATGGATTATACCATGTACTGGTCAACACCAAACAACGCCCTTCAGAAATGCCTTTGTTTAGCCTAAATATTTCATCAAAATCCAGAATACATCCCAAGAGAAGAAAATGCCAAGCATTCCAGCTACTTCCCTCCGCTGGGATCTATTCTGGGGAAGAAATCTAGAGATGGGACCAAGAAAAAAATTATATATGTCAGAGATATAACTATCTTCCATTTGCTTAGAAGGTCATGAGTGTAAAACACAAGAAAAAATAGATTTCTCTAAAAGTAAAAGAAAAACAAAACATAAAATACTCTGCAGTTGGCGATTCCATACCACAATTATGGCACTTGATCAAGCTTGGATCCATCTTTTTCTATTGGGTGAGGTTATTAGATGTGAGCTGAAGTCTAAAGCCTATATAATGGAATATTCCTGACTAGAATAGGTTTCACCTTTTCACTGGGCAGGTGAAGTATATCAAGATTGGTGGTATTCAGAACCCCACCAATGTCTATGACAGAGGCTCTGGTCCTCTAATCCCATCCACCTGCCACAAGACCACGGGCTAGGAGGAGTTTAAAAAGAAGTGGTTGAGCTTGCAACCCACAGCTATTTATTAGGACTTATTTAGAAAGGTTTGCCAAAAGAGAAAAGGTGTAAAAACCCTGGCAGATGAGGCTTAATATAGAGAAATGTAAAGCTCTGTGCTTGAGGCACTGATAAAATGCGCGCACCATATGTTCATAGTGGGGTAAAACTAGGAGAGTCACTTCTAGAGAAGGATCTGGGTGTACTTGTAGATCACAGACTAAATATCTGCATGCAATGTCAATCAGTTACTTCTAAGGTCAGCAGGATATTGTCATGTATTAGAAGCAGCATGAACTCACAGGACAGGGACATATTACTACCACGTCAGAAAGCATTTGTGCAACCCCATCTGAAGTTTGCATTTAGGTCCTGGACACTAATTCATAGAAAAAATGCCCTGGACTTAGAAAAAGTACAAAGAAAAACCACTAAAGAGTATGGAGGATCTTCATTATGAGGACAAATTAAAACAATTAACGCACCACTCCAGCATTTTGTTTTTTCTTTCTCAGTGCTGGAGTGGCACTTTAAATATAGGTCCCCTGATCCCTGTCACTCTCAAATTTTAGTAGCTTCATCATTTTTTGGCGCCGCTCTGGTCCCACAGCGCCATCTTGTGCCCATAACTTCTGACTAGCTGGGAGTAAGAAATTACACGTCACAGGAGCTCAATGCATCTCAGGCCAGAGAGAGGGAGGCCAGAGAGAGGGAGGCCAGAGAGAGGGAGGCCAGAGAGAGGGAGGCCAGAGAGAGAGAGAGGGGCTCAGAGAGGGAGGCCAGAGAGAGCAGGGGCTCATAGAGAGGGAGGCCAGAGAGAGAGAGGGGCTCATAGAGAGGGAGGCCAGAGAGAGGGGCTCATAGAGAGGGAGGCCGAGAGAGGGGCTCATAGAGAGGGAGGCCAGAGAGAGGGCTCATAGAGAGGAGGCCAGAGAGAGGGGCTCATAGAGAGGAGGCCAGAGAGAGGGGCTCATAGAGAGGGAGGCCAGAGAGAGGGGCTCATAGAGAGGGAGGCCAGAGAGGGGCTCATAGAGAGGGAGGCCAGAGAGAGGGGCTCATAGAGAGGGAGGCCAGAGAGAGGGGCTCATAGAGAGGGAGGCCAGAGAGAGGGCTCATGAGAGAGGAGGCCAGAGAGAGGGGCTCATAGAGAGGGAGGCCAGAGAGAGGGGCTCATAGAGAGGAGGCCAGAGAGAGGGGCTCAGATAGGAGGCCAGAGAGAGGGGCTCATAGAGAGGGAGGCCAGAGAGAGGGGCTCATAGAGAGGGAGGCCAGAGAGAGGGCTCATAGAGAGGGAGGGCCAGAGAGAGGGGCTCATAGAGAGGAGGCCAGAGTGAGGGGCTCATAGTGAGGGCTCATAGAGAGGCCAGAGAGAGGGGGCTCATAGTGAGGGCTCATAGAGAGCCCAGAGAGAGAGGGCTCATAGAGATGCATTGAGTTGTGGCCTCTGTTGGAGCTATCTGCAGTTCATAAATCACAGGAAATAGAGGGGAGCGACACTAGAAAAAGATGAAGACAGCGGCAGGTGAGTATAAGACAGGGATCAGGGGACTTAGAAGTAAAGAACGACTCCAGCACTGAAATAAAAATTAAAAAAGAAAACACTGGCGTGGTGCTTTAAATGTATTCAGCTTGAGAAAAGATGTATAAAGTGGGACATGATTAACCTGCACAAGTACAAAAAAGACCCGACAAAAAGGAGGCTCTAAAACTGTTCCATGCAAAAAAAACCTCAAAACACAAGAGGCACTTCCTCACCGCCTGGAGAAAAAAAAGGTTTATTGATGTGTGGAATAGTCTACCTCTAGGGCTGGTAAGAGCAGGAACCATTAATGGTTACCAAGTGAAAAAAGGCTTAGATTCAGTTTTTTGGGGAGTGAAGGGGGGGGGGGGGGGGATCAAGTAGAGAATGCTTCTATACACGTACACATTTCTGGTTCTGATGTTGATCCAGTTGTTAGAGACTCTCAATTGGGAAAGAGAAAAGCTTGCCCTTTAGGACTGACTGGATCATTCCTTATGGATGTCTCTATACCCTTCCATTTATCCTCTCCCATCGGTTGAACGGAATGATAATGGACATGTATGTTTTTTCAACTGTACTAACTACGTAATCGAGGAATGAGACTGTTCCACAGACACAACACGTCGATGTGGCGCTTTAGATAATAACTACCGTAAGTTCACATTCTGCTCCTACTAGCATTATCCATAAATGAGCATATCCTTAATGAAGGGGCAGCACGCACTTCCCCATAAGCAGACATACTTATTAGCCTTGTGTTTCTATAGACAGTGAATCACGTGATTCTTGAACTCTGAGCAGCACGGTGACTCAGTGGCTAGCAATACATGGTGACTCAGTAGTTATTATTATAGCTTTGCAGCGCTGAGGTCCAGGGTTCAAATCCCACCAAGGTCAACATCTACAAGAATGTTCTCTCAGTGTTTGTGTGGGTTTCCTCCAGGTTCTCTGGTTTCCTCCCACACTCCCAAGCACAGGGAACGTAGATTGTGAGCCCCAATGGGGGCATGTGATGATGTATGTAAAACACTACGAATATGTTGAGAAAAAGTTATCATGTTAGCAGTAGATAGAAAAATATTAGTTTGATTTGGTGTTGACGTGGAGTGCCGGTGTATCTCCTTGTTTTGATAGAAAAATATTAGAACCTGAGAGTCCTCAGTGGCTGATACCTTTTAATGGCTAACTGAAAGATGGTAAGTAAAGCAAGCTTTCCAGACACTATGGCCTCTTCTTCAGGCTATTAATGACACAAATTCTGAAGACACACACACATGTACACATATGCAGGGTGCGATTGATTGCAGTAAATACGACAGGTGACGTAAAGCAGAGTCAGTCTTGGGAGGGGAGAGGAGCTGGGGAGGTAAAATCAAAATTCCGAGATAAGAGGAACAGATTGTATTATTGTTCTATGATTAGTGGTCTGTGGAGACCTGAAAATTCCTCAGTGAAAGTAGAAAGCTATAAAATCCACGCGAGACAGTTCACGTAAGTGTCAAAAGTTAATTGCCCTCTAACTGGGGTCTGTTCGAAGATGTGATATCCCCAAATGCCCTTTCAATTGATGTAAAAACGCATGAATCCATGTGAGGCATTCAATCCTGCTTTGAATGTGTCAAAGGTCGTTATCAATTTCCGGATCCCCCACTCTTGTGTTTTAGACAACCTCTGAATCTAAAAACATTATTGTCAGAAGCGCCCTGTCCTCTCCAGCAGCAACAGGAACCTTTCCCTGCAACCAGAACAGGTGCAAAACCTGTCTATCTATAATGACAACCGACAAGATAAAGATTCCTGGGACAATCAGGACTACAAGATCCCAGGTAACTTCAGTTGCATCACAAGCAATGTGGTGTATTTAATATATGTACAAAATGTCAAACAGGTGGCATGTACGTAGGGAGACCGGACTAAAATTCAGAACAAGAATTATTTCTCATCGCCACTCAATAAAAGAAATGCGTATGGACCTACCTGTAGCAAAGCATTTTTACAGCTCTGACCACAGATAACAGATATTAGTCTGCTCATTTTAAAAAGTAACTTCAAATCTCAGAAAGAGAATTTTGGAATACAAATTGATAACGACATTTGACACATTCAAAACAGGATTGCATGTTTCACATGGATTTATGTGTTTTTACATCAATTGAAAGGGCATTGGGTATACCACATCTTCTAGCAGACCCCAGTTAGAGGACAATGAACTTTAGACACGTCTTACTTGAACTGTTTCACATGGATTTATAGCCTTCTACTCCACTGAGGAATTTGCAGGTCTCCACAGACCACTAATCATAGAAGAATAATACAATCTGTTCCTGTTATCTCGGAATTTTACCTTTACCTCCCCAGATCCTCTCCCCCTCCTAAGACTGACTCTGCTTTACGTCACCTGTCGTATTTATTGCATCATCCCACCCTGTATATGTATATATGTGAGTGTCTTCAGAATTTGTGTCATTATTAGCCTTATGAAGAGGCCATAGTGTCTGGAAAGCTTTGCTTTGCTTACCATCTTTTCAGTTAGCCATTAAAAGGCATCAACCACTGAGGACTCTCAGATTCTAATATTCTTCTATGGAATATGTTGGCGATGTACATAATTTGAACTCCGGCAACAGAGTGCAGCCTCTCTCATCAATCCATCGTTTGGCATCCTTGGGCCTTACATGCTAAGGAATGCAGCTGACACAGTAAAGGCAGATTCATGGCCTGCACCGAGAAGAAGAATTTATCATTTATGTTGCCTTTTTATATGTGGGTTGAAATAAGGACATAGGGTTATGTAGAGGACAGACTGCACCAGGCAAGAAACATTCACTGCTCCACCTTCTATATAATGGGCGCTGAACACTCAACCCACTTGAGGGGGGGAAGGGCGATTCAAGAGGAGCGACTGTCTACAGCAGAAAGCCATGACAGTGGCCACTAGGTGGCGCTGTTACACAGGACATGAATTTCTTGGCACCGAGTGGATCTTTACTTACTTGTCCAAAAATTCTTGCAAGCCGCGAACACGCTGCTCCACATTGTGCGCATTGTTAATATTAAAAAATGGGATTTTGGGCGGCAGTTCTGGAAGATCACTGAAAGAAAGAAAGAAGAAATATGGAGAACATTGTTTATTTGAAAAAAAATAATAGGACATTCGACAATTAAATATCGGCAGGCTTAGAACATATCCTATACCATTGGCTTACAATCTGTTGCTCTGTGCGAAAATGTGTAGGATACCATCAGTGGCGTAACTTCAGGCCCATGGGCCCCGATGCGAAAGCTCCAATGGGACCCCAAATTATTGCAAATCTTTAATAGTATTAGTCTTTTTCTATAGGCCAAAGGGACTTTTGGGGCCCCCCTAGGCTGCAAGGCCCAAGTGTGATCGCAACCCCTGCACCTACTGTAGTTACACCCCTGGATACCATAGAAAGAATATAGTATTGCTGAATAAATGTATTGTGGAGTAACATCTTACATAGTTTATACAAATGCCTCCCTGAATTGTAAAATCCTGCAGAATATATTGGCGCTATAGAAATAAATTATAAAAGGCGTTGCACCCATTTTGTAATACCCAATTATGTCTGGTGTAGGATAAAAATGATATAAGACCAGGGCCTTACAAAGAATTACAGAAACTTTTACTGTCTAATTATGAAGATAATACAATAATAATATTTTATTTTCTTATATAGCAGTATTAATTCCATTGCGCTTTACATACATTTGCAACACTGTCCCCATTGGGGCTCACAATCTACACATCCTATCAGCATGTCCTTGGAGTTAAAGTTAACATCCTTATGAAGGATAATATTTATATGCCCTCGCAGACAGGATCCCTGGCCCTATTGTACCCGTACGATTGTTTTGTCGACCACTTGTCTTTGTCTACCCTCTAACTTGTACAGCGCCATGTATCCTAATAGCGCTATATAAATACCTAATAATAATAATAATAATATATCTCATTAAAAATATGCATACAAATATTATACACATATATACAAGAAATATACACTTACATCAGCACTGCGTTACTCTGAAGTTTGTGTCGCAACCACACAAATTCTCGGAACCTTCTTCGGACCCGGGAGGTTTTCACCGTGAAGCACATGCTATTTGTCTGCCGAGACATTTCAAGATGTGTTTTATCTTAATATCAGATGTCAGGACACATACATATACCTCAGAGAGGGTTCATAACCTGATCCCTGAAATAATCCAAACTTTAAAATATATATAAATATAATTAAACTTACATGGAGGCAGATCTCGTAATCCAGGTAGTGATGCCAATCATGTTTCTGTGTCTTAGGATCTCGCACCCAGACGCTGATAGTCTCCTGTAAGAGCATAATGTAGAGTCACAGCACTGCACGAAGTGATCTTCACGAGGATCAGCTCTATAATGCAGAGCAGCAGGAGGAAGTAGATTTATAGGCTCACAAGGCAGAAAAAAAAAAAGCCTCAATGATGAAGTCACCAGACTAGATAGGACTTGGAAATTCTGCCCTAAGCTTTCTAAGACTTCACAAGTGGTTTCCAAGATTGCATCAGGACTGACCCCGGCAAATGGGCTTCTAAGGGGAATTATCCAACAATGAAGGACTGTTTCCAAGAGATCAAACAGGACTGGTCAATACTATGCAGCCAAAGAACAGTAAAAATGTGGTAGAAAACTATACATACATCATAAATAGTCATCACACGTTGCAAATTAGGTTTCGGGGCAAAACGTACAAACATTCTGCCAATAAACTAATGAAACAAGAATATGCATTTATACTAGATAGTCAAGATTGGGCAGAATCACCCTGTAGGTACAACTAAAGGGAACACAGAGCTGATCCTAGTGACCCTACACGGTCACACGTCGTGGTGTCCCGAGGTTGGACTTCTCCCATCAGACAATGGCAAGTCGAACCAGTATGCCATCAATTTATAACCAGGAGATGCCCCTTGTCTTCATGTATAGTTAAGGGCAGGGATGTACTATAATCAAATGTCAAAGGTATGTTGTTTTGTTCTTTCAAAACAGATTCGAAGTCGAAAAGTACAGAAAAATCATCTCGCTATTATGCAATCTTGTAGTGTAATATTCACAATCGATGTACTATTGTAAAAAAAAAATCACACTTTCTACAACTTGGAAGTGGAACAATACAAAATAGTAACAACAATACTACATAAACACATGCCATTTCACCTTACTCTATAGGGTACATGCAATTTGTAAGCTCCTTTGAGCAGGGTCACCTTCATTTTTTGCCTTTTTATTGTATTTCCTAAGTTGATTCTATGTTTATTGTATGTAACTACTGTTCTGCATTACCTTTCTGTACGTATATTTTTCTTAATGTACCATTGTACTGTAAAGCGCTGCGGAATATGTTGGCGCTATACAAATAAAGTTTTATTATTATATTATTTCTTGTGGACTCAAATCTCAGCCCAAAGTCTTACAAAGTACAATTCAAAATAATATTGTGGTACTGTGTTAGCCAGAAAAATCGAGAAAAGTATTCTAGGAGTGTCCCCTTAATTGACTGATCAGAAAAATTATATTTGCAAGCTCACATGGCCCCTTCATCAGACAAGAATTATGTCTGATGAAGCTCTGAAAGCTTACAAATATAATTTTTCTGATTAGCCAATAAAGGTATCACTCCTAGAATACTTTTCTCAGTTTTTTTGGGACCTACTTTTCACATGACCGTTCTTTTTCTAGCATTTTTTAAATGTTTCATAGAACAAACAAATGTAATGCTCCAGATTCTCAACTAGCTCAAAGGAAGGTCAATTTTATAGCTTCTCTAATCAGCCAAACTGTTTTCAGCTGCGCTAACATACTTGTACAAGGGCTTTCTAGGGTTTTCTAAACATCCAATAGCCTTCTTACACTGTTAACGCCACGTTACACACACAGATATCTATTCAGATATTGTTCACAGATCTCTGGTTGCAGTGAAATCATGGACACATTGCTCCATTTGTACACAGCCACAAAATGGAACAATGTGTCCATGATTTCACTGGAACCAGAGTTCTGTGACCAATATATCTGTGTGTAACGTGGCCTTTAGCAAATACAATATACCATTAAAACACTGGAGCGGTTGGTTGTTGGAAATGGGCCTCTATACACCTATGTACTGTAGATATTGCATTAATAACCAGACGTTTGCAGCTAGAATAGTCATTTACCACATTAACAATGTATAGAGTATATTCCTGATTTATTTAATGTTAGCTTCATTGAAAAAAACAAACGCTTTTCTTTCAAAAATAAGGAGATTTCTAAATGACCCCAAACGTTTGAACAGTGGTATATATAGTGGTTTTCCCCCTATCCACATGATCACCAAGAGCAAGAGCCCCAAATCTGGACATCAGTTAGGCCCAAGCAGTCAGGACCCCCAAGCATCTAAAAAAGTTATTACCTTTTCTATGGATGAGGGACAACTTTCTTTCAAGCAATATCATCACTTTATAGGCGGCACATGGACACTGCTGTGGGAATTTCTCTTACACACAAATATTAAAGGGGTATTCCCATCTTCACGATCCTATCCCAATATGAAGTAGGTGTAATAATAACAATATTAGCAAATACCTCCAATTAGAAATGTAGTATAGTTCTCCTGAAAAGAAGTGTATTTTCCTTACGTGCAGGCAGTGGCGTACGTTGAAGCTCATGGGCCCCGATGCAAAAGCCCCAACAGGGCCCCCAATTATTGCAAATTTTTCATAGCAATAGTCTTTTTCTATAGGCTAAAGGGACTTTTGGGGCCCCCCAGGGTCCAGGGCCTGGGTGCGATCGCAACCCCTGCACCTGTTGTAGTTACGCCACTTTGTGCAGGGTGTTGCTGTAACTTAGGTATCCATGGTTATGACAACAAGCAACTAACTGACTTACCCTATATACGTGGCCATAACCATGGATACCTAAGGTTTTGCAATGCCCTGCACATGAGGAATATACATAGCTTATCAGGAAAAACATACTATGTTCTAATTGGAGGTTTATGACAATATAGTTTTTATTACACCTAGTACATATTGAGATAGTATCTTGGAGATGGGAATACCCCTTTAAGTATTTTAATTACATACCAGGATTTTAGTGGGCCTCAGCCTGGAGTCAGATGGCCTCTGACATTAATGGATCAGTCATAGCTGCAAATTGCATCTTGTTGCACTTGTCAAAATCGTGAATGGGTGCAGAAGCTGACCTGTCATTACATGCACCATTGAGCGCAATAAAATGGATGAGGATAAGCACGCTGTCAGTTTTGACACATGGACAGCAAATACCTGAAAATTCACGTTGTCTTGCCAGGCAAGAAACTTTTTCTAAGATCAAGTGGTGATAACTCATCAGAAGGTAAATCATTAATGGTTTACTGCATGAAACGTGTCCTAGCTGTGTCTTAGCCTTCAACTTTTCTTAGAAAAGCAAATTTTGTGCAGATCCAGAGAAAAAGACCATAAAACTAAATTCCTGAATGACTGTCACATCCAAGACCTAGTGAGATAGGAGCAGGGTGATGGTCTCACAGTTACTGGGTGAATACGTGAGATGTGAGATGGTTTCTCCGATACAGCCATGTACATTGCAGCCCACATCCTTCACACTGGGCCCCAGACCTGAGAGACTGCCAATTTTTGCTCCCCTGTCAGCTACATGGACGAAAGATTCTAGAACATACACAATGATATCGCAACACTGGCCCCAATTCATCATCAACTTTACACTTACAATTGTGTGTTTTGCTTTATTTTTTTCTCTTGACCCTAAGTATTCTATGTGCACCTCTTTAAAGGGCATCTGTCATGTCAAAAATACATATGTAATGGCCCTTTCACATTCACTCTTATTCTGTATTTGGTCTCATTGATGCATTTCTGCATTATATTGCCCTACCGATCCTCTGGAGCGGTTCAAATAAAAAGGTTAATTCCAGTCTGTCAAGTCCGTGACTTGCGGCAGGTGCGGCAGCGAAAAAAACCGCGGCTGACCGCGTTTTTTTTCGCTGCCGCACCTGCCGCAAGTGCAAAACCGCACTTGCCGCACCTGCCGCAAGTCCCCCTATACTTTCTATGGGGATTACCGCAACCGCGCCGCAAGTGCACCAGTTATGCGCCAATTGCGGCAGATGCGGTTTTTTCACCGCATCTGCCGCAAATTTCAAAAAACGCTGATGTGAAAGGGCCCTTACTGGTATTTTCTAATTCCACTCTCTAAGCGCTCTCTATTGGTCTCTACTGATGCATTTCTTTCATTTATATTTCCCTCCTATCCTTTGTAAACTTCAAATAAAGAGATTAATTCCATCTGTCACTCACAGTGAATGATCCACTTGGATCGCTGCTGTCCACTACCCATAGCATGAATATGCATGTCACATATTCACTGCACTGGACTGCACAGGAGATCAGTAAAGGACAGCATGGATTTGTGCTTAGAGAAAATGAATAGATACCTTATCTTGATCAGGTAAGAAAGTGTGCCTACAGTCTCTCCTTCTTCTCCTCCTCAGTAGCTCCTAACTGAAACCAGACAGTGAGAGCAGAGGGAGGCGAGAGCTGCCTGAGAAGGAGTGAATATTTAAATGAACAGTTTAACACAGCAGGAATGATAGTCTGTGAATATAATGGACCAGGACTAGTGCAGCAGCTCCCTGCAGGATCTGAAAATGCTTATAGCAAGAGAACTCCAAACGGTACAATAATGATTTTACATGTTTTTAAAAGGTCTGCCCAGGTCCTATTCAAAGGTAACATTAGTATCATACTGAAAAATGACCTGAGAGTCCCTTAGGCTGTGCTTGCCTGTTTTTTCTGCTTTCCACTTAGTGGACGGAGCATAATAATTCCAGATGTTTCATCAACTGCACCTTAAGTCATAAAATTTTGTAGTGTTATACTTCAGACACCTAATTTCCATAAGTTGCATCTTTTTCAAAACTCGCAAAAGATGTAACTTTTCTTCTCAAAAATGGTTAATGACAAATTAAACCAGTTTTTTTCTTTGCATCAATTTCATGAGCTGATTGTCACTTCAGAGAGGAAGTGGATGAACTGTAGCGCCACCTTTAGGTAGCTCCTCAAAGTCATAATTGGCTTTTTGACAAGCCTTTCATTTAGGGATTTGTGCCAGATCAGAACCTCAAACTACAGACACCAAGTTTCGGGGTAACTGCCCCTCATCACTGTAGTGTGTGGGATATTCTGATCTGGCTGTTGAGAGGCTTATAATGAGGCCAGGTCTGGGGAACTCGCCATCTACCTTATGGAGAGGAGTTTGTCTGCAACTTTAAAGGAGACAGTTAAGTAGATAAGGAGATTTTAAAGCCGCATCCCTCCTCTAGGAAATAAATATCAGTGAATGCCTCATGACAAAAAAAAAAAAAGGAAAAAAATAACTAAGGGACTTAAAAATCTTACAAAAAAAAAATGCAATCATGAATTGGGCCTTCTGCACAGTAAAGCTCAAAAGTCCCAAGGATTGATGAAACATTGCCCATTTCTAGCTTCCCCCCACCAGAAAATAAAAGTTAACAGTTGTTGAGAATACATTTTTAAAAAAGATGTCATGTGAAAAAACCAAGGCTGTGGAGTCGGGGTCGGCATAAAATGGACCAACTCCAACTCCTAAAATATAGAATAAATGGGGTGCAGTAGTTCAATGCAATATATGCTGAATATTATTATGAATTATTATGTTCTAATAGCTTGATTATTGTATCAGAATAATGATTAAAGCCCGATGTTACCATTACACTACACAAGGCTGTGGAGTCAAGGTCAGAGTCCATTTTGGTGGAGTTGGGAGTCTGTTGAAAATGGACCGACTCCTAAAATATATAATAAATTGGGTACAGTAGTTCAATGCAGCATTTATGTTCCATCTAAATATCTTTATTATAATGATTAAAAGCTTGATGCATTGTACTACAATAAATGTATCACTTAAACATGAGCCATTGGAGTTGTGGAACCGGGATCAGGGAAATGGAGTCAACAAAGGTCTGTCTTGCCGACTCCACAGCCCTGGATAAAACATTATATACCTGCAGACATGGAGATAAAATGCTGACTGGCCGCTTTATAGAAAGCGCAACTAGAGGGAATACATTAGCTTTTAGGAATGTGCACCGAGTAGTTAGTTACCACTCACTATTCTATGAGGCAGAAATCGCTGCCTGTCACTGTGACTGACAGTCTACTCCAGGGGTCCCCAACTCCAGGCCTCGAGGGCCGCCAACAGTGCAGGTTTTCAGGATCTCCTTAGTATTGCACAGGGGTTGCAATCATTACCTGTGCATTTGATCACATTAACACCTGTGCAATACTAAGGAAATCCTGAAGTCCTGCACTGTTGGCTGCCCTTGAGGCCTGGAGTTGGGGACCTCTGGTCTACTCTTATGACCTGCTGTGCACAGATGTTCTGCAAAGTGGCTAAAAGTGATTTCAGACACCAGTCACAGAAAAGTGTCTAGGGATGAGCAAACCGGACTTGAAGTACGTACCAAACATAAGACTTTACAAAAAGTCTCAGTGGTCGGGTGCTTTACGTATGCAAACTACTGGAGCAAGCATCACTGTGGTCGGGTACACTCGGTGCTCGGGTACAGCACGCAAAGGGGGTAAAGTCAGTGTTATCGGATGTAGTGTGTGCAAAAATAAGAAACAAAACTCCACTTGCCCACCACCGGAAGTGCTTTGTTTAGGACTGTATGTGAGCGGAGAGCGGAACTGCCCAATCACTGACTTCCATTGAGGTTGGGGTCAAGTTTGCTTCCAGAACAGAACTCTATATAAAGTCCGGCTGAACCCACAGAACCTGAACTTTCACAGGTCCGATCATCTCTACTGCTCTGTGCTCGCTCCTTTGAAAGTGACTGTCCACAGAGGATATAAGCTCCTTTCCGTGGCTTTTAGGGAGGTGGCCAGGCAGCATTTTACCTGCAGATTAACCCGAAATCTGCATGTAGTGTTTCTTCCATGATAGGTTCTATTTACAGCAAAATACAAGCATCATGAATCAGACCAGACTGTGGGATGATGGACGG
The DNA here is from genome assembly GCA_033576535.1 of Allobates femoralis. Classification (NCBI taxonomy): domain Eukaryota; kingdom Metazoa; phylum Chordata; class Amphibia; order Anura; family Aromobatidae; genus Allobates; species Allobates femoralis. The sequence goes on from JARQOC010000005.1 coordinate 475,382,226, forward strand.
CTTTAATTAAGAAAAAAAATACTTGTGGGATGGGTTAGAATATATTTATAGCACATTTTGTTTTAATACAACATCGTTGAATATCATTGTGCCTGATTCATACACAACCCTCAATTATGTATAAGGACACTTCTATGAAAAAAAATTAAAAGTGTATATTACAACATTACTGGAAACACACGTCTCTTGAATGGTCACTTACGCCTTTCCGGTCCTTTGGCAGCATACTTCACGGAAGTCAAGAGCGGTAAAAAGAATAAAGAAAGGCCTAGAACACAAAAGAGCACTGTTTAAAGTCACAGAGTATGACAAACCCCGAACATACAGAGAAAGAAAGCATTGTCCCATGCATAGGTTATTAATAAAAAGGGAAAGAAAAATCTCAAAAACCAAACTACTAAAAAAAGACAGTGACACATAAGCAACACCAACATGTCAGTATATGTGTATACATGAGGCCCATACAGTTTGGGGGTGCATCCCCTCTGCCACATCACATAAAATGAACAGTGTTACAATATCTTCATACAGATATCCTTAACTAGACACACTAAAGTAAAAGGGATTTTACATAAACCTGCGCTTTCAGTAACTCTAAATAAGAAGAGGAGTTAGGACATGAAAAATTACGCCATTTCAGGCCATTCTGTACTTGTATGATCACTAGTATTCTCCACCGGAGACCATCTAAAATTCTTAAGGCCACGTCACACAACGATATCATTGCCGATATCGTTCAAAAGTCACGTGTTCTGTGACGCTTGAACAATGTCGAAACGACATCGTTGCGTGTTACACTACAAACGATGACCGATCAGTTCATCATGTATACCTTGGTTACCAGCCGCCTTCTCCGCTCACCGGCTGGTATCCAAGGTACACAGCGTGTAACTAGGGATGTGTACCTTGGATACCAGCAGGCAATTTCACAGGCAATTTTCTGGTTGCAGTGAAATCATGGACACATTGTTCCATTTGTACACAGCAACAAAATAGAACAATGTGTCCATGATTTCACTGCAACCAGCAAATTGCCAGTGAAATTGCCTAGCAATATGTGACGGTACCTTAAGAGAGTCTGAAGACCCTGCCACAGAGACTCTTGAAGATGTTGGGAGGGGAGGTGATCCGTAGACACATTGGGGGGTAGGATTCGAACTCTATCCTTAACCCATCTTGAATGGTGCAAAGCACCCACTGATTGGTGGTGATGACCCGCCACCTGGGAAGAAAGTTCGAGAGCTGACCCCCCCCCATTCTGTCACAGACACTGCTTGTCTGGCCGCTGCTGATGGTGGGGGACAAGGATATTCTTCCCATTGTCCCCTTTCGGGTAACTCCACCATCCTGTTTCCCCCTTGCCTCTGTAGGAAGGGGCCCGTTCACGGGAAGGATGAAAAAAAATGCTTCCTCGCAGTTCTCTGTTCCAGGAAAGATTTCTTTTTATCCGTGGCCTGCTCAAGAATATCATCAAGGGCTGGCCCAAACACAAGTTTTCCTTTGAAAGGGATGGAACAAAGTTTGACTTTGAAAGGGATATCCCCATTCCAAGGCTTGAGCAACAGAGCCCTCCTGGCTGAGTTAGAAAGAGCCACAGAAAGTGCAGCGACCCTGACCGACTCCCTGGAGGTGTCGGCAAGGAAATTTGTTGTCTTCAGCAGTAGGGAGAGAGAATCAAGGATCTCCACCCTAGGGGTACCATGGGAGATATGGTGTTCTAACTGGAGAAGCCAGCGAGAGAGGGACCTGGCCACACAGGTTGCAGCGATATTTGTCTGCAGAAGGCAAGAGGAAGTATCCCAGGTCTTTTAAGACCCTCAATATTGCAGTACATGGGGTCTTTCAATTGCAAGAAATCCGTAATAGGGAGAGCAGTCTTCCTCGCAACTCTACACACCTGAACATCCACTTTTGTTCCCACTTGTAGCACTCACCATCAAGAGGAAACCTATGCCTCAGCTCCGATGGAACACTGAGGCACTTCTCAGGAGATTCCCATTCATGCTTGATAAGGTTCAGAATGTTATCATGAATGATAAATCCCTTATGGGTCTTGGCTTTTAGGCCCCCAAACATCTCATCCTGGATAGAGAGAGAGACCTCCACCACCTCCACCCCCATGGTAGTGCACACCATATCATGGAGTTCCTCCATCATCCGAGGAAAATAAGTATTTCTTCTTATCCGACCCTGAAGAAGTTTTAGGTTCCTCTAAATCCCCCAAAGGCTCAGGATCTGACGAAACAACCCGCCTGACTCAAATGTTGGGTCCTCAAGGACTACCTTCCTCTTCTTAGCTGGAAGAGTTAATTAGGGGTGGCAGATGAGACATAGCCAACATGGAAGACTGGACCTCCTGCCTAATATGGGACTTGATACTGTCCATCAGGGACAGCTGTTCCCAAGGATGTCATCAGTGGAGGGTTGGCACAGTTTCTTTTTGTGCGAAGCAGGCAATTTGACAGAGCAGACACCTCATTTTCATGTAGAAGCTTTCTCCTTGTCCTTCCTGGGAACAATACTACTATTGTATTTTAATATCCTACATCGTGTGTGATGATGCTTCATGTGAGATTCCCACTGCACGCTGGGATGCTCAAGCAAAGCATCATTAGTGGGTAGAGACTGCGGTCACTGCCACAGCCTCTGCCCTCTCAATGAAACGAAGAGTCATCATTGATGGTCATTTCTGGGGCTGCGTTAGGCAATGTGCACTGTATGATATACTCAATGACAGCGCACTATTTGCTGTCTTGTTACTGCTGATTGACAACAATAAGCGGTGTCAGAATACCTGGAGTGCAGAGACGAGCGACATAACTGTCTCTGTATACTGGGTATCGTGACAATTATATTAAGTGTACTATGCTCTGCAGCTCACTTGTTACTATAGGCCAGAGTTGGCAACAGAGACTGGGAGGTGGCAGAGGATGCGGCAGGGACCACAACCTCTGCACCCGATGACGCTTCATTTGAGTATCCAAGCATGCACTGGGATTCTCCAAAAAGCATCATCAAAAAGCAAATAGAGGGAAAAATAAAAAACAGATTGGGTAGATAATAATATCTTCAAATAAAAATTATTTATTTATATAGCGCCATTAGATTCCATGGCGCTTTACAAAGGAAATATTAGAAAGTTAATTACATTATGGCACTAAATAGGTAGTTATGTAGATAAAAATGTTTTGGTCCTTTGGATTACCCCATCAAGACTTTAAAAATCAGTCAATGTCACAGTATGGGAATATTTTCAGTTAGTACCATGTGCTGTAATAGGCTGTGTGACCTGTCAAAAAAGGAAGTAACCGAACAAATACTGGTCACGGTATCCTTAAACTGACATTGCACAGAGTTATGACAAAATTGCAATTGCAACCACAAGGATTTCACAGTAAAATATACTTACTATGTATAAAAAAAAAAAAAGCAAAAACTTCCTGTAAAAGGCCAATTGAACTAGTTAACCATCGATCAATCAAGGAAAAATATAAACTTACTCTAAGCAACCAATCATGGCTTTTATTTTTACAGGGAATCTGTCACCAGATTTTTGCTGCCTAATCTAAGATCACCATAATGTTGGGAAAGTGACCCTGAATTCAGCAATGTATTATTTACTTGGCTGCTTAGTATACTTTTTTTTATAAAATCACAATTTTATCAGTAGGAGGAGATACTTACTGTAAGGTAGTCCAACCACACCGCCACCACTGATTTGCAGCTTTCTGCCTACGCACAGTGTACACATAAAGCTGCCAATCAGTAATGTTTGAATGGTTATGGAGAACTCATTCAGGGAACTGCTAGATCAGCAGCAGAGAACAATGTGATCAAACAGCAGCAAGCAGTTCAGTAAGTGATACATTGCTGAATCAGGGTTCGCCATGTTCACTATATGCTAAAACCATGTGACCGGGTTGTGATGCCTCAGGTCGGTACAAGTTCGCAGATACCAAACATGTATACTTTTACTGGGGATCTAAGTGGAAAATAAAAATTCAGAAGTTTGAAATAAAAAAGAATCACACTTTTTGCGCCATGTGCTGCACCCCGTTGCGTTCTCATTTTTTGGGATCTGGGGCTGTGTGATGGCTTATTTTTTGCAGCTTGAGCTGACGTTTCTAATGATACCAATTGCGGGTGGATACGCTGTTTTGATCGTCCGTTATTGCATTTTATAGCAATATTGCGGCGACTAAAAAAAAAAAAATAATAATAGTTTTGGTGTTTGGACCTTTTTTCTGTTACGCAGTTTATGGCTCTCATTAACTGGATAGGGCATTTCTGGATGTGGTGATACCAAATATGTGTGTATTTTTTTTTTTTTTTTTTTGAATGGGGGAAAAGGGTGGTGATTTGAACTTTTAGGGTTTCTGTTCTCATATTTTTAAAAACTTTATTAATTCTTTTTTTTACACAGCCCCATAGGGCACCACACTACTGCAGTGGCTGATAGCTTGTGACAGATCCCGATGAGCTGCAGCACATTGGGATCTGTCAGAATTGTGCACTGCGAGTGGTTGGCAGCGCTTGCTAACCACTCACCAGAAGTGCTCCGTGACCAGTGCTTCCAGGGCCAAGCCAGGACCCGGGGCTGTCACGTGAGCACCAGAAATCCCACAATCTTATTGCGGGATCTCCGATGCAGGTGGGGAAAAGCACGTTCCCCCCCCACCCCGCGGCACCTTTGGATCCCACTGCCTAAATGCACCGGGTCCTATTCATTACACCGAGTATGTCAGGCAGGTTAAACACTACATGAGTCTGTACCCCATGACACACTCACCAATTTTCCAACCAAATTCAGAGAGCTCCATTACACCCTGCAAAAATGATAAAATGTGCATGAAAAATGTGAGGCATTAGTTGGTATTCTGGCCAAAACACGGAAACTACAAGCCAAAGCATCAAGGGTCCTCACTTCTGCAGGTCCCTGTCTACTATAGCTGAACCAAGAAAAAAAAAATAGTTACCTTTTTTTTTTCCAAAAAAAACTGCAGACACTATATGTGTATCCCACTTATATCTATGCAGCTTCATGAGAGTGCATTATGTAAGCAGCTGCTCTCCTCTGTTAAAAGGTTCTGAGCGCTTGATCTATCTGCATGATGCACCAGCCCTGCCCCCAGCTTCTACTTGGGGAAGTTCCTTGCACCCAGCTTGTGCATTGGAGGATTAGATTGACCATTGGTGATTCATGTATAGCGGCCGTCACACGCACAGATATCTTGAACGATATTGTAAGCGATCACGTGCACGCGCAATCGCTTACAATATCGCTCACATCGCTGGTGAGATGTCACACAGACAGACTCACCAGCGATGTGGACCAGCGAGATCGCTGGTAACTATGGTACACATCGGGTTACTAGGCGCCGCGCGTCGCTTAGTTACCCGACGTGTATCATAGTTACCATCTCCCAGCATAGGCTCTGCCGCTGGGAGATCGTTCATCGTGGTGTTATACACCACGATGATGCAGATTGTGGCATCGTTCATCGCAAGATCTGAGGTCCGGAGCTCAGATCTCGATCTTGCGATTTGAACCATTCTCGCTCGTCGTATCTTGCCTTCACACGCAGAGACATCGTTCACGCGATGTTTAATCAGGCGCGTTCAAGCGATATCTTGCAAGATATCGTAGCGTGTGACGGCCGCTTATGAAGGAGTTGGAGTCATGGAGTTGAAGTCGTGGAGTCAGGGAAATTGAGGCGTCTGGGGCTGTTGGTTTGACTTATTGACTCCACTGCCCTGGAGAAATCAGTTATGCTAAATTGCAGCGTGCTCACCTGCTAGGGGTAATGAACCCACAATCATAGGAAAAATCACTCAAAGATGCAGCTGCTGTGGCCCCTTGGAGAGCAGAGATAGGAATTAAGGAGATTAAGTATTCAAATCAGTGCTGCCAATGGACAAGATGCATTAGATGTGAAGAGGACAAGCCAGGTAAGGGCCCTTTCACATAAGCGTTTTTTGAATTCGCGGCAGATGCGGTGAAAAAAACCGCATCTGCCGCGATTACCGCATACCGGCTGCACTTGCGGTGCGGTTGCGGTAAACGCCATGCAAAGTATAGGCGTACTTGCGGCAGGTGCGGCAAGTGCGGTTTTGCACTTGCGGCAGGTGCGGCCGCGAAAAAAAAACGCGGCTGACCGCGGTTTTTTTCGCGGCGCACCTGCCGCAAGTGCAAAACCGCACTTGCCGCACCTGCCGCAAGTACGCCTATACTTTGCATGGCGTTTACCGCAACCGCACCGCAAGTGCAGCCGGTATGCGGTAATCGCGGCAGATGCGGTTTTTTCACCGCATCTGCCGCGAATTTCAAAAAACGCTGATGTGAAAGGGGCCTTAGTATAATCCAAGTAAGTAGTTTATTGGGTCTGCACTAGTGATGAGCGAGCACTAAAATGCTCGGGTGCTCGAAGCTCGGGCCGGGCATCTCGAGATGCTCGACCAAGAACCGAGCCCAATGCAAGTCAATTAGTGACAGGCTCCGCCCACAGACTTCCGGTTATAAAACGAGTGTTTCTGGGAAAGGGCGGGAGGGGGGGCTTTTTCAAATCGCCACACCATACAACACCTTGCTGTGGCCCCCAGAGGGACCCTAACAATCAATCTGCTCTCTGTGAGCTGCCAGCTCACTGTGTGCATTCAAGGGAGCTGTGTATTTGTGTCAGAGAGATAATTATTAGTGAAGAGTGTGAGCATCCTGGTGGTACTCAGTGCTCGCCGAGCATCCCGAGTACCGGGATACTCGTGCGAGTAACGCCGAGCATGCTCGCTCATCACTAGTCTACACATTTCAAAGTATACACTTCTTCAGGATTTGTGTCAATTACATCAGTATGAATAAGTCCAGAGAAGAACAGGGCCCAACTGCAGCCACCTGTCTATGGGAAGCTATATAGACAAGTTCCCACAGTTAGTTTATCTAGATAGCTTCCCATGGACATGTGGCTGTTGTTGGGCCCTGTGCTTCTCTGGACTTATTCATACTGATGTAATTGACACAAATCCTGAAGAAGTGTATACTTTGAAATGTGTAGACCCAATAAACTACTTGGATTATACTTACCTGGCTTGTCCGCTCCATATCTTGTCCATCGGGAGCACTGATTTGAACCCTTCTCCAGCTTCCTATTGAAAATCAACCTCCAAAAACTTGGCGAACGCCAATACAGTTATACGAGCATAAGCTTCACATGAGCTGGGATTAGTCCAGTTTTGCTCTAAGTAGATTGTAACTGTCAAATATCTGGAAGAATTAAGCATTACCGGCCTCAGATTTGTTCTAGTAGATTTGACAGTTTAGCTTTGTTAGTTTTGAGCTCACCGTTCAGCATAGGACAAGTGGCGGATTGCATTCCTATTCAGTAAAAGTGTGGCCCTGTGGGGAAGGGAGGGACTTAAGGAAATTCCATGACACTTCTAAGAAGAGTCATAAGAAGAATAAGCTAACTGGTCTTCTAAGAAAGAAAACAGATGTCCCCAGTTTCACTTTCAAATAATAAAGAACAGCATTCAAAAACATTTTAAAGCCTTAAAAGGGATGTTCAGGATTTACACATTGATAGCCATATGTATTATTTCCCGTTATTATGACTAAAATAGCACAGACCTATGTAGCAATAGCATTAACAGAACCCTATACACGAAGCCACAACCCTATAATGAACGGCAATTATATTGTCTCTAAGGAAAAACAAGAAAGAGGACATCCAAATGATTGTTCAGCTGAAAGCTTTATCTTGTGACCTTCCCAAAGGCAAATACACTGGGCCTGGTCAAGAGGGCATGATGGAGTCACCAGGACAGACGAGAGCGGCCGGGCACTTCCACCAGCAGAACGTTTCCCTACGGTGGGGAAATCCCAACATGTCCAACCATCCTGCACCGTTAGAAGTCAAACGTTTAAAAGGAGCTTATAGACACTATGAAAGTGACAGCTGAAGTGATCATTCTGACCAAGCACAGACTCCTCAAATTAGGTTGGCGGCTTTAAAAGGTTTTTCACCAACCGGACAAAAGATCTTTAGTTGACAGAACACCTGAACTTAAGCCCCCGTCACACATAGTGAGATAGTTAGCGAGATCGCTGTTGCATCACAGGTTTTGTGACGGAACAGCGACCTCGCCAGTGATTTCGCTGTTTGACACGTAGCAGCAACCGAGCCCCCCTGTGACATCGCTGATCATGTCAAAATGGCCTGTACCAATTTCTGATAGTCAGGCTCCTGCTGGGCAGCATGCATTGGTGTGTTTGACACCTTAACAACAAACTTGCTGGCGACTCAGAACTTGGCCACGTAGGCCTGAGTCGTCAGACTAGCTGCTGTGTGACAGGGTCCCAACGACCGCCAAGGTCGTTATACGGGTCGCCGTATTGTTGCTGCGTCGTTTGGTAGATCCGAGTGTTTGACATCTCACCATGTAGCGACGTTCCAGTGACCCCTACCAGGTCGTATTGTTGTCAGGATTGCTGGAACGTCGCCAACTGTAATGGGACCCTTAGATATTCGTCCTTATGGGTTATCCAACATGTACGTAGGGTTGAACAATTGTAATGGCCAATATGGACTGAAATGGCCCTCTCCCGTCATGTACCAGCAAGCCTTGATTGTTCGTATGTACTGTACCTGTCCTGGTTACCCCCACTTCTTATGTAAAGCACCATGGAACCAATGGCGCTATATAAATTAATAATAATAATAATAATAAATGTAAATGGCAGTGTTGCGATTGCTCATCTTACAATAGTAACCACAATACCATCTTTAAATGTGTGCCTGGTCTAAATCCACAAGTCTGCAGTCACTAGATGTGACTATCGACTTGTGAATGCTCGCATCGCATGCACTGAGGCTTCTCCGGTGTTAGAGCCGGGAATGGTAGACATGTTGTCACAAGTATGTGATATGTATAGTTTCAGCCTGAATCTGACTAGGAGAGCAAGGCCTCCCTTGCACTGAGCAAGACAGTGCCCATCTAGTCCGATTCTGGCCGGGAACATATCTTATACTCGTGGACGCCAAGACCTTGTGACCTACGTGGTCGCTGGTGAGATGTCAAACAGTCAGATCTACTGAAAGACACAGCAACAATAAGACGACCCGTATAACGACCTCGGTGGTCGTTGGGACCCTGTCACACAGCAGCTAGTCTGATGACTCAGACCTACGTGGCTGAGTTCTGAGTCGCCAACAAGGTTGTTGTTAAGGTGTCAAACACACCGATGCATGCTGCCCAGCAGGAGCTGAACGCCATTCCCAGCTCTAACACCAGAGAATCCTCACGTTGTGTGCAATGCAGAGATCTGGAGTTGGTGTCCATTTTGGTGGAGTCGGAGTCAGTAGAAAAAGAACCAACTCCTAAAATATATAATATATTGTGTAAAGTAGTTCAATGAAGAATGTGCTGATTATTATGAATTATGTTCTATCTAAATATCTTGATTATTGTATAATAATACTGATTAAAAGCCTGACGTTACCATTATATGATAATAAATTTATCACTTAAACATGAGCCATGTATAAGGGAGTTGGGGAAATCGAGGAGTCAAGAGTGAGCGTTGGATTGGCTTAGCCACTCCACAGCCCTGGTGCGATGTGAGCATTCACAAGTCTGTAGTCACAGAGGGACTACAAACTTGTGGTTTTAGACTGGACAACCCATTTAAAGGGAATCTGTCACTAGGTTTTTGCTATCCAATCTGTGAGCAGCATAATGTAGAGATAGAGACCATAATTCCAGCGGTGTCACTTACTGAGCTGCTGCTGTCATTTTGATAAAATTAGTTTTCTCTGATGCAGATTTAGCAATTAATGAATTTGCTGGACTATATGACAGCAGCCAAGTAGTCCTCTAATGAGAATGTAACTGTTAAATCAAACGACACTGAGCAGCGCAGTAAGTGACACATTGCTGGAATCAGGATCCCTGGCCCTATATTATGCTACTCTGAGATTAGGTGGCAAAAACCTGGTGACAGATTGCCTTTAATCTAATGTGTACGATGACCCCCTTAAACCCGAGCTGGAATAATAATAATAATAATAATAATAATAATAAAAGTATTGCATAAACAAACTGCATAAATAAAAAACGCACTGTGTGCACATAGCCACGTTTTGAAAGTGTAATTTCTGAAGCAAATCTGCATCCTCTGGCAGAAATATTTGATGCAGATTTGTGCCATGCATTTTTCTTAATGAAGTCAATGGCTGGAGGGGTTGAAAAATGCAGGCAAATCTGCACCAAGAAGTGACACGGAGCAGCTTTTTTCTGCAGGCCAATCTGCACCAATCCTGCAAGGGAAAAAGAAGCAACGTGTGCACAACCCTTCACAATTCTCATTGACTTTGCTGGCTTTAGGATAGGCATTCAGATGTCACAAAACTACAGCAAATCTGCAACAAAAAATGCAGTGTGCGCTCATAACTTTATACTTAATTGCCCGTCATCATCTTTTTTTGGTGCCGGAAATCATAAGTTATGCTACAAGCGCTCAATGTAACTATGGGAGCTAGAATGAGGCTCTCATAGAGACGCATTAAGTTGTGAGCACCATTGAGCTTGGCAGGTCATAAATTATAGGAGAACGACCAGAGCGATACTGGAAAAAGATGTAGATGGCAGAAGTTGGAAGACTGAAGGCAGGGGACTTAAATTTAAGGCACCACTCCAGCACTAAAGTATATTGTATATACTTTGTAAGCAAAGCATAACGGCTTTCTTATTCAATAGCATATATAATATATATGAAAGCCCTTACACTTTGCTTACAATGTATATAAAACTGAAGACAAAAACTGGTCTTGCCACATAGTTTGTGATGTTCCTGCCACATTGGTGCGATCACGATACTAATGACTCCCTGGATGAATGGGCCAATCCTGGTATAAAGCAGCAACCCATCTTTATAATGTAAGAAGTGTAAAGATTACATACCCCAAGGTGGAAGATGTGTCTATGGAATAATTCAGACAAGCAGCTTCTTCACTTCAGTCGAATATCAAACCATTACAGAATTTCACTTCCTTATACACACGGAAATACAAGAACGACTTCTTATAAGACATTGAAATTCCCATGGGTGTAACACATAGAATAAGTCACAAAATATGATCACAGGTGAAGGGAAATTCCAGACTAGTCTAAAAGCCATAAGAGGCACAATACATGCTCCAACCTTCAGATATAAGGACTGCTGGAGAGGCTGGATGTTTGCAGACAGATGTGTCTAAAAACCTCTGTATGGACACAATACTTACAATGTCTTAAAATGTCAAATAAAAGGGGAACTCCGGGGAGATAAAATAATTCTGCTGTCCTTGCCTTTATACACTATGAAGCCAAGCTGTCTACTGCAGTTCTAGAATCTTAGAAATCAATAAAATAGTATCCGCTCCTCAGCCCTCCCCGTATGAGACAACACAACACAGAGCAGAGTAATCTCCATGCTGCGGATTAGAACAGGGTCGTGACCACTGACTCAAAGCTCACTCTACATACCAGCCTCCTGATATATTCCTTCTATCTACTCTGCGAATAGGGGGCATGGCCGCTGGCCCCATACTCCCTTCCCCTACATGGCAGCCCCAATATCCATTCTATCTAAAGTAAGGACAGGGGTGTGCTCCCTTCTAGTAGCAATCATGTCATGGTGTATATTTCTACCTTCTTGGTGACATGATTGCTACTAGAAGGGAGCACACCCCTGTCCTTACTTTAGATTGGATGTATATTGGGGTTACCACGTGGGGCCAGAGGCCATGCCCCCTGTTCGTACAGTAGATAGAGGTATATCAGATACCGTATGTAGAGTGAGCGTTTGAGTCGGTGGTGAGCATTGGGCTTATGGTCATGCCCCCACCACACCCTTTGTTCTCGGCTGCAGCATGGAGCTTACATTGCTCTGTGATATACTAGCCGACATGGGAGAGTTGAGGGCCGAGGAGCAGCTACTATTTAATCCATTCACATTCCGGCAATATTTCATATTTTTGTTTTCCCCTCCCCTTCTTCCAAGAGCCATAACTTTTATATTTTTCCATCAATCTAGACACGAGGGCTAGTTTCTTGCGGGACGAGTTGTACTTTTGAATGAGGTCGTTCAATTTAACATATAGTGTACTAGAAAACTTGAAAGGAATCCAACTTTTACATGCCCCCTTAGCAGGGCTGTAGTGTCAGTAAGCCTAACATCCCACTCCTCAATTTCCCTGAGTCCGAATCCACAACTATGGTGCCCGTATTTCTATTACAATTTTCCTCTGCTTGTCCAACTTACAAATACGGAGCTAAAAAAGAAAAAAAAAGAAAAAAAAAAAACACCTCAAATCGGCCTCGTGCACACGTTGAGTTAAATGAGGAAAACACATTGGATGCTGAATGAAATCATACCTTTATTTGAATGATTCCAAGTTTGATTGAAGAGAAAGTGTTATAAAACCCCTGAAAAACAGGGCAGCAAATGACTGATGTGTGAAGCACTGCGGCATTATTTTTTTCTCTATTACACCCCTGCATGCCTTTAGGATGTTTGGCTTACAGCAGAAAGGCATGCCCACAGGGATGTAAAAAAAAAAAAAAAAAAAAAAGCCATATAGTGACGCAGTGCTGCACACATCAAATTATCTGCTGCCCTGTTTTCCAGATGTTTTATGACTCTTTTCTCTGCAATCAAATATGGAATCATTGAAGTAAAGGTGTGATTGCAGTCAGCATCCCTGTGCCTTCACTTTATTATAGTCCTAAATCCTGCTGGTAGTTCCCTTTAACAGGTTCTCCCAAGATCTGAAACAAAACAGATAACATAAATCAGCTGTGAGCTGTGGAGAAACCTGGCAGAAAGGGTTCAACTTTCATGCAGTGTGAGCTATGTGGAAATGAGTTTTCCAAGCCTTCCAAGTAAAGAAAACTGGTGAACTAGTGATGCACAAGGTTCACTGATGTGTGGGAGTAGAAGACTAATTAGCCTGGGCCAATCTTATGGTGGGTTTACATGTCCCGATATTGGCCTGATATCGTAACCAACGACGCAGGAGTGCGCTTTTCCCTGCATCGCATCGCCGGTTTACACGCTGCGATATCGGGATACAACGTCCCTACGATGTGTACGCACCCCGATCCAGGAACATGGGAGTGAATGGGTGACGTTGCAGTACACATCGTAGTTGGGCTGTTACACGGGACGATCCAGCTCCAACCGGCATCCGATATCGGGCGGTTGAATAGCACGCTCATTCTACCCTTGATATCGTTTTACCATCGTTTCTGCATCGTATCGGATGTTCACACCGTACAACCCAGCAACGATATCGGCTCCAACGCCCGAACCACGTGACTTTTGGTCGGAGTTGGACGCCGATATCGGGACGTGTAAACCCACCATTACAGAAGAGCTACTGTAGAACAGGTGCTGGATGTGACAGAAGGGAATCAGATGATAATGCAGCTTGTGGGGTTACATAGCCAAGGGGCTGTCCTATTGTTTGCACGGACTCTTATCCACCACTGAAAGTGTCTACAATGGACACCCAAGCATCAGATCAAACTGAAGAGCAATAATAGCCATTGGCCTGGTCTGATGAATCAGGATCTCTTCTATATGATGTAAATGGTTGGGAGCACATGTCAATACTGGAGGAATAGATGACAGAGCAATGCGCTATGAGAAGTAGTCAGTCAGCAGCTTTGGTAATGTTCTGCTGGACAATCTGGCCCTGGTACTCGTGATTACTCCCTTGACAGGTTCCTTCAGTTCCCCTGAGGTCCTAACTTCTAACTCACAGGTGACAGGACACCTTTAGACAGGGGTGGACTGGCCCAGGTGGCAGGGGGGGGCAAGTGCCCCCTGGGCTGGTGGTATAGCGCACATCTAGGGCCGCCCCCCCCCACAGAAACGGGCCGGCCGGCGGTGCTTTGCGGTCAGCGCCGCGATGCAGCAGCAGACAGCACGGACATGGTAAGCGAGCTGCGGTGGCCTGATAGCACCCCCCCAAGGTCATCAAAAAAGTCTGACAGCACACCCCCCCGGTCCTCAACTCAGGGCTGGCAGACCAAAGCTGCCACCCGGGGCCAGAGGCACCAGCCAGCGCCTGCCTTTAGAGTTCTTCTGGGGTTTGTGATTGAATGGGTCAGAGCTGTTTAGGTGGTACTCCGTGACCTACACACTATCAGGAAGGTGGTTTTACTCTTATGGCTGATTGGTACATTTATATTACACAACAGTGAACGAAACTCTTGAGTTGCCTTTCATCAAGAGTCCAAAGACTTGAATCAGTTTTTTTATATGAGACAACATTGGATAATAGTCATCATTTTAGTGTGTATTCAAAAAGCACAAAGGAGCCATAAAGTTAATTAAAAATATTGCTCAGATTTACTGCACACAATTAAAATAATAACTAACATCACAAATCAGACGACACGTCAGGCAAAAAGGTAGAAGACCTAAGGTCCAGCCACATATGGGACACTAGTATAAGACTCATTAACAAGGTAGCCATAAAAGTCATTATAAAAGTCAAACTTATAAACTTTAGGAATGAGAAATCTTACCAATTTGCACTTTGCCACAAATCTTACTCCAGTCAGGCAGTCCAGTAAACTTTATGGTATGGAGCCAGTGCTGGTCATGTATTTGAGGAGTGGGCATCGCCATCCCCCAGGCTAGGCCTACTTTTCAGAGCTGGGCAAAAAAATATATGAAAGTGGCAAAAAAAAAAATAATAAAAAACACACAATTTTTTCTTAAGCTTTGATGAATCTGGGGAAAAAAGGTTTCCATATACACTCCTCTAAAACCTGACATCTCCTGTACTATGGTGATCTATGGTTACACTCGCTTCCCTATTCATCAGCATGGACCAAGGGGGATTAATCCACATGACAAACTGTGGAGCATTTTCCTGTCCCACTAGCCTCCATCACTGTGGTGAAATAGCGTGTTTAACACCAATCTGTAAACTTTTATGCTAGAAATAGAAGTCCTTCTTCAATAGCAAAAGCACAATACTGCATAAAGCGGCAACCTACAGAGATCAAAGACTGCACTGACGTCCATGTGACACAGACCACAAGCACGTAATGCGGCCGTTTAGCCTCGCCATGTGTGACCGCACAGTACTTACTGCCCCCTGAGCGTTGGGCTGTGTAAGAACATGGTGCTGTAGGTTCATTATTTGACTCTTAAAGCATATATCACCCGCTTGTCACCGCAGCCTGTTATTACCTTCATCACTAGGCCAAATGATTTAAACCTGACCAGAGTCCCTCCAAGGGGACTATCACATCAGTGTTTTTGTCCAGATCCGAACAAAAAACATGTCTGCCGCATGTGCTGCCCAACGGTAGCAAGCCCCATGTATTGTCTGTCTATAGGGCTTGCGGCAAGTGCAGTATTGCCGTGATCCGCACTTGCGGCAGGTGCGGCCGCGCAAAATATCCGCAGATGACCGACCGAAATATCCAAAATAGAAAATTTTGAAAAACGTTAACATTTCCCAACTTTAGAACACGGTATATTGGCATAATTTTTATTTATTTATTTTTTTTTTTCAAATATCCTTTATTTTATTAGGATGTTAGAAGGTGGAAATACTGTAGAATATTTTTGCAAGCTGCATGATACAGAGCCAGGCGGGGTGATTTCTGCCAGGTATCTTTCTTTAAAATGCTGCAGTGCTCCTGTTCAGCCTCCGTTGGCTTCTCTCTTTACAGCACCAGTTGATTTACCAGGTCTCTCTATATGTAGACAGTCAGCAACACAGCCAGCCAGCGATACACACATACACAGCCAACGATACACACATACACAGCCAGCGATACACACAAACAGCCAGCGATACACACAAACAGCCAGCGATACACACAAACAGCCAGCGATACACACAAACAGCCAGCGATACACACACAAGCCAGCGATACACACACACAGCCAGCGATACACACACACAGCCAGCGATACACACACACAGCCAGCGATACACACACACAGCCAGCGATCAACACACGATACACACAGCCAGCGATACACACACACAGCCAGCGATACAACACACAGCCAGCGATACACACATACACAGACAGCGATACACACATACACAGCCAGCGATACACACATACACAGCCAGCGATACACACATACACAGCCAGCGATACACACATACACAGCCAGCGATACACACATACACAGCCAGCGATACACACATACACAGCCAGCGATACACCACATACACAGCCAGCGATACACACAGCCAGCGATACACACAGCCAGCGATACACACAGCCAGCGATACACACAGCCAGCGATACACACAGCCAGCGATACACACAGCCAGCGATACACACAGCCAGCGATACACACAGCCAGCGATACACACAGCCAGCGATACACACAGCCAGCGATACACACAGCCAGCGATACACACAGCCAGCGATACACACAGCCAGCGATACACAGCCAGCGATACACACATACACAGCCAGCGATACACACATACACAGCCAGCGATACACACATACACAGCCAGCGATACACACATACACAGCCAGCGATACACACATACACAGCCAGCGATACACACATACACAGCCAGCGATACACACATACACAGCCAGCGATACACACATACACAGCCAGCGATACACACAACACACACCAGCGATACACACACACTGACACTGATTTGTGCTACCATGTAGAGGAATTACTGCAAAATGGAATGGACAAACAAAAAATAAATTGCATTTTCTTTCAACAAAATGTTGCTTTACCTTAAATTTTCATTTTCGCAAGGGGTAGCAGGCAAAACCAACCCCCACAATTTGTAACACAATGCCTCTTATGTGGTTAGAAATTACTGTGAGCATATGGCAGGTCACTGAAAGGGAAGGAGCACCATTAAACATTTGGAGTATGATTCTGCTAAAATAATTCATAGCTGTCATTTATTGAATCAATGAGGTATCAATAGGAGGAAAACCCTAAACATAGTATCATTTTACAAATGCAGTTGAGTCAATCAACAGGGAAGGGGGTACTCGGATACTGGGACAGATGGTCACTTTGATGGCCACTGAGCCACACAGTGTGGAGCGGGCGGGGGGGATTGCTGTCAGTAGCTAACACCGCCGCCCCTGCAACCGCAAGTGAGGGCCAGGGGGGTTGCTATCTGCACCGCCGCCACAGTTCTGTCTATGCAGCAGGGAGAGAGGCTGTGTCTTACCGCAGCCGGCGGCACCCGTTGGGCTGGAAGACGCTGTATGGATATGGCACCGCCCCCTTCTGCACAGCCGCGCCGCTGAGTTAAAGGGCTCACACTGTCCAATGGACAGTGCGGCCCTGGATGGGGGATCACGGCTGGTCGGTTCCTGGACCCTCAATGGCGGGGGGGGATGATGATGATGGATGGGGGGAATGGTAACGTGACGTCACCTGTGGTACCTGGTAACATGGATACCAGCGCTGCGGCCGGCCGCTGAGGTGATGGAGGCGCAGCTCAGAGTAGTACAGCTCCCCACAGGTGGAGTTTACCTCAGGGCAGCGGGGTGGATGAGGGGACTAGTAATTCTCACCTCTTTGATGCAGAGGCCCTCTGGGCGCCGGAGGAAAGGAGCACAGACACCGCTTCAACTCAAACGTTTTACTGGTACCTGGGTACCGGGCAGATGATACAGTACACAGTCTTAGTCTGATTTAGCGGGGACATAGCCACAGATTTTGAGGTAACTTTGCAGTCTGTCGGTGGTACCCTAACAACTTTCGGGGTCTGTGTTCCTCTTTACTCTCATTAACCACTCTGAAGCGCTCCTTCGCCAGTCCCCTGGTCTGCTACTATTAGGTACAGTCGATTCCTTCTGGTACAGACGAGAGTGAAAGCATATAAGCCTCCCGCCACCGGAATTTGGTCCTTTCCCTAATGTGTCCTGGACCTTTTTGGAACTGAGGTAGAGGTACAGTCTCCCTTCTGTCAGTCCCACAGCTTGTCGGTTCACAGTCAGGAATAGACCTCTGACTGCCTCGGCTCCGGTATGCCAGTGTCGACCCCGGACTCCCCAGCCGGCTCCTACCGGTCCTGGATTGTCCCCTCCGGTCTCTGGGTCACCCCTTTCCAAAGAGGTGCCCTTCTGTCATGAATGCTGTCAGGCACATCCTCACTTGCTGCCTTCCTAGCACTGTCTGACTGGAACTCACTCAAGTCTCCCCCTCTACTCTAGGCTCCACCCCCTGGACCTACTGAATATACGGTCCCTATGCTAAGGTGGCCTAGTGTATGGGAGCTTATGACAGACTCTGTATGAAACCCTGTATCCATTACTACAGAGGCACTACACCTTCTGTTTGGGGTGCAGTACCTCCCTGTGGCGCCTTCCCATAGGGGCGCTACAATACCCTTCTGTGAATTTAATTTCACGTTTTAATGACTTTTACCCCACAGGCAGTTTCCAGACATAAGCAGCTAATTGACACTCCAAAGTAAAAACTGCAAGTATCTCATGGAAAGGGGTTGTCCACTACTTAAACAACCACTTCTGATTTCCCATGTTAGGCCCCCTTCACATCATGGTTTTTTCCTGTCTGTGGGGATCCTGTTTATTGCAGGACCATATGGACAGGAACGGACTGGTCTGGATGAGAACCCCGGATGCCATTTTTGTGTTCGGATATGAAATTTTGACGCACACCGTAAAATAAAAATAATAAAAATAATTGTTTTTCTTATGAAATTCTCAACATGTTTGATGTGTCACATGACCCTCTTTCCATTCAAAAAAAATAAAGTTGGATCCAAAATGGCTGACTTCAAAATGGCCGCCATGGTCACCACCCATCTGGAAAAGTTTGCCCCCTCCCATATACTAATGTGCCACAAACTGGAAGTTGATATCACCAACCATTCCCATTTTATTTCATTGTATCCATGTAGATGGCCCACCCTGTATATGTGTCCCTGCTATGCACTGTGTAATGGATGTGTCTGAACGTATAGGTACATAGTCTGATCATACCACATCTTATGGACTGAGGCAATCATATATATGCCCCTGCTATGTACTGTGTAATGGATGTGTCTGACCATACAGGGACATGGTCTGATCATACCACATCTCCTGGGCAGGGGAGGAAGCAAAAGAGTAGTATACAGACATTACAGCACATGATTGCAAGAATTCTGTCTTGAAGGTAAAACATTTTTCACAGACAGTGAAATGTTTTACCTCACAGAAAGAATCAGCTGTGATCCTGTGCTGTAATGTCTGTATACGCTTTCTTTCTCCACTGCCCAGGAGATGTGGTATAATCAGACACAGACACTACACAGGGATACACTTATAATATTTATTTATTTATTTTTTTAATTAAACACATCCAGTTGTGGAACTTATTATTATTTCAAGATCTATTGACTAAAAATAACTTTGTACGGGGGAAAAGGCTAGGTCTCACATAACGATATCGGTAACGATATCGTCCTATTTGTGACGTAGGAACGATATCCTTACCGATATCGTTGCGTGTGACTGATAGCAGCGATCAGGCCCCTGCTGTGAGGTCGCTGATCGTTGCACAGGGCTCCTGACCATTTTTTGGTCGTTGGCCCCCCCGCTGGTCACCACACATCGGTGTGTGTGACCGGCGGGGGCAGCGATCAGCGACCTGTCAGGATCCCCCGCCATGTCACAGCGCTGCACAGCAGCGCTGTAACATGACATCCAGGGTGACAAGCGGGCTTAGAGACCCGCTTGTTTACCATGGTTACCGGCACCCGCCCGCTTCCGAGTTGCGGGGAGCGAGCGGGTGCCGACCTCTCCTATCCTGTCCCTCACTATTCTCATCTCTCCCTGCTATTTCCCTGTTCCCTACTCTATCCCCTATCCTAAACCCTAATCCTATCCCTCTCCTTGTTCTAAATAAAGAAAATCCCCCCCGAGGCTCACCGGCATCAGAGGCTCCCATACCGGCATCTCTGTAATGGAGATCTCAGGGGTAAAGGACCTGTGATGAGGTCACAGTCATGTGACCGGCCTATACTATACAGTATAGGCAGGTCACATGACTGTGACCTCATCATAGGTCCTTTACCCCTGAGATCTCCATTACAGAGATGCCGGTATGGGAGCCTCTGATGCCGGTGAGCCTCGGGGGGGATTTTCTTTATTTAGAACAAGGAGAGGGATAGGATTAGGGTTTAGGATAGGGGATAGAGTAGGGAACAGGGAAATAGCAGGGAGAGATGAGAATAGTGAGGGACAGGATAGGAGAGGTCGGCACCCGCTCGCTCCCCGCAACTCGGAAGCGGGCGGGTGCCGGTAACCATGGTAAACAAGCGGGTCTCTAAGTGCAGGAGAGACCCGCTGTTACCATGGTTACCAGCGTCCGTCCGCTCCCAGGATGCAGGGAACGAGCGGACGCTGGGTACCAACGATCTGGCTGCCCAGAGGTCGCTGGTGAAGTCTGTCAGTGTGACAGCTCACCAGCGACCTGATAACGATGTGTCAACGATGCATCAACGATGCTGATCGTTGTCGGCATCGCTGACACATCGTTATGTGAGACCGGGGCTAAAGACCCCTTTAAACAAAGCAGATTGAGATACTTTGGACTCCGTATAGCCTCTGTTCTGGCAGTGCACCGTTTGCTTGGGCAGACACACCCTGAATTTATGCACACTAAAGAGATGAACACTGCCAGAAGAGAGACCATACAGAGTCCAAAGTGACTCATCTACATCATTGTGAATGGTTACACTGGAATCACATTTTACAATTCAGATGGAAACCCTGATGTAAGTGCTCAGTGTAGAGAACTGAGCCTTATGCTGATTTATGGGATGCAGAATGAACAAACAAAAGTAGTTCAGGAATTTTTATTATCCAAGGTAACAATGTCCCCATTGAACAATATCTAGATCCCCAGGTGCGGTTCAGACCTGGAAGACGCACAGCAGATCTATAATCACAAGCCATTACACATGGATGCGTGAATCTGTGCCTGCGCAACTACAGTAATGTGCATGTACGTTATGCAGCAGGAACCCCTCCTCATTTCTAAGATACATGTATGTCAGTGTCAGAAATGGGTTAAGGGGTAACCTAGTTTTGCAAGTAAATTTTAGTTTATAAAAAAAGATCCAGGACTTTAATATTTATTTTCAAAATAGGCTGTTAATATCAGATCGGTGGGGGTTTGATACCACCATCGATAAACTCATCTGCAATGGCAGCTGGAAGCAAACATAACAGCTTCTTATGTTTAGTGGTCATTCTCCAGTACAGCAGCTCAGCTTATTCACATAAATGGAAGCTAAAATGAAGTACAGATACCTAAATAGAGTAGATTATAAAAGTATAATTGCTGGGGTCCAACAACTGACCCAGAGAAGTGTCCCAAAGTCTCCTGTGTAAATGGTGCAGTGATCCATCTCACTTCTATGGAACTATATGACATTTTAATCAATAGATCTTACAAAAGTAATAAATTCGACATTTAAAAATGTTCCTGTGCTGAGATAATCTTATATATGTGTCCCTGCTATGTACTGTGTAATGGATGTGTCTGACTGTACAGGAACATGGTCTGATCATACCACATCTCCTGTGCTGAGATAATCATATATGTGTCCCTGATATGTACTGTGTAATGGATGTGTCTGATCATACATGGTTTAATCATACCACATTTCCTGGGCCGGGGAGGACACAAAAAACTATCCAGACATGAGAGCAAGGGATCACAGCTGATTCTTTTTGTGAGGTAAAACAATTTCATGCCAATTTTTTTTTAAATGTTTTAGTTAAAATAAACAATTTCTGATCCCATGCTGTAATGTCTTTATACTCTTTTGCATCCTTCCCTGCCCAAGAGATGTGATATAATCAGACCATGTCCCTGTACAGTCAGACACATCCATTACACAGTACATAGCAGGGACACATATATAAGATGATCTCAGCACAGGAGATGTGGTATGATCAGATCATGTCCCTGTATGATCAGACACATCCATTACACAGTACATAGCAGGGACACATATATAAGATGATCTCAGCACAGGAGATGTGGTATGATCAGATCATGTCTCTGTATGGTCAGACACATCCATTACACTATACATAGCAGGGACACATATATAGGATTATCTCAGCACATTAACTTTTTTGTTAACACATTCAATTGTGGAAGTTATTATTCCAAAATCTATTGATTAAATTGAACTTTCGTTCATGGGAAAATGCCTTTAACTGTTCTTTTAATCCCAAAGAAGTGAATAACACTAAGGTAACACTGAGGACTTTGGAGGTCCCAGTTCTCAGTGATAGTGGAGGTCCCAGTGACTGGACCCTGAGCAGTTATACTTTTAGCTCCATCCTGTGAGTAGCTTTTAAAAATGTTTGGCAGAAAGCTACCTAAAAACTGTTCCTTAAAAAGATACTTTGGATAAGTTTCCATCCTGGCAAATGTGGTTTATCATAGGAATAATTTTGTACAGATTTATTCATGTTATTTTCCAGCTGTACTATTATCAACAATTTCCAACTATCGTGAAGGGGAACATTAAGGGGATTTTCACAGTTTAAACTGTTTTTGAATATTACCAGATTTTTATAGCATCTTTGTGTTCATGGACCATGTGACAGCAGTGAACCCACCAATACTCACCAAGGCCTCATTCCTAGGAGAGATTACAACCCCTGGAAAAAAAATTACGGAATCACCAGGCTCTGAGAATGTTCATTCAGTTGTTTAATGTTGAAGAAAAAAAAGCAGATCACAGACATGGCACAAAACCAAAGTCATTTCAAATGGCAACTTTACGGCTTTAAGAAACAGTAATGGTACCTTCACACGCCGCAATCTCGGCTGGCGATATGAGGCAATCTAACGTGCACATGCACGTTTTTCATGGTCGCCTCAGATCGCCGATGGCAGCATCACACGGCGCAATTGCGCCCTGAAAGTAAGGCCATGTGTTGCTCTGGAAATCGCCTCACGTACAGCGGAAGCAATCTTGCCTAATCCCATCCCTGGTTCAAACGCCGCAATCTCAAAGGCAATGTGGGCGTACATGTTCAGCGCGGCGAAGAGATAGGCGTGCGGCAGTGGTTAACACTGCGCCCCAAACACACTCATTGGACAACAAAATAGCATTACGATTGGTCAGCCTGCTGTGGAAGGCTGGCTAATACATGACGCCATTGCCATTGTGTGGTGCTGGACGGACAACTCTTCAAATATGGCGCAGTGTCAATTGATAGCCAATGGGAACACAGTAGCCCACACCAATCAGTTCACATGGGGCGCGGACTACAGCACGCTGTGCCACACCTACGGGAAATCATAGGCGACGCTGATTCCATCACGATCGCCCTATCACACGCCACAACACGGAAATATCGCCTTCATGACTGCGACTGATTTCAGAGCAGTGCTCAGGAATCAGGCGAGAGGCGATTTATCGCCGCGAAATTCCCCAATCACACGCCGCAACTGTGAGGCAATTTCACGGCGACAGCTCCAGTGGCGACATATCGCCTTTAGGATTGCCAGCCGATATTGCGGCGTGTGAAGGCATCATAAAAGAAATCAAAATAAAAATTGTGGTAGTCGGTAAGGGTAATTTGTAATTTTTTTCAGACCAAGCAGAGGGAAAAAATTATGGAATCACTCAATTCTGAGGAAAAAATTATGGAATCATGACAAACAAACACACAAAAGAACACTCCAATACAACACTAGTATTTTGTTGCACCACCTCTGGCTTTTATAACAGCTTGCAGTCTCTGAGGCATGGACATAATGAGTGACAAACAGTACTCATCATCAATCTGGCTTCAACTTTCTCCGATTGCTGTTGCCAGATCAGCTTTGCAGGTTGAAGGCTTGTTATGGACTATTTCCTTCAACTTCCAAAGATTTTCAATTGGATTGAGATCCAGACTATTTGCAGGCCATGACATTAACCTTATGCGTCTTCTTTCAAGGAATGTTTCCACATTTTTTGCTCTATGGCAGGATGCATTATCATCTTGATGAACGATTTCATCATCCCCAAACATCCTTTCAATTGATAGGATAAGAAAAGTGTCCAAAATATCAATGTAAACTTGGGCATTTATTGAAGATGTAATGACAACCATCTCCCCAGTGCCTTTACCTGACATGCAGCCCCATATCATCAATGACTGTAGAAACCTGCATGTTCTCTTCAGGCAGTCATCTTTATAAATCTCATAGGAACGACACCAAACAAAAGTTCCAGCATCATCACCTTGCCCAATGCAGATTCCAATTCATCACTGAATATGACTTTCATCCAGTCATCCACAGTCCACGATTGCTTTTCCTTAGCCCATTGTAACCTTGTTTTTTTCTGTTTAGGTGTTAATCGTGGCTTTTGTTTAGCTTTTCTGTATGTAAATCCTATTTCCTTTAGGTGGTTTCTTACAGTTCGGTCAAAGACCTTGACTCCAGTTTCCTCCCATTCGTTCCTCATTTGTTTTGTTGTGCATTTCCTGTTTTGGAGACATATTGCTTTAAGTTTCCGGTCTTGACGCTTTGATGTCTTCCTTGGTCTACCAGTATGTTTCCCTTTAATAACCTTCCCATGTTATTTGTATTTGGACAGATTTTAGACACAGCTGACTGTGAACAACCAACATCTTTAGCAACATTGCGTGATGATTTACCCTCTTAAGAGTTTGATAATCCTCTCCTTTGCTTCAATTGTCATCTCTGGGGATCACTCCTTTTTAGATGAAGACTAACAGCAGATCTTATTTGATGCAGGTTTTAGTTTTGGGAATGAAAATTTACAGGGTGATTCCATAATTATTTCCTCAGAATTGAGTGATTCCATAATTTTTTCCCTCTGCTTGGTTTGACAAAAGGTCCCCTTACTGACTACCACATTTTTTTCAAGATTTCTTTTAGTGTTTCTTTAAGGCAGAGAGTTGCCATTTAAAATGACTTTAGTTTTGTGCCATGTCTGTGATCTGTTTTTTTTCTACAACATTAAACAACTGAATGAACATCCTCCGAGCCCGGTGATTCCATAATGTTTGCCAGGGGTTGTAGGTGTGAATAGTTCTGCTGAAGGTCCTGTCATCCAGGACAGGTGACAGTAGAGTCCTGTGATATGACACAAGGGGTCTCTGGATCAGTACCCTTCATAATAAAAAATAAGAACTTTAGAATTATAAGAAATAAACGATTCACTTTTGATTGTTGTCCAAGAATGGATTGTTTGCACACATCCAAAAGGTGTAGAAATGCCACAAGACTGCAGTCTCTGACAATGAGCAGGGAGTGCAGCCTTGATAAACTACATAACCTAAATTAAGAAAATTGTGATAATAAGGTCTCAGCATCATAATATACATATAACCTATATCTGGAATTCAATCCTGGTCCAGAACAAATACTCAAGTCTCTGCACTGAGTTTTTTCAGCAAGCGGTAAGTGTTCACATGATCTTGTCCATCACTCACACAACTTCCCCAGATGAAATGAAGTCCATGAGTGCCTCTTATTAACAGAAGGTACTTGATTTAAAGGGGTTCAGGATTCTTATAAAATCTGTATCTAGGCTGAAAAATGCTGACAGTTTGTAATTACACCCTGTCAGTATTTTGCATGGTTCATGGTCCTAGATATCACCATTCTGCATGTGTGGAGGAGCAGCTCACCTCTCCCACCACCTTCCCCGACTAGAGGAGTGCTGTTTCAGAGCCTGGCTGTAACACCCCAACTGGATGTTACACCCCAGACTCCAACAGGCCCTCCCCAGTCCCCATCGTGCCCCATGATTTGCAGCATTTTTCACCCAAATGAAAGGAAAAGCAAAAACAATGCAAGTAAAAATGTATTGTATGCAGCACATTTTCCTGCAATAATCCGGCTTTAGGTGCAGAAAAATCTGCTATAAATACAAAATATGTGCGCATACCCTTAGATCAGAGGTCCCCAACCTTTCAGACCTCGAGAGCCAAGTCCAGCTCCTAGCCCCTGACAGTAGCGACACCCAGAGACCCTTTTACAATATTACCGGTATAATGACAGTCAAATATTTCCACAAAAGTCACACTGAAGCGGTGTACCAAGATCCAGGGGGCTACTCACATAAGTCACTATCTGGAGACCTTCTCTTCATAGCCGTTTGCTAGACCTGGTGTTTACGCATCAAGCTAGAAGAAAGTCAGAAGCCACAATCATGGGCCGGGAGCGACATGTGGCTCCCCAGCTACAGGTTGGGGACCTCTGCCTTAGATTAGACTTGGGCTACATGTCAATGTTCTGCAATTTTTAGACAATTCATATGACTAAAAGCATAAGTGCAACTTGGTGCCGAGCGACTATTTTGAGCTGTGAAGACATCACATTAGAATGCTATACATACCAATACCATGTACAGACAAATGCGCACCACGATGCAGCAGACCTCATGGTAAATGAAGGGCAGCAAAGGTGCAAAACACTAATGACAACCACCTACTAATCCACCATATACCCGTGGGATGCTGCCCAGTATTCCAAGTACTCATATATAGGGAAGATGGTGTGTCACGGTCCGCGCTGCTGTCTCAATGGAATCACAAGGGATGGATGTCTCCAAGAAGTCACAAGGAAGGCAAGGTTCCAAAGCAAAGATCTCCTTTATTCACCAACGCGTTTCAGGCACCTATCCTGGCACCTTCATCAGGGTATTCTGAAGGTATTGCCTTCCTTGTAACTTCTAGGAGACATCCATTCCAGTGTGATTCCATTGAGACAGCAGCGCGGACCGTGACACACCATCTTCCCTATATATGAGCATTTTTCCACGTACGAGTGGTTGGTGGAGGTCCTCCAGCAGCTTTAAACCGAATGCTTATAAACCAGTTGTGGGTCACACAACTGGATCAGGTGAGTGTACACCTATTGATATACTCAGTGTGTCACTAGTGATAGGGCACTATTGCGCCTCTTGTCTCCCCACTTTTTGTATTTATACAGTATTCCAAGTGCACACAGACTTGCATATGGCACTATTCACACCATTATATTGATAAACTGTTTTCCAGACAGTGATGCATCTAACATAATGCTGTGAATGGCGCCCTATGAAAGCCTGTCTGCACTTTGAATACTGGGCAGTCACCCATGGATATTTGGTGGGTTAGGAAGTGGTAATTAGTATTTTGCACTTGTGATGCCCCCTCTCCTTTAACATGGAGCCTGCCACATCCTGGTGTGTATGTGTGTCTGGACAGGATATTGTAAGTATGGTTGTCTTTCTTCTATTATACCTTTTCTCAGTAAAATTATTTTACAGTTGTATTTTGATTTTTCTTGTGGTGTTGAAATGGTTAACACAAATAGGGCCAAATCAGCAATTAATCACACTAAAGTCGCATACATTTGTGCCTTGCATTAAAGGGAACCAACCACCTCAGATCACCCTAATACACAGTTAGTACATGTCCCTGCACCCGAAGGATACCTTTCCAGCACTGTTTTTGTGTAAAATCTCGCATTAGTATAACTGATATAAAGACTTTATAAAGTTACTAGCCTGGTGACTTCTGGGCGTATCCCTCCTTCTGTTATACTTCAGGGCTGTGAATTCATTGCATGGCTGAGCTCCCCTCCCTCTGTGCAGAGGAGATAATGATCACGCCCATCAGGGCAGGGCAGCAGGCACGGAGGGAGGGGGAGCACAGACATGCAATGCACAGCCCTGAAGTATAACAGAAGGAGGGATACGCCCAGAAGTCACCAGGCTAGTAAGGTTATAAACTCTTTATATCAGTTATACTAATGCAAGATTTTACACAAAAACAGTGCTGGAAAGCTATCCTTAGGGTGCAGGGACATGTACTAACTGTGTATTAGGGTGATCTGAGGTGGTTGGTTCCCATTAAAGAGGCTGTCCACTACTTTACCACTGATGGCCTGCTATCCTTAGGATAGGTCATCAATGTCTGACTGGCTGAGATCTGACACCCGGTACCTCCGCCGATCAGCTGTTCTCTGTGCCAGCAGTAGTTGGAAAGAAATGATCAGTCCTGGAGGTGACCCATCCTATGATAGTGGCCACGGCTGGGTAGTGCACATCCATCTCCCATTGATTTAAATAGGAGGCGGATGTGGAGTACCCAGCCATGGCCACTATCAGAAGACGCAACAGCTCCAAAATTTGGCGTTTCCAGCCACCTGCTGCTACCGCCGGCACTGAGAATACCTGATTGACCGAGATCTGACAACCGGCACCCCTGCCAATCAGACATTGATGACCTATCCTAAGGATAAGCCATGAATGGTAAAGCAGTGGACAACCTCTTTAAATGGGAATCGGTCATGAGGTTTTTGCTATGTAAGCTGAGGACAGCATGCTGCAAGCATTAAAAAGCAACTGTGCTTCTGTTATCAGGGTCTGTGGAATTGTTAAGCAAATTGATTTATTACTCCTTGATTAACATTAGAGGACTAGAAAATCACATGCATGGTAGTCCGACACACCCCTTGCTGTGATTGACACCTCATGGTCAATGCACAATTTCTATTGAGAGTCTGGTGTGCGCGAAGGTGTGGGGGGGGGGGGGCAACTATCTTAGCTCTGCTGTTCCTGAAACTAAATTCTTTGATTTTGTCAGGACGGCCGCAAAGTGTAATCTGTGATACATCGTTGGAGTCAGAATCTCCTTGCCTACATTATGTTGCCATCAGATGAGGTAGCAAAAACCTGCTGACACATTCCTTTTAAGGCCTGTAGTAATCAAGGTGTGTGTGACTTGAAACCAGTAACTGAAAATCCAACACATTTGGAAGCATTGTCGACTGTCACAGAATATGATAATGTGACACAATAGGAAACCAATGTCGGAAAGCGACAGTCTTCAGTGCCGTACGACATCACGATGTGTAGCCGCAGCCAATAGTACCGTGTCCAGTTCTACTCTAATATAGTGGATCGTGACACACAGACTGGCACAACTATAAGTGTTGCCAATCTGTTTTTTCTTTAATATCCCGTAGGTATGATGTCAGTATTTTTTGTGGGCTGTTCCCTTTACAATAATATAAAAAATATAAGGGGAGACAACAGAGGCGCAATAGTGCCCTATCACTCGATAAGAAATAGGGTCTTATAGGTGTAAACAGGTTACACTAACCTGATCCAGTTGTGATTCCCACAACTGGAATAGAAGCGTTGGTTTTAATGTCTGTAGGCTGCTGCTGGACTTCCACCTCCACCACTATAGTGGGTACTTCAAGAGTTTTCGGGTCCACAGGTGTACTACAGTCCGCGCTGCCCGGTCATCCAAGGAGTCACACGGGAAACAGTGTTCCAAGAAAAAGTTCCTTTATTCTTCAAATAAACCGACGCGTTTCGGCGCCTAATCCTGGCACCATCCTCAGGGTATTACCCTGAGGATGGTGCCAGGATTAGGCGCCGAAACGCGTCGGTTTATTTGAAGAATAAAGGAACTTTTTCTTGGAACACTGTTTCCCGTGTGTTCCCTTTACAGGCAGTAAACTATGCAATATAGGCACATTGTCAGCTTATCAGTTCATATGGTGCCGTCACCAGGTAGTAATGTGAGCAAACAAATGGACATCAGAGAGAGCCATACAGGCAGGATAACTCATTAACTAGGTGCTAATGGATGTATACATGATAAAAAGTGCAGAGCTCACAGGTCACTTCCCAGTATAAAGCAGAAATAGATCATGGACTCTGAGAATTACCAAGGAAATTGTATAAATAGCAATCCAAGATCAGAAACCTGCAGAAAATCCAGTGTCACAGCGGTCAGGATAATGCGCTCTAATGTTTATGGAGGCAGAGCATGGGTGAACATCATGGCTTTGTGCCATATCCCATAGAATGGAAGCCCACAAGGACAGCGTCTCTGTACCAGTCCATCATTGTAGATCTGTTTAATGTAAACTAGATCTATAACTTTGCATGTAACCCCTTATGTACACCCCAATTAATGGTGCTATATAAATACATAGTAATAATAATAGGAATATAAATTAATATTTTCAGAAACTGCATAAAAAAACAATTCTACATTAGCTCCTACATTACAGACAACAGCAGGTTAATGTCTGTAGCCAAGTTATAAATGAGCTCACGGCCTGCGGGCTTGGTGGTAATCCTCTTAGGCAATGTGAAGTGTTTAAAGTTGTGAAATAAAAACTTAAACAGGACGCGGCTTAAGGTATTTTCACAATCAATGATTTTCCATATTGGCAAAATAACAGGGGGCTCGTCTAATAGGAAGACCACCCCTTTTATTGTGTAGGGATATTGGCAGGACCATCTGGTCATGTATGGGGGATCCTGACCCTCAGGGAATCTGTATTTTAATGCTGGAGGATTCAGGAGAGATACAGTTGTGGCCAAAAGTATTGACACCCCTGCAATTCTGTCAGATAATACTCAGGTTCTCCTGAAAATGATTGCTATCACAAATTCTTTGGTATTATTATCTTCATTTAATTTGTCTTCAATGAAAAAACACAAAAAGAATTGTCCTAAAGCCAAATTGGATATAATTCCACACAAAACATAAAAAAAGGGGGTGGACAAAAGTATTGGCACTGTTAGAAAAATCATGTGATGCTTCTCTAATTTGTGTAATTAACAGCACCTGTAACTTACCTGTGGCACCTAACAGGTGTTGGCAATAACTAAATCACACTTGCAGCCAGTTGACATGGATTAAAGTTGACTCAACCTCTGTCCTGTGTCCTTGTGTGTACCACATTGAGCATGGAGAAAAGAAAGAAGACCAAAGAACTGTCTGAGGATTTGAGAAACCAAATTGTGAGGAAGCATGAGCAATCTCAAGGCTACAAGTCCATCTCCAAAGACCTGAATGTTCCTGTGTCTACCGTGCGCAGTGTCATCAAGAAGTTTAAAGCCCATGGCACTGTGGCTAACCTCCCTAGATGTGGATGGAAAAGAAAAATTGACGAGAGATTTAAACGCAAGATTGTGCGGATAGTGGATAAAGAACCTCGACTAACATCCAAACAAGTTCAAGCTGCCCTGCAGTCCGAGGGTACAACAGTGTCAACCCGTACTATCCGTCGGCGTCTGAATGAAAAAGGGACTGTATGGTAGGATACCCAGGAAGACCCCACTTCTTACCCCAGACATAAAAAATGCCAGACTGGAAATTGCCAAAACTTACCTGAGAAAGCCTAAAACGTTTTGGAAGAATGTTCTCTGGTCAGATGAGACAAAAGTAGAGCTTTTTGGGCAAAGACATCAACATAGAGTTTTTCGGGAGAAAAAAAAAAGGCATTCAAAGAAAAGAACACGGTCCCTACAGTCAAACATGGCGGAGGATCCCTGATGTTTTGGGGTTGCTTTGCTGCCTTCTGGCACTGGACTGCTTGACCATGTGCATGGCATTATAAAGTCTGAAGACTACCAACAATTTTGCAGCATAATGTAGGGCCCAGTGTGAGAAAGCTGGGTCTCCATCACAGGTCATGGGTCTTCCAGCAGGACAATGACCCAAAATACACTTCAAAAAGCACTAGAAAATGGTTTGAGAGAAAGCACTGGAGACTTCTAAGGTGGCCAGCAATGAGTCCAGCCTGAATCCCATAGAACACCTGTGGGGAGATCTAAAAATGGCAGTTTGGAGAAGGCACCCTTCAAATATCAGGGACCTGGAGCAGTTTGCCAAAGAAGAATGGTCTAAAATTCCAGCAGAGCATTGTAAGAAACTCATTGATGGTTACCGGAAGCGGTTGATCGCAGTTATTTTGGCTAAAGGTTGTGCAACCAAGTACTAGGCTGAGGGTGCAAATACTTTTGTCTGGCCCATTTTTGGAGTTGTGTGTGAAATGATCAATGTTTTGCTTCATTCTCTTTTGTGTTTTTTCATTGAAGACAAATTAAATGAAGATAATAATACCAAAGAATTTGTGATTGCAATCATTTTCAGGAAGAAACTGAGTATTATTGCAGAATTGCAGGGGTGTCAATACTTTTGGCCACAACTGTAGGTGTTTGGTCAAACGCTTGTTAAAAAGTAATTTATAACTTTTAGGATTGCTACCTTTATTAGGTGGCAATAGAATTTGTCTACTTAAGGTCCGGTCACGCAGGCCTCTTATGCCACGTACTCCACATTTTCTAGAGGGGTGTCTATCTTGATCCCCGTGTCCACGAAATTTGAGTCCTATTTAGACGAGGAGGGGCACTACATTATACTGGTGTGTAGAGTATGTGGGCTTTTGGTAACTATCATAGCAATGTACATACCGCCACCATACTCTAGTAAAAAGATTAGAGAAGCGATTGAGTGGACGGGCCATTTGGGAGATACTCCTATTTTATTGATAGGTGATCTGAATAATGTGCAAGACGATTATTGGGATAAATACAAACATAATGTGGATAGGACACATAGCCACATAACTCCGTTTGGCTCATATATCCAAGAGCTGGGACTGAGAGATGTGTGGAGAGAGAGGAGCGCCGGAATCCGGTGTTTTTCTTGCTATTCGGCCACTCACAACACACTATCTAGAATAGATATGGCCTTGGGAAATGACCATTTACATGCGTTGGTGTTAAAGGTGGAATATCTTCCAAGGCCATTTCTGATCATAAGCCAATATGTGTACATATTCAATCGATGGAGGGGAGAGAGAGGGGGGCTGGAGATTACACCCAGCATGGTTACACAATATTAATATGAACCAACTAAATAAATAGAGATATTGGTGAATATTTTACAATAAATGAAGGGAGTGCGAGTCCACATATTCTGTGGGACGCTATGAAAGCATATTTGAGGGGTCTTATCATTAGAGAAATTAGCATATGTAAATAAATACGAGATGGATAGAACAGGAAGAGTTGGAGGCATTGGGCAGGGCAGAGAACGATATGATCAGAGGGGGCACAAGGGAAGACGGGAAATGACTAAGAGAAGCCCAGGAGGCAATGGATAAACTTCAAATTGACAAGGCAATAAAGAAGAAGGAGTTTCGCCGGGTAGTCTTTTATGAGGGGGGTGAAAAGGTTGGTCATATGTTATCGTTGGTGGCGTCTGCCCAGAGGAAGAACTCCTTTTGTGCATTCTGTATATAATAGTTATGGAGTGCTGGTTACAGATAATGCTGGCATTGGGGCAGCTTTCATGGAGTTCTACGGAAGGCTTTACTCCTCTGCGGCGGAGGTCGGCTCAGACAGTACAAAAGCTTTTTTTAGAGGGCCTATGTTTATCCAGGTTGTCAGATGAGGATAGAGATAGCCTGGAGGGGCCACTAACCTGTGAGGAGCTGAGTGCTGCTTTGTCGTCTATGGCCAATAAGAAGGCACCAGGATTAGACAGATTCCCGATAGAGATATATAAAAATATGGAGGATGTGCTGATACCAAATATTAGGGAAGTCCTGGAGGATTCAAAGGAAAGGGGTGTGCTGCTCGCATCTATGAGGGAGGCGGTTATCATAGTAGCAAGGCTCCCAGAATCATACCACCCTATCTCTTTGCTGTCGACCGATGTCAAGCTTTTGGCGAAGGTGTTGGCGAACCGGCTGACCGGCGTTGTTAGAAGTTTAATACATCTGGACCAGTCCGGGTTTATGCCCGATAGGTCAATGGTTGTGAATTTGCGGAGACTGTATTTGAAAATGCCGTTACCGTCAGACAATGCGAGCCAGAGGGTTATAGCGTCGCTGGATGCCCATAAGGCCTTTGACAGCGTGAGGTGGGAGTATCTGTGGATGGTTATGGAGCACTTGGGGTTTGGTCCGCAGTTCCCTTCGTGGGTGCAGCTGCAGTACACCCAACCGACAGCAAGGGTCAGGGTGAACGGTATCCTGTCACAATCTATAGCACTAAGTAGGGGAACCAGACAGGGGTGTCCGCTCTCCCCACTACTGTTCGCATTGGCGATGGAGCCATTAGCCGCCAGAATACAATGATAAGGGAGTAGTGGGTTTCAGATATGGGCGCATTGAGAAGATAGCGCTCTACGCGGATGACGTCCTGCTATTTTTAGAAAATTCAACCGCCTCTTTGTGCGGTGCTATGAGGCTTATTGATCAGTTTGGATCTATATCTGGATTGAAAATCAATTGGCATAAATCTATGCTGTTCTCTCTGGATGCAGAGATGTCGCCTGACGGAGAGACGGGGGGCCTAGTATTAGTGGACAAATTTAAATATTTGGGTTATGGATTTCAGCACAGGTTAAGAAGTATCTTGACCTCAATTTGTCTCCTGTCCTGGGAACCATTAAGGCAAAGACGAAGGCCTGGAACAAGCTGCATCTGTCGGTCGTCGGCCGAATAAATCTAATAAAAATGATTTTAATGCCCAAATTGCTGTACATATTGCAAAATGCCCCCATATGGATAACACAGGGGAAGTTTAGACAAATTAACTCTTTATTCAGAAGCTTAATCTGGGGAAAGAAACAAGCACGGCTGCGGTTGGAGATGTTGCAGCGACCCAAGGAAGGGGGTGGGTTGGCGCTGCCAAATCCGCACATTTATTATCTTGCAGCGCAGAGCCAGCACATTAAGGGATGGGCGTGGAGTGCGGTCCACCCCTCTGTCCAAAGGGTACTGGAGAATTTGACGGGAAGGAGACCACTGATATTGAGCTTGGAAGACGTCTCACTGGGGGCGATCGGGAGATCCTGCCCCACGTTGATTTTAATACAAAAAATCTGGGGGAAACTAAAACAAGTCAGAGGAGTGGAGCACTTAACCAGATACTCTCCACTGTGAAATAATGATAATTTGCTGGAAATACGAAGGATGGGATGTTTGGTAGAGTGTCGTGCTAGGGGAATAGAGCTGGCCTATCAAATAGATAGACAAGGGCTGATACCCTTTTCCCAATTGCAGGAGGAATTTGGACTACATAGCAAAGGGATATATTAATATTCGCAGATGGTGTATGCTTTCAATGCCCAAAATAAAAAAGGGGAAATTAGTGTACAACAGGATATTGTCTTGGAGTATGTGTGCAGAGGAGGGTTCACACGGGGGCTTATCTCTACGACCTACAGGGATTTATTACATACGATCCTGCTCCAGTATAAGACACAAGCAAAGTCTGGATGGGAGGCTGAACTGGGAACCATAGACGATGAGAAATGGAGTTCTATTCTGGAGTGGGTTCTGAACCGGTCTCTTAGTGAACCAAGTAGACTCTCACAGCTGTATTTATTGCACAGAGTTTATCGCTCACCTGAATTTGTTTAGAATTGGTTTGAGACCGCACATCAGAATGTCCTAGATGTGGAAGGGAAAAGGCAGGCATTTTCCACATGATGTCGTCATGTTCACGTTTAGCTGCATACTGGATAATGGTGATCGCTAGAGTAGAGGGGGCGTATAAATGTGGAATTCCACGTGAACCAATGATTTGTTTATTGGGGTATGTAGACGAACTACTAGTGGAAGACACATTTAAAGTGATAATAGCCAGAATACTGTTTATGGCAAGGAAATTGATCGCTAAACATTGGATTGATGAGGACCCACTGTCTAGGAGAGAATTTATGTTGCAATCTTTTAAGGATGGAGAAAGGAATCTACTGCAAACATGGGAAATCTGAATTGTATGATAAACTGTGGTCACCATGGCTGGAATATAGCACGCTATAGGGTCTAATATATCTTGTCCCTTATTAAGGCTACTTTCACATTACGATTTTGAGGGAGCCGATGCTGTCCGATATAAATCCCTTCTGATGCCTGGAATCGGGTGCCAAATAGGCACCCGATTCCGGCATAAAATCGCTCCCTGCGGGGTGAAAAAAAGAAAAAAAAAAAAAGTTTAATCTCACCTCCCCCCGAGCCCCCTGCCGTCTTCCGCTCCATCTTCTTTGAGGCTCCCGGTGGCTTCCGCAGGCTGCCGGTGTCAGCAGAGGGCTTCCTCTGCCTTATAGGACCTGCGGTGATGTCACAGTCACGTGACCGCGGGTTCACCATGGTAACCCGCGGTCACATGACTGTGACATCACGCAGGTCCTATACAGCAGAGGAAGCCCTCTGCTGACACCGGCAGCCTGCGGAAGCCACCGGGAGCCTCAAAGAAGATGGCGGAAGACGGCGGGGGCTCGGGGGGAGGTGAGAAGAAACTTTTTTTTTTTTTTTTTTTTTTAACCCTTATGCTCCTAGTTAGGAGCAGTTTTACTGTACTGAGCATGCTCAGTACAGTAAAACGGGGTCCGAGGAGACATCAGATGTTTCCTCGGACCCTTCTCCATAGGGCCCCATGTTATAGGGATCGGACCTAATCGGATGTGCACTAAATGCCATCCGATTTGGTCCGATCCAAATCTGTCAGATTTTATTTTCGGTGCAAAAATCGGAGCAAGCTCCGATTTTTGCACCGATAATAAAATCGGACAGAATCGGATCAGACCAAATCGGATGGCATTTAGTGCACATCCGATTCGGTCCGATGCCCATAGGGATGCATGGGGTCCAAATTCGGATCCGATGCTGTCCGATTTTCATCGGACAGCATCGGATTTAGAAAAATCGTTATGTGAAAGCAGCCTAACAAGTCATTGAAGAGAGCAAATGTACAATGTATTGGGTGTATAATACTGAGATGTTCTATATATTTTTGGGTACGATTATAATACTGCCTGCTGGGTAGGAGGGTGGTTGAGGTGGGGGAAGGGGAGGGATGAGGGGTGTTAGATTTGAGGGATTGTTACATGTAATGTTGCGATGTTACAGATTTGTATATTTACTGATGTTTTTCAATAAAAATATCTGATTAAAAAAAAAGGTCCGGTCACACACAACGACGCTCCAGCGATAACGACCTGCCAGGATCGTTGGATCGTCATTATCTGGTCGCTGGGGAGCTTCCCAGCGATCAGGAACCTGGAAGCTGCCTCCCACATCGCTGGAAGCAATGTTACCAGCGTCCTCCCTGCTTAGCTCAGCCTGTAAGCAGGGAGGAAGCTGGTAACTATGATAAACACCAGGTATCCAGGCAGCGCACGCTGCCTAGATACCCGGTGTTTACCATGGTTACCAGCCTGTGAGGTCAATGATCGCTGGTCTCTCGCTGTCACACGCAGCAATGCGTGCTGACCAGCGGGATACCAACAACCTAAAAATGGTCCTGAGCCCTTTGCAGTGATCAGCGACCTCAAAGCAGGGGCCTGATCGCTGCTAGATGTCACACATAGCGACATCGCTGGAGAGATTGTTGTAACGTCACAGTTACAATGATCTCACTAACAATCTTGTTATGTATGACTGGGGCTTAACTCACTGAAGTGACAATTTGCATGGTCCAAGGCTATTCATATAGGAGCAAGATAAGATTTATAGGTGCTTGAAAGGGGTATTCCTGAAAAGCAAGTTAACTTGTATTTAAAAGATAACAGGTACCGTATTTTTCGCTTTATAAAAGACGCACCACCAAATTTGGTGAAGGAAAAGAGAAAAAAAATCATTTTTAATGATAAATGGGGTCTGCCTTATAATGTCAGTGTCCATCTAACACATCATATAGGGTATATGTCCCTCATAGCCCCCTCATCCTGGTATATGGTCCTTCATCCTAGATATGGACCCTTAATCGGATATGGCCCCCTTATATTGGCTATAGCCCCCAAGTGCTGGCACGGCACACGTCCCTCTGTGCCTGCATACTTGCCCCTATCACTGTTTAGAGCCCCCCCTGCTGGCGCGCACATAATATAATAAAAAAACATTACTCACCTTCCGACGATCTGCCAGCTGAGCGGTGAGTTTCTGCGTTGGTCACGGCCATCGGGAGCCACAGTGATGACATCCGGTCACATGACTCGATGGAAAAGAACAAAGCAGGATCTCACTGCTCAGCTGGCAGATCATGAAAGGTGAAGTACTGTTTTTTTATTTTATTATGTGCCCGCCAGCATTGGGGCCCCAAACAGTGATGGGGACAAGTGTACCAGGCACAGGGGGCTGTGTGCAGGCACACCTAATGTGCGCTGCATCCCTGTCCGGATCTTGGTGCTGGATTCAGCACCAAGGTGATGGCCGCGGGTGCAGTGCATACGGGAGGAGGCTAATGAGCCTCCTGCAGCCCCCAGACACACTCCGGAGCCACACCCACCCTGCCCTGCAGTATGTAATCTGTATATTCGGATTATAAGATGCCCCCCCACACACACTTTCCCCCAAAATTTGGGGGAACAAAAGTGTGTCCTATAATCCGAAAAATATGGTAATTTACTGTTTGCTGGGACCTCCAATGACCCCAAGATCTGGGCTCTCCAGCACTTTCATAAAAGGAGCAGGGATCCTTTCATTGTCTATTGGACTGATGGAGTAAGGAGCCCTATACTCCTCTCTCCAGCAGTCAATGACAATTAATGGAGTGGAGAGTGAAGTGTGGCTCACTGTAGTGATGCTCAAAGGTAAAGTAGCTCAATATATCCAGTAATACCTTGGCACACAAAGGAGGAATTTGTATGTATTTTGCTTTTGAGGTACAGTCTTATTGCTCACTCAAAAAAAAGTCAGAAGACATTTACACAACATTTCAACCTTATTCGGGTCTTTTTCACAGTGGTGTTGTCTATAATGGAAATACATACAGAATAAAATAAGACATCATTAACCATGAGTAACAAAATATCATTCAATGAATTTAGACCGTGATAAACTGTACTTGATATATTTACATTCAGGCATATTGAATTTATATAACGGTTTATAGTCCATACATGATACAGCATGTTATATCGAGAACAAAATAGATACGACAGGTGGTCAAGTCCATCCCACCAGATTCAATATATGGATAGATTGTACTTTTAAAAATTGTCAAAATATATTATGAGGATAAATACCTAGGTGGAAGTATCCGAATGGTTTGGCAAGTGAGCTCAAGTGAATACAGATTGTTTTCCTAGAGGTGACCTATGAGAAACTATATGTATAATTGATAATGCAGATATAAACCACCACAGGTATATAGAGGAAAGCTGAAAAAAGAAAAGTAAAAATTGAGTAAAGAAAGGAGAAAATGAGAATGAATAATAAGAAGTATAGGTAAGAAAAAAACAAGTGGAATACCATTAATGGGGAGACTTGTGCCATGAACCCCCTATATAGTCTAGCCCACATTACATGTATTTGGGGAAGGGAAGACAAAAAGTGATCATCTGAGAATAATTATTATTTACCTTAGCACCTCATAGATTTCAATGTATGGAGCTGTGAATAATAGGTGTATCATATATGCAAGCATGTAGGAAGAGGTTAAACATACGTGAATTATACTGTTACATGTGTGAGATCTATGTGAGATATAGCATTAGTACCATAAGTCTTATAGGAAGAACCATCCTTGTTGCCTAGTTATGTGCGTCAGGATAATAGACTAGGAGTCTGGTAAGAAAGAGTATGGTACAATGAGGTTAGGCTACCTTCACACTACGATTTTTAAGGGAGCTGATACTGTCCGATAAAATCGGACAGCATCGGCTCCCTTCTGATGCCTGGAATCGGAATGCCAAATAGGCATCCGATTCCGGCAGAAAATCGCTGCCTCCGGGCTGAGAAAAAAAAAAAATGGATATGCTCACCTGTCCCTGAGGCCCCCGCCGTCTCCCGCAGGCTCCTGGTGTCCTCCCGTTGTCTCCAGAGGTGGTCTTCTGAAAAGGACCTGCCGTGATGTCACAATCACGTGACCGCCTGTTAACATGGTGTAACAGAAGGTCACATGACTGACGTCACAGCAGGTCCTGTTCAGAAGAAGACACCGGGAGCCTGCGGCAGACGGCGGGGGCCTAGGGGACAGGTGAGCATACATTGTTTGTATTTTTTTAACCCCTGTTCTCCCAGTTAGGAGCAGTTTTACTGTACTGAGCATGCTCAGTACAGTAAAATCGGGCCTGAGGACACATCAGATGTATCCTCGGACCCTGCTCCATAGGGCTCCATGTTAAAAACATCGGACCAAATCGGATGTGCACTGAATGGCATCCGATTTGGTCCAATCCGATTTTGTCCAATTTTATTTTCGGTGCAAAAATCGGAGCATGCTCCGATTTTTGCACCGATAAAAAAAATCGGACAGAATCGGATCGGACCAAATCGGATGACATTTAGTGCACATCCGATTCGGTCCGATGCCCATAGGGCTGCATGGGGGCCAAAATCGTTCCGATCGGACAGCATCGGAAATAAAAAATTTGTAGTGTAAAACCAGCCTTAGTGTATTAAAGATTGCATAGGATCAATAGTATAACGTTGTGAACGCCAATACCTAAATATTAATTGCAGCCAGGAATGATAGGTGAGGAGATCTGGAGATTAACAGAAGTAATATGTGGAGATTAATGCATGACCCAGAATGGTCAGGTAGATAAGAAAGAGATTTGATGGAATATTTACCCCCTCCTGTGGCTGTTTGCGTCTGCAGGTCCGTGGTGTGTGTGCACAGGCCGCGCAGTGCCTGGTGTGTTATGTAGCGTCTCCAGCAGAGATGACGCGAACGTCACTTCCGGTCCGGCTGTGGAACGCAAGCCGGGTTGCATGGAACGCATACCCAAAGTGCGCGCACGCGCAGTGTGATTGTCTATGTGAGCAAGGATGCAGCTCAGAGGGAGGCGGAGCATTCACACTACTTGTTCCTTTATATACTATACCGATTGGAATATGCTCTGTGGAGGGGAGATCGAAGTCTATAATTAACATGACGATTGAGTTATAATTGTATAATAAAATGTAGCCTAATGAAAAATAATAGATTTACATTACTAGAATAAAGTGAGGCATTAGAGGGAAATAAGAGGAATGCTGACCCACAATGCACTTGTCATAGATATATTGATAAGTCACAATGAAGTCACTGAAAGAATAGATACTGCTAACAGCACAATCTCTATATGAAAACCTCATGTTCCCTATTCAGACCCCGTGGTTCCAGGGTCTGAAGTTGATGTATCCAAAAAGATTCACGGATTTTGAGCTGGTGGATTCTATTACCACATCGCGGGTCTAGCGGCATGTGTTCAAACACTTGACATATGAGTTGTGATATAGAGTGGCAATGGTGAATGAAGTGAAAGGGAATAGGGAGAAGGTTCTGCTTACACCGAATAGTAGATTTAGGTTTGCTAATGCGATCCCGGCTAAGCTGGGTGTGGTGTCCCCCAAGTATCCGAGACCGCATGGGCATTTAATCAAATAAACAACATAGGATGACTCGCACGTGTAAAAACCTTTTATGTGAAACACTTTGCCCGATCTGGGATGTGTGAAAGTATTCCCTTTAGTAACATGCTAGCACTGGAGACATCCCAAGCATGGATAAGTCCCTTGTTGTGGAGTACAGAAATTGTTGTCTTGGTACTAATGTGTTAGAGCCAATATTCACCCTGATCAAATCATCACTGAGGTTCTTTTATTACAAAAAAGGTGATTAGTCTGAAATTCCGGTATATGCAGGTATGAGTGCCCTAAGATTGGCCAATGTTTAATAATGGCGCTCTGTATCAGGGTACTGAACGGATGAGAAGTCAGGACACATGCAAGTTGAGATTCTGGCTTATTTTGTGTGTTAACTCCTGATCTTGGTAGTGCTTCTGCTTGGAGATAGCCTCGTGCAGCAAATTTCTCAGTCATCTGGTGATGCTGGATGGCATGAATTTGTGGAGCCGACATATAGGGATAGATTTTTTTTTTTGGTTCTCTGCTCAAAGCCACAGAATAACAAGAACCTGTCAGACAATTCATGAAGTCCAAACCACAAGCAGTATATGAGTCAGGGCTCGGCTACACCATGTCAGACAGACATTTCTCTGAAACACTCCAAGGTTTCAAACTAGATCTAGTTAGAAGATCCAGCAGGGGACTATATGCCCCGACTACTCCAGCACTGCCAAGACCCCCCCCCCCACTGTAGTTGATTGATTAAGGGTGTGTGCCCACATAGTGGTTTTACGTCGGTTTAGCAGCGAAAACCGCCGGCGGTTTAGCATAGGTTTTATTTAAATCTATGTAAATTTTTAGCAGCTTTAGGACTTAGGCTGTGTGCCCACATAGTGGTTTAGTGACTTTGAAATCGTCAGTAAACCACTGGAAAATTCAAGGAGCCTAGACTCCTGAGCTCAGAAGTCACCAGCGGTTTTCCAGCGGTTTCTCAGCGGTTTCCCAGCGGTTTTTTCAGCGTGTGCACAGCGTTTTAAAGTCGGTTTTTCCAGCGGTTTTTCCGGCGGTTTTCTATGGAGGATTTTGTCTATGGAAACGCTCAAAAAACGCTGAGAAGAATTGACATGCTGTATGCTGCTAAACCACTGGGAAACCGCCCAACCGCTGGCAGATCTGCTCACATAAACCCACTATGTGTGCACAGCGTTTTCTAAATTACATAGGGTTACTTGTAAGTCCTAAAGCTGCTAATGATTTACATAAATTTAAATAAAACCTATGCTAAACCGCCGGCGGTTTTCGCTGCTAAACCGACACTAAACCACTATGTGGGCACACACCCTTACAAGTAACCCTATGTAATTTAGAAAACGCTGTGCACACATAGTGGGTTTATGTGAGCAGATCTGCCAGAGGTTGAGCTGTTTCCCAGCGTTTTAGCAGCATACATGTCAATTCTT
The DNA here is from genome assembly GCA_033576535.1 of Allobates femoralis. Lineage (NCBI taxonomy): Eukaryota > Metazoa > Chordata > Amphibia > Anura > Aromobatidae > Allobates > Allobates femoralis. The sequence continues at coordinate 475,424,847 of JARQOC010000005.1, forward strand.
TTGGGTGTGTGCCCACATAGTGGTTTAGTGACGTTCAAATCGTCAGTAAACCACTGGAAAATTCAAGGAGCCTAGACTCCTGAGCTCAGAAGTCACCAGCGGTTTTCCAGCGGTTTCTCAGCGGTTTCCCAGCGGTTTTTTCAGTGTGTGCACAGCGTTTTACAGTCGGTTTTTCCAGCGGTTTCTCAGCGGTTTTCTATGGAGGATTTTGTTCATGTTCATGCCTCAAAAACGATCAGAAACCGCTGAGAAGAATTGACATGTTGTATGCTGCTAAACCACTGGGAAACCGAACAACCGCTGCCAGATCTGCTCACATAAACCCACTATGTGTGCACAGCGTTTTCTAAATTACATAGGGTTACTTGTAAGTCCTAAAGCTGCTAATGATTTACATAAATTTAAATAAAACCTATGCTAAACCGCCGGCGGTTTTCGCTGCTAAACCGACACTAAACCACTATGTGGGCACACACCCTAATAGGCATCTCCTGATACACACACAGGGGAGACCAGTCACTTGGAGTGGTGGGTGATAGGGGCTATGCCAGGCTAGTCTGGTTTACTGTAATAAACTTCACACTCAAACAGTTCATTTGAATGTGTAAGGCTATGTGCCCACTGTGCATTTTTTTTCTGCACCAAAAACGCAGCACCCACAGCTTAACATTACAGTCAATGTGATTTCCCAAAAGCAGTGTCCACATGTGTGTTTTTGGGTGCTGCATTTTCAGTGCAGAAATCGCCTGCATTTTTTTTAATATCCCTCACCCTCCCTGGTGATTCTTCCTTCCTCTGTGTTTATTTATCTTCAAGGACCTTTGCACCATGTGATTCAGGCTGTCACATGGTGCGCAGGACCTGGGAGATAGATAAGCAGAGCTACTCCCGCTGTATGGAGGAAGAGTCACCAGGGAGGGTTAGAAAGCGTCTGTGTGTTTGTCTGAGTCCCCTTATTTGTGCTGCATTTGTATGTGCAAGAACACTGCACAAACACAGCACCAAAAAATAAGACCCCTTAAATGCCACCGTCAATCACTGATATTTATACAGCACCGTCCTGCCTAGAGATGGTCTTTCTATGCACAATCAGCCCCTCCATAATATGACTGCAGGCTGCCGATGGGTCGCCATGTTAGGTGGAGCCTGATAAAGGACCCCAATGACTGTCATGTTGGCATTCCTATGAAGCCCTGCCACAAGCCAGGTAAAAATACTGGTTGCATGAAGTCACCACTAGGTGGCAATCTCTGTACATGATAATCTAATTGATAATGCTGAGCATATGTATGTATTCATGTCCACTAAAGGAATCCGCACTGTCGTACCTACAACTGCAGATTTTGCACGCACACCCCATTTCACTCAGGAAACATCTAATACTATGTTCTGGGGGGAATTTTTAACCACGCGCCTTGAAGTCAGTCACCAAAAAAAGGACTATTGACTGTATGTGCACACATAGCGCCACCACTTTATAGCCACGCCCCTAATTTATTTTTCAGATAAAAATCACATTCTAAGAACAGTTAGTTACTATGCGGGGCCATTGCTGCCAATGAGTCAGTGTGTACACACCTTAGAGGACATACACTCTGGCAGGTTAATAGTTAACATTTCAGCTGAATTTCAGAAGATCCTGCGGGGACCTGTGTGATGTCACTTTCATGTGACTAAGAGGTGGAGCTAAGTCACCATGGACCGTCACATGAACGTGACATCACACAGGTCTTTTAGCTCAGACAGGGATGATTAGAATAGTACTATGAAGCTGCAGGTACAGATAGTGATATCGGGGGGGCACAAAGCAGTGACAAGTTCCCTTTAATGTAATTACAACTAAGCATAATTACATGCTCCTGCTGTATACAGGGGACTGTGTGCAGCAAGTTGTTAAAAGAATAGAGGTGTCTAAAGGCCCCGTTACACGATGTGATGTCCCAGCGACCCCCACCAACGATCGGGATCATTGGGACATCGTTAGCTGATCGCTGGTGAGCTGTCACACAGGCAGACTCACCAGTGATCAGCAAGGTACACATTGGGTAATTAGGCATAGTGCTGCGCTTAGTTACCCGCTGTTTACCCTGGTTACCAGCTCCCAGCATGTGCTGTACGGCACTGGGAGGTCGTCAATGGTTTGTCTCCCACAGTCACACATGCCGATGCTGGCGCCCAGCAGGAGACCAACGACAAAATAATGGTCCTGACCATTTACCAACAATCTGATCGCTGGTACATGTCACACACAGCAGCTTCGCTAGGAGGTTGCTGCAACATCCCAAAACCGGTGACATTGCAACGATATCGCAGCGTGTAACGGGGCCTTAAGCCTGCTTTCACCTCTGCAGTTTGTAGCAATTGTCGCAGAACTTTTGAACTCAGTTCGCCTGATCTGCCAGAAGCCGGGACACTTGCAGCAGGATCGCGGCAAAACTGCGTTCAGCCTAATGCTCCCCTATGGGACTTGCGTACATGTGCGGCACTTACATCGAGTTTAAAAGCAGCAGCTAGAACCAGTTTTTTGTTCGTTGCTTCAAGTGCCAAATTGACCGTTTCACTGAAAAACCGCAACTGCCGCACATGTTCACAAGTCCCATAGGGAATGCATTAGGCAGAAAGCAGTTTTGCTGCGATCCTGCCAAAGTATGCCGGGATTAAATACTTTCACAATAACTGCAGCATCACTTATGTAAGGGCCCTTTCACATCAGCGTTTTTCGTAATTCGCGGCAGATGCGGTGAAAAAAACGCATCTGCCGCGTTTGCCGCATAACCGTTCCACTTGCGGCGCGGTTGCGTTTTTTTCTATGCAAAGTATAGGCATACTTGCGGCAGGTGCGGCAAGTGCGGTTTTGCACTTGCGGCAGGTGCGGCCGCGAAAAAAACTGCAGTAAGCCGCGGTTTTTTTCGCGGCCGCACCTGCCGCAAGTGCAAAACCGCACTTGCCGCACCTGCCGCAAGTACGCCTATACTTTGCATAGAAAAAACCGCAACCGCGCCGCAAGTGGAACGGTTTATGCGGCAAAATATGGCAGATGCGGTTTTTTCACCGCATCTGCCGCGAATTACGAAAAACGCTGATGTAAAAGCACCCTTATAAAGGGTTCAGTATATACATTACCAGGAGACTGATCAGGTGCTCTGCATAGATTATAGGGGAAAATCTGTCACCCCTCCATACCATGTTCAAAGTGATACCGTACTATCATAAGTTGGACTTCTCCACTAGAACATTTTCTCTCCGGTATAGCTTTGTTACTCCTTAGTTTTTCAGAAAATGTTTGAGGAAGCTCTGGTGAATTCTTGGAATGGGCAAAAGAAAGGGCCCTGTCCTGCCCCCTTTATCACCAAGTCGTACACTTTCCCTTATGTTCATTGACAGCGCTTGGATCCCCAGTAGGCGGCAACTGGCGTACCATACCCAGCGTAAGCTCACCCCAGCGCAGGCTCACCTCGGCGCGCCCATCCCCCGGTGCAGGCTCGCCCCCATCTCCAGCGTGCAGCAGCGCTCACTGCACTGATAGGCAAAAGTGAAGGTAAGCAGTCTGGGAGGGAGAGGGGGTGCTAGGCTGGTTTCACATCGCGTTTTCCCACAAGCCAATGCGGTCCGTTGTAAATCGGACAGCATCGAATCCGATTTGGGCCCCATGTTATCCTATGGGGACGGATCGGATTTGCCCTTAAAGGTACCTTTACACGCCGCCACTATCCCAGGCAACCGGTATCAACCGTACGTGCACGTTTTTAACAGTTGCCAACGATCGCTGATACCGCATGTACACGCCACCATTGCGTTGTCAATTGAAGGTATCATGGTTCCCCGGAAGTGCCCACAGATCCTGCGGATAACTTTCTGTTGAATACCGTGGCCACTTCTCACGCTGCAACCACTAAGGGAATGTGGGCGTACATCTTTCGCGCCGCAAGTACATAGGACTGACAGAGTTGTGTATTCCGTGACGCTAACACGCTGATTGGACAACGCAATAGCGTCATGATTGGCCAGCCTGCGCAGGAAGGTTGGCTAATACATGACGCTATTGCAATTGTGTAGTGTGAATGGACAGCTCTTTAAATATGGTGCCCTGTGAAGGGACAGCCAATGGTAACACAGTAGCCCCCACCAATCAACGCTGATGGGATGTGGTATCCAGCACGCTGTGGCTGTGGGAAATCACTAGGAGACGCTGATTCCATCCCTGTCCCCAGTTTACACGCCACTACCAGGGCAATTAACCCTTTGTGTTGCCTTGGATTTTTGAACACGGCTCGGAAATGGGTATCCGAAGCAACTGCGAGGAACCCGATCACTTTCCCAAATTACACGCCGCCACTTCATAGCAATTTCAACGCTACAGCCACACAAATCCCGATTGCCAGGCAGTTGCTACCACGCAGTGGCGGCGTGTAAAGGTACCTTAATGGCATCCGATTTGCCTCCCATCCAATCCTAATTTTCTGCAGCAGCCAAAATCGTAGTAGACTGCTGCGATTTTGGACTCCGCTGAAAAAATGGGATCACATCGGATCCAATGCAATCCGATTATAATAATATGGGAGTCTATGGGGATCCAATATCGGATCGGATTTCTGTATTGAGCTTGCTCAAACTCCAAGACCTCCCACAGCCCTCCCCCATTTATATCGGGTCCGATAAAAAAAAACAAAAAACAACAGACCGGTGGCATCTGATTCTGAGTATCCGATCCGATCTAGACCGGACAGCGCCGGATTGCAGGAACACGTGATGTGACACAGCCTGCAGGTTTGTTTGGTTTTTTGAAAACAACATAAAGATACATTTTGCAAAGAAAACTTAACCCACAAAGGAAGGGGCTCCACCATATTAATTGTCCCACCAGGATCTCTCCAGTGGGGTCCATGGATCCCCAATGGCGGCGGTCTATGGTAATGATCGGCTGTATGTGGAGTCTTATCACAACATCTCCTGAGACACAAAGTGACGGACAAGCTTCCCATTGCCTTCTGTGGCTTTTGGCTGTCATGGCCTGTGGGGTCAGGGGCATCCCCTGCAGCTCTGGTTACATACGGGGTGTGATGGCGGCCTGCAGCTTCATACCACACTGCCGGTCACACTCCGGTACTCACCCGCCGGTCACACCGCTCCACATTCCAGCTGAAGCCGGCACTCAGTCACGTGACGAGCACAGCTCCCATCAGGCCACGCCCACTTACCGGCAAGAGGACATTCCGGAAGTGACCGCCAGGTGGCTCCTGGGTTATACCACTGTCAGCACAGTGCGGGGGTGGAGGAGGCGCCTCTCATCACACAGATAGTAGCATCCAGTGGATGAACCCTATGATTCCTGTTGTCCAGCCTTGATCACACCGGTGTGTAACCTCTGCCCCGACTCCCTGTTTAACCGTTTGACGCCTGCCGTAGCTTTTTACGTTAGTGGAGAAAATGCTCTTGGAAATGTCCTCTATGTTCAATAAAGACGCCACAAGAAATATCGTGAATGTCAGGCATTTCTTATATAGGCTGGGGAGCCCCAGGAGTGTGAGGAATCCGTACAATTTCATTCAGAAAAGTGTCCGGTACGTGTGGCGTGTGTAACCACATGCCGGAGACATGGACACACGAACACTAATGTTACTCGGTGGTGTACTTTACACTTGTCAGTCCACAGGACCGTGTCTCCGTGTGGAGCAGATGCGTGTGCTGCACACACAGACATGTCCATTATTGACCAGCAACACAGACCCATTCAGGTCAATGGAACCTTTCCAAAAATGTCCTGCACACGGATGTCATCCATGGAACACGGACTGGAGGAAATGTCGAGCCCCAGGCTTTGGGGTGCTCGGGTATCAGGCTACAAGGGGTTAACGCTCCTGTGTCACGGGGAGTGGTGGCCGCGCCTGATCCCGTGTCCTTTGAAAAAGGGTATATTTACAAGGAATTTACAAGGTATCGTGACGCCACCTGTAGTTTCTGGTGAGGAGTCACCAGCGCCGCCACAGTCCACCAGAGGTAGATGGTATCGCAGCTAGTTGGCAAAGTCCCCTACAGGTAGGGCTGGACCCAGCGTTCCTGTATGGGGAACAAGTTCATGAAGAGGAAGCACAGGCAGAGGCAAAGTCACTTTTCCTCCGGGTACTTTACTGTTAGTTGTAGCAGTTGCAGTTACAGTTCACAGTTCAGCACTTTAGATATTACAAGAACAGGTAGCTAATGGGTGGCTTCAAGGGGATCCCAGGTGGTACGGTGGAACCCTTGGTGTGCCTTCATTAACTAACCCGTGTCTGTTCTTTCCTGCTTTCCAGTTTGGTGTGAAGCCTGGTTGATTTAGAATCCAGCCTGGCCTCCTGTCCTCTCTCACCTTCGCTGTCGTCGGGTAACCCTCTACTGGCTGGCTGCTTGCTCCCTTGGCGGTGCCTGGCACCCTTCTTGTAGACTGCTCTGGTGCCCGGGAGACTTGAAGACTCCACGGGAATCTGGATTCTCTGCTGTGCATATAGATCCAGCAGTCTACGGGCTCCAGTGCCGGGTAAGCTGTCTGGGAGAACCTATCTCGCTGGCTTTTCTTTCCCAGACCGGCTGCTCTCCTGGAAAGCTCCTTTCACGTTCTCCTTAAACCCTCTCTTTTACTTCCATCTCTCCTCCTGGTTCCTCAGCCGAGTGACATAGCAGCAAAGACTTAGGAGCCAAAAGCCTCCTTGTTCCCCCTAGAGGTGAATTTATTCCCTCCCGGGTAACCTCCCACCCTGTAAGCTAATGTGGGAGTGCTGGGAATAGGTCCCACCCATCATCCTAGGGTCCACCTGCAGCTGGAGCATCTGCACCTCTTTTACGGATGCAGTACCCCTCTGTGACGCCTGCTTGGGGGCGCCACAGAAACATATGGCAGTACTTCCCAGCCTCAGTGATGCTGCTGTCACACTCGCTTCTGTGGCTGCTCATTAAAGGGAACCTGTCACCCCCTTTGGGCGTTCTAAACTGCCGACCAGTTGTAACATGATGTCAATTGGGGTTCCTGTAACCCCTCTATATGCCCAGACCTTCCCCTGCATACCTCAGAAAATTACTTTTAATCTCTCCCGCCTCTTGAAATGGTCCAGAGGGTCTCCTCTCTGTGGTCCTCGCCGCCCTGCTGCCTGCAAAACCCGCTCGCTCTATTGAAACTGCTGCCCTTCCTATGTATGCATATTGAGCGACAGGCACTACTCTCGTGCCTGCACAGTGCGGGGGATCACCGTGCTCCATTGAAGGTGCACAGTGCCCGAAGTCTTGTGAGATTTGTGAAGTCTCGCGCCTGTGCAGTAGAATCTCGCAAGACTTCGGGCAGGGGCGAAAGTAGTGCCTGTCACTCAACATACATGCATACACAGTAGCAGGGGCGGACACAGACTGTAGCCCCCCCTTCCCCTTCACCCAGCTATGCAGGGCTGTATATATTATTGGAGGCTACTGCTGGGCTATATATATATTTTTATAGACCAGTTACAGCGTCCAAATAATATATATAGCCCAGCACAGCCTCCAAATGACATATATAGCCCAGTCACAGAACTCCAAATGACAAAATATATAGCCCAGAACAGTCCTTCCAACATGACATATAACCCAGCACAGCCTCTAAATAATATATATAGCCCAGCACAGCCTCCAAATGGCATATACTACTCAGCATAACCTCCAGGTAATACAACCCCTGGCAAAAATTATGGAATCACCTGGCTCGGAGGATGTCCATTCAGCTGTATAATTTTGTAGAAAAAAAGCAGATCACAGACATGGCACAAAACTAAAGTCATTTCAAATGGCAACTCTCTGCCTTGAAGAAACACTAAAAGAAATCTTGAAAAAAAATGTGCTAGTCAGTAACGGTTACTTTTGTAGACCAAGCAGGGGAAAAATATAGAATCACTCAATTCTGAGGAAAAAATTATGTAATCACCCTGAAATTTTCATTCCCAAAACTAACACCTGTCTGCATCTAAAAACGGGTGATCACACCTTGGAGAGCTGTTGCACCAAGTGGACTGACATGAATCATGGCTCCAACACGAGAAATGTCAATTGAAACAAAGGAGAGGACTATCAAACTCTTAAAAGAGGGTAAATCATCACGCAATGTTGCAAAAGATGTTGGTTGTTCACACTCAGTGTGTCCAAAATCTGGACCAAATACAAACAACATGGGAAGGTTGTTAAAGTGAAACATACTGGTATACCAAGGAAGACATCAAAGCGTCAAGACCAGAAACTTAAAGCAATAGGTCTCCAAAACAGAAATGTACAACAAACAAATGAACGAATGGGAGGAAACTGGAGTCAAGGTCTGTGACCGAACTGTAAGAAATCGTCTAAAGGAAATGGGATTTACATACAGAAAAGCTAAACAAAAGCCATCATTAACACCTAAACAGAAAAAAACAAGGTTACAATGGGCTAAGGAAAAGCAATTGTGGACTGTGGATGACTGGATGAAAGTCATATTCAGTGATGAATCGCAAATCTGCATTGGGCAAGGTGATGATGCTGCAACTTTTGTTTGGTGTCGTTCCAATGTGATTTATAAAGATGACTGCCTGAAGAGAACATGCAAATTTCCACAGTCATTAATGATATGGGGCTGCATGTCAGGTAAAGGCACTGAGGAGATGGCTGTCATTACATCTTCAAGAAATGCCCAAGTTTACATCAATATTTTGGACACTTTTCTTATCCCATCAATTGACAGGATGTTTGGGGATGATGAAATAATTTATCAAGATAATGCATCCTGCCATAGAGCAAAAACTGAAAACACTCCTTGAAAGAAGACACATAAGGTCAATGCCATGGCCTGCAAATAGTCCGGATCTCAATCCAATTGAAAATCTTTGGTGGAAGTTGAAGAAAATGGTCCATGACAAGGCTCCAACCTGCAAAGCTGATCTGGCAACAGCAATCAGAGAAAGTTGAAGCCAGATTGATGATGAGTACTGTTTGTCACTCATTAAGTCCATGCCTCAGAGACTGCAAGCTGTTATAAAAGACAGAGGTGGTGCAACAAAATACTAGTAATGTATTTGAGTGTTGTTTTGTTTGTTTGTCATACTTCCATAATTTTTTCCTCAGAATTGAGTGATTCCATAATTTTCCTCCCTGCTTGGTCTACAAAAGTAACGATTACCGGCTAGCATATTTTTTTTTCAAGATTTCTTTTAGTGTTTCCTCAAGGCAGAGCGTTGCCATTTGAAATGACTTTAGTTTTGTGCCATGTCTGTGATCTGCTTTTTTTCTACGAAATTAAACAACTGAATGAACATCCTCCGAGCCAGGTGATTCCATCATTTTTGCCAGAGGTTGTGTATACAGCCCATCACAGCCTTCAGGTGATATATACAGCCCAGCACAACCTCCAAATAACATATACAGCCCAGCACAGCATCCAAATAACATATACAGACTAGTACAGCCTCCAGGTAATATATATAGCCACCCCCTCATTTCATAATGCTCTCCCAAATATATGGTCCCCCTTCTCCATAGTGCTTCTCCCCCTATGTGGCTCCCCCAATTCATGCTGCTTCTTCCCCATGTGCCCCCCAATTTATACTGCTACTCCCACATGTGGCCCCTCTGATTCATACTGTTTCTCACCCTATGTAGGCCCCCCGATTCATATTGCTTCTCCCCCCGTATGACCCTGTTTTATGCTGCTTCTCCCCCATGTGAACCCCCGAATCATGTTGCTTCTCTCCCCATGTGACTCCTCCGATTCATGCTGCTTCTCCCCCCATGTTCCCCCCCATTCATGCTGCTTCTCCCCCCATATGGCCCTCCTCAATTCATGCAGCTTCTCCACCATGTGGCCCCCCAATTCATGCTGCTTCTCCCCCCATATGGCCCTCCTCAATTCATGCAGCTTCTCCACCATGTGGCCCCCCAATGCATGCTGCTGTGCCCCCAAATTTATGCTGCTTCTCCTCATGTGGCCCCCTCATTCATGCAACTTCTCGCTGTCAAGCCCAGGCTTTGGGGTACTCGGGTGTCAGGCTTCAGGGGTAGCATCTGCTGTGTCACGGGGAATGGCAGCCGCGCCTGATCCCGTGTCCTGGACCTATCTTTGAAAAAGGGGCGATATTTACAGGGAATTATATACAGTTTGTTGTCGTGACGCCACCTGTAGTGTCTGGTGATTTACACCAGCGCCACCACACCTCACCGGAGGTAGATGGTATCGCGGCTAGGATGGTGTAGTCCTCCACAGGTAGGACTGGGACCTCCAGGGCAGCATAGTGAGTAGGGGCAGCTTGTGGTGGAGCTGGGATTGTATAGGGAGTGTTGGAACAGTCTGTGAAAGATACCGGGAGTGGAGAAGTAAGATGCACGCACACAGCAAAGTCTCTTTTACCTTTTACTAATGGTTGACAGGTAAAATAAATCCAGGGCACTGACAGTGGACAGGTTGCACAGTGGGTCCCCACAGCAAGTGGGTATAAGTCCTCCTCTGCTTTGTAGTATTGTCTGAAGCACAACCTGCTTGCAGCCAGACTTGCCTCCTCTCTGTTCCTGACTGTAGTGCCTTCCTCTCCTCCTGTGCGGTCTCCGGGTTACCTTCTCTGAACACTGTGGCTTTGCCCTGCTGTGTCTGGCTCCCTCTCTTGACCCACATAGGAAACCGGAATTCCTATATATAAATACCCAGGAGTCAGGCCAATTCAATCAAATGATTACTTTATTGAGTCATTACAACAAACCACGGTAAAAGCTGGAGATACACAGCATATACAGAACAGGATTCTACCCGCTTGGTGCAATTAATCCCATATCCAGGAGTCCGTCTCCTATTTACCATGCTCAGTGCACAGGGCTAAGCAATACACCATCATAAAGCCCATAGTAGACACCTCAATGGTCACAATATACCACAATATTACAGCCAGTGCCAATACACCAAGGGGTAAAGATGTTATTACCTGTCCGTATAGCCCCCCTAACGCGCGTTTCGCGTTAGCTTCGTCTGAGGAGGGTCAAACCGGGTAGCTGAAGCCTCCACGGTGTAACGGGGTTTTCTGTGGTCCTATAGTATCCCACAGGTGCGGATCCCTAATATCCGGTGGTTCTCCTTGTACAAACTCCCTCAAGTTTCTCGCTCCTTTTCTGGCCTAAGCTCCTTGCCTTCAGTCCCACTCAGGCTTGCAGGACGTAGAAGGGCCACTCCGGGTAACTGGTTCGGGTCTAATCGCCGCACCGACCACCAGGACGTCTTCGCAGCTCTCCTAGCGTCTGCACACTCTAACTCCGCCCCCAGCAGCAGTATTTATAGGGGATCTTGCCTAAGGTCGGCAAGTGGGCTCCCCCTACTGTGCCGGGGTGGAAGATGTTGTATGTAGTAGGTACCTGTTGTGGAAACCCAACTGTGCATTAGAGACGTCTGTGGCTACGTGCGTGAGCAGGGCGCCACATCGCCCATTCATACTGCTTCTCCACCCATTTGGCCCCCCCATTCATGCAGCTTCTCCCCCCATGTGGCCCCCCATTCATGCAGTTTCTCCCCCCATGTGCCCCCATTTCATGCAGCTTTGCCCCCAATGTGGTCCCCCCATTCATGCAGCTTCTCCCCCATGTGGTCCCCCCATTCATGCAGTTTCTCCCCCCATGTGGCCCCCATTCATGCAGTTTCTCCCATGTGTCCCCCCATTCATGCAGCTTGTCCCCACATGTGGCCCCCCATTCATGCACTTTCTCCTACAATTCATGCTTCTGCTCTCTAGTGTCTAGCCCTCCAGCGCTTTTACCTGAAGCAGGAGGTTTTTTTTCTCTGTCTCACAGCACTGCAGCGTTGTCACTTCTAGATCAGGGAAACAGCTGTCTGTGGATGGATACCTGGCTCTGTTAATTCCCTTGTCATATCCTTAACTCGTAACTGAGTGGGATATTGACTAAAAGGGCCACTTAATATGGTGGTTATGGTGGTCTCCGCAAGGATTCCACCCCAGGGTTAGGTCTTTCCCTGCAGGGATATCTGGCTAGTGCTGTGTTTGAGACTCTTAATCGAGGCTCCACGGACTCCATTTGTATATTCAAATTTCCAGGGGGCAATGCATCATGGATTTCACTGTGTTTGAGCGCTTTAGCCGGCTGCCCGCAGTGCTTTCCTTGACTGGTCTCCCTGAGATCAGTGAGTGCTTTGTGATGTAAGCCTATTTTTGTGGCTTGAGCTGACGTTTCTAATGATACCAATTTTGGGTGGATGCACTGTTTTGATCGCCCGTTTTTGCATTTTATAGCAATGTTGCGGCAACAAAAAAACCGTAATTTTGGCTTTTGGACTTTTGTCCCGTTACACAGTTTACGGCTCTCATTAATTGATTTTATATACTGATAGATCAGGCATTTCTGAACGCCACATGTGTATTTTTTTTTTTTACTTTTATTTTGAATGGGGGAAAAGGGGTTGACTTAAAACTTGTTTTTTTTCTTCATATTTTTAAAAACTTTATTTATTAATAATTATTCAATTAATTCTTGATTTTACACAGCCCCATAGGGCACCACACTGCTGCAGAGTCCGATCGCTTCTGCAATGCCCGATGATCTGCAGCACATCGGGACAACGCATTTGCTTTCACTTTCAGTGGTTGGCAGGGCTTGCTGATGAGATCAGGTGAGTTGTCGGGTGAATGATGGGAGCTCAGCGCCTGAGCCTACATCAAAGGCGACTGCGGCCCCCTTAACCCCCCCAATCCCAACCCATGATGTCCCATTACGTCAAGGGTCAAGAAGGGGTTAAATCCTGTGTTGGAAGTTACAGGTTCTTCAAAATGTTCTGCCTGCAGAGTATTTTTCTCTTTTGCAATTTGCTTTCTACAATTGTCACAAATGCTCATGTCTGAATTGATGGATTTATATGAAATATCCAATCTTGTACGGCCTAAGATTTCTTTCTTGTTGTGTGTCCAGTTTTTCAAAAGGATTGCAACAGCATATTTTATAAAATGCTGTTCCTTGAGAAGTAGCAGCCATTGCTATGTGAAAAATACTGTTAATATTAAGTAAAGAAGATGGGTAATAAAAATAAAGATTTACAGTACACTTGAGATATAATGGTGTTACTATAAAGTGAGTATTAGGGCTAGCGGCGCACACACAGCTTTTTCTGTCTGCAGATAAACGCTTTTCTACTACCGAGTTTCCACTATATCTGCACTAGGTTTTTTTTAATCGCTAGTGAGAACGATGGCAGCTTGTTTTTTTCTATTATATAAATAGTGATAAATGTTACATTTATTGCAGCGATCAAAAAGTAGTGCAAGAAGTGATTTACTCACTCTGTTTTCAAAAAATACTGCATCTGTTTAACCCCATTCAAATCAATGGGGGGCGTTTTTCTGAACGATGATCACTCAGAATAGCGCTGTGTGTCTATTAGCCTTAATAAGAAAAGCATTAAACTATTAATATAAATTTACCCAAACATTAAACACACTCACCAATAATGTAGCATACCGACTCCCTTGATGCCTGTGGAGTTTATTATTTGTTCAAGGGTGAACATGTCCAGGTATGTCAGGACATGAAAGCTCTGAAGCTCTGTCTTCCTGACTCTGCGGTGGGCAGATACTTAACATGATTGACAGAGCTGCTGGCCTGTCATCTGCTCTGCATTATCTGTCTACTCCTATTCATTCTCAGATTGAGACCCAACAAAACTTCCTCCTCTGTCCTCTCCTGCTTCTGAGCTGTAACATAATAAAATAATACAGTAATATCTAAAAATCATAGATTATTTGGTAAATATAGACCCCACACTTTTAGACCACAGGTTGAACAGATCTGAATTCAAGATTTTCAAATTGACACTAATAGTTATATTTAGTAAATATCCCATCGCAATCCCAACTTGAAATTTGAAACAGATGTGGCTAGGAGCATAGCAGACACATGTGCATTATTGTACATTTTTTAATTCAACTTTTTTTTGGAAACGCATTTTAAAATTTTGCGTTTACTTTTGCATGGGTATAGTATTAACAAAAAATACCCTTGTGACATATCTGGTGAAAGCCTGTACAGTTCTAAGTAGAATGGTGTTTATTTTGTTTCTCTATCTTTTTTCTAGCCCAAGTTATGAGGAGAAATGGAGAGAGTCGCCAAGTAATGGGTATCGTGAATACCGTACTATTTGTGCAAATAGCCAATAGTAATGATCACCCTCGCTCATAACTAGTATATTGAAATCTCATCCAAAATGCAGAATAGTGCATGCCCGATTTTATTTTTTTGTCACACACTGTCTCCCCTCCTGTACCAATCTGCGCCTTGTATGATTCAGGATTATTGTACTTGTCTATTGTGTAAATCCCTTTTCATATGTAAATAACCATGGAATAAATAGCGCTATAATAAATATTACCCCTACTACATATTTGGATAGGATCTTGGAGATTGGAACACCCCTTTACATTGCCACTATAGTTTTACCCAAAATGTATGATAATATAAATAGAAGTACTTAATCTTGCTAGATCCACTTCTAGTTATAGAAAAAAAAACATTTCTCTGCTTTAATCTGTGAATATATCTTAGAAGTGATGTGGGGACAAGTTAATAAAAGCCTAGAAAAGGTTTGTATGAATTAACTACATATAAATCTGTGAAGAGGAAGCATTAGCCTGCCCGCCCCAGGGGGGTATACTCCCAACACGCTTTCAATAATGGCTGCCAAGAATCTTCAGTGTAGTAAATGTGCCACCTAGTGGCTATTGGTTAAAGATGCTAATAAAGATCAATTTAATTCGATTTGAAGCAGCGACCTAATGTGTAATTGTGATTTAGCACATAAGGCTGGCTCTACACTGCAGTTTTTCACTGATCAGTGTCCATCAGTGTTTGGTGCCAAAACAAGGAGTGACTCCAAAACCCAGAACAGGTGTCAATCTTTCAATTATACTTTTTCTCTGCAAGTTCCTCTCTGGGTTTTGGCACACAAACTGGATGGACACTGATCAGTGAAAAAACTGCAGTGTGAAGCCAGTCTAAGATATTTATGTCCTGAAGAGACTATAGACAACAGGTATGCATGTGAAGAACAGAAAGATGTCACCATACCTATGAGGACCAGCTGTGCAGTGAAGTCCTGATATGCACAACAGGACATGATTGCTTACCTAGAGCCTTACACTTGTTTCACACTGGCGTTTTTTGCCATGCCCATGAATCCGGCTGAAACTGGATGCACCCGCAAGGATGAACTTGAAGGTGCATGCATTTTTAATTTCCTCCTGATCCGGGTGCTCACGTTTTTTTTCTGAGACCAGAAACGCAATTCTGTGCATTTTTGGTCTGTATGTCAAAAACCGTGACCACCCAGATCCAAAACACTGCAGGATGAATCGGGCTCTATTTAACCCAGATCAAGGGACTCTGGATTCCACGGTATTCGGACGCCCAGATCTGGGTTTTGGAACCGCACATGGACAGAACACATTTCCAAATGAAACACTCCTAGGGTTTGTGTGATTTGTCCCCGAATCCTGTGGAAACAGATACACAGCCCCAAGCAATTCTTGCACCTGTATTATCAGTGATCTGTGAGCCCGAATCAGTCATAATACCAATCGGGTGTGAGTCGGTCGACAGGGTAGGGGATAATCGGATACTGGGACAGGTGGCTACTTCAGTGGGGGGATCACTGCTGGTCGGGTCCCGGTTCTGTGACCCTGGACCCTCAATGGTGGGTGGGGGGTGATGATGATGGGGGAATGGTAACATGACGCCACCTGTGGTACCTGGTAATAGGGTTACCAGCGCTGCGGCCGGCTGCTGAGGTGATGGAAATGCAGCTTTGGGAGTACAGCTCCCCACAGGTGGAGCTTTACCTCAGGGCAGCAGGGTGGATGAGCGGAGTAGTAGTAGCGGTTCTGCTGTGAACGCTGCAGGCGGCGGCGGTGAAGCAGGCACACACACAATAGTCTGTTTCGGTACCTTTTTACTGATGTCCAGTAACAGGCACAGTCCAGAAGGGCAACCAAGTTCTCGGTGCAGCTTGGGACGTTCACCTTGAAGAGTTGTGAGGCCTCCTCTGTTAGTGTGTGCGGTGATTGGGATAAGTTCTGCCTGTAACTGAACCTGCCGCTCTGTCTCCCTCTCAGGGTGCTGTTCCACAACTGACAATGAGGACCTTGCTGTGGGATCCCTATTCTCCTCTCGGGCCCCAGGTCCTATGATTGGTCAGGTTTGGTGTCTCACTTGGTGTAACTTCAGGGGGACTAGATCTACACTTTAGATGAATAGCAACTTCGGACTCCGGTGTCCGGGTGGGCTAAAGGGATACCAGGTATGTTCCCTTCTTTCTTCCTACTTCTCCCACTGACCTCCGTCCCTCTCCCTAGGGCGTTGCACAGCTGGGTCAGCTTCCTGGTTCTGGGCCTGGCTTGGTCCCAGCAACCAGCTCCTTCACTAACCGTTCTCTTCTCTGCAGACTGACTACTGACTGACTGACTCTAACTAACTGACTAACTCCTCCTCTCAGGCCTGGATCTTTATAGGGGATCTGGCTTAAGGGCAGCCAGTGGGGCTCCCCTTCCAGGCCTGGGGTGGAAGGTGTTGGGTGCTGTGTGTGCCAAGGTATACATCCCTCCCTGCACCAGTGGGTCCTGTGGCAATCTCCCAAATGGGTGCCACAAGTGCATCATTCGGGGGAGGAGTCCAGGGGAATCCGGCGGGATGCAGTCTTTATCTGCATCCCCGGATTCACAAAAATGGTAGTGTGAAACTAGCCTTAAAGCCCAGTTACACACACAGACAATTGTGCAGAGATTGTTCGCAGATCTCTGGTTGCAGTGAAATCATGGACACATTGTTACATTTGTACACGGCCACAAAATGTAACAATGTGTCCATGATTTCACTGCAACCAGAGATCTGTGAACAATCTCTGCACAATTATCTGTGTGTGTAACTGGGCCTTTAGTATAATATTGCAGATTTTATCATTACATAAACATATGAAGAAACAGACTCGATCCCAACCTCAGGGCAGATATAAAGGTACCTTCACACACAGCAATATTGCAAGGCAATTTCACTGGCAATTTGCTGGTTGCAGTGAAATCATGGACACATTGTTCTATTTTGTTGCGGTGTACAAATGGAGCAATGCGTCCATGATTTTACTGCAACTAGCAAATTGACAGTGAAATTGCCTAGCAATATTGCTGTGTGTGAACGTACCTTTAGGGACAGATTTCTACTTTGTATCAACTCCCAATATTGACCAAATTTGCAGCATGGATAAGTAGTTCACTATCTAAACAGATATCGCTGGCCAATTTTTGGGCCCCATACACTGACTATACTGTAGCTAGTTAAACGCACCAATAAAAGCAAATAGTCTGTCCTCCCATTTTCCTTGCCAAGTTTTAGCAACAGATCTTTTTGTTCTCGCCAGAGCGAAGCCACAATTAAGTGAGTTGAACGTTCTTATGTATGGTGGAATGGAAGGACGGATTGCTGTCAGTCTGGCCAGCAGACAGGCATTTAATGTCTACGGCAGCCTCTAGGAAACATTGCAGCCAACACAACAGAATGCATGCAGTGATACTTTAACAGAATAGGCTAATCCTCAAATGGTGGGAATATGGCTGTGTCCTGCTTCTTAAGTGGGCACCAATCTGGAGGGCCAAATGCCTTCTATAATTGTATTAGCTGTGCAGTTACTTATTTGTATTATTGATCCCAGCCACAGGAAGGACAGACATTTGCTTGTATAGAGCAAAATAGTCACCAAGAACATTAAAGACCAATTGTTCATGACTAGCTTTTGCCACACCACTGCTGATTAAGGGCGGCTTCAGACTGCGGCAGCGTCCGGTCCGGGGCTGTCAGGAGTGACAGCCTGGAGCGGAGTTTTTCTGCATAGAATCCTGTCGGGCTGCACGGAGCTGGATCGCGGCGGGTGGTAATTAGCTGCTATCCGGCTGCTGTGTCGCCGGATGAATCCTGCAGAAGTGGGGATTTGTCTGCCGATTCCAAAACCGGTGCATGCAACGTTTTTGGAATCGGCAGACAAATCCCCACTTCTGCAGGATACATCCGGCGAGCTGGCAGCCGGATAGCAGCTAATTACCACCCGCCGCGATAAAGCTCCGTGCAGCCCGACAGGATTCTATGCAGAAAAACTCCGCTCCAGCCTGTCACTCCTGACAGCCCCGGACCGGACGCTGCCGCAGTCTGAAGCCGCCCTAAGAGTCCACTGGTGCAAGATCCGCCAAATTAACAGGGCAACAACACCATGAATTTGACACATCTTTCAGCTGCAGTGCATGTCTCATTTTACCCAACTTGGAGTAAGGTATGAGGAGTGCTCTCCAAGATGTTCCTTCCTGCTTTGCTCTGCCCAATTCAAAGTTTAGTGGGAAAAGGAAAACTTGGGGTCATTCCGTGTCAAGTGAACCAATGATTATCACCTCTATATATTTTTAATACTTCTGAGATTTTGTTATTTGATAATGGCATGTCAGACAATGCAAAATGTGAAGAGAAAAAAATTCTAAATTTTTTTTTCTATTTTTAATTGATTTTCAAAGTTTGGAAAAAGTGAGAATTTCGGTGTTGCCTGCCTTTACGTTTCTCCTCATAGACTGTGAGCCCTCGCGGACAGGATTTCTCCCCTCTTGTATCTGTACAACCGAATTGTCAGCATTTATTGTTACTTGTATTGTTACTATGCTACTTGTCCTAGTCTGCCCTTTTAGCATGTAAAGCGCCATGGAATATAATGGCGCTATATAAATAAACAATAATAAATAATAATAATAACTCAGGCTAGAAATAAGATAGAGAAACAAAATAAACACCATTCTACTCAGAATTGTACAGGCTTTCACCAGATATGTCAAAAGAGTATACTTGTTAATATTTTACCCATGTGAATGCATAATTTTAAAACGCATTTCCGAAAAACACGTATGATTTAAAAATTCCCAAAAAGGCACGTGTCTGCTATGCTCTTAGCCACATCTGTACCAAAATTCAAGTTGGGATCGCGATGGGATCATATTTTAAAATATTTAATTATAGCATCATTGGGTCATTCCATACCAAGTGATGTGAATATGAATATTTTTTTACCTGAGATCTTTAGATTTTATTTTTTTTTTATATGATATATAACTTTAGTGAATTATAAATTAAAAGTTTTGAATTTTTTTCATCAGTTAATTTTTTTTTTTTACAGATTTTTAAAGTTTTGAAAAAGGGTGAATTTTGGCCTGGTATGGCCTTACATTTTTTATCATATGTTGGGCTAGAATTAAGATAATGAGGTGGGAGAGGCATCATTTTTCTCAGAACGGTACCAGCTTTCATTTGATATGTCACAAGTCTATGTTTCTTAATATTGTATTTTGGAGAAATTAAATTCTAAATTTTTAATGCGCAATTGTGAAAAAATGTATGTTTTAAAATTGTGAAAAAATTCCTGTGTGTTACTTGTATACTTGGTTATATTTGTGCAGGGATTCACCTTAAGACCTATCAAATTTATATATTTTTTTAAAAGCCTTGAATCACCTGATGTTATGTTTGTGTGAGTTTCTTCCTTTTTTCTTTTCAAATTACAACTTATTGAATTCAACATTTCTATGCAACAATAAAGAAACACAAAAAACAAATCCCGTAAGTGCCAGGATAAATACATCTTAATCATCAGAACACAACTTGCTCAGCATTTTCAACCTGAATGCATTGAACAAACCAAAAGAAAAAACTGAATTAGTCCTTACCGGTAATTCCTTTTCTTGGAGCCTTCCACGACAGCATTGGAGGATGTCGTCCACGCCCTATTGGGGGACAGGAACACAGAGAGGTTAAAAGCCCCTCCCCTTCCTCAGTACTCCACTGTTTACCAAGATCACCCTTAGCCATGGATTACCTGATACAAACTGGAATCAAACACCAACAAGGGGGGAACTGATGCTGTCATGGAAGGCTCCAAGAAAAGGAATTACCGGTAAGGACTAATTCAGTTTTCTCCATTCGCCTTCCACGACTGCATTGGAGGAATACCACCGATACTCCTAAGGGTGGGACTATTGCCTGTAGGACTTTCCTACCAAAAGGACAGATCCCGACTGAAGTACAGATCTAACCTATAGTGGCGAGAAAAAGTGTGGAGGGACGACCACGTAGCCGCGCCGCATATCTGCTCCGATGAAGCTCCAGCCTGCTCCACCCAGGACGTAGAAGCAGCCCGAGTTGAAGGAGCCTTCAACCCCACCGGAGGAGCAAGGACCGGAGCGACGTAGGCCTCACAGATCTTCGTGATCCAGGAAGCGATGGTAGCCTAGGAAGTCTTCTTCCCTGTATATTTCCCAAAATGCTGAAAAAAACAGGTTCTGATCTAACCTCCAGGAAGCAGTCTCTCGAAGGTAGTGGAGGACAGTCCGACGAACATCGAAGGAGTGAAACACGGCCTCAGCCGCTTTAGCAGGAGATTGACCAAATGAAGGTAGAATCACTACCTGGGACCGATGGAAAGCCGACAACTTTCGGAAGAATAGATGAAGCAACCGAAGCGTAATGCGAACAACGGACACCACGAGGCACGGAGCCCGGACAGAGAGTGCCTGCAGTTCTCCAACTCTGGAGCAGAAGTGATGGCCACCAAAAACGCCACCTTGTGAGAGAGACGTAAGGGATGCAGCCGACAAGGGTGCAAAGGGACTTCGAGAAAACCCGTGGAGAACAATCTTCAAATCCCAGGGAGGGACAGAAGGCCAAATCGGGGACGCCGCCCCCAAGCAGAAGTAAAAAACCGCTTGAGCCATCAATGGGAAGCAAGAACCTGGGCAAAACTGCCCCAAGTGCCGACACCTGGACTTAAAGAGTGCTCGGCCGAAGCCCCAAATCAAAGCCACGCTGCGAAAACCCAAGAGTTGGGCCACATTAGGATGATGCATGGTCGGGATGGAAGGAGCACACCAGGACAGGAACCGATTCCAGCCCTCCTGTAAATAGCGTGCGACACAGGCAGCCTGCCCTGCCGAAGCGTGCGGATCACTGCCTGGGAGAGACCCTTGGTCCTCAGGATCCCGGCCGCAACAGTCAGGCCGCCAGATAGAGCCACTGAAGGCTTGGGTGAAAGAGAACCCTGGAACAGAAGGTCGAGACAGTGGGGCAACCTAATCAGTCCCCCCAGGCCTAGGTCTCGGAGGGCGACGTACCACGCCCGTTTGGGCCACAGGGGAGCCACCAGGATAGTCGACACCCCCTCCGCCCGAATCTTTTGCAACGCCTTGGGAAGTAGCGGGATTGGAGAAAATGCATACACCAAATGGAAGGTCCAGGGATGGGCAAAGGCATCCAGCCCCCCAGGGAGAAAAAAGGGCGGCACCTTTGTAGTCGAGCCGGAAGCGAACAGGTCGATCGGAGGGACACCCCACCTGTCCATAAGAGAGCGAAATACATCCAGATGTACATCCATTCTCCTGGGTAGACCTCCGTGCGGCTCAAGAAATCTGCCTGTACATTGGCCATTCCCTTCAGATGAACTGCCGAGGAGGAGAGAAGATGGTGTACTGCTCACAAGAAGATCAGTCTTTCCAGCCCCTGCAAGTGTAAGCCTCGAGTATCGCCTTGGTGCCGCAAGAAGGCAACCGTAGTCACGTTGTCCGACCGGATCTTGACATGATGACCCCGGAGAACGTGAGCTGCGCATGAAGTGCTTCTTCCACTGCCAGAAGTTCCTGGAAGTTTGAACACTAGCGACTGACCGAGCGACTCCAAATCCACTGGAACGGTGTGCGATCCACCATCGCGTTCCCAACCAGAACTGCTGGCAGCAGTGGGAACGGAGGTCATAGGAGGCTGCAGCCAGAACACCCTAGTCCGACGGTGTCCGGGATTCATCCAGGAAAGCGAGGTGACCATCCGCCCCGGGATCCGGACCCGCGAGTTTAAGGAATCCGGACGTCTGACCCAGGAACTCAGTATGTGTTCCCGGAGCAGACTGGAAGGAGCCTGAGCCCATGCTACCGACTGAATGCAGGCCGACATGGTCTCTAACAGGGATATTGCTTCCCGCAAGGAGGGCAACCTCCTTGCCCGGAAGCAGGTCAGATGCACGCAGCGCAGAAGCTGATGTGCCGCAGGAAGGAATGAGGCCTGTCTGGAGGAGGACAGCAAGACTCCCAAAAATTGACGACGGGCTGCCGGCACCCGTTCCAATTCCCAAAGATTGGGCACCCACCCCAGGGACTGAAGAATCTCCAACGTTTGGAGAACAGGGTGCGCAGAACCACTACCAAAGGAGCAACCATCAACATGTCGTCTAAATAGGGAAGCACACATATCCCCTGGGTCTGGATAAATGCGATCACTTTCACCAAGAGTTTGGTAAACTCTGGGGGCCTACGAAAACCCGAAGGGCAGCACCTTAAACAGATAATGGATCGTCCCGCCTGCCCCGGAGATCGCAAATCGCAGAAAGCGCTGGTGGGACGGGCGAATGGGGACATGGTAATACGCATTCTGGAGGTCCACAAACAACTTGGAGTAACGCCCCTGGCCCTCCTCTCCAGAAGGAACCGGGGACCCCACACCCGAATCCAACAGGTCTCGCAGACCCGACAAGAAAAAATGTGCGAGAGTCCCCCTGAGGAAGCGAGGGGACTCGAAGACACGGAGGGGCTGGCTTTCGAATTCCAAGTGCAGACCCTCCCAAATGGTCGAGAGGATCCAAGGGAACGAGGAGATTGCTTCTGTGGCAGAAACCGCAGGAGCTGTCCCGCAATGGGGAAGGCAGCATTGTTTAGGAGGTGGCTGGTGATGCCGCTGCTGGGGCAGCAAGATATTACGGGTCTTGGCCCCTTTCTGGAATGCCCAGCGACCAGACTTACCCTTCCCTTTAGACTGGGAGGGTTAGCTGCGCTCAGGCCGAAAGGACTGCCTCTGAAAGGGCTTCTGTTCCGGGAGACACATTTCCCGGTCTGACACCTTTCCCAGGATGTCATCCAATGCCGGACCAAAGACAAAAGACCTTTGAAAGGGGAGGCCACACAGCTGGAGCTTAGACGTGACCCACCCATTCCACAAACTAAGCCACACTGCCCTGTGAGCTGTGTTATCCAACACTGTGCACCTGGCGCCAATGCGGATCGACTCAGCAGAGGCATCGGTCAGGAAGCCCGTAGCACGTCTCAGAAGTGGAATGGAGTCCAAAGCTCCTCCCTGGGATTACCTTGCAGGAGGAATTCTTCCAGCTGGGTGATCCACTTAAAGAGAGACTTGGTTAAAAGCCTCGCCCAACGGCTAGTGGCCCACAGTCGCCAGAGCACGGGGCCTGCCAGGGGGATAGCCTGCAGCCATCATGTGTCACCTATACATAATGCCTTGATGATGATGTACAGCTTAGGATTGAACCCACAGCCCCGGCTAGGTATGAGGCATGGTGCAGGTGATTAACTGCTACATGGTTGCTGCCAGAGCAGCCCCACACATGTAGAGGAAATGTTCACCTTTAAAGACATAGCTGCCGCCTCCCAGGAGTTTTTGAGGACACTCTCCATCTTACGATCGAGGGGGTCCGTCAACTGGGAGGAATCTTCAAAAGGCAACGCGGACTTATATGCTACCTTGGCCACCTGGATGTCCACCTTCGGGACCTCCCAGACAAAGTCATCACCCTCCAGTCCACTCGGATGGGGTGAGCAGCCGATGTTTTGAAGACTCCCACTCCCGGCGGATGAGAACCCGGATGACCTCATTGAGGGAAGCCCAACTGCCGCTTAGCCTTTAGGCTACTGAACATTTAGTCCTGCACAGAAGAAGGGGGTTCCACCACCTCTATTCCCATGGAACTGTGGACAGTGTCCACCAATTCACCCATGGACTCCGTGGAAAAATAGTAGTGTCCAGATTCTCGTGTCTGGACAGAGGCAACAGAGGCAATATCCTCACAATCTTCTGATGCTGAGCTCTGGCCAGCCTCCATGAGATCCACAGAGTCAAAATCCTGGAGCTTCCTCTCTTTCGGAGGGGAAGGCCTGGAAGCTGCAGCAAAAACCGGCAGTGCCGAGATAGAAGCCTGCACCTCTTCCCTAATGGATTGGAGCTCCTCAAGCAGGGATGGGGAGTCCATCCCGACAACACTGTCAGTCATGGCTGACACCTTTTTGTAGGAAAAGGGAAGTTCGTGCCGCAGCCACATTTCCTGGACGGGATTTTGCTCCCTTTCACAGTTGGCCCTTGTCTACCTATAGAAAAAAAGGGAAGAGAAGGGGGTCCCAGTGGGAGTGCAGGGCCTAAATAACTCTACCCCTTGTGACCACCCCCAGAAACACTTACATGAGCTGGGGGAACGCTGGGCTCTGCAGAAGCAGAGGTGGAAGCCCATCAACCTCCATGTTTCAGGGATCAGCCTTACCTGGGTGTAGCTTCCAGCGGGTACTTGTCCAGAAGTACCGTGCCCCCAACGAGGAACACCTGTTCCCTCCCTCCTCCTGGTCATTGGCCGCGGGCAGTAGCGCGCGATAGGCCTGCTGGGTTCCCTGGAGCCGCGCCCAGTCTGTACAGGAGCCACCGCCTGAAACAGGAAGTGCCCCGCCTGAAACAGGAAGTGCCATCCAGGAACCTCTGATGCATGCCCCAGGGACCGCAGCTGGAGGAGGGAGACGCCGGAGAGCTGAACAGGCCTCCGGCACTGCAATACACGGCCTGCTTTGCCCCATAGGACGCAGTAAGGCCGGATGGTCCCACCATGGGAGCCCCGAGGAGGAGGAGGCCGCCCCCGACGTCCATCCCTGGCCCGGCTGTAAGTACACCCCAATGCTGCCTCTGCCGGCCTGACAGCACTGGAACCTCTCCATGCCCCAAGGGGGACAGGATGACACTGGAGTACTGAGGAAGGGGAGGGGCTTTTAACCTTTCTGTGTTCCTGTCCCCCAATAGGGCGTGGACGACATCCTCCAATGCTGTTGTGGAAGGCGAATGGAGAAAAAGGTGATCATATCCTCAAGTGTGACTTTGTAAATACAGTGTCATCCTAATTTTCTCCATTCGCCTTCCACGACAGCATTGGAGGATGTCGTCCACGCCCTATTGGGGGACAGGAACACAGAGAGGTTAAAAGCCCCTCCCCTTCCTCAGTACTCCAGTGTCTTCCTGTCCCCTTGGGGCATGGAGAGGTTCCAGTGCTGTCAGGCCGGCAGAGGCAGCATTGGGGTGTACTTACAGCCGGGCCAGGGATGGATGTCGGGGGCGGCCTCCTCCTCCTTCTCGGGGCTCCCGTGGTGGGACCATCCGGCCTTCCTGCGTCCTATGGGGCAAAGCAGGCCGTGTATTGCAACGCCGGAGGCCTGTTTAGCTCTCCGGCGTCTCCCTCCTCCAGCTGCGGTCCCTGGGGCATGCATCAGAGGTGCCGCGGAGGCACTTCCGGTTTCGGGTGTGACACTTCCGGTTCCGGGATGACACTTCCGGTTTCGGGCGGCGGCTCCTGTAAGGGCTGTGGCAGGCTGGGCGCGGCTCCAGGGAACCCAGCAGGACTTTCACGCGCTACTGCCCGCGGCCGGTGACCAGGAGGAGGGAGGGAACAGGTGTTCCTCGTTGGGGGCACGGTACTTCTGGATAAGTACCCGCCGGAAGCTACACCCAGGTAAGGCTGATCCCTGAAACATGGAAGGTGATAGGCTTCCACCTCTGCTTCTGCAGAGCCCAGCGTTCCCCCAGCTCATGTAAGTGTTTCTGGGGGTGGTCACAAGGGGTAGAGTTATTTAAGCCCTGCACTCACACTGGGACCCCCTTCTCTTCCCTTTTTGTCTATAGGGAGACGAGGGCAGTCTGTGAAAGGGAGCAATAATGTGGCTGCGGCACAAAATTTACCTCTTCCTACAACAAGGTGTCGGCAATGACTGACAGGGTTGTCAGGATGGACTCCCCATCCTTGCTTGAGGAGCTCCAATCCATTAGGGAAGAGGTGCAGGCTTCTATCTCGACACTGCGGGGTTTTGCTGCAGCTTCCGGGCCTTCCCCTCCGTAAGAGAGGAAGCTCCAGGATTGTGACTCTGTGGATTTCATGGAGGCTGGCCAGAGCTCAGCGTTAGAGGACGGCGAGTATATTGCCGCTGTTGCCTCTGTCCAGACACGAGAATCTGGACACTACTATTTTTCCACGGAGTCCATGGGTGCATTGGTGGACACTGTCCATTGTACCATGGGAGTAGAGGTGGTGGAATCCCCTTCTTCTGTGCAGGACTAAATGTTCAGAGGCCTGAAGGCTAAGCGGCTCACCCCATCTGAGTGGATTGGAGGGTGATGACTTTGTCTGGGAGGTCCCGAAGGGGACATCCAGGTGGCCAGGGTAGCTATCAGCTGCTATTGTAAACCCATTGTGCATGCCCTTGACACACTGTTGAAGCTAAGCAGCAGGAGCCTCAGTCACGGGCTGGATGGGAGACCTCATGAGAGACCCAATGGGAATCTCTATGGAAGTCTCTATAAAGTCAATGGGGCTTCTAACATGAAGGTCTATGGCAGTATTCCATTTGGGAAGCTTAGCATATAAGACCGTGTTACCTTTTGAAGATTCCTCCCAGTTGAAGGACGCCCTCGTTCGTAAAATGGAGAGTGTCCTCAAAAAATCCTGGGAGGCGGCAGCTATGTCTTTAACGGTGTACATTTCCTCTACATGTGAGCAGGTCTCTCTTTAAGTGGCTCACCCAGCTGGGAGAATTCATTCTGCAGGGTACTCCCAGGGAGGAGCTTTGGACTCCATTCCACTTCTGAGACGTGCTACGGGCTTCCTGGCCGATGCCTCTGCTGAGTCGTTCCGCGTTGGCACCAGGTGCGCAGTGTTGGCTAACACAGCTCGCCGGGCAGTGTGGCTTACAAGGTGGAATGGGGAGGTCACGTCTAAGATCCAGCTGTGTGGCCTCCCCTTGCAAAGGGCATTGGATGACATCCTGGAAAAGGTGTCAGACCGGAAAAGGTGTCTCCTGGAACAGGAGCCCTTTCGGAGGCAGTCCTTTTGGCCTGAGCGCAGCCAACCCTCCCAGTCTAAAGGGAAGGGTAAGTCTGGTCGCTGGGCATTCCAGTACGGGAACAAGACCCGTAATATCTTGCTCCCCCAGCAGCGGCATCACCAGCCGCCCCTAAACAAGGTCGCCTTCCCCATTGCGGGGTGGCTCCTGCGGTTTCTGCCACAGTGGCAAGCAATCTCCTTGTGCCCTTGGATCCTCTCGACCATTTGGGAGGGTCTACGCTTGGAATTCGAGAGCCAGCCCCTCCGTGTCTTCGAGTCCTCTCCCTTCCTCAGGGGGACTCTCGCACGGTTTTTCTTGTCGGGTCTGCGACACCTGTTGGATTCGGGTGTGGGGTCCCAGGTTCCTCCTGGAGAGGAGGGCCAGGTGCGCTAATCCAGGTTGTTGTGGACCTCCAGAACGCGTATTCTCATGTCCCCATTCACCCGTCCCACAAGCGCTTTCTGCGATTCACGATCTCCGGGGCAGGCGGGACGGTCCATTCTCGGCTTATGTGCTGCCCTTTGGGATTTCGTCGGCCCCAGAGGTTACCAAACTCATGGGGGAAGCGATCACATTCATCCAGTCCCAGGGGATATGTATGCTTCCCTATTTAGACAACATGTTGGTGGTGGCTCCTTCGGCAGTGCTTCTGCGCACAAAGGTCTCCAACACATTGGAGATTCTTCAGTCCCTGGGATGGGTACCCAATCTTCGGGAATCGGAACGGGTGCCTGCAACCCGACTTCAATTTTTGGGAGTCTTGCTGGCCTCCTCCAGACAGACCTCGTTCCTTCATGCGGCATATCAGCTTTTGCGCCACGTGAATCTGACCCGCTTCCGGGCAAGGGGGTCGCCCTCCTTGCGGGAAGCAATGTCCCTGTTAGGGGCCATGATGGCCTGCATTCAGTCAGTAGCATGGGCTCAGGCTCCTTCCCGACTGCTCCAGGAACACATACTGAGTTCCTGGGACAGACGTCAAGATTCCTTAAACTCGCGGGTCCGGACCCCGGGGCGGGTGGTAACCTCGCTTTCCTGGGGATGAATCCCAGACACCTTCCTGTGACCTCCGTTCCCACTGATGCCAGCGGTTCCGGTTGGGGCACGATGGTAGTTCGCACACCGTTCCAGGGGATTTGGAGTCGCTCAGTCAGTCGCCAGTCTTCAAACTTCTGGCAGTGGAGGAAGCGCTTCTTGCTGCAGCTCACGTTCTCTGGGGTCATCATGTCAAGGTCCTGTCAGACAATGTGACTACGGTTGCTTTCTTGCGGTACCAAGGCGGTACTCGTGGCTTACACTTGCAGGGGCTGGCAAGACTGTTCTTTTTGTGGGCAGTACGCCATCTTCTCTCTTCCTCGGCAGTACATCTGAAGGGAATGGCCAATGTACAGGCAGATTCTTGAGCCGCACGGAGGTCCACCCAGGAGAATGGTGCTTCCATCCGGAAGTATTTCGCTCTCTTACGGACAGGTGGGGTGTCCTTTCGATCGACCTGTTCGCTTCGGGCTCGCATACAAAGGTGCCAACCTTTTTCTCCCTGACGCGGTTGGACCATCCTCGGGGGCTGGACGCTCTTGCCCATCCCTGGGACTTCCGGTTGGTGTATGCATTTCCTCCAATCCCGCCACTTCCCAAGACGTTGCAACGGATTCGGGCGGAGGGGGTGACACTATCCTGGTGGCTCCCCTGGGGCCCAAACTGGCGTGGTACGACGCCATCCGATACCTGGGCCTGGAGGGACCGATTATGTTAGCCCAGTTTCAACCTACTGTCCCAGGGTCCTCTGTTTCACCCGGGCCCTCAGTGGCTCATTCAGGTGGCCTGGCTGTTGCGGCCGGGATCCTGAGGACCAAGGGTCTCTCCCAGGCAGTGATCCGCATTCTTCAGCAGAGCAGGAAGCCTGTGACAAACGCTATTTACGGGAGGGCTGGAATCGGTTCCTGTCCTGGTGTGCTCCTTCCGTCTCGACCATGCATTATCCTAATGTGGCCCAACTCTTGGATTTTTGCAGCGTAGCTTGGATTTGGGGCTTCGGCCGAGCACTCTTTAAGTCCAGAGGTCGGCACTTGGGGCGGTTTTTGCCCAGGATCTTGCTTCCCATCCATGGCTCAAGCAGTTTTTTACTTCTGCTTGGGGGTAACATCCCCGGATTCGGCCTTCTGTCCCTCCCTGGGATTTGATACTTGTTCTCCAAGGGCTTGCTCGAAGTCCCTTTGCACCCTTGTCTGCTGCATCCCTTACGTCTCTCTCTCACAAGGTGGCGTTTTTGGTGGCCATCACTTCTGCTCCCAGAGTTGGAGAACTGCAGGCACTCTCTGTCTGGGCTCCGTGCCTCGTGGTGTCCGTTGTTCGCATTACGCTTCGGTTGCATTCATCTTTTCTTCTGAAAGTTGTCGGCTTTCCATCGGTCCCAGGATGTGGTTCTGCCTTCAATTTGTCAATCTCCTGCTAAAGTGGCTGAGGCCGTGTTTCACTCCTTGAATGTTCGTCGGACTGTCCTCCTCTATCTCCGAGAGTCTGCTTCCTGGAGGTTAGATCAGAACCTGTTTGTTCGGCTTTTGGGAATAATCCAGGGAAGAAGACTTCCCAGGCAACCATCACTTCCTGGATCAAGAAGGTGATCTGTGAGGTCTACGTCGCTCCGGTCCTTGCTCCTCCGGTGGGGTTGAAGGCTCCTTCAACTCGGGCTGCTGCTACGCCCTGGACGGAGCAGGCTGGAGCTTCATCGGAGCTGATTTGCAGAGCGGCTATGTGGTAGCCTCTCCTCACTTTTTCTCGCCTCTATAGGTTAGCTCTGTCCTTCAGTCCGGATCTGTCCTTTTAGTAGGAGAGTCCTACAGGCAATAGTCCCACCCTGAGGAGTATCGGTGGTATTCCTCCAATGCTGTCGTGGAAGGCGAATGGAGAAAACTGAATTAGTCCTTACCGGTAATTCCTTTTCTTGGAGCCTTCCACGACAGCATCAGTTCCCCCCCTTGTTGGTGTTTGGTTCCGGTTTGTATCAGATAATCCATGGCTAAGGGTGATCTTGGTAAACACTGGAGTACTGAGGAAGGGGAGGGGCTTTTAACCTCTCTGTGTTCCTGTCCCCCAATAGGGCGTGGACGACATCCTCCAATGCTGTCGTGGAAGGCTCCAAGAAAAGGAATTACCGGTAAGGACTAATTCAGTTATTTGTTAAAAATAAGATTAAAAGAACCAATATTTGGAACACCTATTTATACATGTAACAATTTAGTTCTCTAGTTACCTTCCACGACAGCAGAACGGAGGTTGCCTCCCCGCTCTAAATAAGGGACAGGAAACACAAAGAGGTTAAATACCCTCCCCTTCCTGCACCCTTAAGTGTTTTTCCTGTCCCCTATTTGGCGGTGCTGCCTACGGCCGGTGACTATGGGGGCAATGTTTACTCACATACCCGGGCGGCTCAGGTCTGGGGGCTTTGGCTCTCCTGCCTGCTGATGCAGCATGGAACCGGGGGCGACATGTGATCCGGGACCTTCTCCCCGCACCACCTGCGCTCTCTTGGGGTAGCAAAGTGGTGCGGTGTATGGTCAGGGGCCTCTGTGAGCTCCCCGGCATCCTCCTCTCTGTGCGTCGCCGGCCGATGTTCATATGGACCGGAAGTGATGTCATGGAGGTTACCGCGTCACTTTAGGTTTTGCGGTCCTGAAGGGAGCGCGCGCTGCCAGCCAGCTGGCGTCCCCTGGCAGCCTATCCCAGGTTCCAGAGTGTTTAGGGCAGTCAGGAGATGTCCCCTGGCGAACCTATCCAGGGCTCCTGCGTGTTGGGGTGGTCAGCTGGACCCGGAGGACGAGTGTTCTGCCACTGAGACCCGGCTACATAGGCCCGGTCTTCCTGTCCGGGTAGGCCTCTGTTGTCTGGGTGGTCGCTAGGAGGCTCCAGGTGCTGAAGGTGCTTTCAGCTATCCCCCTGTCATTGCTTTGATCTCTTTGCCCTCAGATGGTTACCAGGGTGGGCCTGAGTAGTACTCGCTGGCTGTCATGGACAGTGATAAAGTTCTCGTGCCTGCAGCTGCAGAGCCCAGCGTTCATCCCCCTACTGTGAGTAGCAGGATATGGGTCCCCCATGCCACTGGGTATGGGGTCTTCTAGTGCCTTATATGTATCTCTTTCTTGCTCTTTTTAGGGAGACAAAGCTTCTGGCCCTAGGAAGGAGAAAGAGAAGTTGTCTGCCCGAAAGTGTGGGGTCTGCTCTGTGAAATTACCTGCTTCGCACAAAAAGAAGCTGTGCTCAGCTTGCACGGATGATGTGCGGAATAACCCTCCCTCATGGACAGTATAAAGTCCCTTATTAGGCAGGAGGTCCAGTATTCTATGGCTGCTATGTCCCATCCGCCTTCCCCTGTTATTGCTCCTCCACCTAAGGGGCATAAGGTTGTCTTAGACGATCCTTTGTCTGAGTCGAGCGAGGTAGTTTCTTTTGATCCTGACGCTTTTGGGGATTCTGAGGATCCTAGGGCTTCTTCAGTGTCTGACAATAAAAAGTTTTTCTTTTCCTCAGACGATATGGATGAACTCCTTGATATGGTGCGTTCCACCATAGGGGTGGAAGAGGTTGAATCCTCTCCTATCCAGGATGTCATGTTTGGGGGATTCAGACGTAAGGAAAAAGGTGTGTGACGGTCCGCGCTGCTGTGTCACAAAGTCACGGAGAAGACAGTGCTTCAGTAAAACATCCTTTATTCTTCCTGTCCTACTAATGTTTGATGTCCCTGAGGAAGGAGCTCAGAGGTGGCTTCGAAACGCGTAGGACAGGAAGAATAAAGGATGTTTTACTGAAGCACTGTCTTCTCCGTGACTTTGTGACACAGCAGCGCGGACCGTCACACACCTTTTTCCTTACATCTGTACCAGTCCTGTGGTAGGTGGAGGTCCAGCAGCAGCTACATTTCTCGCGCTCCAGCCGGTTGTGGGTTCGCACAACCCAGCATGGTGAGTGGCCAGTACACATCACCTTTTTCCAAAAAAGTGTCATCTTTTATAGGGCACTATTCTGCGCCTCGTTTTGTCTCCTTGTGTTTACACAATGTTTGGGGGATTAAAAGCCAAGTCCTGTAAAGGGTTCCATGTGCATGATAATCTTTTGAACCTTGTCATGCATGAATGGGAGTCTCCTGAGAAACACCTGTGTCCTGAGTGAGCTGAAACATACGTTTTCCCAGGATACCCTAGAGAGGAGATCGTTAACTCTCTTTCTCTTCTGCATAAGGCGACAGGTTTTCTGGCTGACACCTCTGGGGAATTGGTCAGAGTGTCTGCTCGTGCAGCGGGCTTGCCTAACTCCGCCAGACGGGCTCTTTGGCTTAAATTATGGGCTGGGGATGTGACTTCCAAAGTCAGACTGTGTTCCATCCCCTTCAAAGGGGAGCTGGTGTTTGGGCCGGCTCTTGATGATATCCTCAAGCAGGCCACTGATAAGAAAAAGTCCTTGCCAGAACAACGTTCTGCTAGGAAGCGCTTTTTTCGTTTCCGTCGTGAGCAGGCCCCTTCATATAGAGGGAGGGGGAAGTCGGGGCGGTGGAGTTACCCTAAAGGCGGCAAAGGAAGGAGTATCCTTGTCCCCCAGCACCATCAGCAGCCCGACAAGCAGTGATTGCGACCGGCTGTGGGGTCGGCTCTCTGACTTTTTTCCCCAGTGGCAAGACATCATCACCAATCCATAGGTGCTTCACACCATCCGAGACGGCTTAAACATAGAATTCCAGGCCTACCCTCCAGGGTGTCTCCAGATCCCCTCCCTTCCCTCCCGGTCTCTTCAGGAAGCATTGTGGCTAGGGCTTCAGGCTGTTCTGGAGTCCAAGGTGATATCTCGAGTTCCTCCTCAGGAAGAGGGCAGAGCTCATTATTCCCGCCTCTTCTTGGTGAAGAAGCCGTCCGGTTCATATCGTATTATCATCAATCTAAAGCCCTTTAACCGGTCGGTCGTTTACCGCCGGTTCAAGATGGAATCACTACGTACGGCCATTCCCTTGATCAGCCAGGATTGGGTTATGGCCACTCTCAATCTGAAGGATGTGTATTATGTACCCATTCACCCTACGCATTGTCAATTTCTGCGATTTGCGGTGTCGAGGGGTCCGACTGTGATCCATTTCCAGTTCAACGCTCTACCCTTCGGGCTTTCCTCTGTGCCCCGGGTGTTTTCCAAACTGATGTCCGAGGTGGTCTCCTTTCTCAAGAGACTGGGATCTGTATTGTTCCCTACCTCGACGATTTTTTTATTCTGGCTCCGTCATCTCCGCAACTGCATCAGTCTGTAGCCACCATACTCCAGGTCATGCGCTCTCTGGGGTGGCTTCCGGATTGGGAGAAGTCCGATCTGGTTCCATCGTCCCAGAAACAGTTCCTGGGCATTCTCTTAAGGTACCATTACACGCAGCAACATTGTCGGCAACTCAGGGGCGTGGCGAAGTTGAAGCAACATCGCTAGTGCATTGCTACATGTGACGACAATAAGTTGCTTGAGCGGAGTTGCCAGGTTGCAGAACATGTTCTGAAACCTGGCAAGGTTGCTCAGGCAATCTACTAGCATTGCTCTGTGTGACACCACAATAGCGATGTTGAAAGCAACTTCCCCTATTCACTACATTGTTAAGGATCGCTCGCAGGGTTGCTCATACCCAGCGAACGAAAGTTGCTTTCAACATCCTAGTTGCGTTGCCTACAATGTCTCCCTGTGTGACATCTACAAGGCAATCTTGAAAAAATGCCAAAAACGTGCTCGCTCACGTGAAGTTGTCGGCAACATTGCAGCAACGTTGCCGCGTGTAACGGTACCTTTAGACTCATCTCTGCAGGCTTCTTTTTCTTGCCAACTGACCGTTGGCTGGAGCTGGTACATAAACTTTCCTGGTTCAGGGATCAACGCCAGCCCTCCCTGAGGGACATTATGTCGGCTCTGGGATCCTTGATGACCTGCATCCAGGCGGTTCCCTGGGCACAGGCTCAAACCAGGATTCTACAGAGGCATCTCCTTTCGTCCTGGGACAGGTCGTCCTCCCTCTCTCTGAGGGTGGTACTTCCGAGACATGTGAGATCCTCTCTGACCTGGTGGTTGACTCCTCGGAACCTCCGGAAAGGTGTCGCTTGGGACCAGACGCCTTGATGTCCCTCAGACGGACACCAGCAAATGGGGCTACTTCCAGGGCAGGTGGTCTTCTCAGTTCAGTGCCCGGTCTTCCAACTACAGGGAATTGAAAGCAGTGAAGGAAGCTCTCAGGGTGGCAGAGTCCTTGCTCCAGGGTCAGCACGTCCGGGTCTTTTCGGACAATGTTACGACGGTAGCTCAAATTTGTCATCAGGGAGGTACGAGGTTCAAAATTCTTACCTCAATTTCTGCAAGGATTTTTTCCTGGGCAGAAAGACACATTCTGTCCCTGTCTGCTGTTCATCTGACGGGGTCCGACAACGTTCAGGCGGACTTCCTCAGCTGGCGGGATATTCATCCCAGGGAATGGTGTCTCCACCAGGTGGTCTTCAGATCTCTGGTTTCCAGATGGGGGCATCCCGATGTGGACCTCTTTGCCTCTCCTCACAACACGCTGGTGGCAAGGTTTTTTTTTCGCTGATTCCTTTCGGCGGGGCCCTGGGGGTGGATGCATTCTCTCACCCTTGGGAGTTCTCCCCGGCCTATGTGTTCCCCCCCCCCCCCCCTCCCCGATTCCCCTCATCTCCAGGACTTTACAGGAAGTCAGGAGGGACAATGTACCCACTATCCTGGTGGCACCTCTCTGGCCAGGCCGGAGTTGGTACAGTGCCCTGAGAAGTCTAGCTCTGGAGGGACCAATTCTTTTGCCCCTGAGATCTGACCTCCTTCACCAGGATCCTCTTCTTCATCCCGTCCTTCGGAGGCTGAACCTAGCAGCTTGGTTGTTGAAGCCAACATCCTGCAAGCAAAAAGATTGTCCGACAGGGTGATTTCTACCTTGCTGATAAGTAGGAAACCTGTCACGAATGCCATATACAGGAAAAATCTGGAAGAGATTTGTTTCCTGGTGTGCCACTGATCCTCCGGATCCCCTTCGTCCTAATATCGCCCGGATATTGAATTTTTTGTAACAGGGTCTGAACTTGGGTCTTCGGCCTAGTACCCTGAAGGTCCAGATGGATCGGCTCTCGGCTCCTTTTTTGACAAAAGTCTTGCCGCACATCCGTGAATTAGGCGTTTCATGACTTCTGCCGGCCAGCTTCATCCTCGCCTCCAGAGTTGGGTCCCTCCCTGGGACCTTAACATCGTCCTCACTGGATTGACATCCATGCCCTTTGAGCCTTTAGTGAACTTGGCTGTCTTGGCTGAACTTGGGTGAATGTTCGTCTCATTCTAATCCTAAGGAGAGGCTTCATACTCTGGACGTCCGCAGGACTGTACTGCATTAGCTCCAGCAGATGGCCGAGTTCCGCATGGACCAGAATTGGTTTGTTCAACATTTCGTCCGCTGGAAGGGGCAGAAGGCCTCTAAAAGTACCATCGCCTGTTGGATTAAGAAGACCATCTTCGCTGCATATGTTCAACAAGGGCGCTCACCGCCAACAGCTCAGGGCTCACTGCACCAGATCCATCTTGACCTCCTGGGGTGATGCATCTTTGGAGCAAATCTGCCACTTGGTCCTCGCTCCATACTTTCAACCGACATTATCAGCTGGACTTCAATAGGGATCTCACATTTGGCAGGAGGGTCCTGCAGGCTGCTATCCCACCCGAAGGTATATTTGTTGGTATTCCTCCATTCTCTGTCGTGGAAGGTGACTAGAGATAATAGAATTAGTCTTAAGCCCCATTCACACACTGCTTTTTTTGCTGCGTATTTTTACGCACAAGCTCAAAAAAAGCCAGGAGTGGAACAATCAAAATTGGGAGTGGCACACTCAGAGGAAAGGTCTAATAGAAACAAGTGTTCCACTTCTATGTTTAATCCCCCACTCCTGGTTTGTGATGAGATTGTGCTTAAAAATATGCAGCAAAAAAGCAGTGTGTGAATGGGGGCCTTAGCGGTAATTTCTAGGAACCTTTCGCGACAGCATTGATTCCCTCCCTTTTTTTTTTTTCTTCTGGATGGTTTTCTGGTTCTTCCTGCACTTGATGGTCACTATTCATGCTGGTGTGTACACTGGAGGGTGCAGGAAGGTGTATTTAACCTCTGTGTTTCCTATCCCCTTTTGGGGGTGAGGAGGCAACCTCCATTCTGCTGTCATGGAAGGTTCCTCGAAACTGAATTACCGGTAAGACATTATATTTTTCTATTATATCATTAAACAGGTCATTTATGAAGAATAGTACAGTAGTTAAATCCTCGTTCTATAAAATATAAACTAATCAATTAATAGTACATTTTTAAAGTGGACTTTTATCATCAATGTGTCCCTTTAAGTGGGTGAAATGTAATCTTGTCCATAAGCGCTTACTAAGGCTGGGTTCACATTGCGGCGTGATCTGGTCCGGGGCTGTCAGGGGTGACAGCCCGGGACCGGATTTTTGCTCCATAGAATACTAACGGGTGGGACGGAGCTGGATGGCAGTTATCTGCCATCCGGCTGCTGTCTCGCCGGATGTATCCTGGAGAAGTGGGTTTTTTCCTGCCGGATCCAAAAACGTTGGATTCGGCAGAAAAACCCACTTCTCCCGGATACATCCGGCGAGATAGCAGCCGGATGGCAGATAACCGCCATCCAGCTCCATCCGGCCCCATAGTATCCTATGGGCCAAAATCCGGTCCGGGGCCGTCACTCCTGACAGCCCCGGACCGGATCACGCCGTAATGTGAACCCAGCCTAACAATGGCCATTTCCTCTTGTGTTAAAAAGAGTATGGAGGACCTGTTATTAACTCAGGTGGAGCTGAACACCATATCTGATTTTTTGTGCATTTTTAAAATGTCTGGTTTTCTTGGATACAAAAAGGATGGTGCTGGACCAGAAGGATGCAAAAAAGTCAATTCAACTTCTTCAGTTTCACAATCTTTGGAGAGAACAGCAGCCTGAATTCAGCTGAAATGTTATTTATTAACCTGCCAGTCTGACTGCCTCATTCACATAAGAAAATTAAGTGTATGAAATCTTGCGTTTGCATGGGTAAAATATTAAATATACTCTTGAAACATATCTGGTGAAAGCCAGGCCAAAATTTGCACTGTTTTAAAACTTTAAAAATTAACTGATGAAGATAAAAAAAAAAAAAAAACATTTCAAAAAACTTAAATTTGTAATTTCCGTATATACTCGTGTATAAGCCGACCCGTGTATAAGCCGACCCCCCCTACTTTTGCCCCCAAAATCTGGGAAAACCTATTGACTCGTGTATAAGCCAAGGGTGGACCCCAGCACAGGTATACAGCCCCCCAGCAGTGTGGTATACAGCAGCCTCCCCAGTGGTATATACAGCCCCAGTGGTAGTATTCAGCAGCCCCAGAGGTATATACAGCTCCAGTGGCAGTATCCAGCAGCCCCAGAAGTATATACAGCCCCAGTGGTAGTATCCAGTAGCCATAGAGGTATATACAGCCCCAGTGGTAGTATCCAGTAGCCCCAGAGGTATATACAGCCCCAGTGGTAGTATCCAGCAGCCCAGAGGTATATACAGCCCCAGTGGTAGTATCCAGTAGCCCAGAGGTATATACAGCCCCAGTGGTAGTATCCAGCAGCCCACAGGTATATACAGCCCCAGTGGTAGTATCCAGTAGCCCCAGAGGTTATACAGCCCCAGTGGTAGTATACAGTAGCCATAGAGGTATATACAGCCCCAGTGGTAGTATCCAGAAGCCCCAGAGGTATATACAGCCCCAGTGGCAGTATCCAGCAGCCCCAGAAGTATATACAGCCCCAGTGGTAGTATCCAGTAGCCCCAGAGGTATATACAGCCCCAGTGGTAGTATACAGTAGCCATAGAGGTATATACAGCCCCAGTGGTAGTATCCAGTAGCCCCAGAGGTATATACAGCCCCAGTGGTAGTATACAGTAGCCATAGAGGTATATACAGCCCCAGTGGTAGTATCCAGTAGCCCCAGAGGTATATACAGCCCCAGTGGTAGTATCCAGTAGCCCCAGAGGTATATACAGCCCCAGTGTAGTATACAGTAGCCCAGAAGTATATACAGCAGCCCCAGAGGTATGGCTTATATTGGCAGCCAGCCTACTTACATACACACACACACACACACACACACACACAGCTTCCTACCTTGTCCCCCGTTCTGCAGTGCTTTCCGGTGTCCTTCGTGCTCCGTTCCCGGTCTGCTGGGCCTTGTGGTTCCTCCTGGTTCCTCCTCCTTCGGTTCCATCATGGGGGCTGCCATCTTGCTTCTTCTCTCCGCCCCCGGCCAGTGATGTCAGAGCAGGCCCGCTGTGATTGGCTAGCACCCGTGAAATGTGATCACGGGTGCTATCCAATCACAGCACGGCCTGCTCTGACATCACTGGCCGGGGGCGGAGAGAAGAAGCAAGATGGCAGCCCCCATGATGGAACCGAAGGAGGAGGAACCACAAGGCCC
This sequence comes from Allobates femoralis, assembly GCA_033576535.1. Lineage (NCBI taxonomy): Eukaryota > Metazoa > Chordata > Amphibia > Anura > Aromobatidae > Allobates > Allobates femoralis. The sequence continues at coordinate 475,463,329 of JARQOC010000005.1, forward strand.
AGCAGACCGGGAACAGAGCAAGGAGGACACCGGAAAGCACTGCAGAACGGGGGACAAGGTAAGAAATACTGCGCAGCACCCCCCCACCCCCTCCCACCATAGGATTACCGTATTGACCCGTGTATAAGCCGAGGGGGGGACTTTTCAGCCCATTTTTTGGGCTGAAAAACTCGGCTTATACACGAGTATATACGGTAGCTAAAGTTGTACTTCATACTAAATAAAATATAAAAATCTAAAGAAGTCAGGTAAAAAAAAAATATTCATATTTAGATCACTTGATATGGAATGACACATTGACACTATAATAATTATACATTTTAAAATATGATCCCATCGCAATCCCAACTTGAATTTTGTACAAATGTGGCTAGGAGCATAGCAGACACATGTGTTTTGGGAATTTTTTAAATTATACTTTTTTTGGAAAAGCATTTTAAAATTTTGCGTTCGCATGGGTAAAATATTAACCAAGATACTCTTGGGACATATCTGGTGAAAGCCTGTACAGTTCTTTTTTTTTTTTATAAAATTCTTTATTTTGTCGTTTTTTGGTATGCATAACAATGAACAAGAAAAGCAGGGTTACCAAATCAGTAGCTTGAAAAGCCATGTATGCGAATACTCATATTGCTTACAAATGATTATAAACAATAAGTATATCTATCAATATATAGAACTTGAAGAAATAAGAAACAAAAGATCGAGTTGAAAGTGATCTTAGATTAGAAGTCAAGAGAGGGAAGGAGGGAGGGGCGGGAAAAACCGACCTATGGGTCAGGGAAGGAAAAGGAAGGTCTTACATGAGAAATTAAGATGTGAAGTGAGGGAGAGGGAGAAGGAGGGTCCCATATCTAGGTACTGGGCTCCCGACATTCAGTCTCCAGATTCCATTCCAGACTCTGACAACAGTCGGTCGTATTCGGGTGGAAAGCCTGTACAGTTCTGAGCAGAATGGTATTATTTTGTTTCTCTATCTTATTTCTAGCCAGATATAATAGAAAATGTAAAGCCATGCCAGGCCAAAATTTGCACTTTAAAAATCTGTAAAAAAATTAACTGATGAAAAAAAAAAAATCAAAACTTAATTTGTAATTAACTAAAGTTGTACTTCATATAGAAAAAAAAATATGTAAAAAAAATCTAAAGAAATCAGGTAAAAAAAAATTTATTATTTGGATCACTTGATATGGAATGACCACTTGGCAACATTTTTGCATGTTTAAACCATATGTTGCACAAACTGAAGAAATGGTCTTTATGTGATAGATCTGCAAGAATTAGGATATTATTTATTTACAGTTTGGGCCAGAAATATTTGGACAGTGACAATTTTCGCGAGTTGGGCTATGCATGCCACCACATTGGATTTGAAATGAAACCTCTACAACAGAATTCAAGTGCAGATTGTAACGTTTAATTTGAAGGGTTGAACAAAAATATCTGATCGAAAATGTAGGAATTGTACACATTTCTTTACAAACACTCCACATTTTAGGAGGTCAAAAGTAATTGGACAAATAAACATAACCCAAACAAAATATTTTTATTTTCAATATTTTGTTGCGAATCCTTTGGAGGCAATCACTGCCTTAAGTCTGGAACCCATGGACATCACCATACGCTGGGTTTCCTCCTTCTTAATGCTTTGCCAGGCCTTTACAGCCGCAGCCTTCAGGTCTTGCTTGTTTGTGGGTCTTTCCGTCTTAAGTCTGGATTTGAGCAAGTGAAATGCATGCTCAATTGGGTTAAGATCTGGTGATTGACTTGGCCATTGCAGAATGTTCCACTTTTTTGCACTCATGAACTCCTGGGTAGCTTTGGCTGTATGCTTGGGGTCATTGTCCATCTGTACTATGAAGCGCCGTCCAATCAACTTTGCAGCATTTGGCTGAATCTGGGCTGAAAGTATATCCCGCTACACTTCAGAATTCATCCGGCTACTCTTGTCTGCTGTTATGTCATCAATCAACACAAGTGACCCAGTGCCATTGAAAGCCATGCAAGCCCATGCCATCACGTTGCCTCCACCATGTTTTACAGAGGATGTGGTGTGCCTTGGATCATGTGCCGTTCCCTTTCTTCTCCAAACTTTTTTCTTCTCATCATTCTGGTACAGGTTGATCTTTGTCTCATCTGTCCATAGAATACTTTTCCAGAACTGAGCTGGCTTCTTGGTGTTTTTCAGCAAATTTAACTCTGGCCTGTCTATTTTTGGAATTGATGAATGGTTTGCATCTAGATGTGAACCCTTTGTATTTACTGTCATGGAGTCTTCTCTTTACTGTTGACTTAGAGACAGATACACCTACTTCACTGAGTGTGTTCTGGACTTCAGTTGATGTTGTGAACGGGTTCTTCTTCACCAAATAAAGTATGGGGCGATCATCCACCACTGTTGTCATCCGTGGACGCCCAGGCCTTTTAGAGTTCCAGAGCTCACCAGTCAATTCTTTTTTCTCAGAATGTACCCAACTGTTGATTTTGCTACTCCAAGCATGTCTGCTATCTCTCTGATGGATTTTTTCTTTTTTTTCAGCCTCAGGATGTTCTGCTTCACCTCAATTGAGTTCCTTTGACCGCATATTGTTTGGTCACAGCAACAGCTTCCAAATGCAAAACCACACACCTGGAATCCACCCCTGATCTTTTAACTACTTCATTGATTACAGGTTAACGAGGGAGACGCCTTCAGAGTTAATTGCAGCCCTTAGAGTCCATTGTCCAAATACTTTTGCTCCCTTGAAAAAGAGGAGGCTATGCATTACAGAGCTATGATTCCTAAACCCTTTCTCCGATTTGGATGTGCAAAGTCTCATATTGCAGCTGGGAGTATGCACTTTCAGCCCATATTATATATATAATTGTATTTCTGAACATGTTTTTGTAAACAGCTAAAATAACAAAACTTGTGTCACTGTCCAAATATTTCTGGCCCTAACTGTATATTACTGCTAAAGCTCACCAAAAGCTTAGTTTCTCTTCGGATGGCAAGAAACAGGAAGGGTCATATTCAAACTGTGGCAGCTCTGGCACAGATTCACAAAGGAGTTGAATGTAAAATATCAGATGGCACTTTTACAATGCAGTAGCAGAACTCATGCAAAGAAAACACAAGTATCGTGTGTGTCTTTCCAAAGTGTAAAAATTCCTGGGCAGCAAAAGAAACAAAAATTGTCTTGTCCATTAGGTTACTTAATCTGGGGGTCACACGGTGGAGGGCAGTAAGTTTCTAATTACCGTATATACTCGAGTATAAGCCGAGGCCCCTAATTTTACCCTCCAAAACTTCGGAAATGTATTGACTCGAATATAAGCCTAGGGTGAGAAATGCAGCAGACCCCGATCCTGTTATATAGCCCCCCATCCCGTATACAGGCCTCCTCCTTAGGTAGTATACAGCCCCCCAGGCTGCGGCACACAAAATAAACTTTTTATACATCACCTTTCCGGCGAGTCCTTGCTGGCAGCGCCGCTCCTTCGGTCTTCATGCTTCTTTCTGCTTGTGCCGGCTTCTATTCCTGTGGTCGACGCAGCAGCGATGACGTAGTCGCTGCTGCGACGGTCACATGATAGCGGCAGAAGCATGAAGACCAGAGGAGTGGTGCTGCCAGCAAGGACTCGCCGGAAAGGTGATGTATAAAAAGTTTGTTATTTTAATGTGTGCCGCAACCTGGTGGACAGGTACTAAGGAGGGGGGGCTGTAGATCACTGAAGGAGGGCCAGTGTAGTGCAATATGCATGCTCCCCCCGCCGCTGATGAACAGGAGGGGGGGGGGGGGGGGGGAGGGAAGGAGTTGCAGTGCATATTCATTACACTAATGAGGCGGCCCCACGTGACCTCCCGCTGTCGGTGTGGCCCCCTCCTGCCTCCTCCAGCACCCGGTCACAGCCCTCACACCCCCCCCCCCAGAAGCAAATACCCAGTGACTCAAGTATAAGCCGAGGGGGGCACTTTTCAGCACATAAATTGTGCTGGGGAGGGGAAAAAAATAAATAAATAGAAACGGCTCATACTCGAGTATATATGGTAATTTACTTTTAAGACCCTGCCCTTCAAATAAACAGGCCCTGCACTGGGAGAAAGAAAAAAAAAAAAAAAAAGGTGCAGATTTCCTACCGATTCCCTTGAGTTCTGGCTTCAGAGCAAGTACTATACAGATGCATCTCAATGAACTGAAAATCAAAAAATGAATTTCAGTAATGCAATACATAAAAAGGAAACGCCGTCCCACACTCCCTCTCCCGCTGTTTCACTCCAGCTTGCTGGTTAAAGTGTAATAAAGGACCGAGCAACCAACTGGTGAGTGCCGCTATACTTTATTCTCCACTGAACTGCATATTATATAGTCATCACAAACAGTGATCTATTTCAAATGATTAGTTCAGAAAATGTTGATTATGGCTTAGGCAAGAGAGTCTGGACCTGACAGGGCTTGAAGGAGCCAAACCTTGCTTCTGAGCATGCTCAGTAAAGCAAAAAAGTGATCCATTTAACAGTTCCATCACACAACCCCCCCCATGTTAAATGAATCAGTGTCGTACCCATTTCTGTCCGCTTTCTTGCAGGCAGCCCAAAATTATAGCAGTCAACAATTCTGGGTACTGGAAAAAAAAGCCGATATAAGCGGATCCCCGACAAAAAGTACACAAAAAGGGATGGCTATTAAGGACCAATCCGTGCCCATAGGCATACATGGAAGACCAAACAGGACCCCCTGGCTATCCGTTTTAAGACTGATACACACAGATCCACTGCTGAATATAAGGCATGCCCATAAAGCAATACAACAATTTTTTGAAGGGCAGCATGCCCGCCGATCAGAAGACTGGAACACGCAGCTGTGACTCATCCTCTAGCCACCTGCCATTGTCCCAATGCCTGCCGCTGCATGCATTCCGGCATCACTCAACTTCCTGCCGTAAATGCATGGGTCCGCTGCCGGAGCCAGCAGCTGACGGCCAGCAGCCGACATCAACACATGACATTAGCTACTGGCCTCTGATTGGCCAGCGGCACTGTCAATTTACAGCATCTGAGACCGGGGGCTGAGAACAGCACAGGAATACATGTAGCAGCGAACCAGTGAGAAAATGTTTGTGATGGGGCTGCAAGGGGAACCATATTGGGGTCTGCAATATGACATTCCCTGAAAATAAGAGTACATCTTTGGGAGAAAACTAAGATACTGTCAGTTTTGAAGAAACAGGGTAGAGTAGATGAAGGGTTAAAAACCAGACAGCCATATTCCACAAGACAAAGGGTGAATATGATGATTACTCAACATGTTTCAGGGCTCCCTGGGCCCTTCCTCAGGACAAAGCAATATGTTGCCATATTTCAGGGAGTCCTGAAACTCATTGACTAATAAATAATTATATTTACCCTTTGATGTCTTATGGAATACAGCTACGTGGTTTAAGGCCCCGTCAGACACTACGATACTGTTGAAACGTCACGGGTTTTCAGTCGTCGTACCGACGTTGTTCAGTGTGACATGTACATCCGATCAACGATAAATTGTGCAGATCGTTGATGGGAGGTTTGTGAACCAGACCTTAAACCAAACAATGAGCGTTCATGCAACCTGCAGAATGGGTGTGTGCGACACATTAATAACGATGTCATTAACGACCTTGCCTATTGAGAAGTGAAGGAAATAGGCGAGCTAACGACCAAAAGGATCGTTTGCTTGTCATGGAATTGTTGCTGCATCGTTAACTATACGTGTGGCACTTCACTAGCTATCATTGAACGTCATTCAAGTGATCAAGGTTGTCAAATCGTTGATCGTATCATTCGACCATTGAAGCGCGAGACGGGGCCTTAACACTTTATCCTCCCTACTTTAATTTTCTGAGATAATGACCTTTGGGTTTTTATTGGCTGTAAGCCATAATCAAACATTACTAGAAATAAACAGTTGAAATATATCATTGTAATGACTATATAATATATGCGTTTAACTATGTACTGAATTATTGAAATAAATTAACCTTTTGATATTCGAATTAGAGATGCACTGGTATATGAACAGTGCACTAAACTGTCATGATGATACTTGGTGCAACATAATGCAGAGAAGGGCAATAGACAAGAAAAAAAAAAAAACACTCTGCATAAGACATGCACAAGTCACACTTCTTTAAATTGCAGTTTAAGACTTGTATTTGATACACAGATTAATTATTGGACACACTGCAAAAAAGTGCCCAGTACTATATTAAGTGTCACCACTTGTTTGCCTGAAGCTCACAGAATTTGTTGTGCTCCCTATACGTCAGATTCTTTTTCTTCAGTACATGCACAAGTCGCACGATGATATGAAAGGTAACCCCATTAAATCTTAAAAAAAAAAAAAAAAAAAAAAAAAAACCAGCACAAAATAAAGGGAAGCTATACAAATCTGCTGCCTAGCTCAAATTTACACCACATACAATGCATTCTTCTGCATATTCTGTATCATATGTTCTATAACTAATGAAGGATGGCAGACTCAATAAGGCAAAAACAAAAAGCATAATTCCAGTGTAGGAATGCCTAAATGAACATATCTTAATAGGCGAGACCCAAATATAGTCTTCCAAATGGACAATCACACGAAGCATACTGCTAAACTGGTTACGAAGGATAACAATGTCAATGTTTTGGAGTGGACATCAAAGCCCTGATCCCAATCCTATTGAAAATTTATGGGCAAAGCTGAAAAGGTGCAAGTAAGGTGACCTACAAACATGGCCCAATTACACCAGTTCTGTCAGGAGGAATGGGCCCAATTTCTTAACTATTGTGAGAAGTTTGTGAAACGATAACCAAAACGTTTGACCCAAGACCCAGTTTAAAGGCGAAGGTACCAAAGACTAATGAAAAAGAGAATTTTGTTTACGTACCGTAAATTCTTTTTTCTTTAGTCATCAATGGGAGACCCAGACAATGGGGTTTAGGGCTCTGCCCTCCGGAGGTCACACTAGGTACTACAAGTTTGTAGACACCGCCTCCTCCGCTTATAAACCCCCACCGTAGGAGACATCCTCAGTTTAGTCCATAAGCTGCGAGGAGAAATTAAACCACACCCGAAACATCGGGAAGAATGCCGTGCCCAGACGGTTCAACAACCCGGCAAACACTGTCTCAACAGAGAACAGAACCAGTGCAAAATATGCAACGGAACAACTGGGTGGGTGCTGGGTCTCCCATTGATGACTAAAGAAAAAAGAATTTACGGTACGTAAACAAAATTCTCTTTTTTCTGGTCGTCATAATGGGAGACCCAGACAATGGGGATGTCCTAAAGCAATACCCCAGGGCGGGAAGAGTTCCTCAACAAGACGGATAACACATGGTTCCCTCTAAAGGTGGGCAACCGCCGCCTGGAGAACCCGCCTGCCCAAACTCGCATCCGCAGAGGCATGGGCATGCACCATATAGTGCTTAGAGAAAGTGTGCAGGCTGGACCAAGTGGCCGCCTGACACACCTGTAGAGCAGAAGCTCGATGTCGCAAGGCCCAGGAGGCACCTACAGCTCTCGTAGAGTGTGCCTTCAAACCCACCGGGAGAGGCAAACCAGAAGACCGGTACGCCTCCTGAATGGGAGCCTTGATCCATCTGGCCAAGGTCGACTTCGAAGCCGCGGCCCCCTTACAGCGACCCATCGTGAGGACAAATAAGGAATCCGAACTCCTAAAGGAGGCGGTCCTGGACACATAAATGCGTACAGCTCTCACGAGATCCAGAGTATGGAGGTCGCGCTCAACCTGATGAACGGGAGCGGGGCAAAATGATGGAAGAACAATCTCCTGGTTTAGGTGAAACGTTGAAACCACCTTCGGCAGAAATTCAGGCCGTGGGCGCAACACCACCTTGTCTTGGTGAACCACCAGAAAGGGAGACTTGCACGAAAGTGCAGCCAATTCTGAGACCCGTCTCAGAGACGTAATCGCCACCAGAAAAACCACCTTCTGGGACAGACGAGAGAGAGAGATGTCTCTCAGTGGCTCAAACGGCGGTTTCTGCAGTGCCGCCAAGACCATGTTTAGGTCCCAAGGGTCCAGAGGTCGTCTATAGGGCGGGACCACCCGAGACACCCCCTGCAGAAATTGACGTACCTTCGGGAGGAGCGCCAAGCGCCTGTCAAACAACACTGAAAGTGCTGATACTTGACCTTTCAGAGAGCCAAGGGATAATCCCAACTCCAACCCCGACTGTAGGAAGGCCAACAATGTCGGGATAGACAAAGGCCACGGAGAGCGGCCACCAGAGGCACACCAGGTAAAAAAGATTTTCCACGTTCTGTGGTATATCTTCCTGGAAACAGGTTTCCTTGCCCGATTCATAGTGGCAACCACTGTAGGAGAGAAACCTCTGGATGTCAGCAGCCAGGCCTCAAGAGCCATGCAGTCAATCTGAGGGCCCTGGAATTGAGGTGGAAGAATGGGCCTTGCGCGAGTAGATCTGCGCGTTCTGGAAGAGCCCACCTGTGTCCGCCTGACAGTTGCCACAGGTCCGGGTACCAAGACCTCCTGGGCCAATCTGGAGCCACTAGAATGGCCACTCTGCATTCTGTCCTGATCTTCCACAGGACCCTGGGAATCAGAGCCAGAGGCGGAAACACATATGGCAGCTGAAAGCTGGACCAGCTCAGGATCAGGGCGTCCGCCCCCAGAGACTGGGGATCCCAAGATCTCGCCATGTATTGGTGCACCTGATGATTCAGCCGTGAGGCCATCAGATCCACGTCCGGAGTGCCCCACCTGCCGCAGATGTCCCTGAAGACGTCTGGATGTAGGGACCACTCTCCGGCGTCCATCCCCTGTCGGCTCAGATAGTCGGCCTCCCAGTTCTCGACCCCTGGGATGTGAACTGCGGAGATCAGGCAGCCGTTTTCCTCCACCCAGAGTAGAATGCGGTGGACTTCGGCGAGGGCCTGAGCACTTCTGGTCCCTCCCTGATGATTTATATAGGCGACGGCCGTCGCATTGTCGGACTGTACCCGAATGGGCTGTCCTGACAGGAATTTCTGAAACGCCAGTAGCGCCAGATAGACCGCCTTGATCTCCAGCACGTTGATCTGCAACGCCGACTCCGACTGAGTCCAAAGGCCTTGAGCCCTGTGGTGCAAGAACACCGCCCCCCAGCCCTTCAGACTGGCGTCGGTGGTCACCACTAACCATGACGGTTTTAGGAAGGACCGGCCCCGTGACAGGTGATGTGGCAGGAGCCACCACTGTAGAGAGTCCCTGGTTGGTTGTGACAGTGTCACCAGCCGATTCAGAGAGATCGTCCTCTTGTCCCATCTGCGAAGAATCTCCAGCTGGAGAGGACGGAGGCGAAACTGTGTGAACGGCACCGCCTCTATCGCCGCTACCATGCGACCCACCAGTCTCATCAATACCCGTAGGGATGACTGTGGAGACAGGAGGACATTCTGCACTCCTGATTGGATCGCAAGCTGCTTGGCTTGAGGTAGGGACACCAGGGCCGAGTCCGTGTGGAAGTCCATGCCCAGATATGTCAATGACTGGGTCGGAACCAGGGTTGACTTTTGAACGTTGATAAGCCACCCGAACTGTTCCAGGGACTTCATGGTCACCCCCAGGCTCACCCGACAAAGGTCTTCCGATGGCGCCCTGACCAACAGGTCGTCCAAATAGGGTATGACGGCGTGACCCTGCGCATGCAGAAGAGCCATCATGGAGGCCATCACCTTTGTGAACACCCGTGGTGCTGAGGCTAGCCCGAATGGCAGTGCCACAAATTGGAAGTGCTCTTCCCCCACTGCGAATCTCAACCAGCGCTGATGAGCTGGTGCAATGGGGACGTGAAGGTAAGCGTCCCTGATATCGATGGACGCTAGGAAGTCTCCCTGTGACACAGCCGCGATCACTGAGCGCAGGGATTCCATGCGGAACTTCCGAACCAACACGTGACGGTTGAACAACTTGAGGTCCAACACCGGGCGAAAAGAGCCGTCCTTCTTTGGGACAATAAAGAGGTTGGAGTAAAAACCCCTGAACCTCTCTTCCGTGGGCACAGGGACCACCACTCCGTCTCTGCGGAGTCCCTCCAACACCAGGTGAAAAGCCTGAGCCTTTTCTGGAGATGGAACCGACCGATGGAATCGGGGTATTGGTTGTGACGTCAGCTCTATCCTGTAACCTCTTGAGACTACGTCTCGAACCCACTGATCTTGAATGTGAAGAAGCCACTTGTCCTGAAAGCGGGACAGGCGGCCCCCTACCTGTGGGGAGGCAGGATGAGAGAGCGAGTCATGTCGAGGCGGGCTTGGGGGTGGCAGCCGCTGCCCCCGCCGGCTTCTTCTGACGACTCTTGGAACGCCACTGAGTAGCAGGCTTGCCCCCTCGGTCTGAGCGAGTGGACGCCGTTGATGACTGTGAACCGGAGCGAAAGGACCACTGCTTAGGGTTCCTTTTCACGGTGTACCGTGGCTTAGGCTTATTCTGCGGGATCTTAGACTCAGCAGAATCCTTTATCAATTTGTCCAGTTCGGTGCCAAAAAGCCTGTCACCAGCGAACGGCAGATTTTGTAAAATCTTTTTAGATGTGGCATCTGAGTCCCAAAGACGCAGCCACAACAGCCTGCGGATCGCAATTGCATTGGCCGAGGCCACAGCAGAGCGAGTGGCAGTTTCCAAAGATGCCGTCCTGGCATAGTCCGCATAGGCCCTTGCTCTCTCAGTGAGAGCCAGGACCTCTGGACTGGACCTAGCTAGATCAGTGATACCATCCAAACAGATAGTAATCGCTTGTAGGGTCCAGACCGCGGCAAAATTAGGGGCAAACGAAGACCCCACAGCCTCATAGGAAGACTTGGCGAGTTGCTCGACCTGTCTATCAGTAGCATCCTTCAACGAGGAGCTATCAGAGGCAGAAAACAAGGAGCGTGCAGCAATCCTAGTCATGGAAGCATCCACCTTGGGAGACTGCGACCATTCCTGGAGCGCCTCCTGGGGAAAGGGAAAGCGATTGTCCTTAGTTTTACGGACATAACGCCGCCCAGGATGCAACCTGGGAGCTTTAATCACCCTTCCGAAATTAGTGTGGTCCATGAAGGAGCCACTTGGTCTAGCCTCTGGCCGCAGCCATTGGTATATCTCCTTGGGGTGTACAGTCACCTCCTCAGGAGGAGTGACAAGACGCAATGTCTCATTGATTGAGGACACCAGATCCTCCACCCCATCTGGAGGTTCAGACATAGACCCAAGAGTAGAACCCCCATCATCTTCCTCACCATCAGAGGAACGCTCCTCCTCAGAGAGAGTCTGGAGCTCAGGAGAAGCCTCACGGGCTCGCTTAGGGGGTCTTACAGCAGAAGTAAGAGACACCCGGGGGTAACTAGGAGGAGTAGCTGGGTTCTCCAGTCTCCTATGCAGTGCCTCCAGGGTTTGCGACATGGAGGACATCTGGGACAGCAGAGATTCATTGATCTTATTCTGCGTTTCCCATGGCCCTGGGATCACCTGAACCTCAGGGTATAATCCCGGATTTGCAGACTCAGTAGTAGCAGACCGGGCCTCTGGGCGTCCGCAGTTATTGCAGGACCCCTCCACCAGTGTCCCGTTGCATGTAACACAGGCAATGGAGACCACCGCCGCCTTAGCAGCATGCTTCCCAACTGAGGACATCTCCACAGTGAGGGGAATATAAGCCAAAGTTCACAAACAAACCGGGAATCCCGGTGGCTTACCGACCGCAGTAAAGCGGTAGGAGGAAGCGGTGTGTGTGTGTGACCTCCGCGAGTTCCGGTCTCCCTTGCAAGTGCAGACACGCGCTGCAGCCAGATCCCAGCCGGGAAGTGAGGGAGAAGATGGCCGCCGACAGTGAAGATGTGGGCGGAGCCAGGAACACGCGGGAAGAACACACAACACGCCCAGCGGTGATGTCACCATAAGGGCTGCCTCCTCCTCCTCCAGACTGCCTCAGCAATGGAGGTGCCGGAGCCCGCAGCGCGGGAAAAGAGTGTGAATATCACCACACACACTCTCAGACTGCATGTACACATAAAAACACCCGCAGTCTACAGCCTCAGCCCCTGTGAAACACAGGGCGGTCAGCCAGGGAGACCCCAGCACAGGGTCACCGCCAGAACCGCGGACCCGAGGGTAACCGCGCGGTCTGAGTGTCATGACACCACAGTGACAGACACTACCCCCAGGCACACAGGAGACACACCAGGTGCCTCAGTGCCGGTCCGGTCTGTAAGCACCTTTAGGGAGGCCTCGGACGGGGGTACAGCACCAGTCCGGAGTGTAAGCACCATTTTGGGAGGCCTCGGACTGGGCTGGCTCCGTCCGGTCTGTAAGCACCATTTAGGGAGGCCTCGGACGGAGCGGAGCTGTGCAAGGCTCCAGGCTCCCCCTTACCAGAGCCTCCATGGAGGGATGGAAAGGAAAGGAGCGCGACAGCGTACCGGGAGAACACTGAAGTGTCCAGGCTAAAAGCCCTCCGGTACCTCCACCAGCGTGTTCCGCAGAGGGTGAGCGGGGAGGCTGTCGGGGGTCCCGAGCGGGACCATTTTACCTTGTCTTCATACGCCATCACGTAAGCTGTGAGAATGCAGTGAAGTGCAAGCAAAGCGTGATCCTCCGAGCACACTAAGTTTAAAACTGAGGATGTCTCCTACGGTGGGGGTTTATAAGCGGAGGAGGCGGTGTCTACAAACTTGTAGTACCTAGTGTGACCTCCGGAGGGCAGAGCCCTAAACCCCATTGTCTGGGTCTCCCATTATGACGACCAGAAAATTATGGTATTCCTAATTGACCTAATATGTGAAAGGTTTATTCTGATTTCCTGTCAGATAGTGAGAAACAAATCATATTTGTCTTTGTATATAACCTTCTGGTTTCAACTATAAGTACTGATGGAAACTTAGAAATCAGAGCAGACATTATAGCCTGCCAATGACCAGCCAAAATGAACACAATGCAAAATCCTTGAGTAATTTGTATACATGGCAGTCAAGTGCAGTGTACATGAAAAAGTATTTAAAGCACAAGCACTGTTTAAGATTTTTTTATCTACTGTAGAGCAAGTGATTTTAATAAACTGGCAAATATACTTTATAAATGAAAACCAACACCTTCCAGAAGATGTTCCCACTAGGCTGTTTTTAAACCCGACATGCTGGAAATCAGTATTCAGATACATACTGAATACAAAAATATAAGGGTGGGGTCTACAGTGTGCACAGCTACAGCTGAACAGTATCTGCAGTTTACAGCGGGCTAAGGGTGCTTTCACACTCCCAATTTTTAGCAATCCGTGGCTGTGTTGTAAAACGGACAGCCACAGATCAGATTTAGCCCCCATGTGTATCCCTATGGGATCGGATTTGGCCTTATTGCCATTAGATTGCTCCGATTTTGGGCACAGCGGACCAAATCAGACTGAATCGGATCCGCGGCCTTTAACATGGGGCCTATGGAGCACGGCATAAGAAATTGTAGAGCTAATCCAGTGGCATGCTTCATAATCCTTTTATTGTGCAATCATAAAATCATCATAACCACTAGATCCAGTGGAGGAGCCTTGTGAGTATATTGGCTGCATGTCTCACCCCCCTCCCTGCAATCAGTAACCTATGGAGCACGGGTCTGAGAAAAACACAGGATTATTTCTCTGACCCGATTTTAGTGTACGGAGCATGCTCAGTACACTAAAACTGCTCTGTTCCTTTAATTTCACTTCTGCAATGTATAGACATACATTTGTAGAAATGAAATTGAGTAAATGAAGGGTTACAAATTAAACATCATGCTCACCTCTCCAGCGTGTCCCGCACACTCTCGCTCCTGGGGCTTAAGGACCTGGCATTGCCTGGCAACCCAATCAGCTGAGCTGTCATGTGACCAATCAGCTGATCGGATTGTCACATGACTGCGCGGTTTAAATCTCCCGCCTGCTGATCAATTTTGGCGGGCGTGGGATTTAAACCGTTCAGCTGATACCAGTTAAGGCCGATCAGCTGAGCAGTTTAATTTCCGAATGTATTGATCGGCGGGAGATTTAAACTGCGTAGTCATGTGACAACCCAATCAGCTGATCGGGTTGCCAGGCAACGCCAGGTCCTTAAGCCCCAGGAGCAAGACAGCGCAAGACACACCCGAGGGGTGACTTATTTTGAACCCTTTGATCACTCCACTCCCGCAATGTGTATATATACACGTTGGACTGAATGTGCTTGGCTTGCCTGCACTTTGCAGGCTCGGGTTTTCTATGTTCAGACCCATGAAAATCAGACCCAGAAATAGCATCTGGAGGTCACCTGGAGGTCACCTCCAATGCTTTCCTTTCCTGTCCGTGGGGTCCTGCAAAGAGTAGGGGCCCACGGTCAGGAAAACAAAATGCAGTGTGAAAGCAGCCTAAGGGACATTGCTGAGCGCCTTCAGGTTGTCCATGCAAGCTCCTATCATCTTATCCAATTCTACAGTCACAGCAGCTCTGCTCCATGCCATCTGCTGATAGCCCCCATCCAGCACCCATGAGAGAGAAAACAGATCAGAGATCAGGAGCCATGTGGGGGCAATCAGTACAATGTGACAGAGCATGCAGATAAAATCAGAGGAGATTGTGCGGACAAACCTGATGGGCTCGTAGCCTGTGATAAACTGGAACTACACTTATGCCCTGTTCAAATGCCATGGAATAAATAGCGCTATAGTAATAAACTGATCGGCTGTAGCCAGCCATGCAGTGTAGGCTCCGCCCCCACCCTTAAGGCCATAGTCTGTGTGTAGAGCTGAATACAGATTTCACAGACAATGTGCATGTCTGATTTAGAAGGCGCCTACAGGGAACATTTAGGTTTTTGAAAAGTTCTTCCAGGGAGTAGAGCATTTTCCGCTTTACAAGACTGAGCAGATTAGAAGATGCACACCGAATTTGGTGAAGGAAAAGACTCACATGTGAGAATATAAAACTATTTATTGAACACTGCTCACCAGTATTTACATTGAAGTAAACAATATACAGTCAGGTAACATTCCACTTACTACAGAAGTCTCCACTGCTACTGAAGCAACACTGGAGCTAATAACCTAGAATAAAGATTGGGCTAAAGCATTAACATGCACATCAACTGAAGACTACAAAACACTTGCAACTGTATTATAGATTCTCGACTTCAGTAGATTGAAAATTCATAAAAAAAAGCCTATACAGAGCCAATACATGTATGTATCAGAGGCTCCAAAAGGCTAGGTACAGTTTGTGGGGCCACGGTATGCCAAATTACTGGTGTGGTTTATTAAGAAATAAAAAAAGAAAAACCTAAACTTTTTAACCTTATGGTTCAGGTGGCCAAATGAAAAAAAAAAAAAAAAAGTCTACAAATGATGGTAATGACTTTATTGTGCTTCGTCTTCTGGACAGGAGTGCCATGTTAACCTCTCTTCATAAAACGCAATTACAACTTGAGGACATTTCGTGTTTGCTTCTTTTGCTGGGACCAAATCTGCTTCATCCGAGTCTTTCCTGCAAGAATTATATTAATATGTTTAACGTGTAAACACTAAACTTATGTAAGCCCAAATACAGAAGCCAGGTAGCTGTAATGTCAGTATTGTCACAGGCATCAAACACTAGCCTGAACCAATGCAAGTTATCCCGAACATAAGACACAGCACCACTTCTCAGCCCTCCCCAGAAGCATGTACTCCATTCACGTGCATGTTAAAGTGGGAGACCCTGACAACAGCTTGAACCCATTGAAGCACCGAGTGAAATTGGCCCATCGTTTGTGTGTGCCTGCACCTCCCCACAAATCCACACTTTAAAGTATGCAATATAGAAATAAATAAGCATGGAGGCGCTAAGATTTATCTAAAACATGCCAGATCCTTGTCCACACACTGTACAGATGACCAGGTTAGTTTGGCAAGTAACATTCAGGTCTGCAGTGACAGCAAAAGACTACAGGAGTGTGAACGCTTTTTTTTTTTTATATATATATTTACCCCTTAAAAAGGTAACTTGCAGTTGTTGTTGCCTGAGCTACAGTCAAGCAGTTTTTCTCTGGAACAATGCATGCAATAAGCTTCAGATGAGTAGTCCAAAAGATAGATCCCTGGTGACTTCTCCCCACCCCAATCCCTAAAACTAATAGGTCTCTGCCTATGCACACACAGGGACACCTTTCTCTGATGGGAGGTGCGGAGAAGTCACCAGGGGCTGGGCTCTTGAAGCAGTTATCAAGACACACTGCCCTCAGGCAGCTTTCCAAAATAGGATCTCTGAAAAGCTGCTAAAAAACAAAGAATGAAGCAGCCAGTGATTCAGGCAGCATCTAAGGTCAACATGCCTTTAATTGGCAGGCAAGACCATGTACTGTATGGTGGGAACATATTGTAAGTACCTTTTAAAGGATGTATCCACATTTAAAACATTTTAACTTTTCCTAATGTATCAATAAAATTGAACTGGCTACTTTTGCCAACACTGATTAAAATATCCTCACTTCTTACAGCTTAGGACCGATAGGTCCTAAACAGGTAATCACTAGTGATGAGTGAGTATAATCGTTACCATTTGCTACTCGCATGGATAGTACGGTATTCGCAATACTCACCAAATGAAGAGTATCGCTGGTGCTTGTGAGTGGTGTCTGTCATTGATCTGACGTAACTGATAGCTCCCTTCAGTTAATGCAAGAAAGCACGTCAGAGCAGATTAAATGCAATGGGGGACGGCAAGGTGTTTTAGGCAATGAAATTGTAAAAGCCCACCCTCCTGCCCTGTCCCAGAAATACTCGGTTTATAGCCGAATGTGTGTGGGCAGAACCAGTAACCATTCGACTAACACTTATTATTCGGACAAATATGCGAGTAATAAAACTACCCGTTACACGAGTGATAATTTAGCAACTCGCTCATCACTAATGATTACTGTAGTCTGTTGCAAAAAGTTACAACTACTACCTACTAAAATTAGCACATAGTAAGGCATGGGTAATGCAAATATGCCTGCAGGGTCAGGTTTGCCGTCTGCCACTCTGGAGTTGCATAGATCTACACAGGGGCTGTAAGAGGTGGATGAAATAGGCTACTCTGCAAACTGTCTTGAATAAAGATTTTTTGCAGATATTTAGGGATTATACAAAAGATTGCAAAAGTATATACAGGTGTAAACATGGTGCCTATTACCAATCATTGTGCAGCGGAGTTCATTCAACTGTTGAAAAAGCTATTGCATCACATTAAGTAACAAGAACATATTACATACCATTTCATAAGGAACATCAACTCCCCGCTGCTGTCTGTAGCTCCAATTATCCGCTCAGGTTCTAAACCTCTAGTGAAGCCTCTTGGTTTGTCAGCCTAAATATAATGTTACATAAGCATTAAAGGAAAAAAAATGTAGCCACACAATCACCAAAGCATAAGTGAGCTGACGACAATTTGAGACCTCCATGTTGAGAGGACCAAGTAAAAAAAAAAAATCAAATCATTCTGTTATGACTTAAATTTAAGAACCTCTGGCTGCAGCAATCCAGAGCAGAATATGCATGCTTGGCAGAGCACAAACATGAAGCAGCCCAGCGAATTAGGCCAGCGATAACACTGAAACATCAGTGAAATTAGAACAAGTATTTGGATATAACAATACCGATTCTCGTTTCTTTTTGGTCTTGCTGTCTTCAGATTCACTGTCTGACACAGATTTTCGCTTGTTGCCATCTGGTTTTTCTTTGCCAGCTTTCTGAGAGTTGAGGAAAGCTTCAATTAATTCTGGACAATCCAAGTTCTCTTCTGGTTCCCAAGTATTGTCTGCACTGCAAAACAGAACACAACTAAGAATAATTTCATACAAAATGCTAAAGCCAGAAAGTAGTCTACAATTTAGAGTGATAGAAACCAAAAAGATTTAACTAAAGCCCCTACCCAAACTGAGCAAGGCTGTGTACTTTAAATCTTTGGAAAACCCCTTTAAAGTGTACACCTTGACAATTTTAGAAAAGTGGAACTCACCACCCCCCACCCCCCCCCCCAAATCATTACAGTAATGCAAGGAAAAATAAACCCACACATGCTGGGTTCCAATAGCATTTGGCCCTAAATTCGGTGGCATTGTTGGAACTATGCTACACATAGGAAGACCGCTGCTACTGAAGTAGGGAGAGCCAATGCAGGTCATGAGTCAAGGACTGCAGAGCAGCAGCCAATTAACAGCCATTCTAAAGAAAATAAATCGGTGCTGGAGCAGAACTCTGGTCACTTATCCTACAATGTATTATACCAATAAATCAGCTACCATATATATGGCAGTAACTCAGGACCACACACTTAGGAAAAAAACATTTAGTTCATTTGATACATAAACTAGCTCAGCTGCAAGCAAACCAATAAAGCAGAATGTGCATTTTCCACAGCCAATGTATACTAATTGTTTACCATCTCCAAAGTGCAAGCACCCAGAAAATGTGCCTGCAGGAGAGGGAGGAGCACTAGTATTCAAGAGCAGTGCTTCAAAATAGATAAACAAAGAACAAAGCTCCTTAGTGTGAGGTAAACCATGGGTTAAAGAGTAAATGGACTGGGCAGTCCTGCATTATTGGGATTAATATCTTTCCACCATGAAATACCACTTTCCATTAAACATTTGGCCAAGTGTTCGGGAAAGGTGAGCCATTACACTTACTCTGTGAACCCTTTCCACTTTAGATAATATTCAACCTTCCCATTTACAACACGTCTGTCCAGAACCTTTTCTACTACAAACTCTTCAGGTTCTGCTTCCTCCACTTTCTTGCCCTTTCCATTCTGCTTCTTCCCCATTTTCTGTCAAGGCAAGAATATTTTTTAAAAAAAATTATAAAAGTACTAAAGAGGTCAAAATCATCATCAACTTGCGAAGGTAATGCATCATGTATTACATCCCATAAAGTTCAAAAGGATTGTATCAAGGCAATACATCATCCCTTTTAAAGATAGGATATGAGACTTATTGATTGCTGGGGATCCGTCTTCTGGAAGTGGGAGAACAGTCATATCTGAACGGAGCATGTGCACCTCCACTGCATTCAGATAGGGTCTCCTTGGTCCCTGCTCTTGGGGGAATCAGCAAGAATCACATTGGTCAGACCCCCAGCCATCACTAAATTATTGCCTGTCCTATCTATAAAAAGGGATGACCAACTTTGTACAGACCCTTTAAAATATTTTTCTCATGCATTTAAAGACATACAAGATGTGATAACTAAAGCTTTGTGGAAGGAATGCAAATGTCCATGCAGTGCTCCATATGTAAAATCTGGTATAATCCAGAAAATGCGAGTCTTCCTGTCCTCCATTACTGTTTAATTATAGGCTCAAAAAGTCCAGGTACAGACTTATGGGAATCATCCTCAGTGAGGAGACCAAGGGATCATCACATCAGCAGAACAGGGAGGGCTTACTTAAGGTAAAAAGTAAACAGCAGCACATTAGCAGTAAAATAGACCATACTGCCAGGTAAATGGGAATTGAATAGGGACTACTTTTTTTGGGGATGAGGCTTCAATATCAGCCCTAAAGGGGGAAGGGGGGGAGGAGGTGGAGCCCCCACCCCATGGAAATGAACGGAAGTGAGGAGACTAACAATGACTTCCATCTGACCGCTGCTGGCAGATGATGGGTTTGGGCTACCCCTCATCACTCTAGATAATTATAGAAAAGGGATTAAAACCTCACTCAGGCTGATGGTCATAAAGGCCCGTGACGACCCCCCCCTCCCCCGACTACCTTGGAGCACTGCAGTACACTCACATTGGCCGCACACAGGGTCCCTCCACCTGAGCCCCGCTGCAGCCCTGTACACAGCAGAGGATCGCAGTGTACATGGCTGCAGGTCCCATCCACACCGGGTCCACATCCAGCAGGCGCTGTAATAAAGCTGTAGCCGGGGGCTGCATCACTAAGCCGCGCAGAGCACCCCAGACCCCGCAAACAGCGCTCCCCGGCCCCCTCCATCCTTCCCTCCCCGCTCACCGATCAGTGCCCGGAGGCCGCACTTCTCCTGGTGGATGTAGGCCTGCTGACCGCGCGGCCACGCCCCTGTGCACGCATGCGCAGTACAGCCGTGTGACTATGAGCGGGGCTGACCACCCTCACTTCTCCGGATCGCGCGGGGACCATCACCGGGAGAGACGCGCATGCGCCGCAGAGCGCCCGCCTGGCCCGCACCCGATACATGACTTATACATAACAAGAGAAGAGTCACTTACTACCTGCGTCTCCAGACTGGCCTGCATTTAATACTATATCTGGTCACCTTATCGCTGTGCGGCACTATGACGTCCTGTGTGTGAAATACATAGAGCTTTTAGTACATGCAGGTCAGCGGCGAAAACACAGATACAGGAGGGGAGCACACGGCCGCCCCCAGCCGCTACAGATACAGGCGGGGAGCACACGGCCGCCCCCAGCCGCTACAGATACAGGAGGGGAGCACACGGCCGCCCCCAGCCGCTACAGATACAGGAGGGGAGCACACGGCCGCCCCGATACAGGCGGGGAGCACATGGCCGCCCTCAGCCGCTACATGTCCACAGATACAGGCGGGGAGCACACGGCCGCCACTGCATGATGCTACAGACAGGGGCAGAGAGTACACGGGGGCCCCGGGCACTACCCTCTGTGGCCCCGGGCAGCACTCACCCCCGCGCCCGCCCGCCGCACACAACCGGGGTCTCCCGCCTGCATGGCGCAGATATACACTGGCGGGAAAGAGCCGTTACTGCCCTGACACACTGCGCCATCTTGCCCGCCACTGCATCCTCGCACGTTGCTCCAGCATCCCAGCACTCTGCCCCATCTACACACTAGCCCTGAGGGCCGGCCTCTACCCGGAGAGCAGCACAGCCGCCCGGAGGAGCGCCGCCACCCACCTGTACCCGCTGCTCTCACTGTGCCCGGTGCTGCTCCTCCGTCACTGTTCACCGACAACCGCCTGCTACTGCCGCGCACAACGTCACGGCGCTCGGGGTGGGCGTGGCTTTGTGATCACGTGACAGAACAATGGGCTCCGGAGATTTCTGGCGGGGAATTTACTGGCGGGAACCTTAACCCCTTCACTGCTGGGGATGCGCAGCGTGTAGTGAACAATGCTCACATGCAGGAGACACTAAAGGGTTAATAGTCTCTCGTGTATGGTAACTGGATACACATGTGTGTGGTACATACATGTACATGTGTGATATATGTACATGTGTGTAGTATGTATGTATAGTGTACGTATGTGTGGTGTATTTACATATGTTGCATATATACGTGTAGAGTAATATATGTGTTTGCTGTATTTATGAGTGTGATGAATGTACATGCGAGTATATAGCTGTGTTGTAAGTGAGTGTGTGTATATATATATATACATGTGTATATACTGTATGTTTGTGGTGCATGTATATGTAGATGTATATATAGGTTGTATAGGTAGTATATACGTGTGTGTGGTATATATGTGTATCGTATATTTACATGTGTAGAATATGTATGTGTGTATTGTATATGTGTTGTATGTATTATGTGTGTATGTATATACGTGTGTGGTGAATTTACATGTGTATGTGTGTATATGGGTGTGTTGTATGTACATGTGTGTAGTATATATGTGTGTGTGGTGTATGTAAATAGGTGTGTTGTATCTACATGGGACTGCAGGCCCCACCTCTAATATTATAAGCTAAACAGACGATATAATAATAACACCAAGCATTGGTTGGCATGAAATGGCTGAGAGGCTTTTAATAGGGTTACCTTTAATAAATAATCCATATATGTTAATTAAAACTTTTTCCATAAATAATGTTTTTTCAACTCATTAAGCTCCAATTTGTAAAGTCCATTAAAACCATTATAAAGACCGACTTGAAAATAGAACTTTCCCCAAACGGCCACAATGATTACAGTGTGGCCACCCCCCAAACCCCTCAGCCATTTCTCTCTTGCCGACCGGATAGCCATGTCAAACATATCCGATATGACAGAATCCAGATGTACCCCATCTTTCTGACATAGGCCCAGTAAAAAACCCTTCCATATCAATGTGTCAATATGAAAATCCATCAGCCACTGGCAAAAAAATCAAAACACTTCCCAGGGCCTTATTAAATCTTTGCCGCATTGTTTCCAAAAACATAAATTCTTAGTAGACCAAATCAAGCGCGGAACTACCTTGGAAAAGGCTAAGGTCACGTCCGGATAGCTTGATAACCTCCAAGTCATGGCGAAATCGCCACAACATATCCTGTGTACACGTCCTTCCAAGATCGTTCCCAGTGAGATGGGTAACCAAAAGATCCAGAGGAGGAAAGTGTTCAACAAATTTTTGAAGGGAAAGGCATAATGCCTCACAATTCCTTCCCCTGAGGTCATACCACCAAAGACCAATTTTAGATCTGTCTAAATGAAAGATTGTATAATCCGCCCCTGGGCCCTCTTCTCTGAACAGAAGACAAATTAATGTCCAAGAATCCATACTGTCCTTTTGCCTGTGAAAGAGACCTAGAGATTAAACAAGGGCATCTGTTCGAACTTACCACATGGCTCTCCCAGCAGCCTACCTCTCCGTGATCCTAATTTTATCCTCCCAAAAACTCAACCTAGCTGCCTCAGATGCTGCCCCAATATGGAAGGAATGAGACAAAATTTGGCAATCTCCCAAACCCAATTTGGATAAAAAGAACTGTAATACTGAATTAAATTGTACAACTTATTAATGGGATCACCATTCCCATGCATGAAAATTAGGCCATCGAACACCTGGTGAAACACCAACCAATTGTGTAAATTAAAAAGTGGAACATCACCGATCCTGGGATGGCATTAAGGTTAACCATCACACTCTTCCCATTCTGGTCTATCTGGGACCTGCGAACCAAAAGAGCAATTCCATTCTTGGAGACACACATGCCAGAATACAAACCTGATCAGCGATACTTATCATATCAATTTGATTCGCCAGTGATAAATTCTCCAAAGAACGCTAAAGAAAAACAGGATTTGAACAAAAGAATCTCAAGTTTACCAAAGAAACATAATGCAAAACAGCTCATATTTGTACTCCAATAGATTAAAGGATATAGGTCTCCTTCCGTCTGGCCGGAAGTGCTGTATTCTCATACCATTTAGAAATTGTCTAACAGGAAACTATGATAACCAGGAGACTTTACCATGTAACTTCAGGAAGAATGAAAATACCTGCTCCATCTTTATATAACCTGGCATGGCTGAAACCCTTAGCCAATAAGCCTTGAAAACGTAAGGCCAACCTTGGATGAGCCGACAGACAGGAAAGTGCTGTAATGCACAAAATTCACTCAATCTCTCCAAGCAGCCGACTACGCGGCCCATGTTACTGGTGTGAAAGATTTGCTGATATAACGGTACATTAGCTCTGGTATAGATTCCACAGTTGTTCAGCTCGATGTCTGGTAAGGCGTGTATCAACTCCACCCTTTTCTGGGAAGAGAAAAATTCACTTGACTCAAGAAATTACTCCAAAGCCAGGGCATTGGACCTCACAGCATTAGCTGCCACAAGATTGTCACAAATAGCGAACACTTAAGGTACCTTTACACGCCGCTACAGAAGGTTGGAAACCACCGGGTGTCGGAGACAATTGTATCTTGTACCGTCAAAACACCGTGAGGTAGCGGCGTGTAATTCAGGTTGTTGCCACTGGTCAGTGTGGACACCTGTCTTTCAGTCGTGCTCAAAAACAGGTAGGTTTACACCCTATGGTAGCGGCATGTAATCGAGGAACAGGAAGGTTTTTTCGACACCTAGTGAACTCCCTGGGGCGTGACACAGCCTCCAGGATACCGCGCCCCATCAGCGATCATTGGTATAAGCTCCTGCGTTACGATTGGTTGTCCCCCAGCTCTCCTCCCTCCTGTCAAAATCACACCTCACCACCAGCGCGCAAGACCCACTCCCATCCCACCTCATTCCCAACCTCACCTCCGTTATCATCCCAGCCCTGACTCATCTTTTCAACCTATCACTCACCACCGGCACCTTCCCCTCAGCCTTCAAACACGCCTTGATCACACCCATCCTCAAAAAACCCTCCCTCGATCCCACAACTGTCTCCAACTACCGCCCTATATCTCTCCTCCCTTTCGCCTCTAAACTACTTGAACAGCATGTCCACTCTGAGCTGTCCTCTCACCTCTCCTCCTGCTCCCTCTTTGACCGCCTGCAATCTGGCTTCCGACCCCTCCACTCCACTGAAACAGCCCTGACCAAAGTCACAAATGACCTACTGACTGCCAAAAGCAAGCGCCACTACTCTGTTCTCCTCCTCCTCGACCTGTCAGCCGCCTTCGACACTGTTGACCACTCCCTTCTACTACAGATCCTGGAATCTCTTGGCATCACGGACCTTGCCCTCTCTTGGATCTCCTCATACTTAACGGACCGCACCTTCAGCATCACCCACTCCCACACATCCTCCTCGCCCTACCCCCTATCTGTCGGGGTCCCCCAGGGCTCGGTTCTTGGACCATTACTGTTCTCAATCTACACTCTCGGCCTAGGGCAACTCATTGAGTCCCATGGCCTCCAATATCACCTCTACGCCGACGACACCCAAATCTACCTGTCTGGTCCTGACATCGCCTCCCTTCTATCCAAAATTCCACACTGCCTGTACGCCATCTCATCCTTCTTCCTGCTCGCTTCCTTAAGCTGAACATGGACAAAACAGAGTTCATAGTCTTCCCCCCAAGACGCTCCCCCTCACTACCTGACCTATCCATCGTCGTCAACGACTGCTCTCTCTCTCCAGTCCCCCATGCCAAGTGCCTCGGGGTTATCCTTGACTCTTCCCTCTCCTTCAAGCCCCACATCCAGGCCCTCGCCACCTCCTGCCGACTCCAGCTCAAAAACATCTATAGGATTCGCGCTTTCCTTGACCACGACACTGCTAAAACCCTTATTCACGCTCTCATCATCTCCCGCCTCGATTACTGCAACCTCCTGCTCACCGGCCTCCCCAATACCTCCCTTGCACCTCTCCAAACTATCTTGAACTCCGATGCCCGCCTAATCCATCTGTCTCCCCGCTACTCCCCTGTCTCCCCCCTCTGCCAAGCCCTTCACTGGCTCCCTACTTCCCAGAGATCCCGGTTTAAAACATTAACCATGACATACAAAGCCATTCACAACCTGTCCCCTCCATACATCTCTGACATGGTCTCCCGATACCTACCCTCACGCAACCTACGATCCTCCCAAGAGCTTCTCCTCTACTTCCCCCTCATCTCCTCTTCGCACAACCGCATACAGGATTTCTCCCGTGCTTCACCCAGACTCTGGAACTCACTGCCACAACACATCAGACATTCTCCTACCCTGGGAACCTTCAAAAGAAGCCTGAAGACCCACCTGTTCCGCCAAGCCTACCACCTGCAATAAGACCCCGTCCACCACACCGCCTCACGACTGGAACTTCCCCCTCCAACTGTATCCCCACCCGCCCCTCGTAGACTGTGAGCCTTTGTGGACAGGATTTCTCCCCTCTTGTTTCTGTACAACCGAATTGTCAACATTTATTGTTACTTGTATTGTTATTATGTTACTTGTCCTAGTCTGCCCTTTTTAGCATGTACAGCGCCATGGAATATAATGGCGCTATATAAATAAATAATAATAATAATAATAATAATAACAGAGGGCGTCATATTTAAGGAGCTGACCATTCACACTGCACAATTGCAATAGCATCATGTATTAGCCAGCCTTCCTGCGCTGGCTGGCCAATCATGATGCTATTGCATTGTCCAATCACCGTACGAGCATCTCGTAATCCACAACTCTGGCACGCCTATGTGTTGTCCCTGCTGCGCCAGGTCCTCCCATATTGCCTTGTGGTAGCGGCGTGTAAATGAGGGAAGGTGCTCTACAGAAGGTAACCTGTGGCACCTGACGGTGCTTCCAGGGATAGAAAAAGCCTACTGTGGAGCACCTTGTAGCAGCGTGTAAATGCGGTATCAGGTACCGTTAGGAACCGTTGAAACGTGCTCGTGCACGTGAGACACCCGGTGGTTTCTAACCTTCTGTAGCGGCGTGTAAAGGTACCTTTAGAGAGTAACTTGACAAGAGCGGGCCAGACAGTAACAATATTCCTTTAATTGCCAGTTACAGACCCCAGACTGTCACTGCGACTAATACAGCCATTACTTTATTCACCACATTACAGCTTTTGCTGCTGACTACCCCTTGACTGGCAGAGAAGTGGGAAAAAAACCCAAAGCCTTACGAACCGCACAACAAAATCAACGTTTGTAACTGAATTTATGAACAAGGCCAGATCCACTGAGGACATACAGTTAGGGCCAGAAATATTTGGACAGTGACACAATTTTCGCGAGTTGGGATCTGCATGCCACCCACATTGGATTTGAAATGAAACCTCTACAACAGAATTCAAGTGCACATTGTAACGTTTAATTTGAAGGGTTGAACAAAAATATCTGATAGAAAATGTAGGAATTGTACACATTTCTTTACAAACACTCCACATTTTAGGAGGTCAAAAGTAATTGGACAAATAAACATAACCCAAACAAAATATTTTTATTTTCAATATTTTGTTGCGAATCCTTTGGAGGCAATACACTGCCTTAAGTCTGGAACCCATGGACATCACCAAACGCTGGGTTTCCTCCTTCTTAATGCTTTGCCAGGCCTTTACAGCCGCAGCCTTCAGGTCTTGCTTGTTTGTGGGTCTTTCCGTCTTAAGTCTGGATTTGAGCAAGTGAAATGCATGCTCAATTGGGTTAAGATCTAGTGATTGACTTGGCCATTGCAGAATGTTCAACTTTTTTGCACTCATGAACTCCTGGGTAGCTTTGGCTGTATGCTTGGGGTCATTGTCCATCTGTACTATGAAGCGCCGTCCAATCAACTTTGCAGCATTTGGCTGAATCTGGGCTGAAAGTATATCCCGGTACACTTCAGAATTCATCAGGCTACTCTTGTCTGCTGTTATGTCATCAATAAACACAAGTGACCCAGTGCCATTGAAAGCCATGCATGCCCATGCCATCACGTTGCCTCCACCATGTTTTACAGAGGATGTGGTGTGCCTTGGATCATGTGCCGTTCCCTTTCTTCTCCAAACTTTTTTCTTCCCATCATTCTGGTACAGGTTGATCTTTGTCTCATCTGTCCATAGAATACTTTTCCAGAACTGAGCTGGCTTCTTGAGGTGTTTTTCAGCAAATTTAACTCTGGCCTGTCTATTTTTGGAATTGATGAATGGTTTGCATCTAGATGTGAACCCTTTGTATTTACTGTCATGGAGTCTTCTCTTTACTGTTGACTTAGAGACAGATACACCTACTTCACTGAGAGTGTTCTGGACTTCAGATGATGTTGTGAACGGGTTCTTCTTCACCAAATAAAGTATGGGGCGATCATCCACCACTGTTGTCATCCGTGGACGCCCAGGCCTTTTAGAGTTCCCAAGCTCACCAGTCAATTCCTTTTTTCTCAGAATGTACCCAACTGTTGATTTTGCTACTCCAAGCATGTCTGCTATCTCTCTGATGAATTTTTTCTTTTTTTTCAGCCTCAGGATGTTCTGCTTCACCTCAATTGAGAGTTCCTTTGACCGCATGTTGTCTGGTCACAGCAACAGCTTCCAAATGCAAAACCACACACCTGGAATCCACCCCTGACCTTTTAACTACTTCATTGATTACAGGTTAACGAGAGAGATGCCTTCAGAGTTAATTGCAGCCCTTGAGTCCATTGTCCAATTACTTTTGGTCCCTTGAAAAAGAGGAGGCTATGCATTACAGAGCTATGATTCCTAAACCCTTTCTCCGATTTGGATGTGGAAACTCTCATATTGCAGCTGGGAGTGTGCACTTTCAGCCCATATTATATATATAATTGTATTTCTGAACATGTTTTTGTAAACAGCTAAAATAACAAAACTTTGTCACTGTCCAAATATTTCTGGCCCTAACTGTAAAAGGGGCTTGAAAGCAGCAGGTCCCATTGAACTCTTGTAAAAATTGCAGCCAAACCAGCATATCTGCACGCATATCACTAGTGATTCGGATGTATGCAAAATGCAACAATAGCCCTTTCCTACTATTGTAATGGCACCTACAAAAAACTCTCCTCATGGGCATAATGTGCAACACAAAGTTACCCAATAAGGACTGCAGCCCCTGAAGGGTAACCTTTTTTCTATGTAACAGCTGCTGAATGTTGCACAGAAGCATTTTACTTTTTCTTCAGAAAGCTTTACCATATGAACTCAAAATCAAAAGCGATTCCCTAAAAAATATAGGACACAAAAAGGTCCAACTGACTTTTCCATGGACAAATGGGATCCCAAAAGCATCCAAAAATATCCTGAAAATTCAGCACTACCCGGCTGTGCTCCAACAAATCACTTGGGCTCAAAAACGAAAAATCGTCGAGGCAGTGCAAGATGCCATTTGACCAAACCATATACTCCATGACCCACTGTACAAATAACGCAAAAGCTTCAAAATAAAAACAAGAACGCAAAGCTGAACAGCAAGCATTTATCCACGGCAAGACATCTACTGAAAAAGAAAACCTAAGGAGTTAAAACCCTCCAGGGTAGCTGACAAAATCTGGAACGCTGATTTAATATCAGCATACGCCATCAGGGAATATACCCTGAATCTTTTGCAATACTCCAACCGCCACAGCAACTGGTGTATAAGATACCAATGCCAAATCTGAGGACACCTCATCATTCAAGGAAGGATCAACAGGTTATGATAAGTGATAGAGAGATTCGAAAAAACCCTAGCCTCCTCCTTGGGAACTACAAAAATGGATGCCAAAACATCATAGCAGAGACAGCCCGAACCCCGATACGCAGGAACGAGAAAACCCTGCTCAAATCCGCTTGTTACTATTTGCACTTCCGCCAGGGAAAAATTTCTAACCACGGGTGCACTACCGAAAACTTCACTGGTGTGCATCCCTTTTGCATTAGCATCACAGAGTCTGATAAGATGTGAGGCGGCACCCTGTTTCTTAAAGCATTGTGAGCCGGGTGCGCTCCACTGCAATAAGAGCATTAGTGCGAAAATGGCAGGTAATCGGCCTTGTACACCAGCATCATTAAATGGAAAACATATACCTTTCTTCCGCAGCTGTTGAGATGCCATTCTCAGAGCATTGTGCTGCTGGGCAACATCATATTTATCCAAAGGCTTCAACTCCCCTATATACATTAGGTTGTACTGCTACTTTCTGCTGAAATGCCTCATCGTAGCTCAGCCATGCTGAGCCCCCATGTTTTCTATAAACATTAAGGCAAAGGAAGGTGATGCACAGCTCTCAAATCAACAAGGGGTGCATGTATTTTGAATATATGCCCCCAGTCACCCAGGTTGCAGCATTTATATTGGGTATGATTCTCTGTACATGATGTATGTTTATTTAGGACTATTGTAAACACCATTGTATTTAGGTATCTTTAGGGTACCTTTACACGCCGCTACATTTCTAGGGTGGCTACAGGTAACTTACTGGTTGCAGTGAAATCATGGAGAGATTATTCCATTTGTACACAGCAACAAGATAGAATCTTGTCTCCATGATTTCACTGCAACCAGTAAGTTACCTGTAGCCACCCTAGAAATGTAGCCGCGTGTAAAGGTACCCTTAGTCTCACTTGAGGAATGTGATGATTGTGTGTTTTCATTGACAAAATATGGTGAGACATCCCTCTTATTGTGGCATTCATCAGCCATTTAGATGTTCTATAGCATATTACATGCAACTGGCACGCTGGGACCTACTTTGTTTTTAAGTGGCTTCAATTATTGTGTTGTTTGCCTTTGTTACTAATAATAAAAATTATTGTCTTGATTTAGGGTGTGCAAGTAGTTTCTGCATGTTCTTTCCCCTTTTTTTGTTGCATGTTTTCCATATACATTGTGAATATCAAGGTGCTGTTATAAGCCAGCACAGTGACATACATGGAAGTCTCCTATCCAGTGGCGTAACTAGAGTTTGGTGGGCCCCGGTGCGAAATTCAGACCTGTTCCCCCCCCCCCCCCCCCCCACAGGCATACGTTGGTCGGATGCTTAGGCCCCGTGTAACGATCAAAGTTCTATAGAGACTCACAAATTGACCCCTCTATGTGTTAATGTCCCTCATCCTGCTATATATGGTCCTCCTCCTGGAATATGGCCCTTATCATGGTATATATGTCCCCCCTTCTGGTATATATGGTCTTCCTTCTCCCACCATGATAGGTGTCCAATTATTATAACGCATCCCATATTCCTCCATATATTACAATATATCCCCATAGTCCTCCATGTATTATAATGCATCCAATAGTCCCCCATTCATAAGGTAGCCCCAATAGTCATCCAATTATTATAATGCACCCCCACTATCCGACATATAGTAGCCTCATAGACCTCTAAATAGCATAATACAGCCTCACAGCCCTCTATACAGTATAATGCAGGCTCAGTTCTCCATGTAGTGCAGCCCCTATAGTACAGCCTTGTATATGCAGCCTCATAGCTCTCCATTAGTGCAGCCTTATATCTCTCTATATAGTGTGTTAATAATTTGAAAAAAATTTGAAAAAAATTCTTGCAGCACACAGCTACTACCAATGATGTACAAATGCTATAAGCTATATGTATTTGAGGAAAAAGTTGAAAAACTTCAGTTTTTTTCAAAAAACTCAAAAATCTTATCTTTTTATTTCTGAAGTTCTTGGTACACACATTGGCCAATGTCTGCTTGCTCATCAACTGCGACAAAGTGACTTCAGGTATGATGAGTCCTATCGCTGACATCCCTGTCCTCCTTGTCCACCCCCCACTTCTCAGTGGGCAGACTCCATCTAGACCCTCGATCACCTGTAGGTTAATGAGGGTGCACATTGCAGCAAGGAGCCTGCAACTCCATATGATAAATAACAAGAAAAAAAAAACTGCACAGCACTCACAGACTAGTGTGAACTGGTGCTAACAAAGACGCAGGGTCAAATAATTTGAAAAAATAATGTGCTGCAAGAATTTTTATCAAATTGTTTGACCCTGCGTCTTTGCTAGCATCAGTTCACACTAGTCTGTGAGTGCTGTGCAGTTTTTTTTTTTTTCTTGTTATTTATCATGTGGAGTTGCAGGCTCCTTGCTGCAATGTGCACCCTCATTAACCTACAGGTGATCGAGGGTCTAGATGGAGTCTGCCCACTGAGAAGTGGGGGTGGACAAGGAGGACAGGGATGTCAGCGATAGGACTCATCATACCTGAAGTCACTTTGTCGCAGTTGATGAGCAAGCAGACATTGGCCAATGTGTGTACGGCGGCCGTCACTCTCATCAATATCGTGAGCGATATTGTTAGCGATCACATGCACGCGCGATCGCTAACAATATCGCTCACATCGCTGGTGAGCTGTCACACAGACAGACTCACCAGCGATGTGGGCCAGCGAGATCGCTGGTAACTATGGTACACATCGGGTTACTAGGCGCCGCGCGGCGCTTAGTAACCCGACGTTTACCATATATACCATCTCCCAGCATAGGCTCTGCCGCTGGGAAATCGTTCATCGTGGTGTCATACACCACGATGAAGCAGATTGAACAAGCATTTATCGCTTGATATGAGCTCCGGCTCTCATATCTGCGATGTCACGATCAAGCGATTTTACATTGTAAAATCGCTTGATTGCACGCAGCGATGCACAAACGATATCGCTTAAGCGATCAAAAAGCAGATCGCTTAAGCGATGTCGTGCAGGACATTGAAGCGTGTGACGGCCGCCTACCAAGAACTTCAGAAATAAAAAGATAAGATTTTTGAGTTTTTTGAAAAAAACTTAAGTTTTTAAACTTTTTCCTCAAATACATATAGCTTATAGCATTTGTACATCATTGGTAGTAGCTGTGTGCTGAAAGAATTTTTTTCAAATTATTTGACCCTGCGTCTTTGCTAGCACCAGTTCACACTAGTCTGTGAGTGCTGTGCAGTTTTTTTTTCTTGTATATAGTGTGTTATATATGCAGCCTTATATATGCAGCCCCACCAAGATCTGAAAAATAGGATTAGTGACAACTGCACAAAACAGTAGACTCACTCCAAAACCGAGTGTCACCCCACATGTTAGCCTATTCCAGTAGTGGAGTCTTCTGCTCTCCTCCTCTGTTCCCCGCTCTTCACCTCTGTGCCCCACTCTCCACCTCCTCCAGTGTCCTCCGCTCTCCTCCACCTCTGTCCCCCATTCGCCTGTGTCTCCCGCTCTCCTCCTCCTCTGTCCCCCGTTATCCTGTGTCCCCTGCTCTCCTCCTGTGTCCCCCGCTCTCCTCCTCCTGTGTCCCCCGCTCTCCTCCTCCTCTGTCCTCCATTCTCCTGTGTCCCCCACTCTCCTTCTCCTCTGTCCCCAGTTCTCCTGTGATCCCCACTCTCCTTCTCCTCTGTCCCCAGTTCTCCTGTGATCCCCACTCTCTTCGTCCTGTGTCCCCGCTCTCCTGTGTCCCTTGCTCTCCTCCGTCCCCCGTCCTCCTGTGTTCCCCATTCTCCTCCTCCTCTATCCCCCGTCCCCCTGTGTTCCCAGCTCTCCTCCTCTGTCCCCCCCCTGTTCTCCTCTGTCCCCCGCTCTCCTCCTCCTCTGTCCCCAATTCTCCTGTGTCCCCCACTCTCTTCCTCCTCTGTCCCCTGCTCTCCTGTGTTCCTCGATCTCCTCCTCCTCTGTCCCCCGCTCTCCTCCTCCTGTGTCCTCCATTCTCCTGTGTCCCCTACTCTCCTCCTCCTCTGTCCCCAGTTCTCCTGTGATCCCCACTTTTTTCCTCCTGTGTCCCTTGCTCTCCTCCTCCGTCTCCCGTCCTCCTGTGTCCCCCGTTCTCCTCCTCTGTCCTCCATTCTTCTGTGTCCCCCACTCTCCTTCTCCTCTGTCCCCAGCTCTCCTGTGTTCCCACTCTCTTCCTCCTGTGTCCCTCGCTCTCCTCCTCTGTCCCCCTGTGTCCCCCGTTCTCCTCCTCCTCTATCCCCTGTCCTCCTGTGTCCCTCGCTCTCCTCCGTCCCCCTCTGTCCCCCACTCTCCTGTGTCCCCCACTCCTCCTCCTCTGTCCCCCGCTCTCCTGTGTCCCCCGCTCTCCTCCTCCTCTGTCCCCCGCTCTCCTCCTCCTGTGTCCTGCATTCTCCTGTGTCCCCCACTCTCCTCCTCCTCTGTCCCCAGTTCTCCTGTGGTCCCCACTCTCTTCCTCCTGTGTCCCTCGCTCTCCTCCTCTGTCCCCCTGTGTCCCCCGTTCTCCTCCTCCTCTATCCCCTGTCCTCCTGTGTCCCTCGCTCTCCTCCTCTGTCCCCCCCTCTGTCCCCCATTCTCCTGTGTCCCCCACTCTCCTCCTCCTCTGTCCCCTGCTCTCCTGTGTCCCCCGCTCTCCTCCTCCTCTGTCCCCCGCTCTCCTCCCCCTGTGTCCTGCATTCTCCTGTGTCCCCGACTCTCCTCCTCCTCTGTCCCCAGTTCTACTGTGATCCCCACTCTCTTTCTCCTGTGTCCCGGCTCTCCTGTGTCCCTCGCTCTCCTCCTCTGTCCCCCTGTGTCCCCTGTTCTCCTCCGTCCTCCTGTGTTCCCCGCTGTGTTCCTCCTCTGCCCCCCTGTTCTCCTCTGTCCCCCACTCTCATCCTCCTCTGTCCCCTGCTGTCCTCCTCTTCTGTCCCCCGCTCTCCTCCTCCTGTGTCCTCCATTCTCCTGTGTCCCCCACTCTCCTCCTCCTCTGTTCCCAGTTCTCCTGTGTCCCTCGCTCTCCTCCGTCTCCCATCCTCCTGTGTCCCCCTTTCTCCTCCTCTATCCCCCGTCCTCCTGTGTCCCCCGCGCTCCTCCTCCTCTGCCCTCCCATTCTCCTCTATGCCCGCTATCCTCCTGTGTGTCCCCCGCTCTCCTCCTCCTCTGTCCCCCATTCTCCTGTCTCTCACTCTCCTCCTCCTCTGTCCCCCGTTCTCCTGTGTCCCCTGCTCTCCTCTTCCTGTGTCCTCTGCTGTCCTCCTCCTCTGTCCCCCGCTCTCCTCTTCCTCTGTCCCCAGTTCTCCTGTGATCCCCACTCTCTTCCTCCTGTGTTCCCGCTCTCCTGTGTCCCTCACTCTCCTCCTCCGTCTCCCTGTGTCCCCCGCTCTCCTCCTCCTCTGTCCCCCGTTCTCCTGTGTCTCCCACTCTCCTCCTCCTCTGTCCCCCATTCTACTGTGTCTCCTGCTCTCCTCCTCCTCTGTCCTCCATTCTCCTGTGTGCCCCACTCTCTTCCTCCGTCTCCCTGTGTCCCCCGTTTCCTCCTCTATCCCCCATCCTCCTGTGTCCCCTGCTCTCCTTCTCCTCTGTCCCTTGTTCTCCTGTCTCCCCCGCTTTCCTCCTCTCACCTCTCTTCTTCTCTTCTGTGAGTATTCAGCAACAGTGTGTCCTCACTTCCTGGATAAGCGGCCAGGACTAGACAAACGGCGGGAGACTGAGGAGGCTGCCGCCAGACTCTCCGACCTCAAGAAGCTCACAGCTCCATCCTGAGATGCAGCACTTGACGCAGCAGCCGCGGGAGTTTCAAAGCTGCCGCGCCACCACGCCTTCCTGTCCTCCGGCAGCCGGAATCAACCGCCTAGGGACCGGCCTGGCAGAGCGCTATGCAGAGACATGGATGTGCGTCCTAGGGATGCACATCCATGTAAAGCAGTCGCAGGGGTCGGCAGGCGCCGGGCCCCTGTACTTCCGGGCCCGGTCGCACTTGCGACCTCTGCGTCCGTGGATGGTACGCCACTGCTCCTATTCACATTCACATCTGACTTTTCTTCCTTCCTAACACTTGTAATTACAGGATTAAAATAGGGCAGCATTGAAAAATTATCAATTTAATCGTGCTGCCATATTTTGTCTTTCAAAGCTCTGGTTAAATGAAAACCAAGGGGGGATATTTACCTACATGCCTTCCTTCAGCAGGGTCTCTGTTATACCAGAAAACTTACCATAGCTGAAGCAGGAAGCTTTGTCTTAGGCTTGGTGGTTGCCAGGCAACCAGCCAGCTCTTCTCCCTGCTGTCTCATGTAAACTGTGAGCAAGCAGAACATCATTACCAGCATTATCTATAGATAAAATCTCACCCGTTCCATCCTCTGTAGTTGGGATCTGTGGTTCGCTGTCCTTGGACCCATGTTGGACCCTGGGATTCACAGTCATGGACTCCCCGGTGTCCTCGCCTGGGAAATTGTCCTGTGAATCCCAGGCCTTAGTTGCTGTGTTGCTGGGGGCTTCCGTGGACGGGCCTGGAGTGACCCGCTGTTGCCCTGTGCCCCATCCTAGCCCCGGCGACATCCCAGTGCCGCGCTCCAGCGTGCGGATGCCTGCGGTCACCCCAATCCATAGTGAAAGGGGGCACGCTCCGCCGCCGTACATGTCATCCCCAACTTGGTCCGCTTCCCGCCGGCTGTCTCCTGATGAGATCTCACCGCCAGGGCGTCCTGTGATATTTAGGAATCCCGTGAAGCTTCGGCCTGTGATGTATTAGTGCCTCCATGGCCGTCTTTCATCCGTCTTTTCCTGCCAGAACCATGAGCTCGTCGAACCGCAGACACCTCCTGTGAGTATACCAGCCGGAACCACCACTATCTTGGCACCTGTCTATGACCCGGCATCTCCCCCGGGTCCATCTTGGCCTCCTGCCCTCGAGGCATCTCTGGCAGTTCAGGTCTTGCAGAGTCTATGGTAACGACAGGCGCAGGAGGATTTCTTAGTGGCTGAACAGGAGCTCCTCCATACTGCGTTTTTCTTCGTCTCCTCAGAGACACTGACTGAAAATTCCTGTGGGCGGGGCATAACTACTCCACTCTCCTCCACTTTTCAAACCAATCAGGCGCAAACTTATCAGACAAGCAGGACGGCCAATCACAGCCATCACCTGCTTCTGTAACCTCACAACAGGGGCTCTTAACCCTTTACATCCATCATGAGGATGCCTCATGAATATTAAGGCATCTATAATGACAAACACATGTTAGGAAGAAACAGATACCTCAATATGCTACCAGACAACTCAATTGGGGGCCACAAGGCCATGCAGCCCCCACTCTAGGCGATTAGGGGGCTCAACATGTGCTGTGTATATATATATATATATGTGTGTGTGATTATAAACATGCATGTGTGTATACTGTATGTGGTGTACATGTTTGTATGTATGTGTGTGTGTGTGTGGTGTACTGGTATGGTACCGCAGGTCAGTAGTCATGGGTGAGTGATTGACTCTGGAAGTCCTGGCACACTACATGAAAATCATGGCCCTGGATTTGTGTGGTGTGCGTTATCAGCCCTCGTATGCCACATGTTACCGGTCACTTCAGCTGGCCACGACGGATGATGATTAAAAAGTGAAAAGGAGACCACTAGTTCTGTAAACGAATCTTAAGAGTCCTTCAGTTTCAACGTATCACACAAGATAACAGGCACATAACTTCCAGCACATTCCAGCTTCACAGGGCGTTATTAGACAATCCAGCTCTTGAGTTGTTCCTCATCTTACTGGACCTGTGAGTCCCAGTACAGCCCCGCTCAACAGTCCAATTTGTGATAGTCACTTCCCCTTGAGCCAGTGAAGAGACTTATGCTCAGAGACACTTGGGGAGACTCCACTCAGAAAAGTTTATTCCAATCACATACCAGTCCCCAATTGAAGGGTGCAACAAGCACAATTGAAGCCTCCAGGCATCTGAGTGTCTTAACAACGGCTTGCCCAGCTATGCTCAGATCCAAGTCTCCTTGGCCCCAGCTCCCTGTACGTATATGGTTGAGAGGGCTCCCTGGGCTAGGTACACCACAGCCATACGGGCTGCTATTTTGGACAAAAGGAGAACAACATGTGGAGTCAAACAATTGCTTTAAATACTCATATACATCATTTTATTTTGAGACACATAGAGACACATATAGACATAAATATGCAGAAAAACAAGGTGCATCGTGTGTAACACATAGTACATAGTCCATAACAAAAAATGAGAGCGCACAATGATATACAAGGATTGCACATTCATAGGATAAGCAGCATTGGTTCATTAGAGATTGAAGTAGTTTCTAGTAAAACAACCATAGTAATCCAGGTATGGATTGGCATTTCACAAAGCCTATTGCAGCGTCCCATAAAGTGCAAATGCAAGGTAATTTCATACAAGGTGCACAACAGATCAATTGCACATGGTACTAATGCGGGATAAGGGTGAAAACCTCCATATCTGACTCCTTACGTACGTTTCGCTTTGCTTCAAACACGCATATGCTTCATCATGAGGAGTAACAGTGGGGTGTAGTAATAGAGTTTTTATCTCATGCACAGCGCGGTCACATGCTGAAGCGTGACCAATCGGAACCCAAATAGGGCGCATGCGCAGATGCAAGCCGGCGCCGGTGATGTCACTTCCGGCGCGACGCCCATCCCAACGCGCAAACATCCGGGCCGTCGCCTGGATGCTGCACAGTCGGGAAGCGCGTCATTAGTGCGCCTCCATGGCAACCCAGAGGCGGCCGCAAACCGCGCATGCGCACCGGGTCCGATAATTCCCAAACTACCCAGATATTTATCATGGCCAAATAATCATACAATACAATAGAGAATACATCTGTTCTTTCATCCAATGGCGGTGTCATCATATTCTATGGTAGATGGGAGCTCAGATCCTATATACAGCAAAATTTGCAGATACACTGTGGTGAGATAATCACTGTTAACATAAATAAAACCAGTTAAAATCAACAGATAAAACATCCTTGATCATTTTTGATAAGGAGGATAAAAAGAAAAGAGAAAGAAAAGAAAAAAGAGGAAATATCAATTTACATATATCCTTGTTACATTGGGCAAAGAATCACAGTGGTGATAGATTTCTATCTGACCATATATTTGCAAGATTCAGGAACCTCAAATTTCATTAGAGAAATGGAACGAAGCTGACGGCCTCATTCAATCCCTTGGGGGCAACTGTGTCTAAGGTTATAATCCATTTTAATTCCTGTTGGGACAGCATTTTCTGGAGGTCACCCCCCCTAACTCC
This sequence comes from Allobates femoralis, assembly GCA_033576535.1. Lineage (NCBI taxonomy): Eukaryota > Metazoa > Chordata > Amphibia > Anura > Aromobatidae > Allobates > Allobates femoralis. The sequence goes on from JARQOC010000005.1 coordinate 475,501,374, forward strand.
CCCGTGTATCAGATCTATCCCTTTTATTTGTAAGGTCTTTACACTACATCTATGGTAATGGTAGAAATGACGGGGTAACGTTTTGAGGGCCGCAACCTCTTCTGTTTTAGCTTTTTTCGCAGCCAAAATGTCACGGACATGTTCACGAGCCCGGACCCTCAACTCCCTAGTTGTCAGATCGACATATATTCTATTACATCCACATGTGGCATAGTACACAACGTGTGTACTGCCACACGAGATGTAATGATTAATCTTATAGGTCCTTGAACCATCACTAGAGGTGAAGTCCGGGCTCCTGACCAGATTCGGACATGCACTGCAGTCTCCACATGGAAAAAATCCTTTCCGTGGAGGGCCCACACCGAAGATCCTAGGTATTTTTGGTGCATAGTGACTATGCACCAAAATATCCTTAAGGTTTTGTGACCTTCTCGATGTCATCAAGGGATTCTCGGTGAGGACCCCCCTCAGGGATGGCTCCGACAACAGCACCGGCCAATGTCTCTTTAAGATATTTCTCATCCCACCCCACTGCTGGTTATGTGTGGAAATAAACCATACCTCATTATGAGGTTCAGATGGCTTCTTTTTGGGAGGGAGGAGGAGATCATCACGTCTAGTCTGTCTTGCCCTGTCATAGCCCCTCTTTATAGTTCTACGACTGTAACCTCGCTGTTTGAACCTACCACTCAAGTCCCTGGCCTGTTTCTGAAAGTCAGCCTCCGTGGAGCAGATCCGCCTCATCCTCAAGAATTGTCCAATCGGGATAGCTTTTATGGTTGACGGAGTATGGGCTGAAGACGCATGTAGTAAAGCGTTCACTGACGTTTCTTTCCGATATACGTCAGTTTGTAATAATCCCTGTCTATCAACCATAATTTTGATGTCCAAAAAATCAATAATACTATTACTACACTTGTAAGTGAGTCTGATATTTAGATTATTCCGATTCAAATCGTCCATGAATGATTTGAGCTACTCTGCAGTGCCCTGCCACACCATAAGAACGTCATCAATATAGCGCATCCAGCACTGCACATGGGAAGCCCCCTGCGCACCCCCGCACGCAAAAATGCCCCGCTCCCAGTGGCCTAGGAACAGATTTGCGTACGAAGGTGCACAGGCCGCGCCCATGGCAGTGCCGCGCCTCTGAAGATAGAATTGATCCTTAAACGTAAAAAAATTATGCGACAGGACAAAGCAGAGCAGCTCAAGAATCAGCTCACACAAATGTGCATCCCGATTGGACTCCTCGAGGAAGAAGCGGACCGCCTCCACACCTGCACTGTGATCAATGCAGGTGTAGAGGGACTCCACGTCGGCAGTGACTATAAGCATATCTTTATCCACAAAGATCCCGTCGATCCTAGTAAGGGCATCCGTAGTGTCTCGTATGTATGATGGCAAGGTCTCCACCATAGGTTTCAAATAGAAATCTATAAATCGGCATATCGGGTCACTCAGACCGTCAATCCCAGACACTATCGGACGCCCTGGTGGTTCGACGGGATCTTTGTGGACCTTTGGGAGCAAATAGAAGGTGGGTATTTTGGGGGCCTTTACCAACAGGCCTTCCATGACTTTCTTTGTGATGATCCCCTCCTCCATTGCACCCATCAAGATCCTCTCTAAATCAAGAAAAAACGAATTAACAGGGTTTCGATCCAGCCTCTGATAGACATTAGTGTCTCTCAGTTGCCTGAAAGCCTCTTTTTCATATAGTATGCATGGCCAAATGACTATGTTGCACCCTTTGTCCGCCGCCTTTATTACCACATCCTCCAAAGATTTTAATTCGGTAATGGCCTTTCTTTGTTCATTGGTGAGGTTGTCATATGACCTTCTTGTGCTGAGTTTTTTAAAATCCTCCACCACCAATCTTGTGAAAATATCAATGGCCGGGCAGGCGGACAAAGGGGGAAACCTAGTTGATCTAGGCATCACAGTCTGGGGAAACCTACCTGGTTCACTAGGTGGTAGTTCATTCTCCAAATCCTCCAAGGCACCAAGGGTCTCTTGTTCTAAACAGTCACCAGTCTCTGGAGTATTCCTCATATGCAATTTCTTCAACAGTAATTTGCGTGCAAATAGATGTACGTCTTTCATTGCTATAAAAAAGTTAAAAGAATTAGTTGGCACAAAAGTAAGGCCTTTAGACAGTACATCCACCTGCATAGGTGTCAGGACATGCTCCGAGAGATTAATAACTTGGAGACTGTTATCACAAGTTACCTTTCCCCTTGGTTTTGGTTGGTTTAGAGACTGTAAGCGAGTCACTATCTGACGTGCATCACCATTGGGTTGTCCTGATGATCCCGGAATCTCATCTTCAGATTCTCCTTGTGTCTCCTCACCAGTCTCCACATGGAAAAAATCCTTTCCGTGGAGGGCCCACACCGAAGATCCTAGGTATTTTTGGTGCATAGTGACTATGCACCAAAATATCCTTAAGGTTTTGTGACCTTCTCGATGTCATCAAGGGATTCTCGGTGAGGACCCCCCTCAGGGATGGCTCCGACAACAGCACCGGCCAATGTTTCTTTAAGATATTTCTCATCCCACCCACTGTTGGTTATGTGTGGAAATCCTTGTATATCATTGTGCGCTCTCATTTTTTGTTATGGACTATGTACTATGTGTTACACACGATGCACCTTGTTTTTCTGCATATTTATGTCTATATGTGTCTCTATGTGTCTCAAAATAAAATGATGTATATGAGTATTTAAAGCAATTGTTTGACTCCACATGTTGTTCTCCTTTTGATACAATTAATCAAGTGTTGAGCTGCTCAGCTAATCAGGCAATCACCTGATAGCTGTATAGGAAACTATAACCATATGGAATATGTATATTTATGCTATTTTGGACAGTCCAGTGTTCTTTTCCTAGGGTGTCATAAGAACTGGTGGCAGTCTCTCGGCTACTTTTCTGTGAGTGGACCCCCAACCATAGGGGGTGACAGGACCTCTGTAATAGATCTTTCCGCTCAAGGCTGTGCTGCTACAGGCTGTCCTCCAGTCTCAGGGCTAGTCTTCACTTGGGTAATGGGCACAGCAAACCAACAACGAAGACCATCCCTCTTCAGGAACTAGAATCTCTCACCAACTTGAAGGCTAGAGCCACTGTGAAGGGAGCCAGAAATAACGTAGACCTTGTCTCAGGTCCTCTCCACCAGCTTGAAGCTAGAACTCTGTCTGCAGTCAAAGTAAATAACAATGTCCTGGATCATTTATTGCTTAAGGTCTTCCCAACTAGGGCCATTCAGCTGGGCCAGCACCAATGCATCTCTCCTCTTGTCTCTAACCACATCTGCAATCCATTCTGCCTCAGTGGCAAGGGGCTTGCATGTGGGTCCAGGATACCTCCAGTCTTGGGGTCTCCCATGGTATTGAGACATGTACCAGGGTCCCAGCTTCCAGTGGGGTTCAAGTAGGGAGTTTGATGGATCTTCAGTCTCTCAGCCCTTCCGTAGGCAAAGGACCAGGACAGGTTGTGAGACAAGGACGCCGCTTAAGTAAATTTTTATTTAAACAAGATACAGCAAACAACAATTAAAAACAAAATGCATAAAGTGCCATAATATGCAGACACAACCCCTCAAATTCACAAGCCCAAATGCCAGTTAAAGTGTATGCAGAGGTCCAAAAAAGAACAAAAAGAACATTTCTTCATAACCTAGTACAGTGTTTTGTCCACTTCTCAAAGATCTTAACAAGTATACGTATATAATACAAAAAAAAAGGCTAGTAATCTACTTGTGGAGCGCAATGCAATTCACAAAAGAGCTTAAGAACCAGGCCTATGCATATAATACAGAGAACACACCATGCTGATAATGGAAATTGCACTAGTTCAGCCCTATAAAAATTCTGGAGCAAACCCAATAAAAAAAAGCAGCAATGTAAACTAGAATTACCTAGCCTATGAAGTTAAGTGACCCAGAATAGAAATCTTCTAGGCGGCCGGCATTTGGAGCAAGGAGAGGGGGTGTGTGGGAGGACCCCACACATATCGCCGTGCAACTTTGGGCTTGTGAATTGGGTGTCTAATATATGGCCTTTGCATTTTATGTTTAATTGTGTTTGCTGTTCTTGTTTAAATAAATTGTGTTTATTGTTCAGAATTATTTATACACACTGCTCCTTTTTCTTGCTGTTTAATAATTTAGATTGGTGTTTCAGAATTATAAAAATGTCCGTTTAAATCAAGGGGAGGACCTGAGTGTGTGCCCTCTGCTTTTACTACTCCCAAGGACGCCGCTTAATGACCTCCTCCAGGGGATTGGCCGACTTGCTGCACCAGGCCAGAGTCTCTGCAATTTGCTATGTCCTGGTCCTCATCCCTTGCACACACCATATCCTAGCCCAGTGCGTTCCATCAAAAATCGATACATTACCACATCAACTTCCTTTCACTCAGACTTTCTCCCACAAAATGTCACTGTCTCGTTCAGCCATCGGCGGCCAGTTTTACAGCCCCACCTTACACAGGGTGGGGTTCTTTCCGGCTGACCATCCCGTTTCTTCCAGGTCTACGCCTGTTCCAGGATTTCACTCATCAATAGGCAGACCTTCTCTTGCCACTTCGTCTGAGGGGTGCGGTCACTCTGCAACGGGTTGGCTTCTCTAGGCTTGGCTCCTATAGGCATAGCCTCTCAGTGGCCTGAAAATTCTTCATGCCCCTCCGCTTGTCCTCCGCTTGGTGGTTTTCTCTTTCAGAGCTTCAAAATTTCCCATAATTTTAGAGCCTATGTTTGAAGCCATTTTCAACCACACATCGGTTGCCATCTTTAACACAACATACCTTAAACAACACTGAGATCCTCCGTCATCAAGGTTTGATCCGGCCGACTACACCAAATGTAGGGTGCCACAGGGCAGTAGTCGCGGGCAAGGGATTGACTCCGCACATCCCGGCACACTACATGAAAGTCAAAGTCCTGGCTGGGTGTCTGGACTTATGTTGTGTAGGCTGTACGTCCATATACACCGCATGTTGCCATTCTATTATGCTGGCCAGTACTGGATGGCGATTCAGGCCGAAAAGGAGACCGGCACTTAATTTGAACCTAACCAGTTTATGTAATAGTCCTTCAGTAACAACTTTATGCATGAGATAGCTGCCATATACTATATCTTCCAGGGAGTGGGGGGTATGCAAGTTGTATCAGTGAAGAGCTTTGTGCTTGCAGACTCTTAAGGAGACTCGACCCAAACATTTAGGCTTGGGACCTTGTCGCTAAAATCCCATCCTCCAGTCTCATCTCCCTAGGGTCACTTCGCAAGAAGGCTGGTCTCCATCCTTAGCGTTATTTCTCTTTCTGTGTATTATTCCACTTTAGGTTTTTACTATCTCACTTTGGTCTCATTACTCCTTTTTCTTGCGACATGATATCCGCTGTATGCAGCCTTGATGACCTCTCAGTCCATAGGTCTGCTCTAATCACACTAAGGTCCCTATCTGAAGTACGCAAAGAAACCATCACAGATGTAGGCATCACAAGGTTATCAGGCATATCAACATATAGAAGTAAATAATAACCTTTGGCAATAATGATAAAAACTATAGGGCACAAAAGCACATCTTGTCTATTTTTCTCCTTTCTTTGTCATGTATCAGTTTTTAATTATTTGTACACATATGTACCTAAAATATAAAAAAAAAAATGAAACAGCACAACCTCACAGGTCGGGTGCAAGGCCCGCCTACCGCAATCCTTGGTTTTGCAGATAATAGACAAAACATGGACGTCAGCACTTTTTCCAGTTAAAGTTATGTGGGTTTTAACCGCGACTTTTCGGAACGCAGCCTTCTTCAAGCAGGTCCCAGGGCTAATAAAACCCACATAACTTTAACTGGAGGAAGTGCTGCCGTTCATTTTTTGTCTATTACCTAATATATTGTATATTTTAATATTGCAGTTGTCACAGCTCCTTCTATTTCACTATAGGTGTATACAGGGCTGCTATCAGGGCCTGACTGGCCTTACTCCTGCTGGAAGGTCCCTCCTCTGTCATTCTTCTGCTATTCCAGCCCCCGGTGTGGGGCCTAGAAGCATAGGTGGCGGGGGCCTGGGGTATCTGCCCCAGGTGCAGCAGGAAGAGGAGTTGCCATCAGTGGTCCGCACTGTCTTCCTGGTGGCTGCAGTGAAAGTCGGACGTTCTCTCTCTAAGTAGCCGTCAAGCTGACAGCGGCGCAGAGAAACGTCAGTGTCCCGACTCCCACTAATGACCTATACAAGCATCTGTTAGATGCTTGTACAATTGAAGCCCTGGTCACGGTCACTTTCAGGTCAGGGTGACGTCAGCAGCATGATCAGGTCACGCTGCTGACAACACTCAGAGGCGCGAACAGCAGTGGTGTTAAGTGCTTCAGTGGAGCTGAAGACACTAAAGATTTACTATAATTAGAGCAAAGGGGAGAGGGTGGGGGAGTGAATATGATGCAAACAGGAAGGTGGGAGAGTGTATAATGTGCAGCATGGGGAGCGATAGGAGGTGGAGAGCAGGGGGAGGGAGTATGGGGAGCCATGGGGTAAATTTGAGTACATAGTATTGCGAGCTAGTGGGCGGGATGGTTGCAGACACAATATAAGGAGTTACGGAGAATGGGTGCGAACACAGTAAGAGGAACTAAGGGGCCGGGTGCAGACAAAGTATGGGAAGTGAGGGAGGATGGGTACAGAAACAGTATGGGGAGTGAGGAGGGATGGGTGTGGACACAGTATGGGGCGTGAGAGGGTATGAGTGTGAACACAATATGGGGAGGGGTGATGGGTGTGGAACAGTATGAGGAGAGGGGGTGGTGGGTGCAGACATGGTATGGGAAGCAAGGGAGTGACAGGTATGGCGGTAGTGAGGAGAGAGTATGGGATGAGAAAAATTTGAAGTGAAACATAATAAAAACTGGGTGGTGTGGGGTTAGGGGCAGGATGGATGCAGACATGACTGGGTAGTGTGTGGGGTGGGCAGTATGTAGAAGTGATTGTATGGGGTGACAGTGTCAGGCCACAGCAAGGATGGGACAGTATGGCAAGGAGGAGGAGTATGATGAGAAGGTACAGTATAAAGTCTGGATAGTACAGGGGTTGTAACAGCTCACACTGTTTAATAGGGGTACTCACTCGCTCACTGGTTGTAGAGGTATCCCCAGGACACAATTCTTCATTTATGTTCCTCAGGTTTATTCACTACTCCATAAACCAACACAGGGAAACGTAAAATATAAGCCTCTCCTCGGTTCTACACACCACAAATGTCCATTCACTGTATACACTCCATTTGTGTCTCAAGGGTCTTCACATACAGATTAAAGTACACTTTCCCTAATTGTCCCAGTCTCCACTCCCTCTGGGAGTTTGCTGTCTCCAACCGTGGACACTTTTTAGGTCCATTAACCGCTCAAGTACTCTGGCATGCTCCACACACACATGGTCTCTCCATCATGTGCTTCCAGCATGTATGGTACTTCCAGGCCCTCGCAAGATGAACCATCTGACCAAGAAACAGTCACCTGATACACTACTTGAGACACACCCATGTCTCTCCCAAGATGCAAACATGTATTAAGTCTTTGTTGGATTAAAAGTCTCAAACTCGCACCAAGTTCACATTGCAGAAGATAACTGCTTCTACGATACATACTGGCCATTTACAATGCAGCTGGTCATCACATCACATATCCTCCCCCTCTGCCTAATACTGTGGTGCTTGACAACATACTTTTCCATACCAGGGCCCGTCTTTGCCGCCACCAAAGGTCAGTCCTTGTCACTAAACTTTTTATGAACAATGAACTGTCAGACTCTGTCAACTCATCTGTACAATACACATCTCTGTGAGGCCTTTCACGCTATAGCGGTTAGTGCAGTGGTGCAATTCCATTGCACCCAAATATACTGTATGACAATGGGCTTTAGCCCTTGAGACACGGTCTGTCACTTTCACAAAAATCTTTTCAGTCAGCACATCTCTTGGGTATATCTCTTTGTCAGACCTTTCTCTCCATGACTGCCTCCAATGGTTAGTATTTTAGTGAGACTCATTTACAGTTGAATCTGCTGTCTGGTTTGACTCTTAGTTATCTCATCCTCTAAAGGGACTACTGTCTGGGTCTCTCAGCATCAAGCTAACAGAGGATGCACTACCTCTAAGCTATTGTGCCCACTTTCTTCAAGATGTCTTCGGTTGTCTCTCTTGGCATTTTTCGCTATCACCTATGCTCACTAGAGCACCGTTACTCATTATTCCTCTTGTTGTTTAGGTCTAGCCTCTGCTGTGGCCATTCCCTTATTTGGAGGACCCCTTCTTTGCCAGGTACCATGATTTAAAGATGGCTGCCATATTCTGCCTCCTTGGCAGAGCTGTTTCGCAATTCACATTCTTTCACATTTAACTGATCTAGTTCTCCCAGGTTGGTCACACAGTATAAAAGAAGCATCCATATACAGTATCTCTAAGACTTTCCTCTGTCCCTATAGTGAAGAACGAAGTCATACCATCTTTATTAGGTATCTTGTATTGGTTATTGCATGGAACACTTACTTCCACTACATCGGACTTATTTCCCATTTCTTGCATGGCTCTGCCATTTCTCCCAATGAGCTTCCTCACCAGAGCATGAGGCACCTTCATGATGTCTTCCACAAGACTCTGAGCTTTAAGCTCCAGCTTTCAAGTGGCTTCTTCATTCCTCAACCAGATCATCCACTTCGTATGAACACATCTTAAGTGAATGTCACTCAGGATAGCCACCTGCCTTACTGTGCTTTCAGTTGTGGACAGTATGACTAACTGCTTAGCCTCTGGAGTACTGTACACCTTATAGGCTCCCACATCCTTCTTAAATTCTTCATGCAAAGACTCTTTGGCACATGCTTCTCTCACGTCTTCAGTACATCTACCATGCACTTGAAAAGCAGGCAAGGGAACCCATAGGGTGGACAGGCCCCCATGACAGGAGGGGAGGTAAGGAGTGAATGGGGATTCATTGGATTGGTTGTGATACAGGGCATAAGAGGATTGGTGGTCAGGGCAGGAAGGGGGGGAGTCGTGGGGGAACATGGGACAGTAAGAAGGAAGCACATGTCACTTGGCTTCCGGTGCTGACAGAAGGAGTTTCTCTGTCAGCCTGTTCCTGTGACAATGGCGGACCTGGCGGTTTTGAGGGAGCTATTGTCGGCGGCCACTGCGGTGCATGGGGCGCAGGCAGTGCAGGCCTTCGTTCAGGCTGCCTGCACGTCCCCATCGGCACCGGCCCCCTCCACACCTGAAGCGCGCGGCCGGGGTTCGCGGCCGCCTGAGCGCTATTCACCGGAAGCGGGTGGCGCGAGGCGGGTCCGTTCTGGGAGCCCCGGTGGGGACCCTCAACGGCGGAGGACGGGTCATCCAGGCTTGGAACCGTCCCCGGCCGTTAGGAGGAATCCGCGGCGAGGGAGCGCCGGACCGGAAGTGGGCGGCTCCGGCCTACTGCGTACTTCCGGCCGGCAATCTAGGACCGAGGGACCAGCTATTGCGGCGGCTCCCGGCTTGAATAGGCCGGAGAGCGGCGCCGGGCGGCCGTCGGCGACATCGGGAGCCTCCGGCAGTCGGCGGGGGGCAGAGCGGCCTTCCGGGAGGAAGGGGCCAGCAGCGACGAATCACACCATGGGGGATCCGACCGAGGACGGGGGCCTGGCGGCAGTAGACGGGAGGAGACGGGGTACGGGATCCACTGAAGGGGAGATAAGAAGGCTACGGCGCAAGACGGTGGCCCCTGGTGGAGAGGTGGGTGGCACCAGGGATGGAGCGACGAGTGAATGGCGGCCCAGGAGGGCTAGTGCGGATCCCTCCGGTACTACGGGAGGGGGATCCCGGCGTGGTCAGGACATACACCCCTCTGGCAGTCGGCCGCAGGGGTCTGGAGTGGCAGGATCCTCCAGTCGGAAGAGGCAGCGGGGGAACTCGGTGGCCGGGTACGGTCAGGGTTCCCAGGACAGGACATCTGATAAGAGGCAACGGCCTGTCGGGGTGGCTGTGTCTCCAAGGGGTGCGGGGGGCAGCGTTGCGCGGCGTCGGGACGATGACACGGCCTCCCTGACCGGTGCAGACGAGGTGTGCTGTCGGGAGGATGGCGAACAGTCCGAGGGATCTTCGGTGGACGGAGGAAAGGAGGAGGACGTTGTTGCGGCTGCTCCTCAGCAGTCTGGTGAGACATTGGGGAATGTGTTTTTACCTGTGGCGGGGGAGGTTTCGGGGGGGGGGCTCACAGCCATTGGGGGGGGTCTGCAAGGGAGTCCTGGGGAATTACAAGGGTTTGGCCAGTTGGTAGGTTTTTTGCGCAATTTGATGTCAGTTTTGAGTCTGGGTGTGTTGACGGGGTCGCCGGTAGGGGCATGGGTGGGGCATGCAGGGGCGGGTTTGGTCGGGACAGCAGTGGCGCCGACTAATGGAGGTAATGCTCCGGCTGCGCTGGAGGGTGTGAGTGGGGCGGCCGGGTCAGTGGCTGAGAAACAGACTGAGAAGGAGACCGAGAAGGAACAGGAGGCGGGGAAAGAGAAGGAGAAAGAGGACGAGGTAGTCAGAATTAGCGATAAGGCAAAAAGTGAAGTTTATGTGTGTTTTGAGGGTCTTTTGGGGGCGCACCTTAAGAAGGAAGTTCGTGAAAAAATTTGGAACAAGGAGTACGTGGAGATTTTTTCGTTGCTTCCTCTTGCTAAATTTAATTTGGATAAGGTGCGGCCGAGTACTTCAAAGAATGAGAAGGATGATGAGGAGAAGCGGCGTTATAGGCTAATCCCGCGGACGTTTACGAATTGGCTGCAGGCGTTCGCGATTTTGGCTAGCGTAGTGGGGGAAAAGGAGCCGGAACATTGTTCCGCCTTATTTGGATACATGGATTCGATCGGGGAGGCCTACAGGGAACATGGGGGCTCGGCGTGGCTGCGTTACGACGAGGAGTTTAGGCAGAGGATGGCTGTGCGGCCGGATATTCAGTGGGGCCATAAGGATATTTCGTTGTGGCTGCGGTATATGACAACAACAGCTCAGCCCTTTCGCGGGACGGCCGGGGGTTCGGGTTTCGGTTCGGGCTCCCCGGCAAATGCCCGGGGGGGCGGGCGATGCTGGCAGTTCAATGAGGGCCAGTGTAGATTTGGGTCGTCTTGCCGGTTTAAACATGAGTGTTCAGGCTGTGGGGGCACCCACAGCCGGTCCCGTTGCTTTAAAAAAGGGGGAGGAAAAGGGGGTGACAGTGCTGGTCAAAGGGAGGACTCCGGTGAAGGTAGACGCGATGGAACAGTTCCTAAATAGATATCCAGATGCGGAAGCAGCTGAGTTATTGCGTTCAGGGTTTCGTTTTGGTTTTCACATCCCGTCCGATGCAACGGCTAGTGGGGTGTTTCCAGGCAATCTGCGCTCAGCTAAGGAGCAGCCGAGGGTAATTGGGGATAAGCTGCGAACGGAGGTAGGGTTAGGGCGTATGGCGGGTCCTTTTTTAGAGCCGCCTTGTAAAAGACTGATTGTTTCTCCGCTGGGGGTGGTGCCGAAGAAGGAGCCAGGTAGGTTTAGATTGATTCACCATTTGTCCTTCCCGGATGGGAACTCGGTTAATGATGGAATTCCTACGCAGATGTCTTCGGTTTGTTACGTTTCCTTCGATAAGGCGGTGGATTTGGTGCGAAAAGCTGGTCCGGGGGCGCTGATGGCGAAGTCGGATGTGGAAGCGGCGTTTCGCTTGTTGCCGGTGCACCCGGAGAGTCAGCGTTTGTTGGGTTGTATGTGGGACGGGTGTTTTTATGTGGATCGCTGTTTACCCATGGGGTGCTCGATTTCCTGTTCTTATTTTGAGGTTTTTAGTTCGTTTGTGGAATGGGTTGTGAGGGATGTGTCGGGTATGGATTCCATAATCCATTATCTCGATGATTTTTTCTGTGTGGGACCGGCTGGTTCCCCGATTTGTGCAGGTTTATTGTTCACGTTGCAGGGAGTGGCTGATCGTTTTGGCATTCCGTTGGCTCCGGACAAAACGGAGGGCCCAGCGACAGTGATGCGTTTTTTGGGAATAGAAGTGGATTCTGTAATAGGTGAATGTCGGTTGCCAAGGGAAAAGGTTTTGGACTTGCGGCGGTCTCTGTGGCAGAGTTGGGCCGTGCGAGGAAGGTTCGGCTAAAAGTTGTTCAGTCACTACTTGGCAAACTGAATTTTGCTTGTAGGATTTTGCCGATGGGTCGTGTGTTTGCCCGACGGTTGGCGGCGGCCACGTCTGGTACGGCATGCCCGTCGCATTTTGTCAGGATTACGAGGGAGATCAAGGAAGATCTGAAGGTCTGGGATACGTTCTTGCAGGCGTATAACGGGCGTAATTTTTGGTTGAAAGAGATGGTGCCCAATAGCGAGTTGCAACTCTTTACGGATGCGTCGGGCTCATTGGGTTTCGGTGCTTTCTTTCAGGGTAGTTGGTGTGCAGGCGCGTGGCCTCAGCAGTGGCATGTTGAGGGCTTGGTACGGAATTTGGCGCTATTGGAACTGTTTCCCATTGTGATGGCAGTCGAATTGTGGGGGACGGAATTGGCAGGACGAAAGGTGTGTTTTTATTGTGACAATATGGCGGTAGTGTACGCGATCAATTCCTTGTCCGCAAAATCTCCACCGGTGGTAGCGTACCTGCGGCATCTGGTGTTATTATGTTTGCAACGGAACATTCAGATTGTGGCAAAACATGTGCCTGGAGTTTCTAATTCTGTGGCTGATGCGCTTTCTCGCTTTCAGCTCCGCAGGTTTCGGGAGCTGGTACCATGGGCAGAAGAGGAGGGTCGGCAGTGTCCGGTTGGCTTATGGACCCTGGTAATGTGATCGTGGGTGGTTTGATCTGCAGGTCAGTAGCTGACTCGACGTGGGCACGGTATACCGCGGTATGGCGTGATTGGGAGGCTTTCGTGGGAGCGTTTGGAGCTGATATTGATAGGGCATGGCTACAGTCGGTTTTGGCATTCATTAGCAATGATTTTGTGTTGGGGAAATCGGCATCTGCGGTGTCAATGCGGCTGGCAGCTATAGCATTTTGGTTTAAATTACTGGGAAAACCAGATGTGACAAAAGATTTCAGGGTTCGGCAGGCGTTGAAAGGTTTTAAGCAGGGGGCGCGGTTGAGAGATAGTCGGCGCCCAGTTTCGGTGGAATTGTTAAATAGACTGGTAGGGTCTTTGGAAGGTGTTTGTGTATCGGAATATGAGAGGGTTATGTTCTCAGCTGCGTTTGTGTTGGCGTTTTTTGGGGCATTTCGATTAGGGGAATTGGTTAGCCCTTCTAAGGTCTGGGCAGGAGGTTTGATGTTTGGGGATGTTGTCATGTGGCCTGACAGGGTGGAATGTTGGCTGCGGCGTTCCAAGACTGATCAGGCGGGAAGAGGAAGGCTGGTTGTGGTTTATGCCCTGGGGAGTAGTCGTTTGTGTCCGGTGCGTACCGTGAGGGAATTTTTGTCGGTGAGGGGGGGACGCATGGGTCCTTTCTTGTTGCATGCGGACGGTTCATTTTTGTCAAGATTCCAGTTTCGGGCAGTTTTGAGAACTTGTTTAGTCACAGTGGGTGAACAACCTAATGATTACGGTACTCATTCATTTCGAATCGGGGCGGCTACGGAAGCGTCTCGGTGGGGTTTGGGAGATGAGATGGTTCGGCGCATTGGTCGGTGGGAATCGTCTCGCTTTCGGCTGTATGTTCGGCCCCATTTGCTCACTCGGTAACGGCTGTATGGCTTGAACACAGGTTGCCGACAGGGGGGACATAAACAGGGGTTTGGCAGATGGCCGGGTTAGGTTTCACGGAGGGTGAGCCTTTACGTTATGTCGGAGGTTTGCATTTAATTGTTTTGTGTTTGTTTACGCAGGTCCCTGTCTGATCTGGATCATGGGTCACTCTTACGTCTATTGGGGGGCTCGGAGAGCAGATGTTCGTCCGGATGGCCGTCAGCTGGGGCTGGATCGATCGGCCGCGGAAGTTAAATGGTTGGGGCTCAAGGGCATGACGTGGGGAAGAGTGTTACCGGAGTTTGAGTACTTTTGTGGTGTGAATCGACCTCCGGATGTGTTGGTGCTGCACGTCGGGGGGAATGATCTGGTGTGCGTGCGTCCCGAGAGTTAATTAGGGACATTAGGTGTGATCTGTTGAGGTTATGGTGCGCGCATCCTGGCGTGATTGTGGTGTGGTCAGATATAGTCCCGCGTGGCAGTTGGCGTTTTGCGAGATCAGTGGATAAGATCAATAAGGCGCGTGTGAAGGTGAATAAAGTAGTGGGGGCATTTGTAGCAAGGAATGGTGGTGTGGTTGTACAGCACAAGGAATTGCAGTCACCATCGCGGCAATATTTGAAGTCAGATTTGGTTCATCTGACTGATATAGGGATGGACATGTGGATGTTGGGTTTGCGTGATGGAGTGGAACGAGCAGTGGGTGTGTGGCGGGTCCAGGCCAAGTAAGGGGTCACTTGTCCTGTCCTGTGGCGGGGGTAGGTCTGGTCCAGAGGCAAGGAAAGTACATTTGAAAAGGGGAGAAGTCACTTGGAGGTTACAGTGGCTATGGAAAATGGTACTTGGCAAGTACGGGGTCCAAAAAGCTGGGGTATTTGGTTATGGGTAACCAGTACCTCGTCCCTGGGGCCGGTGGGTGTAGCGGCCAGGGATAGTAATAAGAATAAGAATGAATAGCCAGTGCCAGGGGGAAAGAACCAGTACCTCGTCCCTGGGGCCGGTGGGGGTAGCGGCCAGGGATAATCATTGGAGGCTTCTGGACCGGGCCTATCCAGGAATGATTGAGGAGTGCCTATTGTTTAAAGTTGGTACGCCCGTTGGAAGGCGAACCAGTTGAGTTTATTTAGTATGTAAACAATAGGCAATAAAAAGGCTGCTGTGGCCAATTATTAACCAAGTCACGGCAGTAGTTGTGTCATTATTGGGGCTCGTAAGGGAAAAGAGGGTTGGGGGTGGTTAAAAGGTTGGTAAGGAACGACCGAATAATCCTCCCTCACCTGTCAAGCAGGCAAGGGAACCCATAGGGTGGACAGGCCCCCATGACAGGAGGGGAGGTAGGGAGTGAATGGGGATTCATTGGATTGGTTGTGATACAGGGCATAAGAGGATTGGTGGTCAGGGCAGGAAGGGGGGAGTCGTGGGGGAACATGGGACAGTAAGAAGGAAGCACACGTCACTTGGCTTCCGGTGCTGACAGAAGGAGTTTCCCGCCCGCCCTCCCTAGTTGGTGTTGCTTGGATGAGCTTGCAGTGTGCTCGATGGTCTTTTGCAAGTTGATGTGGTGGTGGTACATTTTGTCACGGCAGCGGGGGTAGGTCTGGTCCAGAGGCAAGGAAAGTACATTTGAAAAGGGGAGAAGTCACTTGGAGGTTACAGTGGCTATGGAAAATGGTACTTGGCAAGTACGGGGTCCAAAAAGCTGGGATATTTGGTTATGGGTAACCAGTACTTCGTCCCTGGGGCCGGTGGGTGTAGCGGCCAGGGATAGTAATAAGAATAAGAATGAATAGCCAGTGCCAGGGGGAAAGAACCAGTACCTCGTCCCTGGGGCCGGTGGGGGTAGCGGCCAGGGATAATCATTGGAGGCTTCTGGACCGGGCCTATCCAGGAATGATTGAGGAGTGCCTATTGTTTAAAGTTGGTACGCCCGTTGGAAGGCGAACCAGTTGAGTTTATTTAGTATGTAAACAATAGGCAATAAAAAGGCTGCTGTGGCCAATTATTAACCAAGTCACGGCAGTAGTTGTGTCATTATTGGGGCTCGCAAGGGAAAAGAGGGTTGGGGGTGGTTAAAAGGTTGGTAAGGAACGACCGAATAATCCTCCCTCACCTGTCAAGAGTAGTTTCTTTCTAGTTGTCACTTATGATCGTCTGGTTCAGTAATCTGAGCCATCTGCCTTTCACCCTCTTTAACCTGTTTTGCCAGAAGGGACACTTATCGCGCCACCTTCTCCAAGGTTGCCATATTCATCGACCGGCACTTTGCCAGGCAAGCTCTGAGCTCAGAAACGTCTTCCTCCAATTCATCTATTCGGTTGTCGGCATCCTGTCACAGGAGTTTTTCTAGCCACAGATGGATCTGTACAATATTCTTGAGTCTTGTTACCATGGCTCCTCCATCTTCTGAATCTCTTGAGCTTTCATCACTGGAGGAGGTCTTGCTTCAGACCTCACTTCTTCAGTGGTTTTTCCCACCTCTGCAACCATGGTCTTCATCTGGGTTTTCTCTCTCTCCATCTCTTCAACCTCAGAGTCTTTGGAGTCTTCAGCCTTCTCCAATACTTCACCCACCTCTGCCATGGTGCCACACACCTTCATGAGGTACTTTTTCCCTTTAAGAGTTTTGGCATTGTTTCCAGGTCTGATGAGTCCTGCGCTGACATCCCTGTCCTCCTTGTCCCCCCTGTCCCACTTCTAAGTGGGTGGACACCATCTCAACCTCAGACCACCTGGGGGCGATGAGGGTGCTAAGTGCAGCTATGGAACCAGCAACTTTTTTTCTTTTTATGTCTAATATGTGGAGTTGCTGGCTCCATAGCTGCACTTAGCACCCTCATCGTCCCCAGGTGGTCTGAGGTTGAGATGGTGTCCACCCACTTAGAAGTGGGACAGGGAGGACAAGGACAGGGATGTCAGCGCAGGACTCATCATACCTGAAGTCACCGTGGCGTGGTTGATGAGCAAACAGATATTGGCCAATATATGTACCAAGAACCCCAGAAAATAAAAAAAATAAGAATATTGAGTCTTTTGAAAAAAACGTAAGTTTTTAATTTTTTCCTCATATATAGACCGCTTGTTAGCATGTGTGCATTTTTGGTAGTAGCTGAGTGCTGCAGTGAATTTTTTCTGGTTGTTTGTTCCAGCGTCGCAGCTTGCACCAGTTCACACTATATGTTGAGTGCTGTGCAGTTTTTTTTCTGTTATATATATATATATATACAGTATATACACTACCGTTTAAAAGTGTGGGGTCATTTGGAAATTTCCTTATTTTTGAAAGAAAAGCACTTTTTTTTTCAATGAAGCTAGCATTAAATGAATCAGAAATACACTCCATGCATTGTTAGTGTGGTAAATGACTCTAGCTGCAAATGTCTGGTTTTAATGCAATATTTACATTGGTATAGGTATATAGAGGCCCATTTCCAACAACCACCACTCCAGTGTTTTAATGGTACATTATGTTTGCTAACTGTGTAAGAAGGCTAATGGATGTTTAAAAAACCCTTGCTCAAGTATGTTGGCACTGCTGAAAACGGTCTGGCTGATTAGAGAAGCTATTAAATTGACCTTCCTTTGAGCTAGTTGAAATCTGGAGCATTACATTTGTTTGTTTTATGAAACTCTCAAATCTACAGGAGGGGGCATGATGGGGCAACACTACAGAAAGGGGCATGATTGGCAATACTACAGGAGGGGGTATGATGGGGGCAATACTACAGGAGGGAGCTTGATGGGGCAATACTACAAGAGGGGGCAAGATTTGCAATACAACAAGAGGGGGCATGATGGCGGCAATACTACAGGAAGGGGCATTATGGGGGCAATACTACTGGAGGGGGTATGATGGGGGCAATACTACCTGGAGAGGCATGATGGGGCAACAGTACCAGGTGGGGGCATGAACGGGCAATAGTACCAGGAGAGGCATGATGGAACAACACTACCAGGAGGGGGCATGATGGGGCAATACTACCATGATGAGGCATTACTACATGGAGATGGCATGATGGGGCATTACTGCAAGATGTGGACATGATGGGGCATTTCTGTAAGGAGGGGCAGTATGAGGCATTACTACCAGGAGTGGACAGGAAGCAGACATAACTGCTAGGAAGGGGCAGGATGGGGACAATACTACCTGGAGGGGGCATGATGGGGCAATAGTACCAGGAGGGGGCATGAAGGAGCAATAGTACCAGAAGAGGGCATGTTGGAACAACACTACCAGGAGGGGGCATGATGGGGCAATACTGTGCACAATATATACCCTATGGGAATAAGCATGCTAGAAACAGGAGGAAACCACTATGGCTAAATAAAGCGGTAAGAGGCGCAATAAGTGACAAAAAGAAAGCATTTAGGGAATTAAAGCAAGTAGGTAGTGATGAAGCATTAAATAAATACAGAAAATTAAATAACATCTGTTAAAAGCAAATCAAGGCAGCAAAGATTGAGACAGAGAGACTCATTGCCAGAGAAAGTAAAAATAATCCCAAAATATTTTTTAACTATATAAATAGTAAGAAACTAAAAAATGATGGTGTTGGCCCCTTTAAAAATAGTCTGGGTGAAATGATGGATGAGGATGAGGAAAAAGCGACTATGCTAAATGACTTTTTTTCAACAGTATTTACACAAGAAAATCCCATGACAGACAATATGATCAGTGATAACAAAAACTCTCAATTAAATGTCACCTGCTTAACCCAGCAGGAAGTACAGCATCTTCTAAAAATCACTAAAATTGACAAATCCCTGGGCCCGGATGGGATACATCCTAGAGTGCTGCAGGAATTAAGTACTGTCATAGATAGACCATTATTTTTAATATTTAAAGATTCCATAATAACAGGGTCTGTACCACAGGACTGGCGTATAGCAAATGTGGTGCCAATATTCAAAAAGGGGACAAAAACTGAACTTGGAAATTATAGGCCAGTAAGCTACTGTGGGTAAAATCCTAGAGGGTTTTCTAAGAGATGCTATACTGGAGTATCTGAAGAAAAATAACCTCATGACCCAATGTCAACATGGTTTTACGAGGGACCGTTCCTGTCAAACTAATCTGATAAGCTTCTATGAAGAAGTAAGTTCTGGACTGGACCAAAGAAATGCAGTGGATGTGGTGTATATGGACTTTTCAAAAGCTTTTGATACGGTGCCACACAAAAGGCTGATACATAAAATGAGAGCAATGGGGATAGGGGAAAAATTGTGTAAGTGGGTTAACAACTGGCTTAGTGATAGGAAACAAAGGGTGGTCATTAATGGAACACACTCAGAATGGGTCACTGTTAATAGTGGTGTACCACAGGGGTCAGTATTGGGCCCGCTTCTTTTTAATATATTTATTTATGACCTTGTAGGGGGAATACTGAGTAGAATCTCAGTATTTGCAGATGACACTAAACTCTGCAGGGTAATCAAAACAGAGGAGGACAATTTTATATTACAGGAGGATTTATGTAAACTAGAGGCTTGGGCTGATAAATGGCAAATGAGCATTAATGGGGATAAATGGGATAACAAAAGGTATAATTATGTGTTTAATTGTAAAACACTGGGCAAAACTATCACTGAAAAAGACCTGGGTGTATAGGTAGATGACAAACTCACATTTAGTGGCCAGTGTAAGGCAGCTGCTGCAAAGGCAAATAAAATAATGGGATACATTAAAAGAGGCATAGATGCTCATGAGGAGAACATAATTTTACCTCTATACAAGTCACTAGTGCGACCAGCACGTAGAATATGTGTACAATTCTGGTCTCCGGTGTATAAGAAAGACATAGCTGAACTAGAGCGGGTCCAGAGAAGAGCGACAAAAGTCATTAGAGGACTGAGGGGTCTGCAATACCAAGACAGGTTATTAAACTTGGGGCTATTTAGATTGGAAAAACAAAGGCTTAGGGGTGTTCTTATAATAATGTATAAATATATGAGGGCACAGTACAGAGACCTTTCTAATGATCTCTTTACTCTTAGGCCTGAGACTGGGACAAGGGGGCATCCTCTACGTCTGGAGGAAAGAAGGTTTAATCATAATCACAGACGCGGATTTTTTACTGTAAGAGCAGTGACACTATGGAACTCTCTGCCACATGATGTTGTAATGAGTGACTCACTACTAACATTTAAGAAGGGCCTGGATGCCTTTCTTTAAGGGGATTTGAGATGGTGAGTAAAATATCATCCGCAAATAGGGCTATTTTAGTTTGTACAGTATTAACAGAAATGCCCGTAATGTTAATGTTGTCTCTAATGGAAGAGGCAAATAGTTCTATAAACAGGGCAAAAAGAATTGGGGAGAGAGGGCACCCCTGTCTAGTGCCATTAGACAGGGAAAATCTTTGTGACAGGGAACTATTAGAATAGACATGAGCTGATTGGGCAGAATACATTGACTTAACTAAGTTGAGAATATTACCCTGAAGGCCAAATTTTTGTAGTGTGCTAAACAGGAATGGCCAATAGACCCAGTCGAAAGCCTTCTCTGCATCCAGTGCAAGGAAGGCTGATGGAAGATTAGTACGCTCAACAAGGGTAATCAGATTGACCGCTCTTCTAGTGGCATCGGAGTAGTTCTGCCAGGGATAAATCCCGATTGATCCTCATGCACTAATTTACCTATATGGATTTTTAATCTGTCCGCGGCCAACTTTGCTAACCTTTTTGTGTCCGAATTTAGGAGGTATATGGGCCTATAGTTCTTCGTGTCCAATGGGTCACCTTTTTGTTTTGGGATGATATTGATGATTGCCTCAAGCATTTCCTGAGGAAGAAAGGATTGTTGTGTCATGTAATTGGCTAATTTGGTGAGGTAGGGAAGTAAATTAGTTTCAAAAGTTTTATACAGCTTGTTCTGTAGTCCATCAGGGCCTGGTAATTTGCCCAGTTTAAGACCTTTAATTACCCCCGAAATCTCTTTCTGAGAGTATGGTAGGTTCAAATCTAGTAGGTCTTGGTCAGTTAGTGTGGGTAAATTTAATTTGTGCCAATAATTATTAATTTCAGAGTCAGAGGGTTTAGAAAAGCTTGGGTCATCTTTCAAATTATAGAGGGAGTTATAAAAGTTTGCAAATACTCTAACTATATCTTTAGGGTGTTTATAGGAATGGCCTAAAGGGTCCATAATTTCGCTAATACGTGATTTAGTTTTATAATGTCTAATTTTAGCTGCAAGAAGTTTTGATGGTTTATCAGCAGAGAAATAGTACCTAGATTTATTAGTCTATAAAAATTTGTCATAGTCGGTGGTCAGGAGAGATTTGAGATTTGTTCTCAATTTAAGTATATCTTTCGAATAGTCAAAGGAAGGGTTGGAAAATTGTTTTTGCTCTAAAGCATGAATTTCATTAAAGGGATCCTGTCACCCCCAAAACACCTCTAAAGCTATTAAAAGCTGTCCCTAGAGCATAGTAACACTTACCCTACACTCCTTTTAGCTCCTAAATGCACCAAGTGAAATTGCAGATAAATGTTATTACAGTACCTCATTAGGGATGATAATGAGTGACAATGCTATTCATAGTCACCCTGGCAGGCTCTCCCACTTCATGATATCACGCCTCCATAGGCGTGATCCTCTAATCAGATTAAAATGCGCGCCTCCCCGCTCTGTGCTGTGTCTCGGCCGGCCTGTAGTGGGGCTGGGTGACGCGAATCGCGTCATTTCCGGCGCCGGGTGACGTAGTACACCAGCGCCGCTCGGTTAGCTTCAAACCGCGCACTGCGCATGCGCAGTGCGGGTCTTGAAGCTAACAGCGGCGCGGGTGTACATACGTCACCCGGCGCCGGAAATGACGCGATTTGCGTCACCCAGCCCCACTACAGGCCGGCCGAGACACAGCACAGAGCGGGGAGGCGCGCATTTTAATCTGATTAGAAGATCACGCCTATGGAGGCGTGATATCATGAAGTGGGAGAGCCTGCCAGGGTGACTATGAATAGCATTGTCACTCATTATCATCCCTAATGAGGTACTGTAATAACATTTATTTGCAATTTCACTTGGTGCATTTAGGAGCTAAAAGGAGTGTAGGGTAAGTGTTACTATGCTCTAGGGACAGCTTTTAATAGCTTTAGAGGTGTTTTGGGGGTGACAGGATCCCTTTAACTCATTTTTTAGACCCCTTGCCTGAAAACAGCAGACATGCTGCATTCAGTGCTGGACTTAGATGTTAATCCATTGGGGGGGGGGGGGGGGTTGACAGGTCCTCTTTAAGTACAATATATACAATTATTGATTAAAAACAACAAGAAAAAACGAAAAACCCTATGACAATCCCATCTTAGACCTCACAAAAAAGAGAAATTGATGGATTTGTTAATTGAATTAAATTCAAATACCATCATTGAGATAGAAGAGCAACTGGACAAAACAAAACAAGCTGAATTTAAGGCAATGTGCACTGCAGAAAAACTAGCAGAATATGATGCAGAACTGGAGAAAAAACTTGATGCTTGTGTTAAGAAAATCAAAGAGGTACATGCAAAGAAGTACCAAAGAGATCTCAGAGATCGATTTGAAAAACAAGTATATATTTGAAGAAAACCTAAAGTACCAAAACCAGATGGACGACGTACTTCTCAGTAATCAGTCACATCTTTCAGTGATCAATCTGAGACACCAGGACCAGCCAGTGGGACCCGATCCGGTGCAGATGGAGATACAAAGACAAATAATGATACTCCTTATCCGAAGAAAAGAAAAAATAAATCTGGATCTCCAACTGACTATAATAAAAAAGATAACAAGGTAATTAATCTTAGTTCCCATGTCTTATCATCTGATGATATGTCCTTGCTATCTAGAGGTCTTTCGTTTGCATCGGTGGCAGGTTTTGATACGTTTCTGGCTGTCAAAGATTTGAATATCTTTGCGAGGTCTTTATTCTTTAAACGGTACTTCTTAAATGAGACCTTTCACCTCTCTTTCCATTAGAAGAAGAACAGACGTCACTAAAAAATCTTGATGATTTGTCAAAAGACAACACAGCATCAATTAAAGGTAAGATCCCTCCTTGTCTAAAAATTAAATCTAAAAAATTCCTCTCTCCGTCATGTGCCAACATTGACCTATTTGTACAAATAGTATACAAAGAAGTTGAGGATATCCAGTGTTGTAGTGTGAAGGACAATCTATCGATGGAGGAACGTGTGAGGTTGGGAGAATTACAGAAACTATCTGATGTAGTGCTGAAGCCAGCTGAAAAAGGTGGGACCGTTGTCATCTGGCCAAAGTCCCTCTATGAATGTGAGACATTCAGACAACTTAAAAATCAGACGTGTTATAAAAAGTTGACATTTAACCCTTCACTAAAAATATACTGCAGAGTTGAACACGATTCTCAAATCTGCAGTGGATGGTGGCGTTCTCACCAAATAACTGGCTTCGACACTACAGGTGGTGGAACCCACAATTTCTAAAATGTATTTTCTCCCCAAAATCCATAAAAACACGACAGTTCCTCCAAGACGACCGATAATTTCCGGAAACGGAATTTTTTAGAGAATGTAAATCGATGGATTGAAAATATACTTCAACCAATGGTTGAAACACTACCTTCCTTCAATCTCGACACTGGTGATCTTCTCAAGAAAGTAGATGGTCTCTATGTTCGTCCTGGGTTGATGTTGGTGTGTGGAGACATGGAGTCCTTGTACACTAGCATCAGACACAGTGATGGTGTGGCTGCGGTGAGATATTTTTTGCAAATGTCTCTGCAGCTGCAGACATTGTTGAACTAATACTGTGCCTATTGGAGTTTTCCTTAACTCACAACTTTTTTACATTCAAGGGGTCCTTCTACCTGCAGTTCCAGGAACTGCAATGGGCGCATCCTTTGCGCTGGCATATGCAAATTTATTCCTGGGCTGTGGGAGAGGGACCTCTTCCTGTCAGATCCAATAGTCTCAGTGGACCACGTCCCATTTTGGATGCGGACATTGATGATATCTTTTGCATCTGGCAGGACAGTGAGGAGGCATTAAAGCATTTATGGACATCTAACTCCAATTTCACAATATGCATCTGACGTATCAATGGTCTAAAGAATCTATAGACTTCGTAGACGTTACTCTTATATATATTGGCATGACGACAAGACAGCTAAAAATATGTGTTAGAGAACATGTTTTAGGGATTGAGACGGCTAGGGAGGTGTCAGATGTGACAACATTAAAGACAATCCCGAAACATTTTAAATTAAAACATTTGTGGCACCTCTGCGACCAGGGTGGCCACAGGTAGGGACTGCAGCCAGCCAGGTGGAGACAGTTTGTTCACCAAACACCTTCAAAACACACACCCGCAAGACACAGCACCCAACCCGGAGCCCGAGACTCTAGGTGGGCAAGGGGTGACAGGGTTTAGAGGGAAGTGGGTGGAATGTAGGTCAGGTGACAGACCTAGTACAAAAAGAGAACAGTAGTAGTGAGTTAGTAGGCCAGTGGGTGCCGAGAAGCCAAGAACAGCAGAGTGACATGTCCTGAGACCCCGTTCCATGGAGAGAAAGCCCGCTCCATAGCCTGCAGCCCATAGGAAAGGAAGGACAGAGACCGGACCGGAGCCACGGGTCCGAGGAGTACAGCAGCATTGACCGACTACAGGCGGGACAGGTTTCACTTGACGTACTCAGGTAGACACATGGGTCGAGAGAGCCCGGTGATCCCTTGCAAGATAGGGACACCCAAGGCTAGGCTAGGACCAGAGTGTCAGCTCTGAGGGGGACGCAGCTATACGCCAGATCCCAGAAAAACCGACGAAGGACTCTGATTCCAGGTCAGAGTTCCTACCACACGGGTTGGAGGCACAGCAGCGCCATAGGACCCAGGCTAGCCACCCACACATGCAAGGGGGAGCCAAATAAAGGGACAGAGTTGCCGCCATAAAACCCCCAGGGAAGAACAGATGAGAGAAAAGCCAGAAGGTTACAGAGAAAGTGAAGGGTCTCAGAGAGGAAGCCTGGCTGCAGAGGGTTCGGAGATGCCCGAACTTAGCACCATATCATTGATATATTGTTGATAGATTACTGACACCTGTGGGGAGGGCTATTAAAGGGAGCATTGCATCATTCCAAGCCAGCCTCCTGACGAAGCCTGAACAGGAGAAACATGTGTCGAGGCAGGGGTGTGCTGCATTTTGATTCAACATGTCACAAGGTAATGAGTAATAAATGTTATAGTGCTCTATATGTCAGTGAGGGCTTTAGGTTTATCCCAAATTTGGAGATCTGGGTTGCTACACTGTAGACATGGATGGGCTGATACCCTTAATAACTATTGTAAGTACCCTATACCTAATGTGACTGACATTTCTGATGTTTATGCACTCTAGCCCCATTAGTATGGTGACACTTTTGTGACGGATGTGACTGTTAATTTGATACTGTATGCACTTTAGCTTCCATTTAATGTGGAGGTACCTCTTATGAGGAGAAACTGTGAATCAGGGTCCAATGCACCCCTTTTCTTGCATGATGATTTGTTTTTAGCTCCTTTGTCCCTGTTGTTTCACTCTATCACTGGGTGTAATCTGTTTATTTTTGTCTGTTCAAATGAACTTTAAATAATAAATTATTCAGCACTGGATTGGTTCTCAGTGGCCTTCTTCTCCTAAAAAAATTTGGGGAGGGGTATCCCTGTTTGTAGGTTATTTGTTTGGTTCCCAATCCACTTTGGATCCTTGAGGTCCATATTGTAAGTTATTATTAATTGTGTGAACTGTACCGTGAATTGTTTGAGTTGCACTAAGAACTTGCAAGTAAAACCCGGTGAACCCTGCTTCAGTCTCCCGTGTGTGATTCCCTGCAAACAGAGCTCTTTCTACATCTTTGCACCCTGTCAGGAGCAGCCCCGACCTGCGGCGGGCTCATCCACCTTGCTGCAACATCCATCCATCCTCCTGGCAGAAGTACCCTGCAACGGTGGTCCCCTCATTGACCACAACCCATGGGTGGCGTCATGACAATATCCCCTGAAAATATACCCCCTTTTTCTTGTGGGCTCGGGACACGGTCCGGACCAAGGACTGCCGTGATACCCCGGTCCGGTGCCGAGTACCCCATCCCAGTGGGCTCCACACATTCATGTAATAGTAATGGTTTAAGAATAAAAGGGATAGATTATATTACACCTGGAATTAGAGGTGGGAGCATCACGAGACGGTTGGGCCAACTTGAAACCCACTGGATCTGGCGACTAAAGACCATATGTAAACCCCAGACTACTCATCACTACTGACCTCTCACCCACCACTACAGCTCTCCTTCCCGCTGCACCTGACCTACGCTACTCCCATCCCCTGCTCACCATCCACAATGTATCCCCTCCTTTACACTCTCACTCCCATCCTTCTCCACTCCCTGCTACCCCCGCTCATCCCTCCACCCAGCAACAAAGTACTTCTCTCACCCTCCATCCTACCTAACCACCTCACCCACTCCTCTGAATTATTCATGCATTTTCAATTCTCCATCTCCAATCAGGAACGGCCACCACATAAACTCTCATGCTCCCACCTGCTAACCCTCTCCCTGCTCCTCCTACTCGCTGGCGACATTTCCCCTAATCCTGGCCCCCCCCCCGCCACATCCCCACAGTCACCTACACCCCACCCCCACGTCCCATCACCAACTCTCATAACCCCACCATCACCCACCCTCGCAACCTGACCAACCTTAGACCCATCCCCCCAGCCCCTGCTCCTCTAATCTCCCTGCCAGGCGCACTCTGGAACGCCCGCTCAGTCTGTAATAAGCTCACAGACATCCATGAACTCTTTATTTCTAATAGACTCTCATTCCTTGGAATCACAGAGACCTGGCTCACCCCCTCCGACACGGCCTCCCTTGCTGCACTATCCTACGGCGGATTCAATCTTTCCCACACACCCCGCCCCTCTGACAAACATGGCGGAGGTGTCGGCATACTCCTAGCCGACACCTGCTCCTTCGCCCCTATTCCATTACCCCCCTCTGTTACTCTCCCATCTTTCGAAGCCCACTCTGTCCGCATCTTCTCCCCCTGTAACCTCCAGCTAGCCGTCATCTACCGCCCCCCTGGATCCATCCCCACCTTCCTTGACCACTTTACCACCTGGATACTTTATTTCCTCTCTACTGACATCCCCACCATCACTATGGGCGATTTCAATATCCTCATTGACACTGCCCACCAAACCGCCTCTCAACTTCTTTCCCTGACCTCCTCCTTCGGGCTCTCCCAATGGTCCTCCTCTGCCACCCACAAAGATGGCCACACGCTGGATCTCATCTTTACCCATCTTTACTCCCTTACTAATCTCACAAACTCAACCCTCACCCTGTCTGACCACAATCTGCTGACCTTCTCCTCCCTCACCTCCCCTACTACATCACCTCCTCTCTGCAAACTTGATCATCCCCGCAGAAACCTAAAACACATTGATCTACACTCACTCTCAGAATCCCTTCTCCCTCTCGCCAACATAACATCTATACGTGACACAGACACTGCCACCACCCTCTACAACACCATATTAACCAAGGCGCTCGACCTAGCAGCCCCCCTCACACACCACGCTCCACGCACTAATAGGCAACCCTGGCACACCACCCTCACTAAAGACCTGAGACGGGCATTCAGGGTCGCCGAGAGGCGATGGAAAAAAATCACGTTCCACTGAGCATTTTGCGCTGTTCAAACAGTCCCTCATCGCCTTCAAGACTGCACTTGCCACCGCAAACAAACCTTCTTCTTATCCCTAATAACCTCCCTGTCCCACAATCCCAAGAAACTTTTCAAAACCTTCAATTCCTTACTCCGCCCGCCTGCTCACCCTCCCTCTCCCCTTATGTCTGCAGAAGACTTTGCCTCCTTCTTCAAAGAAAAGATTGACAGAATCAGAGACAGCTTTGATCCACTGTCCACACAGCCTCCCCTTTCACCTATACTGCCCTCTACTTCCATCAACTGCTTCCCCCTATAACTGCAGACCAGCTCTCCTCCCTCCTGTCAAAATCACACCTCACCACCAGCGCCCACGACCCGCTCCCATCCCACCTCATTCCAAACCTCACCTCAGTTATCATCCCAGCCCTAACTCATCTTTTCAACCTATCACTTACCACTGGCACCTTCCCTCAGCCTTCAAACACGCCTTGATCACACCCATCCTCAAAAAACCCTCCCTCGATCCCACAACTGTCTCCAACTACCGCCCTATATCTCTCCTCTCTTTCGCCTCTAAACTACTTGAACAGCATGTCCACTCTGAGCTGTCCTCTCACCTCTCCTCCTGCTCCCTCTTTGACCGCCTGCAATCTGGCTTCCGACCCCTCCACTCCGCTGAAACAGCCCTGACCAAAGTCACAAATGACCTACTGACTGCCAAAAGCAAGCGCCACTACTCTGTTCTCCTCCTCCTCGACCTGTCAGCCTCCTTCGACACTGTTGACCACTCCCTTCTACTACAGATCCTGGAATGTCTTGGCATCACGGACCTTGCCCTCTCTTGGATCTCCTCATACTTAACGGACCGCACCTTCAGCGTCACCCACTCCCACACATCCTCCTCACCCTACCCCCTATCTGTCGGGGTCCCCCAGGGCTCGGTTCTTGGACCATTACTGTTCTCAATCTACACTCTCGGCCTAGGGCAACTCATTGAGTCCCATGGCCTCCAATATCACCTCTACGCCGACGACACCCAAATCTACCTGTCTAGTCCTGACATTGCCTCCCTTCTATCCAAAATTCCACACTGCCTGTCCGCCATCTCATCCTTCTTCTCTGCTCGCTTCCTTAAGCTGAACATGGACAAAACCGAGTTCATAGTCTTCCCCCCAAGACGCTCCCCCTCACTACCTGACCTATCCATCGTCGTCAATGACTGCTCTCTCTCTCCAGTCCCCCATGCCAAGTGCCTCGGGGTTATCCTTGACTCTTCCCTCTCCTTCAAGCCCCACATCCAGGCCCTCGCCACCTCCTGCCGACTCCAGCTCAAAAACATCTATAGGATTCGCACTTTCCTTGACCACGACACTGCTAAAACCCTTATTCACGCTCTCATCATCTCCCGCCTCGATTACTGCAACCTCCTGCTCACCGGCCTCCCCAATACCTCCCTTGCACCTTTCCAAACTATCTTGAACTCCGCTGCCCGCCTAATCCATCTGTCTCCCCGCTACTCCCCTGTCTCCCCCCTCTGCCAAGCCCTTCACTGGCTCCCTACTTCCCAGAAATCCCAGTTTAAAACATTAACCATGCTATACAAAGCCATTCACAATCTGTCCCCTCCATACATCTCTGACATGGTCTCCCGATACCTACCCTCACGCAACCTGCGATCCTCCCAAGAGCTTCTCCTCTACTCCTCTCATCTCCTCTTCGCACAACCGCATACAGGATTTCTCCCGTGCTTCACCCAGACTCTGTAACTCACTGTCCCAACACATCAGACATTCTACTACCCTGGGAACCTTCAAAAGAAGCCTGAAGACCCACCTGTTCCGCCAAGCCTACCACCTGCAATAAGACCCGGTCCACCACACCGCCTCATGACTGGAATTTCCCCCTCCCACTGTATCCCCACCCGCCCCTCGTAGACTGTGAGCCTTTGTGGACAGGATTTCTCCCCTCTTGTTTCTGTACAACCGAATTGTCAACATTTATTGTTACTTGTATTGTTACTATGTTACTTGTCCTAGTCTGCCCTTTTTAGCATGTAAAGCGCCATGGAATATAATGGCGCTATATAAATAAATAATAATAATATCACCATTAGGCTTAAATGAGAATAACAGTTTTGTACCTTTTTTTATGAGGTCTAAGATGGGATTGTCATAGGGTTTTTGTCATTTTTTTCTTGTTGTTTTTAATCACTAAATTGTATATATTGTACTTAAATTTTTATCTAGTTCCATTGACCATATAAAATAACGGATGTTAATGAGGAGAAATCCAGTTGTATGAAAAGCTGTGACCCATGGATGTATTCTTGGAAATCACAAGTGAAGATGTGCAAAAATATGTTTATGAGAAATGGATATTGCGTCTGCAGATTGTATATGCCATTGTATGGGTCTGTATGTTCTTTATTAGGTGGGGTCATGGATTATATACAGTATGCATATATGTAACGATTAAAGAGTTTTTGCCGAGCACTAATGAATCCATGGGTCAATCGCGTCGTAATTGCGACCTGATTAGTGCAGTTGCCCACGAGTTGGTGCACGCCAATGAAATCAATAATCCATCAATACGTTCAAGAAAAACAGCGGCACTCACCAAGGCTGAATCTTCACTTTAATGTCTCTCAGATAAGTCCAGAGTTACATCGATGGGGGAGGGGGATGTGAGGAGGCGGCGGACGACGGCCTGCCGTTTCGAGGTAAATTACCGCTTCCACGGGTCCTTTCAGCCCAGATTCAGCCAAATGCTGCAAAGTTGATTGGACGGCGCTTCATAGTACAAATGGACAATGACCCCAAGCATACAGCCAAAGCTACCCAGGAGTTCATGAGTGCAAAAAAGTGGAACATTCTGCAATGGCCAAGTCAATCACCAGATCTTAACCCAATTGAGCATGCATTTCACTTGCTCAAATCCAGACTTAAGACGGAAAGACCCACAAACAAGCAAGACCTGAAGGCTGCGGCTGTAAAGGCCTGGCAAAGCATTAAGAAGGAGGAAACCCAGCGTTTGGTGATGTCCATGGGTTCCAGACTTAAGGCAGTGATTGCCTCCAAAGGATTTGCAACAAAATATTGAAAATAAAAATATTTTGTTTGGGTTATGTTTATTTGTCCAATTACTTTTGACCTCCTAAAATGTGGAGTGTTTGTAAAGAAATGTGTACAATTCCTACATTTTCTATCAGATATTTTTGTTCAACCCTTCAAATTAAACGTTACAATTTGCACTTGAATTCTGTTGTAGAGGTTTCATTTCAAATCCAATGTGGTGGCATGCAGAGCCCAACTCGCGAAAATTGTGTCACTGTCCAAATATTTCTGGCCCTAACTGTATGACAACAATGGTATTAATATCAAATTGTGGTTGTGACAATGTAAGGATATAGAGTATATATATGAGTATTCTAAGATAGTAATCCTGGGTAATCATTACATTCACCCTTCATGTGCTGCTTCTGACGCCGAATAAGGCGGGGTCTCAGGGTTAGCATCGTTGCTCGGCGTTTATATGTGCGGACGGAGCACGGATCATGTGATCCGTGTTCACGCCCTCCTAAGACGCCGGACGGTGACCTGTCTGCCAATGATTGGCCCCGCTTTATGACATGTCATTATGGAGGCGGACCGCTGAATTTCCATTGGTCTATGGACCTTTTTAAACCCTCGCCTTTATCCCCAATACACACATCCTGACGAAGGAGAGCCGATATGCGCATAGGGGCGCACGGTGTGCATGTGTGAGGATCATTGGACAGGCAGTGCAGATCTAAGGTAAATCAATCAAAGACCGGACTGTACTGAAATGTTTTGTGACCAGATCTCCCTCCCATTTTTGATATACCTGGGGTTTTAGGTGGAGACTTAAACAGGATAACATAAATTACAACCCTGTACTAAGGATTATGTATGCAATATAATATATTACCGCAACTTGCTCCTTCCTGACTGACATGGGCCATCAATCATATTGTGAGGCTAGAGGAGCATGACTTAATTATTAGGTGTCCGGAAGCCCGAGGTGTACAGTGCACATCAATAGATAGTTCACTGGCTGAACAATTATTTCAGGTGATATATGACACATGGAGATTAGTCTTTTTGATTAGATATATTGATTGTGCCAGAGTCACTTTATCAAGGACTAGTATATTCCAGTGTCAGTCTAGCAAATAATAATTTTTTGGAATATTTGGTTGCACTGTATAACCATGGCTCATTTACCCTATAGTGCAATTATACTCACATGTATCATTTATAAAGCTGTTTTATGCTACCACGTCTAGGTATGACACTGAAAAAGTTGCAAATTCCAGCTAATATGCTACGCGGGTTTATTCTTTACGTATAAGATATATTCAAAGTTATCTATGTAATTCTGTGTACTGTATATACTCGTGTATAAGCCGAGTTTTTTTAGCCCAAAATTTGGGCTGAAAAGTCTCCCCCTCGGCTCATACACGGGTCATATACGGTACATGGAGTGGTGGGGGCTGTGTCCCGGGGCTGTGGAGGCTGGAGGAGGCGGGGGGAGGCTGCTGTATGAGCGGCCCCGTCACGTGGGGCCGCTCATTAAATATGCACTGCTTCCCCCTGTCAATCAGCGGCAGGGGGAAGCAGTGCATATAGCCCCCAAATGCTGGCACTCGCCCCCCTTGTAAGGGCCCCCCCACTGGTTATATTACTATCCCAGTATTCTGATCAGTGCCGCTCCTCGGTGCTCCGTCTGTCCGTCCTGCTACATCCGGGATCTCCGGCCGTCGCAGGTATATGACGTCATCGCGCGACGGCCGGGGATCCCGGATGTAGCAGGACGGGAGCAGCGAGGACGGAGCGCCGAGGACCGGCGCTGATCAGAAGACCGGGATGGTAAGAGAAGCGGGGGGGGCCCTTGCAAGGGGGGGCGAGTGCCAGCATTTGGGGGCTGCTGGATACCCCCTGGGGGTTGCTGGGTACCCCCTGGGGGCTGCTGGGTACCCCCTGGGGGCTGCTATATGTACCCCTGGGGGCCTGCTGTATACCACTGGGGCTGCTGTATACTACCACTGGGGCTGCTGGGGCTGCTATATACTACCACTGGGGCTGCTGTATACTACCACTGGGGCTGCTGTATACTACCACTGGGGCTGCTATATACTACCACTGGGGCTGCTATATACTACCACTGGGGCTGCTGTATACTACCACTGGGGCTGCTATATACTACCACTGGGGCTGCTGTATACTACCACTGGGGCTGCTATATACTACCACTGGGGCTGCTGTATACTACCACTGGGGCTGCTATATACTACCACTGGGGCAGCTGTATACTACCACTGGGGCTGCTATATACTACCACTGGGGCTGCTGTATACTACCACTGGGGCTGCTGTATACTACCACTGGGGAGGCCTGTATACCACTGGGGGGGCCTGTATACCACACTGCTAGGGGCTGTATACCTGTGCTGGGGTCCACCCTCGGCTTATACACGAGTCAATAGGTTTTTCCAGATTTTTGGGGCAAAAGTAGGGGGGTCGGCTTATACACGAGTATATACGGTAAATACTGTTTACCATTCAAAGTCACTGCTGTAATTTTGGATATATATTGTAAACTGTCAATCCTTAAAAACATGCACTTTTTCTGATATTAACTGAGCACATGTGTACTGTACCTGATCCTAATTAAAGAATTTTCCACTTTGTATATCAATTGGATCTCGTGTCACATTTTTTACTTTTTCTTGTCGATGAACTATTTAGGGAAGAAGCAGGCAGCTGGTATTTATCTGTAATGGAGTGGCCAGCCCAGTCACCAGATCTGAACCCCATTGAGTTGTTAAGGGAGCAGCTTCACCGAATGGTACTCAAAAAGTGCCCATCAAACCAATCCGACTTGTGGGAAGAGCTTCAGGAAACATGAGGTGACATTTCTCAAGATTACCTCAGCAAATTACCAGCTAGAATGGCAAAGGTCTGCAATGCTGGAATTGCTGCAAAGGGAGCATTCTTTGACGAAAGCAAAGTTTGAAGGAGAAAATTATTATTTCAAATAAAAATCATGATTTGTAACCCTGTCAATGTCTGGACTATATTTTCTATTCATTTTGCAACTCATTTCATAAATAAAAGTATGAGTTTTCATGGAAAACGCAAAATTGTTCTGGTGACCCCAAACTTTTGAATGGTAGTGTGTATATATACATATCTATAGGGGTGCATCAAGCCCTCCTGCTGCTTGAGCCATAATAGTGAGGAGCGGGGAAGGGGGGAGTGCTAGCTGCTTCCGGCCGCAGGTGAAGGGCGGGGGGGGGGGGGTGCTAAAGTGGCAGATGTGGGGGAGGCTGTCTCTTACCGCAGCCGGCGGCACCAGTCGCACAGGAAGCCGCTGTGGGGTGCTGGCACCGCCCCCCCTCTGCACAGCCGCTCCCCCTGCCAGCATGCCGCCTGAGCATAAGGGCCCTGCATATATATATATATGTATACCGTATATTGGTTAGTCAGCATAGGCAAGCCTTCTTTCTTGATAACCAAATACAAATGTGTTCTCTGAATGAGCTGCTGCCAGACTCCTTTGGTAGTGACATGTCTCCGCTACAATTGCTGGCCCCAAGTCCCCATTCTTGGAATCACTAGGGATTGCTGCTGTCACCATTTGACCGTGACTTGTAACGTTTTACTTTTTCAGGATATGGGGCTGTATGTGGGATTGCTTTTTGCACCCTAAGCTGACATTTTTATTGATAATGTTTTTGGGTAAATGAGATATTTTGATCAGCTCTTACTACAGCATTACATTGGCCAAAAAAAAATTCTGCCAGCTTTATTTTTTTCTGACTACAATTTCTACCAATCGTATTCATTGAATGTATATTTTGATCACACTTGTACGAATGCAGTGATACCAGTTTGAATATTTGTTTCTAATGTGGCAAAATAGGGGTGATTTGAAAATATTTTTCATACTTTTATTTAATAGTCTTCTTAGGACTTGAAGCTGAGATCATATCATCCCTTGCGCGGTATATACCAGTGCACAAGCACTGCTATTTGTAGCAGAAATGAGTATCTCTTATCGGCCGGCGTTCTGAGAATGCTTATAATGACTGACACGGGGGTCTTCAGCAGAACCCCAGCTGTCATAGCAAACCATCGGCACCCCACGATCATGGGGCAGTAGAAATGATACACCCTGACAGCACATGTTAAATGTCCCTGTGGGAGATTGACAGTGGTATTAGGCTGGCTAACTGCCGTGGGTGGAGCTCTGTTCGCATCTGTTGGAGGCACATGATGGCTGTTTAAATCAGGCGGAGACACAACTTTTGATGTACTAGTACGTCGAAGGTCATGAAGTGGTTCAAAGCTGTCGGGGACCAAGCAGTGCTGGAGACTAGTCAGGAAATCTGTTCCTTGTCGGCATCTCCCTGCCCACTGCCTTGAGTAACAGGTCTCTCTGTGGCGCCCCTGCGTCCAGGAGGCCTCAAAAGGGAACTGCAGCCAGGCAGGTAGGACAATTGTTGCACATCAACACCCTCACAGCCCACACAATCCACGTGCAGTAGATGGTAGCATCCAGCCCTAAGATTGGATACTCTAGGCAAGCGAGGGGTGGTGGATTTAGAGGAGTGGGTTGGGCACACACGTAGTCAGGTGACTTGACAGTAGAAATAGTGAGGGGGAGGAGGAAGGAGTTCAGTAGGCCATAGTGAGCTGAACAGCAAAGACCAAGAACAGACCAAAAGACAGCAGAAGGTTGAGCTAGGCTGAGCAGCAGAAGGAAGCACACGTCCTGGAAGAGTGAAGGTGTAAGGAGCACAGAATCTGTACCGAGCCAGGGTGAGCCGGAAGAGAGAGAAAGCCTATCCGGAGCCAGATCCCCAGGAGTGTGAGAGGACAGAGAGGGACGGTGATACCCGGGCCCTGGACTTACAGCTGAAGCGACCGACTGCAGGCGGAGTAGCCCTCCTATGATACTGAGAGACGCAGAGGGAAAGAGCCTGGTAGAGCCTCACTCTTGAGGACTGCTGGAGGCTGGGCTGAGTAGAGTGTCGGCTCTAAAGGGGACCGTAGTTTTACCCGGAATCCCAATCAACACGACGGTGGACCACAGTTGCATGCTAGGGTCCCTACCCCAAAGGACAGGCAGCTCAGTGACGACCAGGAGGACCCACAAGGGCCCGAGTCACCGTCATACTGTCCGGAGACACCCACCAAGTGTACAGAGAACGTAAACAGCCCGAAAAGGACACAGAGAAAGTGTGAGGGGTCACAGAGAGAGAGGCCTGGCTGCAGGGAGTAAAGGGAACCCAGAGAGGGAGAGTGTGCCTGTGTACTTGAACTGAGACGTGCAAGAACTGTACTTGAATTGTACTTGAACTGTAACTGCAGTGTAAAATGCTTTGAAGAACTTGGAGAGTGAACACGGAGACCCTGAATCTGCCTCCCTTGTCTGATTCCATCTGCTTGAGTGCAATTCCCTCCATACAGGATTACAGCAAGCCCTCCACCTGCAGAGCCACAGCACAGCCTGTCAGCACCAGCACTGAGGAGATATCCCTGCAGCGTCTGCACAGTAAGTGTACTGAACAGTCCACCATAGACTTTAACCCTTACTGCCCTGGGGAACACAGTTCTACCCACTGGAACTATCCCATCTAGCTGCTATTCCATCATCCCCGGAGGTTCTGCAGCAGCGGCGGCCCCATCACTGGCCGCATATAGTGGGTGGCGTCACGACTGACAACCCCTGTAAATATCCCCTTTTATTGCCAGGACATGGACCGGACCAGGACCACCCGTGACTTCCTCAGCAGCAGACCGGTCCGGTACCGAGTGCCCCGTCCCAGTGGGCCCGACATCTCCCTATACATGTGAGTGGGTTAATTCGCCAGGGACTTGCCATTCTGGCTAGTCTCCCATGTGTCTCAGTCCCCAGAAGCTTTTAACATATGTTCTTATTTGAAACACTGCATTGTTTCAAAATCAACATCTCTACATACAGCAGATAATACAAGATCCAACATTCACAATAGGTGATGACACAGCTCACCTCCTCCTCCTGTACAATGACTGATAACACCTCTATATACAGCAGATAACACAATATCTACCATTCACAATAGGTGATATCACAGCTCACCTCCTCCTCCTGTACAATGACTTATAACACCTCTATATACAGTGGGTAACACAGGGTCCACCATTCACAATATGTGATGTCACAGCTCACCTCCTCCTCCTGTACAATGACTTTTTGTTTATAATTCTTTATTTAAAAGTTATAACATATACAAATATCAGAAAACATAAAAATAAAGTCGACTGTGTAAAAGATCAAGCAATTAAAAGTATTAAGGTCATACAATAAGAATTGCACTTGCTGATTGCAGACGAGTTAGTATAAAGTCAATTGGAGAATAGTCAAGAAGACAAAATCATAGTGCAACTGCAATGGCAAAACAGAAAATGGAACAATTCCTAACAAGAGGATTCTTTCTTAACAGGGCAGAACGCATATAATATTGTCTAATGCTTGCACTTTGAGAAAAAGGGAATAGAATTAATTATAAAAAAGTGAAGAAAGCAGAGGTACTAGTGTGGGAAGAGGGAATGAAGCTGATGGGACAATTCAGGGAAAAGGAAGAAAGTTGGGATAGGATGAGAGAGGTCAGTGGCCAGGGCCCTGGTCCTCACCACCATCCAGCAACAGCCCGTGTGGCCCCTGCCAGTACAGGTAGCCACAGGACCTCATAAAACATGGATGATTTCCACAGTGGGTACCCCATACACATACAACACCTTCCACCCGGACCTGTAGGGGGAGTCCCACTTGCTGCCTTTAAGCAAGATCCCCTATAAATACCGATGCTGGGAGTGAGTTAGAGTGCAAAGTCGCTAGGAGAACTGTGAAGACGTCCTGGTGTGTCGGCACTAGGCCGAGCCAGTTGATAACCGAGCAGTTATCAGCCTAGCCGGTGCAGGGGCCTAAGAGTGAAGTCGAAGGCAAGGCGTAAAGTAACAGAGAAACAGCAGACTGGGGGCAGAGGAGCCATACCGGTTCATCCCAGAAAGCCACCCGGACACCGGAGTCCGAATCTGTAGGAGAGCATTTAGCCCAGCAGAAATAACGGTTCACCGAGGAGACTCCAGTCCTCCTGGGCATCTGTGCAGCAACCAAGAGGGAGCCAGGCACCGCAGGAGAGGATAACGGTAGTCCACACAAAGGTTTCCCACTACAACACACAGGTGACTAAAGAGACTGAGGAGGCCAGGCAAAGTTATACACAGGTCAGGGGATTCACAAAAGGAAAAATGATGAGGCCTTATACCCACTCACTGTGGAGATCCAGAAGAGTTTCCCGACCACCAGAGAGTACCCTGGACATTACCTGCAATCCCACCAGTAAAGGTACAGAACAACTTACGGTGTGTGTGTCGATTCCTCAGTCCCTGAACCCGTTCACTACAGAGGCTGCCACAGCTGCCCGGCAGCATAGCTAACTCCCTGCATCCATCCCCGTCACCTCACCACAGCCCCGGGTACTCTGCTCCGCCTGTGAGGAGCTATACCACCCAGCTGCCCGTCCATCATTCCCGGAGACCCACAGCAGCACTGGTGCATTCATCAGAAACCACAGGTGGCGTCACGAAAAACATTTATTCTTTTTATTTCCTTTTACTTTTCCCAAAATTTTGAGCCGACCACAGGGCTATGGGTCCGGGCAGGCCACCAGTGACATCCCCCCAACTCCACACCCGGGTTCCGAGTTCCCATAGACCCCTGGGTGAGTCAGCTTTCTGGCATGTCAAAACAGAATTTCGTGGCCATTGTAACCGGGTATTGTGTGTCGTGTGTATAAACTGTGCTTCATGAACTGTTAACGCTGTGCCGCCATTACTGCGCCATCGAGCGGGAAAGAAAAAGGGCGTAACGGCCGGAAGAGCGCGAAGACAAGCCCCACCCACGCTCTGCCAAGTACTGACAGGAGTGCAGATACCTTGTCAGCCAATAAAAGAAAGATCTGCAGCATGTTGGATATGTACGCAATGACCAGCAAGCAGAGGGCTGCTGTTATATTGGGACAGTTAACAGGTGCAGCAGAACGGGAGATTGAAACCTGGTCCGCGGCTGAGCAAGAATCAGTAACCATAGTTTTTGATATGTTGAAAATTGCTTTTTTGAGGACTGTAATGAGACGACATCCGAATGTGCTTTTACCACTGTTATCAGCAGCCGAAAGATGACAGAGCCTATGCCTGGTGTCTGCAGGAGACGCTGCGAGCTTTGAAACAAGTCAGTCCTGCTAGCGTACCGGATGAGACTAAGATGCTAATTGAGCAGTTCAGCCTGGGGACTACGGTCACCAGAGCACAATAAAATCGTGCGCTGGTAGTCCATAAGCAACCCGGATGCCGATTTTCACACTTTAAAGGACATGGCTATTAAGGGGTTACAATCCTTAGAAACGCCTGAGGCTGCAATCCAGCAGTGGCGGAGCAGCAACACTCAGGCAACAGTAATGCCCACTCCCTTACCTGCAGCCGAAAACAACATGCAGGTGACACCGTCTAACCGGATTGACGACTTGTGCATCGAGGTGCGCCACCTGGGTGGGAACCTGGCCACAGTTATGGAAGCCCTGCAGTTGCAAGCAGAGTCTAAGCCTAAACCTAAGCCACTACCATTAATCCAGCTTGCCGATAGCCCAGAGGACGTCCCTTGGATGAAGGGCGGGAAGACCACCGACCGTTACAGCTCTACAGGAGAACCCATCTGTCGTCGCTGCAGCAAGACCGGCCATATTGCAAGGTACTGTCCTTTAAACGAGCAACCCCTGGGGGCCAGGGCCAAACCTCAGGAGTAAACTGACCAGGCCCATCAGACTGGTATAATACCTATATTGGACAAAGAACATTCCTGTCTATCATACTAGATGGCATCTCAACACCTGCTGTATTGGACTCTGGGTCACAAGTGACCACCATAACACATATCCTTTATAAGAGATTCTGGTCGTGTGATGAACTTAACCCACCAGATCCAAACCTCACCATTTATGCTTCCAATGGTGCACCACTTTCCATAGTTGGGGTCAGAGAGGTGCCAATAAAAGTGGGGAGGGTGGAACTGGAAGACCAGGGGCTTATTGTGGTAGCAAACAACCCAAATGATCGAGATCCTTACATCGTTCTCGGTACTAATGTTGTTAGTAATTGTTTGGGTGAAGTGTTGTTCTTACTCGAGCAGAAAGCGGACACTGCCAAACCCAGCCAGCGGAAGGTTTTCCAGAGAGAGATCAGAGCCCTCCTGCATCAACAATAGGTAAAACTGACCGGTGGTGAAATTGGTAGTGCATGGGTAACAGACACGATTCCCATTGTGGTACCCCCAAGGAGTGAAATGATGATCTGGTGCCGAGCATCTATAGGCCTAAGGGGACAAGACTACCAGGCAGTAGTAGAGCCCGTCAGCTCAGAACACAGGCCTTTACTCTTGGCAGCCAGGGGGATGGTCAATGTATGCAAGGGAAGGGTACCCATCCGCATCTTAAATTGTGGGGAGGACGAAGTCAAACTGCCCAGATATTCCACCGTTGCTAAGCTCTGCACTGTACACAATAACAAAATACAAGCAGTGGGAACCTTGACCCCACCAGATTCGGTGGAGGACAACAACTCCAAGGGACAGCTAGAGGACTGGTGTCAGCAGCTCCATGTTGGAACTGACTCCACTCCTGCACATAAAAAGCATGGTGTCTATCGGGTAGTCCAGGAGTACGGACAGGTGTTCAGTAAGCATCCACTTTAATTTGGTAGGATCAAAGAGGTACATCATTATATACCCACAGGTACACATTCACCAATCAAAGAGCGATACAGGCCTATTCCACCAGCACATTATCAGCGTGCCAAAGAAATGTTGCAGGACATGAAGGACGCAGGGGTCATAAGAGAGAGTTGCAGTCCCTGGGCAGCTCCACTAGTCTTAGTCAAAAAGAAGGATGGCAGCATGAGAATGTGTGTAGACTATAGGCAGATAAATCGCATAACACATAAAGATGCTTACCAGTTACCCCGCATAGAGGAATCACTAGCTGCATTAAAGCCTGCTAATTACTTTTCAACCCTAGATCTCACTAGTGGGTATTGGCAGGTCTCAGTTGCCAAAGAAGACCGTGAGAAGACAGCATTTACGACTCCCATGGCTTGTCTGAGTTTAACAGCATGCCATTCAGACTATGTAATGCACCCGGAACGTTCCAGAGGCTGATGAAATGCTGCTTGGGGCACAAAAACTTCTAGACTGTACTACTGTACCTACACGATGTCATAGTGTACTCAAAAGCCTATGCAGAACACCTCATACACCTGGAAGAGGTATTTGAAGCATTATCCAAGTATGGGATGAAGCTAAAACCATTCAAATGCCATATACTGAAGTCAAAGTTCCAGTGTCTAGGTCAAGTAGTCATTTCTGAAGGAGTGGCACCAGACCCAGACAAGGTAACCATCATCAGGGAATGGCAGGAGCCAAGAAGCATCAGGGAAGTACGTCAGTTCCTGGGACTGGTAGGGTACTACAGGAGATTCATCAAGGAGTATACCAAGAAGGCAGCACCTTTACAAAATCTTCTAGTAGGCCAGCCCAAGAAAGGCAAGTCCTCCATTCGAGTGGGGTAAGGAACAGGAAGAATCCTTCCAGCAGATAAAAGAGGCCCTGATGGGTGAAGAGATCTTGGCTTGCCCTGACTACAACAAACCATTCTTGCTATACACTGATGCCAGTAACGAGGGGTTAGGAGTTGTTTTAGCGCAGAAGCAGAATGGCAAAGAAAGAGTGATTGCCTACGTGAGCAGGAAGCTTCGCCCTACATAAAGGAACCCTGAGAATTACAGTTCATTCAAGTTGGAGTTCCTGGCCTTGGTCTGGGCCATCACAAAGCGGTTCAAGCATTACCTGGCATCTGCAAAATTCACCGCCTTGATGGATAATAATCCTTTAACACACCTGGAAACCGCAAAGTTAGGTGCCATGGAACAACGTTGGATGGCCAGGTTATCCAATTACCAGATTACCATCAAGTACCGGGCTGGCCATGACAATGCCAGCACTGATGCCTTATCAAGGATGCCTCACTCGGCAGATATGGGAGAAGATGTGGATGACCTAGAAGAAGTAGAGCTACCCACCTTCCATCGCCGCAAAACGTCCCAATGTCAGCAAGCCAACAGAAAATTCCCAGAAAGAACAATAAATCCATTACCTCACTTCGGTTGGAAGGAGTCCCAAGACAGTGACCTGGCTATCAGTTTAGTTAAAGGACTGATAATTCAAGAGTCATCCCGTCTCACTCCAGATGCTCCACCAGAGGCAAAACACTTATGGAGTGAAAGAAGCAAAGTCTTCGTCTACCAGGAAAAGCTTTGCAAACGTTACATCAATCCCAGAACCCATGAAATGGTCTGGCAAATAGTGGTGCCCAAAAAGAATGTCCAGATAGTGCTGAATGCATATCACAACCAGGCGGGACACGTTGGATGGAAGAAGCTTGAGATGTTGCTCAAAGACAGATTCTACTGGGTTGGCATGACAGGATCCATAGAGAGATGGTGTAAGAACTGTGGACCATGCAACTTAAGGAGAAAGGATCAAGAGGGTCAACAAGCACCACTCCGGCCAATTGTCACCACTCAACCACTCCAAATAGTAGCCTTAGATCATGTGAAATTAACGCCAAGCAGATCAGGTAACACTAATGGTACCTTTACACGCCGCGACGGCAGGCTGGATACATCGCGCTACTTCACGTGCATGAGCACGCCCGAACGGCTACAAACGGTCAACGCACTCTCTTTACACGCCGCCATAAGGTGCGCTACGCCACGCTACATCTATAGCTAGCTACATCGCCGGGTGTCTCAAGTAGCCAGCTGTAGCGTAGCGTACCATGTTTACACACCGCTCCAACAAGCTACTATGGGCGGACCCGGTGCAGCAGGGATAGCACATAGGCGTGCAACAATCTTGGATTACGAGCCGTCCGTACGATGATAGGACAGCGCAATATCATCAGGATTGGCCAGGCATCGCAGTAGGCTGATTAATACAGCACGCTCGAGTAATTGTGTAGTGTGACTGG
Organism: Allobates femoralis; assembly: GCA_033576535.1. Classification (NCBI taxonomy): domain Eukaryota; kingdom Metazoa; phylum Chordata; class Amphibia; order Anura; family Aromobatidae; genus Allobates; species Allobates femoralis. The sequence goes on from JARQOC010000005.1 coordinate 475,543,909, forward strand.
TCAGCTCCTTAAATATCCCGCCCTATGCTGCGACTACCAATCATAAAGCAGGAGCGACCTCCAATGATCGCAGATGGGGCGCGGTAACATGGCGACTGTGTCACGCCTTAGATACATGGCAGCCACATCGCCGGGTGTCCAGAGTTGCCTTCCGTTGCTTCTTTACACGCCGATACAGCTCGCTACAATCGGCGATGTTGCCTTAAGTTTATGAGCAGAGACCATAAACAGATGTATCTGTCGCCGGCTGTAGCGTCGCCTCTTCAGACGCCGCTACTACAGGCGATATGGACGCTACAAGCTACAATTGTAGCTTGTAGCGCGATGTATCCAGCCTGCCGTCGCGGCGTGTAAAGGTACCATTATGGATTGACGATGGTAGACCACTATTCAAAATTCGTAGTTGCTCCAGTAAAAGACTTGACAGCTGAAACAGCCGCAAAGACCTTTCAAGCCTGTTTCTGTAGACCACACGGGTATCCAGAACAAGTAATAAAGATTCAAAGTGCATAGCTCACCATGGCCTTCCTAGGCTGTTTGTGCTGGAATCCAAGCTGGTATCCAGATTAGCCGTGAAGTAAATAGAAAAATTCCTCACAGACCGGGTATTCTGATTTAAAACTCCAATTCTTTATTCATCCATAGGAATAAAACACAAGTTCTGGGGTACACAAGCCCCCCTCCCACGCCTTACGCGTTTCGGTTAGAGCACCTTAATCATAGGCATGATTAAAGTGCTCTAACCAAAACGCATAAGGCGTGGGAGGGGGGCTTGTGTACCCCAGAACTTGTGTTTTATTCCTATGGATGAATAAAGAATTGGAGTTTTAAATCAGAATACCCGGTCTGTGCGGAATTTTTCTATTTACTTCACGGCTAATCCAGAACAAGTACTGACTGACAGAGGTTCCACATTTGATGCTGAGATTTCCAAGAATTTTGTCATCTTTATGGGTGCAAGAAGATAAGGACCACACCGTACCATCCACAAACAAACGGCATATGTGAAAAGATGAATATAGTTATAGACATGTTGAATACATTGCCTTTGGAAGAGAGAAATCAGTGGCCTGATAAATTGCCTGACTTAGTGGACATGTATAACAACATACCTTTGAGTTCCACCAATTGCACACCAGCTTATCTGATGACAGCACATCCCGGAAAGTTACCAGTTGACTTAGAAATAGGAATCATAGAACCAGAAGCAGAAACATCCAATTCTGACTGGAACACCACTTGTCAAGAACAGGACAAACTAATCCAAGCCTGCGTTGAAGACAATCTCAACAAAGCTAGAGAGAAACAGGAAAGAGACTTCAACAAGATGAACCCTTAAACACCAGAAACAGTTGTACTTAAAAGAAAAAGAAGGCGTCATAAGCTTGATGATCAGTGGGAGAAAGAGCTTTATACTGTGTTAGACTCCAACTTTGATAACATCAAAACCTGTTTAATCAGTAAATATGGAGGAAAAACAATCAATACAGGGTCAAGAGACCACTTGAGAGTTTGTCCAGAACAGTTGAGGATACCAGAAACCCAAGAAGAGGAAATACCTTGTGAACCTCCACCTCAACCAAAGGAAAAAGTGATTCATACCATCCTTGGAGACTTTCCAGAAGATTGGCCCCAATGTGATGGAGCAGTGTTAGTCCCCGTTATTCACTTTTACCATCCTCAAGAAGAACAAAGTACGTTGGAAGAAACTTCAAGAGTTCCAGAAGTACCAGTTCAAGAAGAAACACCCGTTGCCAGAGAACCAGATGATCCTGCAATCGGTGCAACTGCCAGCCCTCTAGCGAGACTAAGGCCACACTGACAGTTACCTGACTTACCTACATTTAGTACATCACCTGGGACACCAAAACTACGTAGATCCAGTCGTAGTAATCAGGGTCAACCCCCGTCTAGTTATGGAGATTGGGTGCAGTAGGTACAATATGTCATTGCAAAAAGGTAGCATGTGAATAGAAACCAGTTTTGTACAGTAAATATAAATAGTAGTGTACAGAAGGGTGGAGGAACTGGGTCCAACCCCATGCACATTAAGTTGGGAACAGAAAGTGCCTGGGGTGGAGAGGAGGTACCAGGTCTCCTAAGCCGAGACACCCGTAGGGAAAATGTTTGGTTTATGTGTATAAAAGACTTATTGGACTTTTGAAAGACTTTAACCCCTTTTTACCTGGAGCTTACAGAGACTGTACTGTAAAGACTCTTAACAACATTTTCCCCGGATTCTTCCCTGTTTTCAGTTAAAAAAAGGACCATAGTCACAGAACAGGTTGTGACAAAAACTTACTTTTACAGCCTGCAGCAGATGGACTAGCACCGTATGGACTGCACCCTGTTTTGCCATTTTTCAGTGGTTTTTGTACATTTTTACTATTTTGAGGCTTTGTACATATTACCAGTTATTGTTATTGAAAATGTTTATTTGCTTGTTGTTTCTAAAAATAATTCTCAGTCCAGGAGTACTGATATCACCTAGGGGGAAATGTGGCGCCCTGCCAGTACAGGTAGCACAGGACCACCTAAAACATTAATGGATTTCCACAGTGGGTGCCCCATACACATACAACAGCTTCCACCCCGGACCTGTAGAGGGAGCCCCACATGCTGCCTTTAAGCAAGATTCCCTATAAATACTGGTGCTGGGGGCAGAGTTAGTCAGAGTGTGCAGTCGCTAGGAGAACTATGAAGACGTCCTGGTGTGTCGGAGCCGCGCTAGGCCCAAGCCAGTTGACAACCGAGCAGTTATCAGCCTAGACGGTGCCGGAGCCTAAGAGTGAGGTTGAAGGCAAGGCATAAAGTAACAGAGTGTCACGCTTCCCAGGGAAGGCGTCCTAGAGTGGACCCACTGGGCCATGGTACCGAACTCCCCTGGGTGAGCTGGTCCTAGTTTAACCAACCCCTATACAGGGATTGTCAGGAGCAAGCCCAAGGGGTCTAAATACCACAGCTGCTAGTACCAGGGGGGCGGCTCGTAGGTTTAGCCTATACTACGGTATAGCTAACGAGGATTCGAGGTAACAGGCTAGGAGAGCAGGAATGGATCTACTGGGGGAAAGCACAAGGAGGACCTGACCAACAGCCAGCAAAGCAGAAGCTTAACTAACTCAATAATTAGGCACCTCCCATCAGTGGATGTGGCCTGATATACTGAAGGATGGGCAACTATTGGTCATGGGGAGTGTCAGGTTGGGCCGTGCCGGCCCCTAGAGTCACAGGGAAGGAGTGCGGCCGCGCATAGTGCACCGCTCATTACACTCATGAAAACCAACCTCTGCAGTGTGCTGGTGCATGAGCCGGGCGGTGAGCAGACAGGAAGGGGACCCGGCGATGGCTCTGGGACACAGCACGCCTGGACGCCAGATGCCCGATCGGCAGAGGAGCGGAGGATGCAGACCCAGCAGAGGTGAGCTGGGGAGCGGTGCCAGGGGACCTAACACAGCGAAACAGCAGACTGGGGGCAGAGGAGCCATACCGGTTCACCCTATAAAGCCACCTGGACACTGGAGTCCGAGTCTGCATGAGAGCATTTAGCCCAGCAGAAATACCGGTTCACCGAGGAGACTCCAGTCTCCCGGGCATCTGTGCAGCAACCAAGAAGGGAGCCAGGCACCGCAGGAGAGGATATAGCGGTAGTCCACACGAAGGTTTACCACTACAACACACAGGTGACAGAAGAGCAGAGGAGGCCAGGCAAAGTTATACACTGGCTTCACAAAAGAAAAGAGACGAGGAGGCCTTATATCCACTCACTGTGGAAATCCAGAAGTGTTTCCCAACCACCGGAGAGTACCCTGGACATTACCTGCAATTCCACCAGTAAAGGTACAGAAACAACTTATGGTGTGTGTGTCGATTCCTCAGTCCCTGATCCCGTACACTACAGAGGCTGCCTGGCAGCATAGCCAACTCCCTGCATCCATACCCGTCACCTCACCACAGCCCGGGGAATCTGCTCCACCTGTGGGGAGCTATACTACCCAGCTGCCCGTCCATCATCCCTGGAGGCCCACAGCAGCGCTGGTGCATTCATCAGAAACCACAGGTGGCATCACGAAAAATATAGTACCCGGACTACATGCAAAGGCTGATGTGGGCACCCCGGGCAAATTCACCAAAGTCAGTACCCAGACTATATGCGAACTCAGCTGATGTGGGCACCCTGGGCAGATTCATCACAGTCAGTACCCAGACTACATGTGAACCCAGATGATGTGGCGCCCCGGCAGTTCATCAGTCAGTACCCGACTACAGAACCTTATGTGGGTGCCCCGGGCAGATTCCACAGTCAGTACCCGACTACATGTGAACCCGCTGATGTGGGCGCCCCAGGCAGATTCATCCAGTCAGTACCCAGACTACATGTGAACCCAGATGATGTGGGCGCCTCGGGCATATTCATCACAGTCAGTACCCAGACTACATGTGAACCCAGATGATGTGGGTGCCCCGGGCAGATTCATCACAGGTCAGTACCCAGACTAAATGTGAACCCAATGATGTGGTGCCCCGGGCAGATTCATCACAGTCAGTACCCAGACTACATGTGAACCCAGATGATGTGGGTCCCCGGGCAGATTCATCACAGTCAGTACCCAGACTAAATGTGAACCCAGATGATGTGGGTGCCCCGGGCAGATTCATCACAGTCAGTACCCAGACTACATGTGAACCCGGATGATGTGGGCCCCGGGCAGTTTCATCACAGTCAGTACCCGACTAAATGTGAACCCAGATGATGTGGGTGCCTCGGGCAGTTTCATCATAGTCAGTACCAGACTACATGTGAACCCAGATGATGTGGCGCCCGGGCAGTATTCTCACAGTCAGTACTCAGACTACATGTGAACCCAGCTGATGTGGGCACCCTGGGCAGATTCATCACTGTCTGTACCCGGACTACATGTGAACCCGGCTGATGTGCGTTCCCTGCCTGTCCAGAGACACCCTTCCTGTCCAGAGACCACCCTGCTGTCCAGAGACACCCTGCTGTCCAGAGACTCCCTGTCTGTCCAGAGACTCCCTGCCTGTGCAGAGACACCTGCCTGTCCAGACACTCTGCCTGTCCAGAGACCCTGCCTGTCCAGACCCTCTGCCTGTCCAGAGACCCTACTGCCTGTGCAGAGACCCCTCTGCCTGTGCAGAGACACCCTGCCTGTCCAGAGACTCCCTGCCTGTCCAGAGACTCGCTGCCTGTCCAGAGACACCCTGCCTGTCCAGAGACTCCCTGCCTGTCCAGAGACTCCCTGCCTGTCCAGAGACACCCTGCCTGTCCAGAGACACCCTGCCTGTCCAGGGACTCCCTGCCTGTCCAGAGACTCCCTGCCTGTCCAGAGACACCCTGCCTGTCCAGAGACTCCCTGCCTGTCCAGAGACACCCTGCCTGTCCAGAGACTCCCTGCCTGTCCAGAGACACCCTGCCTGTCCAGAGACACCCTGCCAGTGCAGAGACACCCTGCCTGTCCAGAGACACCCTGCCTGTCCAGAGACTCCTGCCTGTCCAGAGACACCCTGCCAGTGCAGAGACACCCTGCCTGTCCAGACTCCCTGCCTGTCCAGAGACTCCCTGCCTGTCCAGAGACACCCTGCCTGTCCAGAGACACCCTGCCAGTGCAGAGACCCCTGCCTGTCCAGAGACTCCCTGCCTGTCCAGAGACTCCCTGCCTGTCCAGATACTCCCTGCCTGTCCAGAGACTCCCTGCCTGTCCAGAGACACCCTGCCTGTCCAGAGACACCCTGCCAGTGCAGAGACACCCTGCCTGTCCAGAGACACCCTGCCTGTCCAGAGACTCCCTGCCTGTCCAGAGACTCCCTGCCTGTCCAGAGACACCCTGCCAGTGCAGAGACACCCTGCCTGTCCAGAGACTCCCTGCCTGTCCAGAGACACCCTGCCAGTGCAGAGACTCCCTGCCTGTCCAGAGACACCCTGCCTGTCCAGAGACTCCCTGCCTGTCCAGAGACACCCTGCCAGTGCAGAGACACCCTGCCTGTCCAGAGACACCCTGCCTGTCCAGAGACTCCCTGCCTGTCCAGAGACACCCTGCCTGTGCAGAGACACCCTGCCTGTCCAGAGACTCCCTGCCTGTCCAGAGACACCCTGCCTGTCCAGAGACTCCCTGCCTGTCCAGAGACACCCTGCCAGTGCAGAGACACCCTGCCTGTCCAGAGACACCCCTGCCTGTCCAGAGACACCCTGCCAGTGCAGAGACACCCTGCCTGTCCAGAGACTCCCTGCCTGTCCAGAGACTCCCTGCCTGTCCAGAGACACCCTGCCTGTCCAGAGACTCCCTGCCTGTCCAGAGACACCCTGCCTGTCCAGAGACTCCCTGCCTGTCCAGAGACTCCCTGCCTGTCCAGAGACACCCTGCCTGTCCAGACTCCCTGCCTGTCCAGAGACACCCTGCCTGTCCAGAGACACCCTGCCTGTCCAGAGGCTCCCTGCCTGTCCAGAGACACCCTGCCTGTCCAGAGACTCCCTGCCTGTCCAGAGACTCCCTGCCTGTCCAGAGACTCGCTGCCTGTCCAGAGGCACCCTGCCTGTCCAGAGACTCCCTGCCTGTCCAGAGACTCCCTGCCTGTCCAGACACCCCTGCCTGTCCAGAGACTCCCTGCCTGTCCAGAGACACCCTGCCTGTCCAGAGACTCCCTGCCTGTCCAGAGACACCCTGCCTGTCCAGACTCCCTGCCTGTCCAGAGACCCCTGCCAGTGTAGAAACACCCTGCCTGTCCAGAGACCCCTGCCAGTGCAGAGACACCCGGCCTGTCCAGAGACCTCCCTGCCAGTGTAGAAACACCCTGCCTGTCCACAGACCCCCTGCCTGTCCAGAGACACCCTGCCTGTCCAGAGACTCCCTGCCTGTCCAGAGACACCCTGCCAGTGCAGAGACCCCCTGCCTGTCCAGAGACACCCTGCCTGTCCAGAGACTCCCTGCCTGTCCAGAGACACCCTGCCTGTGCAGAGACACCCTGCCTGTGCAGAGACACCCTGCCTGTCCAGAGACTCCCTGCCTGTCCAGAGACACCCTGCCTGTCCAGAGACACCCTGCCAGTGCAGAGACACCCTGCCTGTCCAGAGACACCCTGCCTGTCCAGAGACACCCTGCCAGTGCAGAGACACCCTGCCAGTGCAGAGACTCCCTGCCTGTCCAGAGACTCCCTGCCTGTCCAGAGACACCCCTGCCTGTCCAGAGGACTCCCTGCCTGTCCAGAGACACCCTGCCTGTCCAGAGACTCCCTGCCTGTCCAGAGACACCCTGCCTGTCCAGACTCCCTGCCTGTCCAGAGACACCCTGCCTGTCCAGAGACACCCTGCCTGTCCAGAGACACCCTGCCTGTCCAGAGGCTCCCTGCCTGTCCAGAGACACCCTGCCTGTCCAGAGACTCCCCTGCCTGTCCAGAGACTCCCTGCCTGTCCAGAGACACCCTGCCTGTCCAGAGACTCCCTGTCTGTCCAGAGACTCCCTGCCTGTCCAGAGACTCCCTGCCTGTCCAGACACACCCTGCCTGTCCAGAGACTCCCTGCCTGTCCAGAGACTCCCTGCCTGTCCAGAGACCCCCTGCCAGTGTAGAAACACCCTGCCTGTCCAGAGACCCCCTGCCAGTGCAGAGACACCCGGCCTGTCCAGAGACTCCCTGCCAGTGTAGAAACACCCTGCCTGTCCACAGACCCCCTGCCTGTCCAGAGACACCCTGCCTGTCCAGAGACTCCCTGCCTGTCCAGAGACACCCTGCCTGTCCAGAGACACCCTACCAGTGCAGAGACACCCTGCCTGTCCAGAGACTCCCTGCCTGTCCAGAGACCCCTCTGCCTGTCCAGAGACCCCGGCCTGTCCAGAGACACCCTGGCGCTGACCCCGGGGGGGGCACTGATAATTCACAGCCTGGATCTTCTCTGCAGTGTAGAATATATGATCATATTATGGAGGGAATTGATGAAATCCCGTGTCTTGTGCTCTGCGGAAGACTCCTCACATTGCACAATGCTACATGCTGGATCCCAGTATAACCGTGCAGTACTGTAAGGGACAGTGTCTACTCTGCACTGATAACGGTATATAGAACATCATCAGACAATGGACCAGCGCCTCCATTTTCCTTCCGTGATCCCGCCTCCTCCCGCGTGCAACATCCTTCTGCGTTTCGTTAGGGCGTAACCTTATTCACAGAGCAATCAGCGCTGTGGGTACCCCGCAGTCTCCACTACCGGGCGCCGTTTTACGTAAAGTGCGCATCCTCATGATCCGCTAATATCGTTAATCTAACCGCAGTCGTGAGAATGACAGATTTAGGACACGCCCACTACCATTTTGTCCGCTCGCTATTGGCTGTGCCCACGCAAGTTGTCGACGTCTATGGGCGTTACTAACCGCCTGCCGGAGAACGTTCTAGAAGGAGGATTGTCCGGCGCCATTAGCGCAGAGCCGTTGCTGGGGAGAGAGGCGGACGGCCCTTCACTGCACTCTGTTTTATTCTCTTATTTATATCCGGTTGTGTGTGTCTGGCCGCCATGGAGGTGAGTTATAGAGCGGAGGAGAGCCCTGAGGGGAGCAGGAGCAGCGGCTCACCCGGCCGCCATCTTGTCTGCTCGGCCGTGATGGCACCCGCCCTGCTCTCGGCCTCTATCCTGACATTGAGTTTGCTCCTTTTGGTTCCCTTACCAGGAATGATTTCTTATTTCTTATAGAGAGAAAAGGAACAATTCCGCAAACTGTTCATTGGAGGCCTGAGCTTCGAGACCACGGAGGAGAGTCTGCGGAAATACTACGAGCAATGGGGGCAGCTGACGGACTGTGTGGTGAGTGGTGAAGGGGGGGGGAGGGACTGTGTGTGAGTGATGGTGGGGGGGGGGGGACTGTGGGGGGGGGGGGGACTGTGTGTGAATGATGGTGGGGGGGGGGGGACTGTGTGTGAATGATGGTGGGGGGGGGGGGACTGTGTGTGAATGATGGTGGGGGGGGGGGGACTGTGTGTGAATGATGGTGGGGGGGGGGGGGACTGTGTGTGAATGATGGTGGGGGGGGGGGGGGGGACTGTGTGTGAGTGATGGTGGGGGGGGGGGGGGGACTGTGTGTGAGTGATGGTGGGGGGGGGGGGGGACTGTGTGTGAGTGATGGTGGGGGGGGGGGGACTGTGTGTGAGTGATGGTGGGGGGGGGGGGGGGACTGTGTGTGAGTGATGGTGGGGGGGGGGGACTGTGTGTGAGTGATGGTGGGGGGGGGGGACTGTGTGTGAGTGATGGTGGGGGGGGGGGACTGTGTGTGAGTGATGGTGGGGGGGGGGGACTGTGTGTGAGTGATGGTGGGGGGGGGGGACTGTGTGTGAGTGATGGTGGGGGGGGGGGACTGTGTGTGAGTGATGGTGGGGGGGGGGGACTGTGTGTGAGTGATGGTGGGGGGGGGGGACTGTGTGTGAGTGATGGTGGGGGGGGGGGACTGTGTGTGAGTGATGGTGGGGGGGGGGGACTGTGTGTGAGTGATGGTGGGGGGGGGGGACTGTGTGTGAGTGATGGTGGGGGGGGGGGACTGTGTGTGAGTGATGGTGGGGGGGGGGGACTGTGTGTGATGGGGGGGGGGGGACTGTGTGTGATGGGGGACGGGGACTGTGTGTGAGTGATGGTGGGGGGAGGGGGACTGTGTGTGAGTGATGGTGGGGGGGGGGGGGACTGTGTGTGAGTGATGGGGGGGGGGACGACGACTGTGTGTGAGTGATGGGGGGGGGGGACGACTGTGTGTGAGTGATGGGGGGGGGACGACGACTGTGTGTGAGTGATGGGGGGGGGGACGACGACTGTGTGTGAGTGATGGGGGGGGGGGGACGACGACTGTGTGTGAGTGATGGGGGGGGGGGGGGGACGACTGTGTGTGAGTGATGGGGGGGGGGACTGTGTGTGAGTGATGGGGGGGGGGGACTGTGTGTGAGTGATGGGGGGGGGGACTGTGTGTGAGTGATGGGGGGGGGGGACTGTGTGTGAGTGATGGGGGGGGGGGACTGTGTGTGAGTGATGGGGGGGGGACTGTGTGTGAGTGATGGGGGGGGGGGGGGACTGTGTGTGAGTGATGGGGGGGGGGGGGGGGACTGTGTGTGAGTGATGGGGGGGGGGGGGGGGACTGTGTGTGAGTGATGGGGGGGGGGGGGACTGTGTGTGAGTGATGGCGGTTGACTCTTCGGCTACGTTCACACATTGCGTATTTTGCCGCGTTTTTTTACGCGCGCTTTTCAAAATGCGCAATGTGCCTTTTGTCTGCCAGCAAAGTGAATGGGAAATTCACTTTGCAGTGCAGACATTGCGTAAAAATACGCAGTGCGTTTTCCGGGAGAAAACGCAGCTCCGTAAACAATTGATATGTCAATTGTTTACGCAGCTACTTCTGCGTATTCTCCCAGAGGGGAGGAAGAATCCGGCTTCCTCCTCCCCTCTGTGACAGCTGTGGCCGCCCATTAGATTTCACAGTGTATTAATACACACTGTGAAATCTAAATTAAACAAAAGCAAGTGTCTGAAAAATAAAAAAAGAATCAATACTTCACCTGTCCCACGCCTTCTGCCGCTGTCTGGTGCCTTCTGCCGCTGTGCGATCCCGGTTCCAAGTGAGATCTCTTCTGACGGGACCTGTGGTGATGTCAGAGGGGCGTTCCCGGGCACTCGCGGTCATGTGATACATATCACATGACCGCGAACAGCCAATCAGCGATGGGAACGCGCCCCCCCCCTCCTCTGACGTCACCACAGGTCTTATCAGTACACCTCTCACAACCGGAGACCGAGGAGCGGCAGAAGGCACCAGACAGTGGGAGAAGGCACCGGAGAGGTGATGTATTAATTATTTTTTATTTTACATACATTTGCCTCTGTTTAATTTAGATTTCACAGTGTATATTAATACACTGTGAAATCTAATGGGGCTGTCACAGAGGGGAGGAGGAAGCAGGATTCTTCCTCCCCTCTGTGACATCACTGCGCTTTCTGGGGTAAAGAAAGCGCAGTGTGTGTGAAAGCCCCTGCGTATTTTGCTGCGCTTTTTTGCGCGGCCAAAAAGCGCAGCAAAATACGCAAATGTGTGAACGTAGCCTTATATTGTGTCCTTGGCAGAAATGCCTCTCCTCATTTGAGGTAAAGCCACACAGTGACCGGACACTGATGTGACATAGATTTAGTGGTGTAACGTGAAGCTCATGGGGCCTGGTGCTAAGGCTCCAATGGGGACCCCAATCACTGCAAATCTTTTAATGGCCTTGATCTATTTCTGTTGGCCAAAGGGACTGTATGGGGCTCCTGGACCCCGGTGCGATTGCAGCCCTGCACCTGTTGTAGGTACGTCTCTAGATGTCGGACCCCCGGTCCTGATCATCCATAGGTGCACAACATGTAATACAAGGGATCCCCAGCGCGGAGAGCTTATCTCCCTGCTGCAGCCGGTTGTCCCCTGTGACACTGCTGCTGCTGACAGGCCTCTCCCTTTATAATCTAATATTTAGTCTTCTATATACTGCTATAATACCGTATATACTCAAGTGTACGCCGAGTTTTTCAGCACAATTTTTGTGCTCCATCCCACCAATCAACAAACATCAATCAGTGAGGTAATCATATTAACCATATCCTCAATTCAATATATTTCAAACAAGATTGTGCAGACATAAAATAAATAAAAACAATAAGATTCATAAATTACAGAATAATTTACAATATACATCAATAATAATTCTCTCAATTATATTTTCATACACATAAAAAAATGTATCTTAAAAAACCTCATAAAATTATCATTAAATTTCTACAATTTGATTACAATAGTTATGGTACTCTGAGTGTGAAAGGTTTTTCTTTCTATTCACATTATACTTCAATCTGATGTTCATTGACTATTGGACCATTAGGGAAAGTCACTGACTATTGGACCATTCGGGGAAAATTAATTTGTGAACATTTTCAATCATCAAGTTCAAACCTTCAGGATGTGCCGGCTTCTAATCTTGTGACCGGCGCTTCAGTGACTTCATCGCTGCTGCGCCGCGGTCACATGATTAGAAGCCGGCAGACCGGAGGGAGGACGCTTGGAGCCCGCAGACAGTGCTGAGCGTCGGAAGGGTGAGTAAGAACGTTTGTTATATTGTGGTGGCAGGATGGGGGAGCTGTGCCAGGGATGGTGGGGGCTATATACCAATAATAGAGGCTATGTACTGTGATGGGCGCTATATACTAGTGATGGAGGCTCAATATTATGAGGGGCTATATACACCATTTTGAAGGGCTATCTACAGTGATGAGGGATTATATACCAGGACAGGGGAGTGCTGCATTTCCCGCCCTAGGCTTATACTCTAGTCAACAGGTTTCCCCAGTTTTTGGGTGTAAAATTAGGGGCCTCGGCTTATACTCGAGTATATACGGTAATAAATCTTTATATAGCGTCAACATATTCCGCAGCGCTTTACAATACAGTGGGTAATAGACAAAAATAGTCTAATACAGTAAGAAAATACACTAATACAGTAATTCCAGTAGAGAGAATACAGTACAATAAGCATAGAATCAATGTAAAAAATACAATAAATAAAGCTAAAAATGACCCTACTCAAAAGTTCAATATGTATGGAGAACCCAGAGGAAACCCATGCAAACAGAGGAAGAAAATACAAACTTCATGTAGACGTTGTATCCTTTGTCTGATTTGAACCCAGGACTCCAGCGATGTAAGACTGCAGTGCTACCCACTGAGCCACCTTGCTTCCCTTTTGCTTTGGTGGATACATTCCAGTCTTCCTGTATATACTGAACACGGTGCACATTTTCCAAATCTTCAGCATCCTTTTATTTCCATTGACTTGTCAGTATTTAGACCACGTTCACATCACATTTAGCATATATTTGCATATCATTGCTAAGGTCTGGAATGGATGCCATATAGTGTCCTCTTCTGTTTCACTGCTTGCTTTGTTTTTTTCTGATTATCAAAATTGGTGCCCAGTGTTTGCTGAGATTTCCAATCTGTTCAATTTGTTGTCTTCAACCGCAGAATTTTTTTTTCCTGTATAACACTACTACAGTGCTTGTACAATTGCACAAACACATGGCAATATTTACAAAGTTAGACTAAATCGTGAGGATGACCATAATGATGGGGGGAGGGGTTATTTGTGCCTTTTAACCAACTTAAAAAGGCAATCTCCATTGGGAGCAGTGTTGCTATAGAAGAAAATGTGCAAAGAGTGATGAATTGGGTTCATAGAACTTTTTCATATTGCTGTACGGCATTAATCAGCCTCAAGAGGAAGCTTCTATCTGTTCACACTGTGTGTTTTTACTGCACTTTTTTAATGCTAATTAAAAGCTGCTTTTTACAGAACCAGCAAAAGCTATAATACTACAAATCTCATACAAATAATTGCTTTTTTCCCCCCTGACTGAAATCTGCAGCTTGTCAATGCTTGTAATTTTTGCACTGTTTTCTTCACCATAGAAGGCAATGATAAAGTATCAAACGCAACCATGTGTTTTTGTGCGAGCACAATGAACTTCATATACTGCAGACAATTACCGTATATACTTGTGTATAAGCCGACCCCCCCCCCCCCTACTTTTGCCCCAAAAACTGGGAAAACATTGACTCGCGTATAAGCCGAGGGTGGACTCCAGCACAGTGTATACAGGCTCCCTCTCACAGTATGGCGTCCCCATGCTGCCGCTGCTCACTGTACAATAAATAGTGTTATTAGCTCTCGCCCTCGCTCCTGGCTGTGCATATTCCCTCCTTCCTGCTTGTCCTGTGACTGGGGCTCACGTCGATGACGTCACTGGCCGGTCACATGACACGCAGGGAGGAGGGAGGATGCACTGAGCCCGGAGCGAGGGTGAGAGCTAATAACACTATTTATTGTACAGTGAGCAGCAGCAGCATGGGGAGGCCTTCCTGTGGCGGGGGGCGCCATACTGTGATGGGGAGCCTGTAATGCGATATGCACTTCTTCCCCCCCCCCCCCCCCGCGGATGGGCGGGGATGCAGTGCATATCATGAATAAGTTATGAGCGGCTCATATTACAGCCTTCCCCCACCTCCTCCTGCTCCCGGACACAGCCTCCACTTCACACAAAAGTATATGACTCGTGTATAAGCCGAGGGGGGGGGGGACTTTTCAGCCCAATTTTTGGGCTGAAAAAGTCAGCTTATACACGAGTATATACGGTACCTGCAAACTAAAGAAATTCCAATGCAACTTGCAACTAGTCTTTTAAAGGGATCAAAAATGGCAACGTTTTATATTTTTGGATTTTTCAGATGAAATTGGAAAATCCCAAATAAAATCAAAGTTGCATTCAAAGCACCACTCCAGTGAGTGTTTCCCCCTCCCAGTGCGGGATTAGTTATTTACATGTATGTCCCCTGGTCATGACCACCATCCAGTAACTTCACCTTTTCCTGCTTCCCCACACGCCTGTAACTTCTGACGGGCCGGAAGTCAATAGTTACGTCACAAGCGCCTAATACATCTCTGACATGGCCGGCCCCAGGTTTTTGTGGGCCCCGGGCAAAAGTCTCGGTGGGCCCTTTTAACACATGCCACAATTCATGAATACAGAAGCTGCGGGCTGTGTATACGTAATATAGAGACTCCTGGGTGGGCTGTGTATATAATATTGAGGCTGTACAGGGCTGCATATGTAATAGAGGCTGTGGGCTGTATATATGGCTGGAGGCTTTATGTATTGGAGCCTTTGGCAGCCCAGCAGCAGGCTTGAAATATAGCCAGGCACAGCCTCCATATTATCTATGCAACACAGTACAGCTTCCGTATTATATTTATATACAGCACAGCCTCCAAATACAACAACACAGCAGCAGTCTCCAGGTAATATATATCCCAGCGCACTGCAGGAGTACACAGCTGCTAAGTGTCCCTGATGGGCCCCTTGTTGTCAGGGCTGCCTTATCCTGATGGCTAGTGGGGCCCCCCCTTTCAGCTGTTCAGGGCCCTGGCACTTGCCCAGGTATGCTGATGCCAGCCCTGCCTATAGAGATGTATTGAGTTGAGACCTCCAGCTTGTTCCATGAAAAACTTGGTGCCAGCAGGTCACAAATCACAGGAGATCAATTTAAGTGGCAGCAATAGAAAGTGAATACACCAGACAGTAAGGATAAGGAAAGGGACATGGATCGCCAAGATGCTCGGACTCCGCGCAAATAATTATCGATCTGACACAAATGCACAGCACCCTTCAGTGCACACAGTGAGCTGGCACCTCACAGAGAGCAGATTGGTTGTTAGGGTCCCTCTGGCGGCCACAGCAAAGTGTTGCAACGATTTTAAAAAGCCCGCCCTGTCCCAGAAACGCTCGTTTTATAGCCGGAAGTCTGTGGGCGGAGCCTCTCACTAATTGACTTACATTGGGCTCGGTGCTCTGGCCGAGTACACGAGCATCTTGGGATGCTCGGCCAGAGCTTCGAGCACCCGAGCATTTTCTGGTCATCATAATGGGAGACCCAGACAATGGGGTTTAGGGCACTGCCCTCCGGAGGTCACACTAGGTACTACAAGTTTGTAGACACCGCCCCCTCCGCTTATAAACCCCTACCGCAGGGAACATCCTCAGTTTTAAACTTAGTGTGCTCGGAGGATCACGCTTTGCTTGCACTTCACTGCATTCTCACAACTTACGTGATGGCGTCTGAAGACAAGGTAAAATGGTTCCGGTCGGGACCTGCGACAGCCTCCCCGCTCACCCTTGTGGAACACGCAGGTGAGGTACCGGAGGGCCTAGAGCCTGAACACTTTGTGTTCTCCCGGTACGCTGTTGCGCTCCTTTCCATCCCTCTCTGGGGGGCTCTGGAGAGTGGGAGATGGGAGCCTTGCACAGCTCCGCTCCGTCCGAGGCCTCCCTAAATGGTGCTTACAGACCGGACTGGAGCCAGCCCAGTCCGAGGCCTCCCTAAATGGTGCTTACACTCCGGACTGGTGCTGAACCCCCGTCCGAGGCCTCCCTAAATGGTGCTTACAGACCGGACCGGCACTGAGGCACTCTGTGTCTCCTGTGTGCCTAGGGGTAGTGTCTGTCACTTTATGTGTCCTGACACTCAGACCGCGCGTTACTCTCGGGTCTGCGGATCTGGAGGGTACCCTGTGCTGGGGTTCCCCTGGCTGACCGCCCTGTGTGTCGCAGGGGCTGAGGCTGTAGGCTGCGGATGTTTGTTTGTGCACGCAGTCTGTGTGATGTATTTCACTCTACTTCCCGCGCTGCGGGCTCTGGCGCCTTCATACTGAGGCTGCTTGGAGGATGGGAAGCAGCCCGTGCGGTGACGTCATCGATGGGCGTGTGTGTGTGCTTCCCGCGTGTTTTCGGCGCCGCCCACGGTTTCACTGTCGGCGGCCATCTTTACCCCTCACTTCCCGGCTGGGATCTGTCTGCAGCGTGCGTCTGCACTCCAGGGGAGACCGGAAACTCGCGGAGGTCACACACACACACCGCTTCCTCCTACCGCTTCGCTGCGGTCGGTAAGCCACCGGGATTCCCGGTTTTGTCTGCACAATTTGGCTTATTTTCCCTGCTGTGGCGATGTCCTCAGTTAGGAAGCGTGCTGCTAAGGCGGCAGATGCCACCATTACCTGTACTACATGCAATGGGACTCTGGTGGAGGGGTCCTGCAATAACTGCGGACGCCCAGAGGCCCGGACTGACACTGCTGAGACAGCAGCTCCGGTGCTGTACCCTGAGGTTCAGGTGATCCCAGGGCCCTGGGAAACTCAGAATAAGATCAATGAATCTCTGTTGTCCCAGCTGTCCTCCATGTCGCAGTCCCTGGAGGCACTCAATAGGAGGCTGGAAAGCCCAGCTACTCCTTCCAGTTACCCCCGGGTGTCTCCCTCTTCTGCTGTGAGACCCCTTAAGATGGCTCGTCGTGAGGATTCACCCGAGCTCCAGGCTCTCTCTGAGGAGGAGCGTTCCTCTGATGGTGAGGAAGATGATGGGGGTTCGACTCTCGGGTCTGTGTCTGTGTCTGAACCACCAGACGGGGTGGAGGATTTGGTGTCCTCTATCAACGAGACCTTACGTCTCGTGACACCCCCTGAGGAGGTGACTGTACACCCAAAGGAGGTCTATCAATGGCTGCGGCCGGAGGCTAGACCAAGTGGCTCCTTCATGGACCACACTAACTTTGGAAGGGTGGTTAGAGCTCCCAGGTTACATCCTGGGCGGCGTTATGTCCGCAAACCCAAGGACAATCGCTTCCCCTTCTCCCAGGAGGTGCTTCAGGAGTGGTCGCAGTCCCCGAAGGTGGACGCTTCCATGACCAGGATTGCTGCACGCTCCATTTTCTCTGCCTCTGATAGCTCCTCGCTGAAGGATGCGGCTGATAGACAGGTCGAGCAACTCGCCAAGTCTTCCTATGAGGCTGTGGGGTCTTCATTTGCCCCTAATTTTGCCACGGTCTGGACCTTACAAGCGATTACTTCCTGCTTGGATGGTATCACTGACCTGGCAAGGTCCAGTCCAGAGGTCCTGGCGCTTACCGAAAGGGCTAGGGCCTATGCTGATTACGCCAGGACGGCGACTTTGGAAACTGCCACTCGCTCAGCTGTGGCTTCGGCCAATGCTATTGCGATTCGCAGGTTGTTGTGGCTGCGTCTTTGGGACTCAGATGCCACATCTAAGAAGATTTTGCAGAATCTTCCGTTCTCTGGTGACAGGCTTTTTGGCACCGAACTGGACAAGCTGATAAAGGATTCTGCTGAGTCTAAGATCCCGCAGAATAAACCTAAGCCACGGTACACCGTTAAGAGGAACCCAAAGCAGTGGTCCTTTCGTTCCAGCTCACAGTCATCAGCACCGTCCGCTCGCACGGACCGAGGGGGCAAGCCCGCTTCTCAGTGGCGCTCTAAGAGTCGTCCAAAGAAGCCAGCGGGGGCAGCGGCTGCCACCCCCAAACCCGCCTCTACATGACTCGCTCTCCCTTCCTGCCTTCCCACAGGTGGGGGGTCGCCTGTCTCGTTTTCAGGACAGGTGGCTACTTCACGTTCAAGATCAGTGGGTTCGAGACGTGGTCTCGCGAGGTTACAGGATAGAGCTGACGTCAAGGCCGATACCCCGATTCCATCGGTCGGTCCCATCCCCAGAAAAGGCTCAGGCTTTTCACCTGGTGTTGGAGGGTCTCCGCAGGGACGGAGTGGTGGTCCCTGTGCCTTCCGGGGAGAGGTTTCGGGGTTTTTACTCCAACCTCTTCATTGTCCCAAAAAAGGACGGCTACTTCCGCCCGGTTCTGGACCTAAAGTTGTTCAACCATCACGTGTTGGTTCGGAAGTTCCGTATGGAATCCCTGCGCTCCGTGATCGCAGCTGTGTCACAAGGGGACTTACTAGCGTCCATAGATATCCGAGACGCTTACCTTCACGTGCCCATTGCACCGGCTCATCAGCGCTGGTTACGATTCGCAGTGGGGGACGAACACTTCCAATTTGTGGCGCTGCCTTTCGGGTTGGCCTCGGCACCGCGGGTGTTCACAAAAGTGATGGCCTCCATGATGGCTCTCCTGCACGTGCAGGGGCACGCCGTAATACCCTATCTGGACGACCTGCTGATCAGGGCGCCATCGGAACACCTTTGTCGGCAAAGCCTGGAGGTAACCATGAAGTCTCTGGAACAGTTCGGGTGGCTTCTCAATATCCAGAAGTCGACCCTGGTTCCGACCCAGTCACTGACATATCTGGGCATGGACTTCCACACGGACTCAGCCCTAGTGTCTCTGCCACGAGTCAAACAGATGGCGATCCAATCAGGAGTGCAAGCAGTCCTCCTGTCACCACAATCATCCCTACGGGTGGGGCGCATGGTAGCTGCAATAGAGGCAGTGCCTTTTGCGCAGTTTCGCCTCCGTCCTCTCCAGCTGGAGATTCTTCGCAAATGGGACAAGAGGACGATCTCTCTGAATCGGCTGGTGACACTCTCCCAACCGACCAGGGATTCCTTGCAGTGGTGGCTCCAGCCCCGTCACTTGTCGCGGGGACGGTCCTTCCTCAAACCGTCATGGTTAGTGGTGACCACCGACGCCAGCCTCATGGGCTGGGGTGCGGTGTTCTTACACCACAGGGCTCAAGGCCTCTGGACTCCGTCGGAGTCGGCGTTGCAGATCAACGTGCTGGAGATCAAGGCGGTCTATCGGGCGCTCCTAGCGTTTCAGAAGTTCCTGTCAGGGCAACCCATTCGGGTTCAGTCCGACAATGCGACGGCCGTCGCCTATATAAATCATCAGGGAGGGACCAGAAGTGCTCAGGCCCTCGCCGAAGTCCACCGCATTCTATCTTGGGTGGAGGACAACGACTGCCTGATCTCCGCAGTTCACATCCCAGGGGTCGAGAACTGGGAGGCCGACTACCTGAGCCGGCAGGGGATGGACGCCGGAGAGTGGTCTCTTCATCCAGACGTCTTCCAGGACATCTGCAGCAGATGGGGCACTCCGGACGTGGATCTGATGGCCTCGCGGCTGAATCATCAGGTGCCGCACTACATGGCGAGATCATGGGATCCTCAGTCTCTGGGGGCAGACGCCCTGATCCTGAGTTGGTCCAGATTCCATCTACCGTATGTGTTCCCGCCTCTGGCTCTGATTCCCAGGGTTCTGTGGAAGATCAGGTCGGAATGCAGGGTAGCCATTCTAGTGGCTCCGGATTGGCCCAGGAGGTCCTGGTATCCGGACCTGTGGCGACTGTCAGGCGGACACCGGTGGGCTCTTCCGGAACGCGCAGATCTACTCGCGCAAGGCCCATTCTTCCATCTCAATTCCAGGGCCCTCAGATTGACTGCATGGCTCTTGAGGCCTGGCTGTTGACATCCAGAGGCTTCTCTCCTACGGTAGTCGACACTATGACTCGAGCTAGGAAGCCGGTTTCCAGGAAGATATACCACAGAACGTGGAAGATTTTCTTTACCTGGTGTGCCTCGAGTGGCCGGTCCCCGTGGCCCTTGTCCATACCGACATTGTTGGCTTTCCTACAGTCGGGGTTGGAATTGGGTTTATCTCTCGGCTCCCTGAAGGGTCAAGTGTCAGCTCTTTCAGTGCTGTTTGACAGGCGCTTGGCGCTCCTTCCCAGAGTCCGTCAATTTCTGCAGGGGGTGTCTCGGGTGGTTCCGCCCTACAGGCGGCCACTGGACCCTTGGGACCTTAACATGGTCCTGGCGACACTGCAGAAACCGCCGTTTGAGCCACTGAGAGACATTTCCCTATCTCGTCTGTCCCAGAAAGTGGTCTTTCTGGTGGCGATTACGTCTCTGAGAAGGGTCTCAAAATTGGCTGCACTATCGTGCAAGTCACCCTTCCTGGTGGTTCACCAAGACAAGGTGGTGTTACGCCCGCGGCCAGAATTCTTGCCAAAGGTGGTTTCCACTTTTCACCTGAACCAGGAGATTGTTCTCCCGTCATTTTGCCCCGCTCCCGTTCATCAGGTTGAGCGCGATCTCCATACTCTGGATCTCGTGAGGGCTGTCCGCATTTGTGTCCAGGACTGCCTCCTTCCGGAGTTCGGATTCCTTATTTGTCCTTACGACAGGTCGCTGTAAGGGGTCCGCGGCATCTAAGTCAACCTTGGCCAGATGGATCAAGGCTCCCATTCAAGAGGCTTACAGGTCTTCTGGTTTGCCTCTCCCGGTGGGATTGAAGGCTCACTCTACCAGAGCTGTCGGTGCCTCCTGGGCTTTGCGACATCGAGCTTCGGCTCTACAGGTGTGTCAGGCGGCCACTTGGTCCAGCCTGCACACTTTCTCTAAGCACTATATGGTGCATGCCCATGCCTCCGCGGATGCAAGTTTGGGCAGGCGGGTCCTCCAGGCGGCGGTTGCCCACCTTTGAGGGGGACCATGTGTTATCCGTCTGTTGAGGAACTCTTCCCGCCCTGGGGTATTGCTTTAGGACATCCCCATTGTCTGGGTCTCCCATTATGATGACCAGAAAAAAGAGAATTTTGTTTACGTACCGTAAATTCTTTTTTCTTTAATCATCAATGGGAGACCCAGCACCCACCCAGTTGTTCCGTTGCATGTTTTGCATTTGTTCTGTTCCCTGTTGGGACAGTGTTATCCGGGTTGTTGAACCGTTTGTACACGGTTTCTTCCCGACGTTTCGGGTGTGGTTTATTTGTCTCCTTGCAGCTTATGGACCAAACTGAGGATGTTCCCTGCGGTAGGGGTTTATAAGCGGAGGGGGCGGTGTCTACAAACTTGTAGTACCTAGTGTGACCTCCGGAGGGCAGTGCCCTAAACCCCATTGTCTGGGTCTCCCATTGATGATTAAAGAAAAAAGAATTTACGGTACGTAAACAAAATTCTCTTTTTTAGTGCTCTCTCATCTCTAATACTGATGGGATATTTAGATTGTGAGCTCCAAGAGACAGCATTACTCATGTATGTAAAGTGCTATGGAATTAATAGCGCTATATAAATGAAGATTTATTATTAATTACTGATTTCTTTGCTCCTGTAGGTTATGAGGGACCCTGCCAGCAAAAGATCCAGGGGCTTTGGGTTTGTGACTTTCTCCTCTATGGATGAAGTTGATGCTGCCATGTCCTCCCGGCCTCATTCTATTGATGGAAGAGTTGTAGAGCCCAAGCGTGCTGTAGCAAGAGAGGTAATTACATGATCTCATGTTCTGACTTTGACATCTCATGTTTGCTTGTCTCACTGAGGTTCTTGTTCCCAGGAATCTGCGAAGCCCGGTGCCCATGTTACGGTTAAGAAACTGTTTGTTGGTGGCATCAAGGAAGATACTGACGAACATCACCTCAGGGATTATTTTGAAGAATATGGAAAGATTGATAGCATTGAAATTATTACAGATAAGCAGTCTGGCAAAAAGAGGGGCTTTGGCTTTGTGACATTTGATGACCACGATCCTGTGGATAAAATTGTCTGTGAGTGTCTTGTTCTCTGCTTTTATTTGATGGTGTCTCTGGTGCTATGAAGCAAGCTAAAGGAGGCTGTTTTGTTGTAGTGCAAAAGTACCACACCATAAATGGACACAATGCAGAAGTAAGGAAGGCTTTATCAAGGCAAGAAATGCATGAAGTGCAGAGCACGAGGAGCAGCAGGGGAGGTAAGCCTCCATCCATCTATGTGTAGATTTACACACGGTTATCCATCACATTCTAAATGTGTATTTATTCTGTAGGTAGCTTTGGTTTTGGTGACTCACGTGGTGGTGGGGGTGGTGGTGGAAACTTCGGATCAGGACCTGGCAGCAACTTCAGAGGAGGTTCTGGTACGTCCCAGTATATAATCTTTGGTCACAATGGTACTTTTTTTTTTTTTTTCCCCATCATGTTCCCACGGCACTTTATAACTTGCATGCAAACAAAATAAAAATAGTAACATGGTTCCTAGAAGAGTTTCACAACTAGAGGATATAGTGAGAAATATAAAAAATACATACAAAATAATCATGTCCTGCTGTCGGGAGTCGGCAGCATTTTATTTTTTTAAATGTGTGATAATGACTAGTACACACACACCATACATCTTAATTGGCATTCAAATTGGAACATTTGCCAAACTTTAAATGCAATACTTCTTACCCTATATAGATGGCTATAGTAGTGGTCGTGGTGGTGGATATGGCGATGGGTACAATGGATATGGTGGTGGTCAAGGAGGTAAGACAAAGTATCTGAACTCCTAATGGTTGTCAAAAGTCAAATTGCTACTGCTCCATTGTTATGGATGAACTTGTTCTGACATTAGGACAAGAATTTCTTCAAGATCTATTTGGAACAATTTCAGGATTTTCTGTTGCAACACTGGCAACTGGCACTTACTACAAATAAACCATCAGTGGGTCACAATCAGAGAACCCCTGTAAATAATGTTTGCGTGCTCTGCCATAAATTGTTATAGCCAGATATAATAGATCTTGACCCCTCTACTGTAAAAGAAAGCCATGTTCTTGCCATCTTGTTTTGTTTGTTTTTTGTTACTAATCTGGAATTTATATTTACACAGGTGGAAACTTTGGTGGAGGACCAGGCTATGGTGGTGGTGGTGGTGGTGGTGGACGCGGTGGATACGGTGGTGGTCCCAGCTATGGAAATCAAGGTGGTGGATATGGAGGTGGATATGACAACTATGGTGGAGGTAATTTGCCAGCTTTGGGAACACAGCATAGAACATGCACAATAAATTCCCCAGCTTTTTCATTTCCTTCCTTTTTGATCTAATGTTTCAATTAAAATGACAAATGCAAAAATCTGTCTTGGGAGCCTCGGGGCAAACCTGTCCTTTTTGCTGCCCCTTGTATGACAACAAGCTGTTGCAGTAGCCTCCTATGTGCAATAAATCCTTTAATGGGTTGTCACTTGAATAGTGTAATCAGATCTTGGAATAATTTGGCGTCATGGTGGCTCAGTGGTTAGCACTGCAGCCTTGCAGCGCTGAGGTCCCGAGTTTAATTCTCACCTAGGACAACATAGGGCAACAGAGTTTGTATGTTCTCCCTGTGTTTGCGTGCGTTTCCTCCAGGCACTCTGGTTTCCTCCCACACTTGAAAGACACACGGATAAGATGTACTGTGTAATGCATGTGTCTGACTGTACAAGAACATGGAGTAATCATAATACATCTCCTGGGCTGGGGAAGAAGTAAAAAAAAAAAAGTCCCTGCTCGGTTATACACGGCCACTATACAGTACATGTATTTGCTTGTGTAAGTTATGTTTCTGCAAATTCAGCTTTGCTTACATCTGACCTGTAACCTTAGGAAACTACGGTGGTGGAAATTACAATGATTTCGGAAACTACAATCAACAATCGTCGAATTATGGCCCAATGAAGAGCGGTGGAAACTTCGGCGGCGGTGGTGGTGGCGGCGGCGGCGGTGGCAGCAGGAGCATGGGAGGACCATATGGTGGCGGTAAGTTGCAAACACTTGTGATTGTTGCCTATGTTACAATTCTTAAAGGGAACCTATTAAACTAAAAGAGCCACCTTCAGCAGCGCGTATGCTGCATTTTGTGAAGGTGGCTCTTATCCTCCTACCACTCCTCCCAGGACACCAAAATACACACTTTATTAGAAATTAGTTTAGGTCCAGGAGGTATACTCTCCTCCCAGGACCTAAACCCTTTGCTGATATTACCCCTCCTCTGCTGTAAGGAACACAGGAGGCAAGGTCCTGGACAAGTGGCTTCGGCACCTGCGCACATCCCTCAGCTCTTGGGCATGCTCAGTGTCTGGACAATGCGCCCACGTATAGGGCAGGTACCAGATCCCGCCCTTTGTGGCCTTATGCTTAATGCAGACTGCGGGGCTGGCAATCTGAGGGAACAGCATGATTGCACCTTTTCCCTTCTCCAGATTGCCAGCCCCGCAGTCTGCATACAGCATAAGACCACACAGGGTGGCATCTGGTGCCTGCGTTATACGCAGGTGCAATCTTCTGACATCATATGACGTCAACTCTCAGGCAGAGGTCACAGATGCCTGAGAGCTGAAAGATGTGCGCAGGCGCCGAAGCCCCTCGAAAGGAGCACCGGAGGCGGATCCCGGACAGCAACAAAGTGTTTAGGTCCTGGGAGCAGAGTACACCTCCCGGGCCTAAACTAATTTCTAATGGTGTTTATTTTGGTGGGGGGGGTAGGATGATAAGAGCCACTTTCACAGAATGCAGCATAGGTGCTGCTGAAGGTGGCTTTTAGTTTAATAGGCCCTAAAAGTGTGTTTCATTCATTTCAGTCACTAGCATGGCAGCTTAAAGGGAACTAACCACCCCAAATGACCCCCCCCCCGGACTGTTAATATGTGTCCCTACACCCAGCACACACATTTGGGGCAATCGTTTTTGCTAAAAAAAAAACTGTTTAGTAGAAGCTAAGATATATGTTTAAAAAGTTTAATAAATTGAGCCGAATGGGTGTTACCTAGCTTTGTCCTCCGTGCCTGTCAGCCTCCTCTCCCCTCCTCCCTTCAGTGAAGCCATTCTGTGCAAGCCGAAAATGCACCGCCTGTCTACTGCTGCCTGATAAATTATGCACGCCCATCTCTGCACCTAAGAGCCTGGCTGTGTCATGAAAGGGGCGGGGCTAAATCGCACCATGAAAGGGGGCGGGGCTCCGGCATGCCGCGATTTAGCCCTACCCCTTTCATGACGCGGCCAGGCTCTTAGGTGCAGAGATGGGCGTGCATAATTTATCAGGGAGCAGTAGACAGGCGGTGCATTTTCGGCTTGCACAGAACGGCTTCACTAAAGGGAGGAGGGGAGAGGAGGCTGACAGGCACGGAGGACAAAGCTAGGTAACACCCATTAGGGTCAATTTATTAAACTTTATAAACATATATCTTAGCTTCTACTAAACAGTTTTTTTTAGCAAAAACGATTGCCCCCAAATGTGTGTGCTGGGTGTAGGGACACATATTAACAGTCCGGGGGGGTCATTTGGGGTGGTTGGTTCCCTTTAAAGGGATCCTGTCACCTCCAAAACACCACCTAAGCTAGCAAAACATGTCCCTGCAGCATCCGATCACTAATCTCGCACTTTTTGTCTGTTAAAAACATCCTGTGAAAGTGCATAAAAATGTTAATACTTACTCATTAGTGATTATAATTAGCAGGGGCTATATTCTTTAGCCCTTAGGGCGTGTATGTTCTTTGCCCTGTTCGTCAGTAAATCGCGTCTTAATGGGCGTGAGCTACTGTTCATTTTCTAGGCAGGCCCTACCTTGTTTACAGGACGCTGGGCAGTCATGAAATGACGTGATTTGCGACATTTCTGGGAGCGGGTTGACTTGCGTCACCTGCTCTGTAATGATGTGAATCGCGTGATTTCATGACCGCCCAGCGTCCTGTAAACAAGGGAAGGCCTGCCTAGAAAATGAATAGTAGATCGCGCCCATTAAGGCGTGATTTACTGACGAACAGGGCAAAGAACATACACGCCCTAAGGGCTAAAGAATATAGCCCCTGCTAATTATAATCACTAATGAGTAAGTATTAACGTTTTTATGCACTTTCACAGGATGCTTTCAAGAGATAAAAGAAGCGTGAGATTAGTGATAGGATGCTGCAGGGACATGTTTTGCTAGCTTAGGTGGCGTTTTCGAGGTGACAGGATTACTTTAAAGAGGACTGAAGAAGACTGGCTTGAAACACGTGTCGGGGTTAGCCCTGGAACACGTGTCATAAACCCCACAGTATGGGTGAGTTGTGGGCTTGATATAGGCTAACAACTTGGGTTATCATGTAATTTCTACAGACTGTATTGTACCATGTTGTATGCCCTGTGATACTATTACTGCCTGTAACTGCATCTTGCTGTGGGGGTCTGTGACCGATTCACCCTCTCTGTAACCCTCCTTGGATTTATGTACTTCCCCAAGTATTTTATGATTCACTGACAATACAATAAATGCTTGCACTTGCAAATTGGTGGATCCTTTTGACTTTATACTGGGCTGTAGCTATTAACTCAGTTCTCAGGCTGACTATTAATCTCGAGTTGCTAATCATGTGAGTCCAAGATGTTCCCTTTTTCAATTGTCTTACTTTAAAGAGGACCTGTCTCTCCACCCTGCTTCATGGCAAAGTAAATGCAGCAAGTATGCTGCATTCAGGGAAGGGGCCCCCCCATGTCTCTAGCCTCCCTGTACCCCAAGAAATTCACTTTATAAAGCTTACAGATAAGAGGTCTAATTGGTGGGATCTTAACAGGTTGTCGCTGCTGGCACAGTCCTCCCGCCTCCTCCTTTTGTTGTATTCAGCCCCCTGTATGTGAATGCTGCTGCCTCCTGTTCTGCCCTCCTCATGCTCTGTCAATCACGCTGCCATACAGAGCGGCGTTGCGTGACGTTAGCAGCAGAGCCTGCTCTGTTTTATTCAAACAGCAGGGTGGGAAATGGCGTCACCCATTAGACCTCTTGTCTATAAGCTTTATAAAATGTGTTTCTTGGGGTACAGGGGGGCTAGAGGCATGGGGGACCCCCTTCCCTGAATGCAGCATACATGCTGCATTTACTTTGCCATGCAGCGGGGGAGAGGAGGTGACAGGTCCTCTTTTAAAAGAGCGGTCTCCTGTTCACCACTCTTGCAGAAAATAAGAGGAGCGGCTGTTAATTTGGTTTCCTCTATCTAGTGGAGTAGACATTTTTGTAAATGGCCATTCATTTCAAGAGTGGCCAGGCATGGCTTCCTTTTGGGGGGTTACTCTTACCTGGGCTTTGCCACCTCTTCTCCCCTCAGATGGGGTTTATTGGTACTTGACCTCATTGACATTTGATCCGCACACAGCTAAGGCTGGGTTCACACTGCGGCAGCGTCCGGTCCGGGGCTGTCAGGGGTGACAGCCTGGACTGGAGTTTTGCTGCATAGAATACTATCGGGCTGCACGGAGCTGGATCGCGCTGGGTGGCAATTATCTGCCATCCAGCTGCTAGCTCGCCGGATGAATCCTGGAGTAGTGGGGAATTGTCTGCCGACTCCAAAAACGTTGCATGCACCGTTTTTGGAGTCGGCAGACAAATCCCCACTTCTGCAGGATTCATCCGGCGAGCTAGCAGCCGGATGGCAGATAATTGCCACCCGGCGCGATCCAGCTCCGTGCAGCCCGATAGTATTCTATGCAGCAAAACTCCGGTCCAGGCTGTCACCCCTGACAGCCCCGGACCGGACGCTGCCGCAGTGTGAAGGCACCCTAAAACAGCCTTTTTGAGGACAGAGGCTAAACACTCAAACGCCATCACTTAGAAGTCTTGACAAGTGGTCAAGGGATCAAGACACTCGCCAATCAATTGTGTTTTTGTGTTCCCTTTATACAGTTTTACTGCCCATTTTGGGGCAAATTTATTTAACGTTTGCTCATACATGTCTGTGTTTGAGCACAGTTTTAAGTGTTAGAATTTGTTTCTAGGCAACTATGGTCCAGGAAGTGGAGGCGGCGGTGGAGGATATGGAGGGAGAAATCGCTACTAATTTCCAGTCTTCACCTTCTGGGTAAGTGAGGTTTCTACCTGGGCACTGTAGCAGTAATTTTAATTTTTTTTCATATAAACACATTCAGTTAGATACAGGCTTATCAGGATAGTATTGTCTGTTACTTGGCTAGATGGATCATATCATAACCTATTCTTTTTACTCTTTACTTCTGTTGAAACAGGCTTCACTGTATAAATAGGAGAGGATGAGAGCCCAGAGGTAACACAGCTGCAGGTTATCGAGATTACAAAGTTTAAGGAGTCATTATCTCAGTCATGCATAGAACATGCAGTGATATGACAGAAGACACCAGAGCAGATGCAGAGAGCCATTTTGTGAATGGATTGGAATATATTTAAGTACTTTACCTTACAATGGAGGAAGGACTGTAAAATATGCCTTTGAGACAGTTTATAGGTTTTTAATTGTTTCTTTGTAGTGGTCTTTGTAAAGAGTGCAGCAGCATTCCTTTTTGATAATGTTCCATTTTTGAAGTTCCAGGTAACGTGAACCCCTTTTTTTTTTTTTTTTTTTTTTTAAGATTTCTGAACAGTTCATAACTAGCCAGGATCATGGTGTAATTTAATGAGACTTATTTTCCCTTTAAACTTTCAGTGTGTGTATAGTTAAGCTGTTGTATACTTTCATTTAATAAAATAATTCGAAAGGAAATCTTGTCTGTAGATGTATGCCTTTGTCATGCCACAAGGGAAGGAATAGCTGAGTATCGTGTTCCCCTTCTGTTCAGTGTTTGTGTTTTGCAAGTGTTAAGGAGAAAAGTATTTAGATAACAAAGGGGATCTCTGCGAAGAGAAGCTCCCTGTTTAGATCTTTTAGATGCAGCTGCTTCTTCCGTGGCACGTAAAAGGCGATATTTCCTGCAAGGTATTCATCCCAGAGACACAGGTCTAGTACAAGAGAAGCCTTGAGAGCGACCTCTAAGTTCAATCTTTATACACTGAGCTAAAGTTCTGGAAAAAAGTTTGTGCTACACTAGATTAAGGATGTCTGCGAAAGCTGAGGGGGTAGAGGAAAGTAGTGCTAAGCTTCAGTTAAGCCTCTAGGTAAGATTCTATTTTCTTTCATTTAAACAGATTGAGTTTACAGTATAGTTAATGTTCTAACGTCTTAACCATTAATTTCTCATTTTTAAAGTCTGCTAACATAACCGGTTGCAAGATTCTTAGTACGTTTTTTCTCTTGCTGGAATTCTAGCAGTGGCTTGAAAATGGACAACCAGTCTGACAGACTGACCTACGTCTCAACCAGTGAAATGGTATACGTGTGAATATGGACCAAATTTCTGGAATAGCAGGATATCTCAGGTAAATGTTCTCAGTATGCACCTTTTTAATAGCATTAAAGGGGAACTCCAGTGAGAACCTTCTAGTACAGTCCCTGCCCACCTACATAATGAAGCAGAGCTGTATACTGCAGTTCTAGAATCTATAGAGGTCTTATAATTCAATTAAAATCATACCTGCTCCTCAGCTCTGACCCCCGACCTCATGGGACCCTAAATGTCTGCTTCATGCTGCTGGTCAGAAGAGGACGTGTGTCTGGGGTGTTAATGCTGGGAACTACATTCCAGCCACCTTACATTTCTGTATAGGGAGGGGGAGTGGCTGCCGACCCCCATGCTCACACATACAATCCTGTGCCTGATATACCATCCTAATGTGACGGGGGTCCAGGCTTGAAATGGCAGTCATGTCACCTAGCAGATACAAATACATACTGTGATCCTCTGCTGTATGATGATGCATAGTGTGCAATGTTATTGTGAGGCTATGAGCAGAGGCAAATAATTACATTGATTGATCAGCTCTGCGTGGTCTCCCCCCCCCCCCCCCCCATAGGAACATGGTAGCTTCCTATCTCTCCATCTTCCAATGGTTCATCCTCACTGGAATGTAGGATCATCCTGCAGCACCCACATCCATGTCCTGACACACCTTCAGCTTTTTGCTCTTACATGAAGCTCTCAGGCTGAAGATTCAGGGTCCCATGAGGTTGGGGGTCAGAGCTGAGGAGCAGGTATGATTTTATCAATTTATAAGAGATCTATAGATCCTAGAACTGCAGTGTACAGTACTGCTTCATCATGTAGGAGGGCGGGGACTGAATTAAAAAAACTCACTGGAGTTCCCCTTTAATGTGCACCCTGACCCTGCACCAGCCCACAATTAAGATGGTGTATGACTTCAGCTGATAACTGCCTGGAATCCTGGGCGTTTGAGACATTGTGATTTAGCTCTGACTGGTTGCAGCAGTTGACAGTTTAGCTGTAGTAGAGCTCGGAAGACTAATCCTGCCCACAGCTCTCTGCAGAGTGATAACAGACTTTGTGCTGTAGTCCGGGTAGTGGTGATATCTGTGATAAATCGGCACATAAATATCAGCAATGTGTTGCTAGTTTTTCTCAACCTTTACCTCAAGCTGTCGTGTGTTGAAAGTCATTTTAAACCTCTGAACTTTGTTTTTCAGTCCAGTGGTTGTTGGTGACCGCAGTATGCATTCTTGTACATGGATTAGGGATGATTCTAAAGTACGCGGCTCTTATTTGAGGAGATTCTAGTAGACCAGGTAATGCACATAAATGGTTTTATTGTGGTTAACAGACCTTCACATCGTTCCACAGCTGGCAATACATTTTCATTGCGCTATGGTGACTTTTATCGCCACTTTG
Source organism: Allobates femoralis (assembly GCA_033576535.1). Classification (NCBI taxonomy): domain Eukaryota; kingdom Metazoa; phylum Chordata; class Amphibia; order Anura; family Aromobatidae; genus Allobates; species Allobates femoralis. Next base: position 475,574,547 of record JARQOC010000005.1, read on the forward strand.
TAGCAGGACATTTTGACTCTCCTGAATGTGTCACTGAAATGACATGCATCATAATTTGGCCTAGAATAGAGCTGTGGGTATAGACCAAAACCTAACAGAGATGTACATAATTAGTAATTATATTTGTAATATTGTCAATGATTGTTGAATGGTACAAGCAGGCTCAGAGGAGGTCAGGTGTGTCCCTCCTATCCAGGCTATTGTATCTTACTGTATTGAAAGAGGATAATAATTTGTAGTACATGTGCCGTACACTAATAAAAAGTGGCTTAGAGTATGAAGAGGATTGTTGGTAAACTTTACAGTATCAATGTAGCAAGCACTGTAGCTACGATAGGAAAAGGCTGGTTGGCTATGGTGGGCTCTGCACCAGCGGGAACAGGCTGTGGGGAGAGGAGAGGGGCTGAAAGTGAACATTTCATGCCTGCCATGCCAATATGTGTAAGGGGCATGATTAGAAGTGACATTAACTACTTCCTGGACCACTAACAAGGTTCACACTTCATACAAAGTGTTTGTGCAGGACAGTAAGCGGAAGCCTAAATGTTTAAATCACAGATTTTCTGACAAAACAATCTACTCTTCCCAAACCCCCCGCTTTATAATATGCTGCCTTCGGAATAAAGGACACTGCATTCACATGACGACATGTTAATTTTAAACTGTGCTGATGCAATATTTGTCAGCAACTGTACTCTACATTGTTCTTGATATGTGGTGAAAGTAATCTGCACTAATTCATAGTGAAAGCCTTAATGGTATGATTGCTGTACTCACAATCTGGAATTTCTGACTTCCTCAAAGGGTGTTAGTGTATATGTATTTAACTGTCTTTTTACGCACCTTTCTTGACGCCTGTGTGAGGTCTCTGCCACTACGCACAGTGTCTGTTACTGTCCAACACTGACATTCTGGCGACAGCGCTGCAGACAATAACTGATTTGAGTGGATCTGTCGGAGCTGCTAAGCTCAGTTATTGTTCAAAGGCCTGTCAATGTGACGTCAGAGCTGTAGACTGTAACAGACACTGGGATTAACAACAAACACTTGGCATGGGGAGGGGGAGTAAACAACAGTTTGTAGTCACCACAGTATGGCTCCCTGAAGTTAGCCACGGGATAAAAAAATGCCTTGTTTAAGCACCACTCCAACTAATTTTTTATTTAGTTATTTCTCTTCAAAGCTGGAGTGGCACTTTAAATCTAAGTTCCCTGCCTCTTGTCCTATACTTTCTTTCCAGTGGCTTCAACTCTTACAGATGCTGCTCTGGTCTCATGGCACCATTTGTGCCTGTAACTTCTGACTGGCTGAAAGGTAAAAGTTACATCACAAGCTCCCAATGCATCTCTGAAAGCCAGAACAAGGCTCTCATTGAGATGTATGGAGTTGTAATCTCTGGTGCACTCTATGAAACACTGGAGTTGTCAGCAGGTGACAAATTACATGACGAGACCAACTGGAGTAATGGTGACAGAAGATTAAGATGTTGTAGGGGCAGAGTATGAGTCAGGGGCTTTACCTTCATTACCATTCCAACGATGCCATAATTAAAAAAAAAAAAAAAAAAAAAAAAAATTTAGTGGTGATTTAAATATTTTACAGTCTGCAGCTTCTAAAGCTTGTATTACAAGACTCAAATGGCTGCTAATATGAGCCCATTGCACCTGTGTTCTATGGCTCAAATATTTTAAGTGGGTGGTACACCTATAATAACACAAGACTGCGTGCTGTCCTTATACCCAACTGGGCCAGGAGCAGTTCTCTGAACCAAAAGAATGAGAGTTTATTGTAATTTACTGCTGCATTATGGATCTAGGTGTGATGGTATTTGTGGTCCCAAAGTCTGCTACTATAACACCATTTTATCTTTTGTCTGACAGGTAACATGGGTGAAGATCTGAAAGGGAGTTCAAATAACGGCGCAACTTTTGACGTATTTGTCAAACAGATGGACAGGATGCTAGTTGAAAAAATTGTATATAAATTATTTTTGTAACTGATCTTTATTAAAATAAATGTTTGTATTTTTCCGACAGATCGAATTAGTTGCCTGTTATGTTCAGTATTAGCAAATCTTCCTACGTTTTCCATATTCGGAGTTATCTAGTAAACAATGCAATGACGTCATTGTTCACTTCCGTGCAAATGGCTCCTTGAAGTTTTAAAACCTAAAAAAAAATGCCTTACTTTTATGGCCATTACTGGGATTTTTTTTTTTTGTGTCTTACATCTGATACCTGGACTGTTTATGTTGTGCTGCCTCAAAGAAAACGAAATGCACCGCCAGTGTAGAGCATGTGTGTCCTGCAGAGGTGGTTTTCAGTGAGCATAGTGGGAGCTATTTGTGTATGACATGCTGGTGCTCAGTCTTTCTTATCTTGTTGTAGCATCTGATATCGGTTTTGTATAACTATTGTTAAACAAACTTGAAAGCACTGATGTGTAGCTTTCACAGACAATTAGGGGAAATAATAATGAGGTGAGATACTCATCTGGGAAAGTTGTGCTAATACAGGAACAACCCTACAGTGTTTTTAAAATCTACAGGTTGGATCCTCGATCACATATGAAAGAATAGAACTTCAGTCCAGCAGCCAGCCTTTTGACTAATTAATTTAGTCACAATGGGCATTCTCCAGGGCTCCATCTTCCTCCTTTCGCTGCTGGTATCGCGCCCTGATGGGAGTGATCATTCATCCTGAAGCGATATCCCTATTCAAATTCATAGCTCCTCCTTCTGGGAAAGATGCACCAGCCGCATGTCATTTCTGGTCCTTTAAAACAAAGATTTCCATCAATAAGCTAGCCACACTAAAGTTAGGGGTCACACTTCAAAAAGCTACTCCAACATATATTTATAGCTTAGAAAAGGAGTAAAAGCTTTAGTTTTGCAAATAACCAAATTTTATTACTTTAACAAGAGTCAAAGACTGGGAAAGGAAGTGTAAAGTGCTCCCGTGCATAACACCAGAGACTGGATCATTTCATATCCAATTTACTGCATAATTCAGCTCTAGGATCAATGTCACATCATTTTTACATTAACTTTATAAATACTGGTGTACTCAGAGACCCATTTACAGACACCATAGTAACCAGGTATATCAATTTCCCTTACATGTTACCCTCTATAGTCATTGAAGGTTGAATACTGTATAGACAAAAATGTACAAAAAATGCAATTCACATGCTCAACATCTCCTTCAATGACTTGGGGTTAAAAAAACTGTAATGATACCTTGTACATTCAATCTGACTACAAATCATCCGTGAAAAAGACCAGAATCGGTTACATCAGCATAAAATGAGAGGCAAATTTGTCAATACATTGGCTTAATTATATGGTCCTCTGGTCCGGCTCACCCCCTCCGTGTGCTTCTGTGCTGATGGCCAGCGATGGCTCTGGTAACTGAACATTATGCCATATAATTAAGCCAATGTATTGACACATTTGCCCGTCATTTTATGCTGATGTAATTGATTCTGGCCTTTCACGGATGATTTGTAGACAATTGAATGTACAAGGTATCATTACAGTTTTTTAACCCCAAGTCATTGAAGGATATGTTGAACATGTGAAATGCATTTTTTGTACATTTTTATCTATGCAGTTGTGAACCTTCATTGACTATAGAGGGTAACATGTAAGGGAAATTGATATACCTGGTTACTATGGTGTTTGTAAATGGGTCTGAGTACACCAGTATTTTATAAAATGTAATGTAAAAATGATGGGACATTGATCCTAGAGCTGATTTTATGCGGTAAATTGTATATGAAATGAGCCAGTCTCTGGTGTTATGCATGGGAGCACTTTACACCTCCTTTCCCTGTCCTTGACTCTTGTTAACTAAAATTTTATTACTTTCTTTATTTTTAAAACTAAAGCCTTTACTCCTTTTATAAGCTATAAATCTTTTTTTGGTCCTGCACGGTGTGGGGGTGAATTGGTCGGCTCCGGAGCATGCGCAGTGCACATTCTGAAGCTGGCCCGTACACCTGATGGCCCCGAGCCAGTGTATCATACCTGGAAGGAGGAGACATGAATTTGAATAGGAATGGGGGGAGAAGGAGCTGTGGAGAATGCCCCGTGTGACTACATACAGTAGCCAAAAGGACTAAGCATACAAATGTGACAAACTCATTCTTCACAACTATTAAGGTACCGTCACACGTGGCAATATTGCTTGCAATTTCACTGGCAATTTGCTGGTTGCAGTGAAATCATGGACACATTGTTCTATTTTGTTGCTGTGTACAAATGTAACAATGTGTCCATGGTTTCATTGCAACAAGCAAATTGCAAGCAATATTGCCACGTGTGACGGTACCTTAGAGTACTGTGTTGGCTCTGGTATGGTTGGGGATGTAGGGGTTAGAAGTCTAAATTTGCTGACAGGTTCCCTTTAACAGGCAACACACCCTGGTATCCTCTCAATAGCACTAATTAGAGCAACAGAGAGGTCTCTCTAAAATGGAGGATCATTTAAAACACCGCTGACTCCAATAGGGGGATAAAGACAGTGAAATGTAAAAAAGAAAGCTGTTACAGGCGGCACTGGTATCCACAGAACATAAATGGATCCATTTGTTTTACCTGATGAAGAGGGGAGACTCCCCTTGAAATTCGTCCTTTTTTTTTTTTTTATATATGACTTCAATTAAACATTCATAGGGCATTATAAAGTCAATTCTTTTCTCTAGATACCAGCAGCTTTTTCTCTAGTCACCTTCGACAGCATAGAAGGGGGTCTTAATGGGTGGGGGGGGGGGGGGAGAGACAATAAAGGTTAAAAACCTCTCCAATCACCAGTGTCTTTCCTGTCCTCCATTGGGCATGTATTTATTTTTTCTTTTCTTGCTCTGGTGTTGTGTGGCCAGTGAATGTGGCTTTCCTTTTTCTGGCTAAATGGGACAGTGGTGTTCATTGGTCTTGCCCTCTGTACTGCTCTAGCTTCCTGCTGTGGTATTTGGGACTTTCTGGCCCTCCTGCTCCTCTGTTGGGAATAAAGCGGGTCACTGATTCCCATAGCTGGAGGCCTCCCCGAGTTTCTGGCTTTTTCCTCTTCTGCTGTTCTTGGCACGACCTGGAAGTGATGTTCGAGCTACGAGTAAGTCACTTCTGGGTTGTGCATTCCTCCATGGAAATAACATGCTTCTGAGTTTCAGAATTCTGTTTCCTGGCTCTGAATGGCAAGCAGAGCATGGACTTCTTGCTTGCGGCCTGCTGTGGACCCGGAGGGGGAAGAGGAAATGCCCTGTATGAATATCTGTCCCTGCAGCCTCAAATCACTTTCTCAACCATCCCTGTCTGAGCTTATATAGCAATTTACAAGTGCAATAAAGCAAATTAGAAACTTACAGAATCCTTGTCTGATGGGCGTTCCTCCAGGGGTCTTTGACAGTGAGGCAGGGTCTCCTGGGCTGCGCTCCCCCACCTTCATGCTGAAAATACTCCCCGATGGGCGGCATTCTTATTTCCGGACCTCGGGCACCATTCAAAGTACCCGCCCATTGAGTCATCGCTATGACGCGGTCATGTGACGCCCCGCGTCACTTCCGCCCATCGTATTGCTGGGTGTACTAACAAGCCACCTTCAGAGCATGCGCAGATGGCATGCTAAAGGCGGCCTTGTGCGCTTAGTACACCTGGCGATACGATGGGCAGAAGTGACGCGGGGCCGGCATCACGTGACCGCGTCATAGTGATGACGCAATGGGCAGGTACTTTGAATGGTGCCCGAGGTCTGGAAATAAGAGTGCTGTCCATGGAGTATTTTCGGACAATTGCTATATAAGCACAGACAGGGATGGTTCAGAAAGTTGTTTGAGGCTGCAGGGACAGATATTCATAGGTTAGGAGGGCTAGTTTAGGTGACTGGTTCCCTTTAACACTAGAAGTTACGGGAATTTAAAGGATCTTCCAGTGTTAATAGGCCCGCCTGGAAGACATCAGGTAAGGCATAATCTTTTGGCCATGGGCGATAAGGCTTCCCACACTGCTACTGTAGGGCTCAGCGGTGACCCAGCCACTCTTATGTCTGAGTGGGTGTCAGGTTCTTATCCAGGTTTCCTGGGTTCTAACATGGATGCTTTTTAGTTACCCCACTCTCTCCTTATCCCCATAGGGAGGCAAGTCTACCCCTAAGGGCCGCTTCACACTGCGACGTGATCCGGTCCGGGAGGACCCTGACAGCTGGGGACTGGATCAGCACACAGGACTGGGGAGCTATTATGCCCTCCGGTCTGGTGTGCAGCGCACGCAGCTGCAGCCTCTGACAGGTCAGGACCGCAGTGTCCGCGGTCCTGACTTATCAGCAGCGGGAACTGCGTGTGCTGCACACTGGACCGGAGGGCATAATGGCCCCCCAGTCCTGTGTGCTGATCCCGGTCTGTGGCTGTCAGGGTCCTTCCGGCCAGCCCCGGACCGGATCGTGCCGCAGTGTGAAGCGGCCCTAAGAAGAAGATTCCTAAGTGTTCTATTTGTAACAAGAAGCTTTCCCCATCTTGGAAAAAGCTTTGCCAGGGGTGTACTGATAAGGTGGTGAGAGAGGAACATCCCTCACTTTTGGATGAGAGATATTCTCTGGTGAAACAGGAAGTTCAGTCCTCTTTTCCTCCTTTTTGCCTGCTCCACCTGCTCCATCTTCCTGTTAAAAGAAAAAAAAATCCAGATTCCAGAATCATGCTGTAACTCTAAAGGTACCGTTACATGGTGTGAGATCGTGAACGATATTGCTCAAATGTCACAGGTTTGGAGTTGTTCAAACGATGTCTTTACGTCTAACCGAGATTCACTTACGATAAATCATTGGATTGTTGGTCGCAGATTTGAGAACATGTTCTCAAATCAGAAGATCCATGATTAGCCAACCTGCATCGTTCTGTGTAACAATGTGATAACGATGTGAATGGGTGAAGTCACAAATTACATCAGTGAACAAGTATTGTTCGCTGGGTTGTGCGAATGATAGCTGCTCACTACAAAACTATGTCCTAACAACCGCGCGTCCCCCGAGATAGTTAGGAATATTGTTTCAACATTGAAATGTGTAACGGTACCTTCAGGTTTCACATGGTTCCATCTCATATATGGTATGAGGCTTCATCTTCCAAGAAGACAACTAATAAATATTTTTTTCTACAGAGCATACGTAGGAACTAATTAACGTAGTCCGTAGCACTAATGGCCACTTTACACACACCAACTTATCTGTTCAACTTCTGACCAACTTGCTGGTTGCAGTGAAATCATGGACACATTGCTCCATTTTGTGGCTGTGTACAAATGTAACAATGTATCCATGATTTTCTGATCATCATAATGGGAGACCCAGACAATGGGGTTTAGGGCACTGCCCTCCGGAGGCCACACTAGGAACTACAAGTTTGTAGACACCGCCTCCTCCGCTTATAAACCCCCACCGCAGGGAATATCCTCAGTTTTAAACTTAGTGTGCTCGGAGGATCACGCTTTGCTTGCACTTCACGGCATTCTCACAGCTTACGTGATGGCTTATGAAGACAAGGTAAAATGGTCCCGGTCGGGACCTTCGGCAGTCTCCCTGCTCACCCTTGTGGAACACGCAGGTGGAGGTACCGGAGGGCCTAGGGCCTGGACACTGCGTGTCCCCCCGGTACGTTGCCGCGCTCCTTTCCATCCCTCCCTGGGGGCTCTGGAAGGTGGGAGATAGGAGCCTCGCACAGCTCCGCTCCGTCCGAGGCCTCCCTAAATGGTGCTTACAGACCGGACTGGAGCCAGCCCAGTCTGAGGCCTCCCTAAATGGTGCTTACAGACCGGACTGGTGCTGAAACCCCCGTCCGAGGCCTCCCTAAATGGTGCTTACAGACCGGACCGGCACTGAGGCACTGTGTGTCTCCGGTGTGCCTGGGGGTAGTGTCGGACACTTTATGTGTTCTGGCACTCAGACCGCGCGCTACCCTCGGGTCCGCGGTTCTGGCGGTGTACCCTGTGCTGGGGTCACCCTGGCTGACCGCCCTGTGTGTCACAGGGGCTGAGGCTGTAGATTGCAGGTGTTTTGTTTTACATGCAGTCTAAGTATTGTACTGTCACAATACTTCCCGCGCTGCGGGCTCCGGCGCCTACATTACTGAGGCTGCCTGAGGGGATGTGAAGCAGCCCTGGTGGTGATGTCATCGAGGGCGTGCGTGTGTGCTTCCCGCGTGTTTTCGGCGCCGCCCACAGTTTCTCTGCCGGCGGCCATCTTTTCCCCTCGCTTCCCGGCTGGGATCTGACTGCAGCACAGGTCTGCACTCCGGGGGAGACCGGAAGCTTTCGCGGAGGCCACACGCACACCGCTTCCTCCCACCGCTTTACAGCGGTCGGTAAGCCACCGGGATCCCGGTTTGTGTCTGTATAGATTGGCTTATTTGCCCCTGCTGTGGGTATGTCCTCAGCTGGAAAACGTGCTGCTAAGGCGGCCAGCACCACCACTGCCTGTGCTACATGCAACGGGACGCTGGTTGAGGGGTCCTGCAATAACTGCGGACGCCCAGAGGCCCGGACTGATACTGCTGAGTCAGCAGCTCCGGTGCTTTACCCTGAGGTTCAGGTGATCCCAGGGCCATGGGAAACGCAGAATAAGATTAATGAATCTCTGTTGTCCCAGTTGTCCTCCATGTCGCAATCCCTGGAGGCACTTAATAGGAGACTGGAAGGCCCAGCTTCTTCCTCCATTTACCCCGGGTGTCTCCTTCTTCTGCTGCGAGACCCCTTAAGGGACTCGTCGTGAGGATTCACCCGAGCTCCAGGCTCTCTCTGAGGAGGAGCGTCCCTCTGATGGTGATGAGGATGATGGGGGTTCAATACTCGGGTCTGTGTCAGAACCACCAGACGGGGTAGAGGATCTGGTGTCCTCCATTAACGAGACTTTACGTCTCGTGACACCCCCTGAGGAGGTGAACGTACACCCGAAGGAGGTCTATCAATGGCTACGGCCAGATGCTAGACCAAGTGGCTCCTTTATGGACCACACTAACTTTGGGAGGGTGGTCAGAGCACCCAGGTTACATCCTGGGCGGCGTTTTGTCCGTAAATCTAAGGACAATCGCTTTCCCTTTCCCCAGGAGGTGCTTCAGGAGTGGTCGCAGTCCCCGAAGGTGGACGCCTCCATGACCAGGATTGCTGCACGCTCCCTTTTCTCTGCCTCTGATAGCTCCTCGTTGAAGGATGCGACAGATAGACAGGTCGAGCAACTCGCCAAGTCTTCTTATGAGGCTGTGGGGTCTTCATTTGCCCCTAATTTTGCCACGGTCTGGACCCTGCAAGCGATTACCTCCTGCTTGGATGGTATCACTGATCTGGCAGGGTCCAGTCCAGAGGTCCTGGCGCTTACCGATAGGGCAAAGGCCTATGCGGATTACGCCAGGACGGCAACATTGGAAACTGCCACCCGCTCTGCTGTGGCTTCGGCCAACGCTATAGCGATCCGCAGGTTGTTGTGGCTGCGTCTTTGGGACTCAGATGCCACGTCTAAGAAGATTTTGCAAAATCTTCCGTTCTCTGGTGACAGGCTTTTTGGCACAGAGCTGGACAAGCTGATAAAGGATTCTGCTGAATAAACCTAAGCCACGGTATACCGTTAAAAGGAACCCAAAACAGTGGTCCTTTCGTTCCAGCTCACAGTCATCAGCAACGTCTGCTCGCGCGGACCGAGGGGGCAAGCCCGCTACTCAGTGGCGCCCCAAGGGTCGCCAAAAGAAGCCAACAGGGGCGGCAGCTGCCACCCCCAAACCCGCTTCCGCATGACTCGCTCTCTCGTCCTGCCTCCCCACAGGTGGGGGGTCGCCTGTTCCTTTTTCAGGACAGTTGGCTTCTCCACGTCCAAGACAAGTGGGTCCGAGACGTAGTCTCGCGAGGCTACAGGATAGAGCTGACGTCGCTGCCGACACACCGATTCCATCGGTCTGTTCCTTCTCCGGAAAAGGCTCAGGCTTTTCACCGGGTGTTGGAAGGGCTCCGCAGAGACGGAGTAGTGGTCCCAGTGCCTTCTGGGGAGAGGTTCCGGGGTTTTTACTCCAACCTCTTTATCGTCCCAAAGAAGGACGGCTCTTCGCCCGGTTCTGGACCTCAAGTTGTTCAACCGTCATGTGTTGGTTCGGAAGTTCCGCATGGAATCCCTGCGCTCCGTGATCGCGGCTGTGTCACAGGGAGACTTCCTGGCGTCCATAGATATCCGGGACGCTTACCTTCACGTGCCCATTGCACCGGCTCATCAGCGCTGGTTACGATTCGCAGTGGGGGACGAACACTTCCAGTTCGTGGCACTACCCTTCGGGTTGGCCTCAGCACCGCGGGTGTTCACGAAGGTGATGGCCTCTATGATGGCTCTCCTGCATGTGCAGGGACACGCCGTCATACCTTATCTAGACGACCTGCTGGTCAGGGCGCCATCGGAACACCTTTGTCGGGAGAGTTTGGAGGTAACCATGAAGTCTCTGGAACAGTTTGGGTGGCTTCTCAATGTCCAGAAATCAACCCTGGTTCCGACCCAGTCACTGACGTATCGGCATGGACTTCCACACGGACTCAGCCCTGGTGTCTCTGCCACGAGCCAAGCAGCTGGCTATCCACTCAGGAGTGCAAGATGTCCTCCTGTCACCACAATCATCCCTACGGGTATTGATGAAGCTGGTGGGCCGCATGGTAGCTGCGATAGAGGCGGTGCCTTTCGCACAATTTCGCCTCCGTCCTCTTCAGCTGGAGAGAAGCCTCTGCAACCAGTAAGTTACCTGTAGCCACCCTAGAAATGTAGCCGCGTGTAAAGGTACCCTATGAGCTTAGAAGAACAGGTTCCCCACACCGTCCAGGATGGGATGTTTGGGTGGCTGAAGGCAAGAAAACTTAACTAGTTTCCGGTGCCTGAGAACATCCAGAACTTGTATTACAGGAGTGGGAGTTTCCAAAGAAATGGATAATCACCCTGTTAGAGGGAGATTTGTGGACTTGGGATATCCCTAAGGGTGGAGGCACATGGGCACAAGAATTGCGCGAGTGCAATGCGAGAAAAACTTGCATTGCACTCGGACAAGTATCATTAAATGATACTGGTCATAGTGCGATTTGAGGGAAATGCAAGTTCAATCGCACCATGCTTTGAATATAACCGGTAAATGCTGTCGGTGGTCCTGAAGTTGGTTCGGTGGAATTGCTAGGCATGCTAGAGAAATCCCGCTGACCAAACTTTCAGGGCTGCGGACAGCATCACATGGAATTGCACCAAACATTAACTCGCGCAGTGCACTCGCAGCACATTTATGCATACAGCCATGCACACACATGCACCACACTTACATTAAAAACGCACAGAACTCACATCACTGTCATGCATTAAAAACGCTGTTTTTGATGCATGACCGTGTGCCTCCACCCAAAGGGCCACGTCACACACACAGATATTTGTGCAGATATTGTTCGCAGATCTCTAGTTGCAGTGAAATCATGGACACAATGTTCCATTTTGTGGCTGTGTACAAATGGAGCAATGTGTCCATGATTTCACTGCAACCAGAGATCTGCGAACAATATCTGCACAAATATCTGTGTGTGACGTGGCCCTAAGGTGGATATGTAGGTGGCAAAAGTGGCCAACAAACTGTGGTCCCATTTGAGGATTCCTACCAATGTAAAGACTTAAACAGAAAAATTGAGCGCCTGCTGCAGAAATCTTGGGAAACTTACCAACTCTCTGAACAGAAAATTCAGGTTTCGGGTTGGGTAAATGCTCTCTTTGTGTGGTGGCTGAGTCCCAAGAACCTTTGCAGGAGTATAGCTTGGTTTCAGACACCATTGACCACAGTAACAACCGATGCCAGCAAAAGAGGCTGTGATGCTGTAGTATTGCATACTACCTTGAGTCCAGCGATCAGTGGCAGGTCCAACTACAGGGAGCTGATGGCAGTGGAGGCTTCCCTTCTGGCAGCACACAATCTAATCACCGGTGGCCTCATCAGAATCTACTCCGACAACATGACTACCGTAGCCCACCTTCGATATCAGAAGAGCACAAAGTTCGACAGCTTAAAAGCAATATCCAGTCAAATATTCTGCTGAGCCGAAATATATCTTCTCTCTCTCACAGTGGTCCACTTGAAGGGGTCTTCCCATCTGCAGGCAGATTTTGTAAGCTGACAGGATATACATCCAGGAGAATGGAGCCTGAACCAGAAAGTCTTCAGATACTGGTGACAACATTGAGTTTACCAGAGGTTGACCTATTTACCACAGGCCTAAATGCAAACGTCAAAACATATTTGTCCCTTAATCCCAGAGATGAATTCATGGGAGTAGATTGTGTTTGCCCAGCCATGGAACTGTCAGCTGGCATATGCCTTTCCCGCCATTCCAGTTCTTGCAAGGACTCTATGGAAGATCCGAGAAGACCAGGTCCCAACCATCCTTGTAACCCTTATGGTACGTTTACACGCCGCTACCGAGGGTAGCAACAGGTAGGCACCGCACGTGCACGCGTGCGTTTTCAACGGTTCCTAACGGTACCTGATGCCACAATTACACGCCGCCACAAGGTGCTCCACAGAAGGTATTTCCGTTCCCCGGAAGTGCCGACGGGCGCCGCAGGTTACCTTCTGTGGAGCACCTGTATTGTGACTGGACAGCTCGTTAAATATGCCGCCCTGTGCAGGGACAGCCAATGGGTACACAGTAGTCCCCACCAATGATAGCTGATGGGGCGTAGTATACATGACGCTCACGCACGCCCCAGGTAACTCAAATACTGTACCTGTGCCCCGATTACACGCCGCCACCATAGGGGTTATACCTGCTTGTTTTTCAGCACGCCTGAAAGACAGGTATCCAAAGAGACAGGAAGGTACAACCTGAATTACACGCCGCCACTTCGCGGTGTTTACAAGGTAAAGGGTACAATTGTCTCCAACACCTGCCGGTTTCTACCTTTCGGTAGCGGCGTGTAAAGGTACCATAAGGGTACCTTTACACGCGGCAACTTTTCTAGGAATTTGACTGGCAACTTACTTGTTGCAGTGAAATCATGGACACATTGTTCTATCTTGTTGCTGTGTACAAATGGAACAATGTCTCCATGATTTCACGGCAACCAGTAAGTTGCCAGTGAAATTCCCAGAAAAGTTGCCACCTGTAAAGGTACCCTGATGGTACCTTTACACGCCGCAACAGGATGGTGGCAACAACCGGGTACATGAGAGAAATGTATCTTGCACCGCCAAATCTATCCGCTGTAGCGGCGTGTGAACACGGTTGTTGCCACCCGTCACTTGAGGCACCTGTTTCAGAGCAGTGCCCTAAAACAGGTGGATTTCAAGGCGATGGTTGCGGGCTGTATTGGCGTGTAAAGATGGTAGGGTAAGGTTTATTCGTCACCTAGATAACTCCCCGGGGCATGACACAGCCTCCGGGAAACCACCACCCTTCAGCGATCATTGGAGGAAGCTCCTGCGTTACGATTGGTAGTCGCTGCATAGGGCGGCATATTTAAGGAGCTGACCACTCACACTACACAATTGCTCGAGCGTCATGTATTAGTCTACCTCCTGTGCTGGCTGGCCAATCATGATGTTATTGCTTTGTCCTATCAGCGTACGGAATTCTCGTAATCCACAATTGTGGCACGCCTATGTGTTGTCCCTGCTGCCTTTGTTCCGCATATATTACCTTGTTATTGCGGCGTGTAAATGAGGTAAGGTGAGCTACAGAAGGTAACTTGTGGCACCCGGCGGTGTATCCAGAGGTAGATGCAACCTACTGTAGCGCACCTTGTTGCAGCGTGTAAAGGCAGTGCGGGTACCGTTGGCAACCGTTTGTGCGTGCTCGTGCACGTGAAGCACCCGGTTGTTGCCACCATCCTGTTGCGGCGTGTAAAGGTACCATGAGGGTACCTTTACACGCCGCAATTTTCTGATCATCATAATGGGAGACCCAGACAATGGGGTTTAGGGCACTGCCCTCTGGAGGCCACACTAGGTACTACAAGTTTGTAGACACCGCCCCCTCCGCTTATAAACCCCTACCGCAGGGAATAGCCTCAGTTTTAAACTTAGTGTGCTCGGAGGAATCACACGCTTTGCTTGCACATCACTGCATTCTCACAGCTTACGTGATGGCGTCTGAAGACAAGGTAGGTCCCGGTCGGGGACCTCCGGCAGTCTCCCTGTTCACCCTTGGGGAACACACAGGTTGAGGTACCGGAGGGCCCAGAGCCTGGACACGTTGTGTCCTCCCGGTACGCTGCCGTGCTCCTTCCCATCCCTCCTTGGGGGGCTCTGGGAAGTGGGAGACAGGAGCCTTGCACAGCTCCGCTCCGTCCGAGGCCTCCCTAAATGGTGCTTACAGACTGGACTGGTGCTGAAACCCCTGTCCGAGGCCTCCCATATATGGTGCTTACAGACCGGACCGGCACTGAGGCGCCCTGTGTGTCTCCGGTGTGCCTGGGGGTAGTGTCTGACACTATGTGTTTTGACACTCAGACCGCGCGCAACCTTTGGGTCCGCGGTTCTGGCGGTGTACCCTGTGCTGGGGTCACTATAGCTGACCGCCCTGTGTGTCACAGGGGCTGCGGCTGCGGGCTACAGATTTTGTCTGCAGCCCTGGGTATAGTGTGATGCTATATCTCCCGCGCTGCGGGCTCCAGCACCAGATTATTAAGATGGCTGCTTGGAGAGATGTGGAGCAGCCCATGGGATGACGTCATCGCTGGGCGTGTGTGTGTGTGCTTCCCGCGTGTTTTCGGCACCGCCCACGACTTGTCTGGCGGCGGCCATCTTCTCCTCACCTCCCTGTTGGGACTGAATGAGTGCACTACTGCGCTCCGGGAGAATACGATCCTTATCGCGGAGGCCACACACACACCGCTCCCCTCCACCGCATTGAAGCGGTCGGTAAGCCGCCGGTGTTCCGGTTTCCTACTTGGCTTATTTTTCTCTTCTGCTGTCGGCATGTCCCCAGCAAAGAAGAGCGCTGCTAAGGCAGACAACTCTACCACTACCTGTGCTACATGCAACGGGACGCTGGTTGGGGGGTCCTGCAATAACTGCGGACGCCCAGAGGCCGGACTGATGCTGCAGAGGCTGCAGCTCCGGTGCTGTACCCTGAGGTTCAGGTGATCCCAGGGCCATGGGAGACACAGAATAAGATAAATGACTCTGTGTTGTCCAAGCTGTCCTCCATGTCGCAATCCCTGGAGGCACTGACTAGGAGACTGGAAAGTCCAGCTGCTCCCTCAAGTTACCCCCGGGTGTCACCCCTTGTTGCCGCGAGATCCCTTAAGCGGGCTCGCCGGGATGAATCACCCGAGATCTAGAACCTCTCTGAGGAGGAGCGTCACTCTGACGGTGACGAGGATGATGGGGGTTCAATACTTGAGTCTATGTCAGAACCACCTGACGGGGTGGAGGATTTGGTATCCTCCATAAACGAGACTCTTCATCTCGTGGCACCCCCTGAGGAGGTGGACCTCCATCCGAAGGAGGCTTATCAATGGCTGCAGCCAGAGGCTCGCTCATGTGGCTCCTTTATGGACCACACTAACTTTGGAAGGGTGGTTAGAGCACCCAGGGTTCACCCTGGGCGGCGTTATGTCCGCAAATCTAGGGACACTCGCTTCCCCTTCCCACAGGAGGTGCTTCAGGAGTGGTCGCAGTCCCCGAAGGTGGACGATTCCATGACCAGGATTGCTGCACGCTCCCTATTCTCTGCCTCTGATAGCTCCTCATTGAAGGACGCGACGGATAGACAGGTCGAACAACTCGCCAAGTCTTCCTATGAGGCTGTGGGGTCTTCATTTGCCCCTAATTTTGCCACGGTCTGGACCTTGCAGGCGATCACCGCCTGCTTGGATGGTATAACTGACCTGGCGGGGTCCAATTCAGAGGTCCTAGCGCTTACTGATAGGGCAAGGGCCTATGCAGATTACGCCAGGACGGCGACCCTAGAAACTGCCACTCGCTCGGCTGTGGCTTCGGCCAATGCGATAGCGATCCGCAGGTTATTGTGGCTGCGTCTATGGGACTCAGATGCCACGTCAAAGAAGATTCTGCAGAATCTTCCGTTTTCTGGTGACAGACTGTTTGGTACTGAGCTGGATAAGCTGATAAAGGATTCTGCGGAGTCTAAGATCCCACAGAATAAACCCAAGCCACGGTATACCGTTAAAAGGAACCCTAAACAGTGGTCCTTTCGCTCCAGCTCACAGTCATCAGCCTCGTCCGCTCGCGCGGATGTTTGGGTGGCTGAAGGCAAGAAAACTTAACTAGTTTCCGGTGCCTGAGAACATCCAGAACTTGTATTACAGGAGTGGGAGTTTCCAAAGAAATGGATAATCACCCTGTTAGAGGGAGATTTGTGGACTTGGGATATCCCTAAGGGTGGAGGCACATGGGCACAAGAATTGCGCGAGTGCAATGCGAGAAAAACTTGCATTGCACTCGGACAAGTATCATTAAATGATACTGGTCATAGTGCGATTTGAGGGAAATGCAAGTTCAATCGCACCATGCTTTGAATATACCGGTAAATGCTGTCGGTGGTCCTGAAGTTGGTTCGGTGGAATTGCTAGGCATGCTGAGAAATCCCGCTGACCAAACTTTCAGGGCTGCGGACAGCATCACATGGAATTGCACCAAACATTAACTCGCGCAGTGCACTCGCAGCACATTTATGCATACAGCCATGCACACACATGCACCACACTTACATTAAAAACGCACAGAACTCACATCACTGTCATGCATTAAAAACGCTGTTTTTGATGCATGACCGTGTGCCTCCACCCAAAGGGCCACGTCACACACACAGATATTTGTGCAGATATTGTTCGCAGATCTCTAGTTGCAGTGAAATCATGGACACAATGTTCCATTTTGTGGCTGTGTACAAATGGAGCAATGTGTCCATGATTTCACTGCAACCAGAGATCTGCGAACAATATCTGCACAAATATCTGTGTGTGACGTGGCCCTAAGGTGGATATGTAGGTGGCAAAAGTGGCCAACAAACTGTGGTCCCATTTGAGGATTCCTACCAATGTAAAGACTTAAACAGAAAAATTGAGCGCCTGCTGCAGAAATCTTGGGAAACTTACCAACTCTCTGAACAAGAAAATTCAGGTTTCGGGTTGGGTAAATGCTCTCTTTGTGTGGTGGCTGAGTCCCAAGAACCTTTGCAGGAGTATAGCTTGGTTTCAGACACCATTGACCACAGTAACAACCGATGCCAGCAAAAGAGGCTGTGATGCTGTAGTATTGCATACTACCTTGAGTCCAGCGATCAGTGGCAGGTCCAACTACAGGGAGCTGATGGCAGTGGAGGCTTCCCTTCTGGCAGCACACAATCTAATCACCGGTGGCCTCATCAGAATCTACTCCGACAACATGACTACCGTAGCCCACCTTCGATATCAGAAGAGCACAAAGTTCGACAGCTTAAAAGCAATATCCAGTCAAATATTCTGCTGAGCCGAAATATATCTTCTCTCTCTCACAGTGGTCCACTTGAAGGGGTCTTCCCATCTGCAGGCAGATTTTGTAAGCTGACAGGATATACATCCAGGAGAATGGAGCCTGAACCAGAAAGTCTTCAGATACTGGTGACAACATTGAGTTTACCAGAGGTTGACCTATTTACCACAGGCCTAAATGCAAACGTCAAAACATATTTGTCCCTTAATCCCAGAGATGAATTCATGGGAGTAGATTGTGTTTGCCCAGCCATGGAACTGTCAGCTGGCATATGCCTTTCCCGCCATTCCAGTTCTTGCAAGGACTCTATGGAAGATCCGAGAAGACCAGGTCCCAACCATCCTTGTAACCCTTATGGTACGTTTACACGCCGCTACCGAGGGTAGCAACAGGTAGGCACCGCACGTGCACGCGTGCGTTTTCAACGGTTCCTAACGGTACCTGATGCCACAATTACACGCCGCCACAAGGTGCTCCACAGAAGGTATTTCCGTTCCCCGGAAGTGCCGACGGGCGCCGCAGGTTACCTTCTGTGGAGCACCTGTATTGTGACTGGACAGCTCGTTAAATATGCCGCCCTGTGCAGGGACAGCCAATGGGTACACAGTAGTCCCCACCAATGATAGCTGATGGGGCGTAGTATACATGACGCTCACGCACGCCCCAGGTAACTCAAATACTGTACCTGTGCCCCGATTACACGCCGCCACCATAGGGGTTATACCTGCTTGTTTTTCAGCACGCCTGAAAGACAGGTATCCAAAGAGACAGGAAGGTACAACCTGAATTACACGCCGCCACTTCGCGGTGTTTACAAGGTAAAGGGTACAATTGTCTCCAACACCTGCCGGTTTCTACCTTTCGGTAGCGGCGTGTAAAGGTACCATAAGGGTACCTTTACACGCGGCAACTTTTCTAGGAATTTGACTGGCAACTTACTTGTTGCAGTGAAATCATGGACACATTGTTCTATCTTGTTGCTGTGTACAAATGGAACAATGTCTCCATGATTTCACGGCAACCAGTAAGTTGCCAGTGAAATTCCCAGAAAAGTTGCCACCTGTAAAGGTACCCTGATGGTACCTTTACACGCCGCAACAGGATGGTGGCAACAACCGGGTACATGAGAGAAATGTATCTTGCACCGCCAAATCTATCCGCTGTAGCGGCGTGTGAACACGGTTGTTGCCACCCGTCACTTGAGGCACCTGTTTCAGAGCAGTGCCCTAAAACAGGTGGATTTCAAGGCGATGGTTGCGGGCTGTATTGGCGTGTAAAGATGGTAGGGTAAGGTTTATTCGTCACCTAGATAACTCCCCGGGGCATGACACAGCCTCCGGGAAACCACCCCCCTTCAGCGATCATTGGAGGAAGCTCCTGCGTTACGATTGGTAGTCGCTGCATAGGGCGGCATATTTAAGGAGCTGACCACTCACACTACACAATTGCTCGAGCGTCATGTATTAGTCTACCTCCTGTGCTGGCTGGCCAATCATGATGCTATTGCTTTGTCCTATCAGCGTACGGAATTCTCGTAATCCACAATTGTGGCACGCCTATGTGTTGTCCCTGCTGCCTTTGTTCCGCATATATTACCTTGTTATTGCGGCGTGTAAATGAGGTAAGGTGAGCTACAGAAGGTAACTTGTGGCACCCGGCGGTGTATCCAGAGGTAGATGCAACCTACTGTAGCGCACCTTGTTGCAGCGTGTAAAGGCAGTGCGGGTACCGTTGGCAACCGTTTGTGCGTGCTCGTGCACGTGAAGCACCCGGTTGTTGCCACCATCCTGTTGCGGCGTGTAAAGGTACCATGAGGGTACCTTTACACGCCGCAATTTTCTGATCATCATAATGGGAGACCCAGACAATGGGGTTTAGGGCACTGCCCTCCGGAGGCCACACTAGGTACTACAAGTTTGTAGACACCGCCCCCTCCGCTTATAAACCCCTACCGCAGGGAATAGCCTCAGTTTTAAACTTAGTGTGCTCGGAGGAATCACACGCTTTGCTTGCACATCACTGCATTCTCACAGCTTACGTGATGGCGTCTGAAGACAAGGTAGGTCCCGGTCGGGGACCTCCGGCAGTCTCCCTGTTCACCCTTGGGGAACACACAGGTTGAGGTACCGGAGGGCCCAGAGCCTGGACACGTTGTGTCCTCCCGGTACGCTGCCGTGCTCCTTCCCATCCCTCCTTGGGGGGCTCTGGGAAGTGGGAGACAGGAGCCTTGCACAGCTCCGCTCCGTCCGAGGCCTCCCTAAATGGTGCTTACAGACTGGACTGGAGCCAGCCCAGTCCTAGGCCTCCCTAAAGGTGCTTACAGACCGGACTGGTGCTGAAACCCCTGTCCGAGGCCTCCCATATATGGTGCTTACAGACCGGACCGGCACTGAGGCGCCCTGTGTGTCTCCGGTGTGCCTGGGGGTAGTGTCTGACACTATGTGTTTTGACACTCAGACCGCGCGCAACCTTTGGGTCCGCGGTTCTGGCGGTGTACCCTGTGCTGGGGTCACTATAGCTGACCGCCCTGTGTGTCACAGGGGCTGCGGCTGCGGGCTACAGATTTTGTCTGCAGCCCTGGGTATAGTGTGATGCTATATCTCCCGCGCTGCGGGCTCCAGCACCAGATTATTAAGATGGCTGCTTGGAGAGATGTGGAGCAGCCCATGGGATGACGTCATCGCTGGGCGTGTGTGTGTGTGCTTCCCGCGTGTTTTCGGCACCGCCCACGACTTGTCTGGCGGCGGCCATCTTCTCCTCACCTCCCTGTTGGGACTGAATGAGTGCACTACTGCGCTCCCGGGAGAATACGATCCTTATCGCGGAGGCCACACACACACCGCTCCCCTCCACCGCATTGAAGCGGTCGGTAAGCCGCCGGTGTTCCGGTTTCCTACTTGGCTTATTTTTCTCTTCTGCTGTCGGCATGTCCCCAGCAAAGAAGAGCGCTGCTAAGGCAGACAACTCTACCACTACCTGTGCTACATGCAACGGGACGCTGGTTGGGGGGTCCTGCAATAACTGCGGACGCCCAGAGGCCGGACTGATGCTGCAGAGGCTGCAGCTCCGGTGCTGTACCCTGAGGTTCAGGTGATCCCAGGGCCATGGGAGACACAGAATAAGATAAATGACTCTGTGTTGTCCAAGCTGTCCTCCATGTCGCAATCCCTGGAGGCACTGACTAGGAGACTGGAAAGTCCAGCTGCTCCCTCAAGTTACCCCCGGGTGTCACCCCTTGTTGCCGCGAGATCCCTTAAGCGGGCTCGCCGGGATGAATCACCCGAGATCTAGAACCTCTCTGAGGAGGAGCGTCACTCTGACGGTGACGAGGATGATGGGGGTTCAATACTTGAGTCTATGTCAGAACCACCTGACGGGGTGGAGGATTTGGTATCCTCCATAAACGAGACTCTTCATCTCGTGGCACCCCCTGAGGAGGTGGACCTCCATCCGAAGGAGGCTTATCAATGGCTGCAGCCAGAGGCTCGCTCATGTGGCTCCTTTATGGACCACACTAACTTTGGAAGGGTGGTTAGAGCACCCAGGGTTCACCCTGGGCGGCGTTATGTCCGCAAATCTAGGGACACTCGCTTCCCCTTCCCACAGGAGGTGCTTCAGGAGTGGTCGCAGTCCCCGAAGGTGGACGCTTCCATGACCAGGATTGCTGCACGCTCCCTATTCTCTGCCTCTGATAGCTCCTCATTGAAGGACGCGACGGATAGACAGGTCGAACAACTCGCCAAGTCTTCCTATGAGGCTGTGGGGTCTTCATTTGCCCCTAATTTTGCCACGGTCTGGACCTTGCAGGCGATCACCGCCTGCTTGGATGGTATAACTGACCTGGCGGGGTCCAATTCAGAGGTCCTAGCGCTTACTGATAGGGCAAGGGCCTATGCAGATTACGCCAGGACGGCGACCCTAGAAACTGCCACTCGCTCGGCTGTGGCTTCGGCCAATGCGATAGCGATCCGCAGGTTATTGTGGCTGCGTCTATGGGACTCAGATGCCACGTCAAAGAAGATTCTGCAGAATCTTCCGTTTTCTGGTGACAGACTGTTTGGTACTGAGCTGGATAAGCTGATAAAGGATTCTGCGGAGTCTAAGATCCCACAGAATAAACCCAAGCCACGGTATACCGTTAAAAGGAACCCTAAACAGTGGTCCTTTCGCTCCAGCTCACAGTCATCAGCCTCGTCCGCTCGCGCGGACAGAGGGGGTAAGCCCTCTACTCAGTGGCGCCCCAAGGGTCGCCAGAAGAAGTCAACGGGGGCGGCGGCTGCCACTCCCAAACCCACTTCCGCATGACTCGCTCTCCAGTCCTGCCGCCCCACAGGTGGGGGGCCGCCTGTCCCGATTTCAGGACAGATGGTTACTCCTCGTTCAAGATCAGTGGGTCCGAGACGTAGTCTCGCGCGGCTACAGGATAGAGCTGACGTCGCGGCCGGCACACCGATTCCATCGGTCTGTTCCATCCCCGGAAAAGGCTCAGGCTTTTCATCTGGTGTTGGAGGGGCTCCGCAGAGACGGAGTAGTGATCCCAGTGCCTTCCGGAGAGAGGTTCAGGGGTTTTTACTCCAACCTCTTTATCGTCCGAAGAAGGACGGCTCCTTTCGCCCGGTTCTGGACCTCAAGTTGTTCAACCGTCACGTGTTGGTTCGGAAGTTCCGCATGGAATCCCTGCGCTCCGTGATCGCGGCTGTGTCGCAGGGAGACTTCTTAGCGTCCATAGATATCCGAGACGCTTACCTTCACGTGCCCATTGCACCAGCTCATCAGCGCTGGTTGAGATTTGCAGTGGGGGACGAACACTACCAGTTCGTGGCGCTGCCCTTCGGGTTGGCCTCGGCTCCGCGGGTGTTCACAAAAGTGATGGCCTCTATGAAGGCTCTCCTACATATGCAGGGACATGCCGTCATACCCTATTTAGACGACCTGCTGGTCAGGGCGCCATCAGAACATCTTTGCCGGAAGAGCCTAGAGGTGACCATGAAGTCTCTGGAACAGTTTGGGTGGCTTCTCAATGTCCAGAAATCAACCCTGGTTCCGACCCAGTCACTGACATATCGGGGCATGGACTTCCACACGGACTTAGCTCTGGTGTCCCTGCCACGAGCCAAACAGCTGGCCATCCAATCGGGAGTCCAAGATATACTCCTGTCCCCACAATCATCCATACGGGTGTTGATGAAGCTGGTGGGACGCATGGTGGCAGCGATAGAGGCGGTGCCTTTTGCACAGTTTCACCTCCGTCCTCTTCAGCTGGAAATTCTCCGCAGATGGGACAAGAGGACGATCTCGCTGAATCGGCTGATGGCCCTTTCACGATCGACCAGGGATTCCCTGCGGTGGTGGCTTCAGCCACATCACTTGTCACGGGGCCGGTCTTTTCTCAAACCGTCATGGTTAGTGGTGACCACCGACGCCAGTCTGAAGGGCTGGGGGGCGGTGTTCTTACACCACAGGGCTCAAGGCCTCTGGACTCAGTCGGAGTCGGCGTTGCAGATCAACGTGCTGGAGATCAAGGCGGTCTATCTGGCGCTCCTGGCGTTTCAGAAGTTCCTGTCGGGACAGCCCATCCGGGTTCAGTCCGACAATGCGACGGCCGTCGCATATATAAATCATCAGGGAGGGACCAGGAGTGCTCAGGCCCTCGCCGAAGTCCACCGCATTCTATCCTGGGTGGAGGACAACAACTGTCTGATCTCCGCAGTTCACATCCCAGGAGTCGAAAACTGGGAGGCCGATTACCTGAGCCGACAGGGAATGGACGCCGGAGAGTGGTCTCTTCATCCGGACGTCTTCCGGGACATCTGCAGCGGATGGGGCACTCCGGACGTGGATCTGATGGCCTCACGGCTCAATCATCAGGTGCCGCAATACATGGCGAGATCATGGGATCCTCAGTCTCTGGGGGCGGACGCCCTGATCCTGAGTTGGTCCGGATTCCATCTACCATATGTGTTCCCTCCGCTGGCACTGATTCCCAAGGTTTTGTGGAAGATCAGGACGGAGTGCAGCGTAGCCATTCTAGTGACACCGGATTGGCCCAGGAGGTCCTGGTATCCGGACCTGTGGCAACTGTCCGGCAGACTCCGGTGGGCTCTTCCAGACCGTGCAGTTCTACTCGTGCAGGGCCCCTTCTTCCACCTCAATTCCAAGGCCCTCAGATTGACTGCATGGCTCTTGAGGCCTGGCTTCTGACATCCAGGGGATTCTCTCCTACAGTGGTTGCCACTATGAATCGGGCTAGGAAGCCTGTATCACGGAGGATTTACCACAGGACGTGGAAAATCTTTTTCTCCTGGTGTGTCTCTGGTGGACGGTCTCCGTGGCCCTTGTCCGTTCCGACTCTGTTGGCTTTCTTGCAATCGGGTTTAGAATTGGGCTTATCCCTCAGCTCCCTGAAGGGTCAAGTATCAGCGCTTTCAGTGCTGTTTGACAGGCGTTTGGCGCTCCTTCCTAAGGTCCGTCAATTTCTGCAGGGGGTGTCTCGGGTGGTTCCGCCATACAGGCGACCGCTGGACCCTTGGGACCTTAACATGGTCCTGGCGGCTCTGCAGAAACCGCCGTTCGAGCCACTGAGGGAAGTCTCCCTCTCTCATCTGTCACAGAAAGTGGTCTTTCTGGTGGCAATTACATCTCTGAGACGGGTTTCAGAATTGGCTGCACTGTCGTGCAAGTCACCCTTCCTGGTAGTCCACCAGGACAAGGTGGTATTGCGTCCGCGGGCAGAATTTTTGCCAAAGGTGGTGTCCACTTTTCACTTGAACCAAGAGATTGTGCTCCCATCATTTTGTCCCGCTCCTGTTCATCAGGTTGAGCGCGACCTTCACACTCTGGATTTAGTGAGGGCTGTACGCATTTATGTGTCCAGGACGGCCTCTTTCCGGAGTTCGGACTTTTTGTTCATCCTTACGGCGGGTCGCTGTAAGGGGTCCGCGGCATCCAAATCAACCTTGGCCAGATGGATCAAGGCTCCCATTCAAGAGGCTTACCGTTCGGCAGGTCTGCCTCTCCCGGTGGGCTTGAAGGCGCACTCGACCAGAGCCGTTGGTGCTTCCTGGGCTTTGCGACATCGCGCTTCAGCTCTGCAAGTGTGTCAGGTGGCAACCTGGTCCAGCCTGCATACATTCTCTAAGCACTATATGGTGCATGCCCATGCCTCTGCGGATGCAAGTTTGGGCCGGCGGGTCCTCCAGGCGGCGGTTGCCCACCTTTGAGGGGGACCGTGTATATCAACGTCTTTTGAGGAACTCTTCCCGCCCTGGGGTTTGCTTTAGGACATCCCCATTGTCTGGGTCTCCCATTATGATGATCAGAAAAAAGAGAATTTTGTTTACGTACCGTAAATTCTTTTTTCTTGAATCATCAATGGGAGACCCAGCATTCACCCAGTTGTTCCGTTGGATGTTTTTTTTGCATTTGCCTGTTCCCAGTTGGGACAGTTGATCCGGGTTGTGCACGGTTTCTTTCCCGATGTTTCGGGTGTGGTTTATGTTGTCTCCTCGCAGCTTATGGACCAAACTGAGGATATTCCCTGCGGTAGGGGTTTATAAGCGGAGGGGGCGGTGTCTACAAACTTGTAGTACCTAGTGTGGCCTCCGGAGGGCAGTGCCCTAAACCCCATTGTCTGGATCTCCCATTGATGATTCAAGAAAAAAGAATTTACGGTACGTAAACAAAATTCTCTTTTTTTTGTGGCGATAGGAGGCAATCTAACGTGCACGTTTTTCATGGTCGCCTCAGATCGCCGATGGCGCTATTACACGTCGCAATTATGGCTTCAACCTAAGGTGATGTGTCGCCCCAGAAATCGCCACACTAACAGCGGGAAACATCCGGTAGACTCCCGTCGCCGATTCACACGCCGCAATCCCCAAAAGAATGTGGGCGTACATATTCATCGCGGCCAGAACATAGGCATGCCAAATAGTTTTACACAGTGCCCCAAACACGCTGATTGGACAACGCAATAGCGTTATGATTTGGCAGCCTGCGCTGGAAGGCTGACTATTACATGACGCCATTGCTATTGTGTGGTGGTGAATGGACAGCTCTTCAAATATGGCGTGGTGTCAAGTGACAGCCAATGGGAACACAGTAGCCCACACCAATCATTTCAGACGGGGCGCAGACTCCAGCACGCTGTGGCACTCCTACGGGAAATCAACAGGCGACGCAGATTCCATCACTATCGCCTGTTCACACGCCAAAAACAGGGAAGCTCACCTTCATGATTGCCTCGGATTTTGGAGCAGTGCTCTGAAATCAGAACCAGGCGACAGGTTTTTTATCGCCGCAAAGTTCCCAAATTACACGCCGCAACTGGGAGGCAATTTGACGGCGATAGTGCCAGGGCGACATATCGCCAGACAGATTCTTCGCCCTAGGGGTACCTTTACACGCCACAACCAGAGGAGACATTTTTGGCGGTGTTATTTCTTGCTGGAATTATCACCGCCCAATTGCCTCCTTATTGCGGTGTGTAATTCGAGAATTTGGCGGCGATAAAACCAATGTCGCCTGATTCGATTTGACAGCAGTGCTCTAAAACCAGGCAACCGGAACGAGGTGACATATCGCCGCCAAATTCCCAAATTACACGCCGCAATAAGGGGGCAATTTGGCGTCGATAATTCCAGCGAGAAATATCGCCGCCAAAAATGTCTCCACTGGTTGTGACGTGTAAAGGTACCCTTATGTAGTTGATGAGGAGCTGGTTTAACCTCATAGTAGATTTCCAACTAGATGGTCCAATTGGACTGTCTCTGGACATCAAACCTCTCTCTCAGGGGCCTCTAATCCAGAACCTATGAAACTAAACTTACCTGCTTGTTTACTCAAGCCCAGATGTTACATGCATGAGGGCTTTTGGAAGAAGTAATATCTACAAAGTCAAGGAAAAGCAAAGGGTCAGTTCACCATGTCAATGGAGGCAGTCCGTCTAGGAAAGGGATTGGTGCAGTTCGATTGAATCCAAGAGCCATAAAGAAAAATATTCCAGGATCCAGACTCCATTAAAATGTTTCCAAATCTTTATTCTATAATTAAACATTTACTCGGACAAAAATTAGAAAGGATAAAACTTCATTCTGTTAGAATTCCAATAGAACGCATATGTGTTTTGGACCGGCTGAGTCCTTACTCATGGCAATGATTAAGGACTCATATGGCCAAAACGTATGCGTTCTGTTGGATTTCTAAAGGCCCATTACACACACAGATAATTGTGCAGAGATTGTTCGCAGATCTCTGGTTGCAGTGAAATCATGGACACATTGTTCCATTTGTACTCGGCCGCAAAATAGAACAATGTGTCCATGATTTCACTGCAACCAGATATCTGCGAACAATCTCTGCACAATTATTTGTGTGTGTAACTGGGCCTTTACAGAATGAAGTTTTAACCTTACAGAATGAAGTTTTAACCTATTTTTTATCTGACTACATTTTTAACTATCGAATAAAGATTTGGAAACATTTTAATGGAGTCTCTGGACATTGGAATATTTTTCTTTATGGCTGTTGGAAGTAAGGCTACTTTCACATACCGATTTTTAGGGAGCCGATGCTGTCCGATATAAATCGGACAGCATCGGCTCCCTTCTGATGCCTGGAATCGGGTGCCAAATAGGCACCCGATTCTGGCATAAAATCGGTGCCTCCAGGGTGTAAAAGAAAAAAAAAAAAGTTTATTCTCACCTCCCTACGAGCCCCCGCCGTCTTCCGCCATCTTCTTGGAGGCTCCCGGTGGCTCTCGCAGGCTGCCGGTGTCAGCAGAGCGCTTCCTCTGCTGTACACAGGACCTGCGGTGATGTCACAGTCACGTGACCGCGGGTTCACCATGGTAACCCGCGGTCACATGACTGTGACATCACCGCAGGTCCTATAAGGCAGAGGAAGCGCTCTGCTGACACCGGCAGCCTGCGAGAGCCACCGGGAGCCTCCAAGAAGATGGCGGAAGACGGCGGGGGCTCGTGGAGAGGTGAGAATAACTTTTTTTTTTTTTTTTTTTTAACCCTTGTGCTCCTAGTTAGGAGCAGTTTTACTGTACTGAGCATGCTCAGTACAGTAAAACGGGGTCCGAGGAGACATAGATGTTTCCTCGGACCCTTCTCCATAGGGCCCCATGTTATAGGGATCGGACCTAATCGGATGTGCACTAAATGCCATCCGATTTGGTCCGATCCGATTCTGTCAGATTTTATTTTCGGTGCAAAAATCGGAGCAAGCTCCGATTTTTGCACCGATAATAAAATCGGACAGAATCGGATCGGACCAAATCGGATGGCATTTAGTGCACATCCGATTCGGTCCGATGCCCATAGGGATGCATGGGGGCCAAATTCGGATCCGATGCTGTCCGATTTTGATCGGACAGCATCGGAAATCCGAAAATCGTTATGTGAAAGCAGCCTAATATCTACGTTACAAAAATGCAGTAAGCCAGTAATCAATGCAATCTACAAGGTGTGGAAGAGATTCTTTTACTGGGGCACCACCAAAGTGCTAGATCCCTTCCACCCCAATATTTCCCTAATTTTGAACTTCCTACAGAGGGGGTTAGAGTTAGGCCTCAGACCTAGTACCCTAAATGTTCAGGTCTCAGCCCTTAGCTCAGTTTTTGATCAAGACAATACAATAGTTGGATTAAAAGGTTCATGGTTTCAGCCTCCGTTTGAACCTCAATCTTCCTGTAATCTCCAGACCCTTTCTTATAAGGGTATGTGCACATCAGTCGTTTTTGCATCTCTGCAGACCGGCCCGGAACCGGTGGAGAATAGCAAAAACTGAGTTTTCTGAGCTCAGCAGTGTCCCTCGTTTTGTTAGCGTTTTGCTAACGTTTTGCCATCGGGTTATTAGCGTTTGTACAGCGTGTTCTTGGCGATTTTCCCGGCGTTTTTCTTAGCGATCTCCAGATTGGTTTTTGCTGCACTTGTAAGCTAGATCCGCTGGAAAAACGCTCAAAAGAAGTCACCTGCTCTATCTTTGAAAACCGGTGGAAAACCGGTGGAAAAAGTGGAAAGGAGAAAAAGAAAAACGTTCTAATGTACACAGCGTTTTCTAAAAGCCATTGACTGCCATGTTAATCCAACCGGTGGCTAGGATTAACATAAATTAACATAAAACTCGACGGAAAACGCTCAAAAACAGCCCACAAAACTACTGATGTGCACATACCCTAAGACTGCTTTCCTTGTTGCTATTACTACAGCAAGAAGAATAGGGAAGTTACAGGACCTGTCAATAAGAGAGCCTTATCTAAAAATCCAGGATGACAGAATCATTCTTCAGCTAGATCCATCCTTCCTCCCAAAGGTGGTGTCTGACCTCCACCATTCACAGGACATTGTTCTTCCTTCCTTTTGCCAAAACCCAACAGATATTAAAGAGGAAGAGTTTCATGCTCTCGATGTATGCAGAATAGTATTACACTACTTACAGCAAACCATGTCGTTGAGAATTGACCAAAATCTCTTTGTCCAGCCAGCCGGCCGTAATAAAGTACTTGCAAAAAGTACTCTCCGAAACTGGATAAAAAAGGCTATAAATGAAGCATACATTAACCAAAACATGACAACACCTTCTGGGTTCATCGGTCATTGTACAAGATCTACCTCAGTCTTCTTGGCTGAAAAACCAGGTGTATCCACTGAGCAGATATGCAGGGCTGCTACATTATCTTCACTCCATACTTTTACCAAACACTATAGATGGGAGCAATAGGGGTTTGGCCTTTGGCAGGAAAGAGCTTCAGGCTGTTGTCTGTTCCTGAGTGGAAAATATGTTGGTATTCCTACTATGCTGTCGTGGAAGGTGACTGAAGAAAATAGAATTAGTCTTAGCGGCAATTCGGTTTCTAGGAACGTTCCACGACAGCATTTCCCTCCCTATGTTCCTTGGACAATTCCTTGGAATCCAAAGTTAGCAGGTGCTATGGTGTCTAGATAGAAGTCACTGGTGATTAGACGCGGGAGGAGTTTTTAACCACTTTGTGTTCCTATCCCCCATTGAGGCATGGAGACAACCTCCTATGCTGTTGTGTTAGGTTCTGTCACAATGGTCTCTCTTAATTTGGAGACTTGTGACTGGTTTGGGACTTCTGTCTCATTCCTTTATTGAGATTTCATTTTAAACGTGTTTCTTTCCTTTGGCAGTTCAGGAGTTAATGTCAGTTCTGCTGCTAGCAGACTCCTTAGTTTCCTTATTAGGTGTGGCTACTCTGTGATCACTCACATCCCCCTAATATAGTCACATGGTTCCAACATCCTTTGCTGGTGATTGAACTCATTCCTGGCCAAGCTTCCTGAGGAGAAGGAAGTTCTCTGGAGAGCTGACTACTGCTAAGCTGTCTGCTGTCAAGGAGCATGGCCGCAAGCATGAAGTTGCCTGTGTTGTATCCCTGTCTGTCTCCCCTTTCCTCTTGTTATTGCAGTGGTCTGGACTACTGCTCCCGCTGTCCATTCCATGTTGAGGGCTAACATCAGGGCCAGTGAGGGACTAGAAATCCTGCTCGGCGACAAGTTGAAAGAACCCATATAGGGATGGTAGGGAGGTCAGGCCGCAGGTGACTGCTGGAGGTCACCTCTTCCCCATTCCCTATGAGCAGGGCCCTCTACTTTATTTGTCTTTTCTGGTGTCATTGGTCCATGCACCACTGTCATGCACGGTAGCCGGACTACCCCTTAGTCCAACGTGACATAATCACCAGCCCTATACCTTTTTTTTCTTGGATCGCATCATGGACCCTGCTGCAGTGTTTGCAGAATTCAAGCAGACGCTTTTCGTGGGAGGTGACGAATCTGGAAACAGGTGGTGCAGCAGCTGCGATATATTGCGGGTCTGTTGGTCTCAGCCCAGGCTCAGACCCAGCAGGAACCCAAGATTCCCCGCCCTGATAGGTTTACGGGGGGCGCAATAAGTTTCGGGCGTTCCAGGAGGCATGCGGGTTATGATTCAGGCTCCGCACATGTTCTTCAAGGAGTGAAGAACAGAAAGTGGGGATCTCCAATCCTGGGCTTTCTACCAATTGACTGCCCATCTATGCGGTTGGTAGATTAGTTTTTTTTTACAGCTTTGAGTCCTTGTTTATGGGGTCCCTGATGGCATCTCTCTGGCAGAGTTGACTCCGTAGACTTCGGCACTGAACTTGGCCAGTTGAGATATACTGTTTGGGTTCCAGAGGTGGGACACAGGCACCCCTGGAATGATCCAACTCTTAGGAGTCAGTTCTGTCATGGGCTGTCTAGCAGGCTCCAGGACTCCATGGCTCAGTACTCTACTCCAGAGTCGCTGGAAGCTGCTATATCCCTTGCCATCAAAATAGATCGATGGCTCAAGGAAAGACATACCAAGACCCAGTCCCCTGTTCTCGCCATAAAGGAGGTCCCACAGGTGCAGGAGGATGAACCTATGCAGATAGGGGAGTGTCCCCTCGTGTTAGGTTACCTGTAGTTCACCGTGGGATGGGGGCGTGCTTTTACTTTGGATTTAAAGGGGAACTCCAATGAGAGAAAATGTTTTAGTACAGTTCCTGTTCTCCTACATGATGAAGCAGAGCTGTACACTGCAGTTCCAGGTTATTTAGATCTCTTATAAATCGATAAAATCATACCTGCTCCTCTGTTCTGGCCCCCACCTGAGGGAACCTAAATTTGCACGGCCATTCACTAAACAGAATTATGAGGGGGGTGAATGTAGTCTGATTCTGCAGCTCCCAGCTTCCACGCCCCCAACACACCTCCTGCTTTTTGCTCTTACATGAAGCTGCCTGGCTGTAGGTTCCCTGAGGTGGGGGCCAGAGGAGAGGAGCAGGTATGATTTTATTGATTTATAAGTGATCTATAAATCCTAGAACTGAAATGTACAGCTCTGCTTCATCATGTAGGAGGGATGAAACTGTTGGAATATGTTTAGTGCAACAACTGCAATCCTGTATGTGTAAGTGTTGTATTGCTAGATTTGTGCACAGTCAGTAAAGTTATATGTACCATGCGTTAACGCATGCGTTTCCCATAGGGTCCCATGTTAAAAAAAAAAGTATGTGTTTTTGCAAACGCCCCAAAAACGTTGCTTACTGCGTTTTTGGGGCTTTAGCAAAAACGCATAGCGTCAAAAGTGTTGCATTTTGACCATGCGTTTTTTGCATGGGAGTCGATGGAAGCGTTAATGCTAGCCTTTTTCACAACTTGTAATTGTGAAAAACGCTAGCTTTTAGTGCTTCAATGGCTTAAGTGTGACCCTAGCCAGAGGCTCACACACAGAAAATACTATGTGACTGTCACCAGTTTCCTGTGTCTGTGCATGTGAAGAGAAGCACAGCAGCTTGCTGATGCTGCAAAGGGACATTTAAGATGTATATTCCATGTTTTCACAAAGCCCTTCATAGCTGTACCTGTTTGTTGCTAATTAAAGCTAAGTTCTGTTGTCAACATGCTTTCAGTGAATCCTGAACGATCCGCTGCCAACAGGTTATAGGCCGAGCATGACTCAGAACTCCAGCGTGACACAGAACTCCAGGAGTGACACAGAACACAGAGTCACACCGAAGAATAATACAGCAACAGAAGCAAAAGGAGCAGAGCAACAGAGAAGATGTCCACAAGCAGGGATCACTGCAAGTTTTCAGTGCAAAGTCTCACCAATCAGAATTATCAGTCTGATGGTGAAGATGCTGCTTATAAGAGAAGGTATGTGGAAATATATGCAGGAACAAGTGCCTCATCCATTACCAGATGACAGGGTAGCGAAGGATCAGAAAGCACAAAGCACTATCTCCCTCAGTGTAGATGATGATCAGATTGTGAATGTATGTGTAGTGAAATATGTATCTCAGGGACTGGACACTAGAACAGTAAGGGGTTAAATCCCATGTCCATCCACAAGAGGTCACAACTTGCTTTATATAAGCACACACTAACTTCGCAGTCACACTGACTCTAGTCTCCCTAGGGGAACATCCGGGAAATGCAGAGAGTGACAATCACACCTGTAGCTAGCAAGAGAAGGAGATCAAAGACTCTACCAAATGGGTAGTATAGCAATTGAAATTTACTGTGGGAAAACAATTGGTTTAGACAAAGGAGCATTTAAAAAATAATGTATGCATGGCTAAATTAGTGAGTGTCCAATCATAGACCCAGAAGTAGAATGTTAAGGCTGGCTTCACACCACGGTGTGATCCTGTCCGGGATGACCCTGACAGCCCCGGACCGGATCAGCACACAGAACCGGAGGGCCAAATGTGCCCTCCGGTCCTGTGTGCAGCCGGACGCAGTTGCAGCTACTAATGATTCAGGACACCGGCTCGCTGGGAGCTAGCCGCGGTCCTGAAAGAACAGCGGCGTACAGCCGCCAGTGTCCGGTTCCCGGATGCTCCTGGATCCGGGGCAATCCGGCCCCATAGGCTCCCATGTTAGGGAGTGCCGGATTGCCCCGGATCCGGGAGAATCCGGACGAATCCGGGATCTGGCAAATTGGGGAGATTTTTCTCCCCAGACACAAAAATGCTGCAAGCGACATTTTTGTGTCCCGAGAGAATAATCTGAATTCTCCCGGATTCCACCGCAGAGATGAAACTGGATGGCAGAGAGCTGCTATCTGGCTCCATCCGGCCCCATAGACTACTATGGGGCCAAAAACCGGTCCGGGGCTGTCTGGTTTACACCGGACAGCCCCGGACCGAATCACACCGTGGTGTGAAGCCAGCCTAAACTGGAAGGCCGGGCTAGAATCTGACCCCCCCCAGTCTGAGTCTATATCTGGGCTCTCGCAGCTAAAGCTCCGTGTCACAGAGATAGGTCAGCCGAAGCTGCTCTGATCATCATTCCATATATCACTGCTCTCCCCATTGGGCAACAGAAGTCGAAGTTTAGGTTTCTGTAAGTTTCTCCTTTTTATTTCATTGTTTGCATATGTGTATGTCATTTTATTATTTCTATTTTTTATACCTTTTTTGTAAGCACTGTATTTTTATATTAAAGCTTAAAACTTTAATAAGTGTGAACTTTGTATACTCTAAGAATTCACAGCCCAAGGAAGGTGTGATGTTGTTGATTGTCTGATAACTCTTAGTTTAGGGGAACTCATCGGCCCCCCAAAATCCGATGGGTGGTGGCAGCGTGTGTGAAGCGGGGTGCGCGGTCTGAGTCGGGGTGTGATTGATGCTCCCTTTCAGCATAGGACAGAGGTCGAGTGCTGGATTGAGTGAGAGGAGATAGATTAACCCTTACAGGCGCAATCCCAAGTCACGTGCTGAGAAGTGGGTACGTGACAATATGCAAGTGTGCAACTGCAAAGGAGATGTGAGATGAGTTACAGAAAGTATATGAAAGATCAAATCTTAGCAATGAGCTTTGTCTCATGAGAAAGCTGTACCAGTCTAAGCTAAGTGATGCCTAGATTATGCAGGACTATATAAAAAAAAACACCCTAGAGATTGTGGAGCGTCTCAGGGGTATTGGAGAAGAAATTAAAGACTTTAATGTAGCTGCACTACTATTAAGTGGTCTTCCAGAAAGTTATGACACACTTGTCACTGCATTAGATGCACGGCCAGATGATGAGCTCACACTAGAATATATCAAAGGCAAGCTGGTAAATGAATTCAAGCGAAAAACGCATAATGTAAACAGCAGTAATGAATCTAAAGCAGAGACAGCATTAAAGACACAGGACTTTCCTAAAAATAAAAGCAATCCAAGGAAACTTGTGAATGTTTTGTCTGTAAAAAGCCCGGCCACCTTTACGCAAACTGTAGAATTTGGAAAGCAAGAATATGTCAGCTTCAAAAGCAAAACAGTGATCAAAAGGTGAAAACAGCTGTAAAAGAAAAGTCTGCATTTGTTGAAGCTGCATTTAATACCAGTACAGGCTCATCTACAAAGCATATATGGTGTATAGACTCTGATGCTAGCAGTCTTATGACAAATGATAAGGATTTCTTGACTGACCTTGATGAAAGCAAGTCAGAAAAGGTCATCTTAGCTAATGGTCAATATATCACTTCAGAAGGAGTAGTAGACAGCTAACTCCACTGTCCAGTTTCGTCAGCACAAAGCAGAACCCAGTAAAGGATGTTCTCCATGTTCCCAGTCTTGAAATCAATCTTCTGTCTGTAAAGAAGCTTACGCAAAAGGGGAATGTAGTTAGTTTTAAAGACAACACCTGCATTATATCAAAGCAGGGTCACACTCTTGAAGAAGGAAAAATCCAAAATGAACTTTATCAGCTAAAATGCAAAGAAAGAGTGTACAATGCTAGACAAGATATGTTTAAGAACTGTATCCATGTATTCCCATAGACAGACGTCTTGGGCACAGAGACTAAGAAGCAGTAAGGAAGCTAGGTCAACTAGCAAATGGTGTTGAAATAAAGCAATGTAGTCAAATGAAGTGCACTAGCTGTCTTAAAGGAAAATGTCCAGAAAATCCCTTCCTAAAGTAAGCAGAACTAGATCTGCACAGCCACTGGATTTGATACACACAGATGTTTGCGGTTCAATGAATGTTCTAACTCCAAGCAAGAAGAGATATTTTCTCACATTTTTTGATGACTACTCCAGATATACAGTCGCCTACCTGCTTCACAGTAAGAATGAAGTTCCACAGAAACTTGAATATCTTGCCGTAGTGTTCAACAAATTTGGAAGAATGCTAAAAGCCCTAGATAAATGGGACTGAGTATACAAGTGGTACGGTGCAAACCATTTTGAAAAAAGAATGGAATCGTGTTCCAGACTACCATTCCATACAACCCAGAACAGAATGGCATTGCAGAGAGAAAGAACTGCACTCTCTGTGAAAGTGGAAGAAGTATGTTGTTTGATGTGAATTGCCTACAACATATTGGGGAGAAGCCATCATGATAGCTTGCTATCTTCAAAACAGACTGCCAGGTAAAGCCACAAATAGAATTCCATATGATCTATGGAACTGTGAGTAGCCTAACCTGAAGCACCTCAGGATATTTGAAAGCAAAGCGTTTGTGTATGTTCCCAAAGAAAATCGTTCCAAGTGGGAACCACATGCAAAGCAACGAGTCCTGGTGGGTTATAGTGAAACTCAAAAAGGATGCAGAATCCTGCACCCAGAGACCAACACAGTAACAATCAGCAGAGACATAGTGGTTGATGAGAACTTTGTTCCGCTAAAATTTCATGAAGTTACACCAGTCATTCAAGTCAAGAAACAAGAACAAGAATCTCAGTCACCAAACCCAGACACTGAAAAAGAAAACAGTGAAGTCTGGATAAGCTCTGAATCCAGCAAGGAAGAAAGAGAAGAACAAAGTCAACCTCGGTCTGGAGATCAGCAATACCAAACAAAGGTATCCCAGCTAGACAACTTTCTTATAGGGTTAGAACAATTCCTGAATCAGAGCCACAGTCTTGGCAAGGAAAAAGAGCCCTCAGAAGCCAAAGATTAGTCAAAACTCCAGCAATGAGAATTACAGACAAGCAGTGAGGGTACTTCTATATATAAGGACTACCAAGGATGTATTGCACTTGCCAGCAATGAGAAGATCAGTGCAAGGACTAAGCACATCAACGTTAAGCATCACCACTTATGTGACTTAGTGGAACGTGATGTACTAGAGTTTGTGTATTGCAAGTCTGACAAGATGTTAGCAGATGCTACGACAAAATCATTGCCAAGAGCCGAGTTTGAGGACTTCAGAACCGCAATGAGACTAACAGGATGAATAGTTGTTGAGTGAGGGTGTTAGAATATGTTTAGTGCAACAACTCCAAACTCCAAATGTATGTGTAAGTGTTGTATTGCTAGATTTGTGCATTTATTTTTTAAAATAACTTTATTGACAAAGGAGAACACTCCCAGAGGCTTATACACAGGAAATACCATGTGACTGTCACCAGTTTCCTGTGTCTGTGCATGTGAAGAGAAGCACAGCAGCTTGCTGATACTGCAAAGGGACATTTAAGATGTATATTCCTGTTTCCACAAAGCCCTTCATATCTGTACCTGCTTGTTGCTAATTAAAGCTACGTTCTGTTGTCAACACACTTTCAGTGAATCCTGAATGATCCGCTGCCAACAGGAACTGTGATAAAAGTTTTCTCTCACTGGAGTTTCACTTTAAGGGTCACCTTGTAGGTGTTTGTCATTTCATACCCAAACATCTCAAAAGCAGTCTCCCTCAGGTCGTGTGGAGGTTGGCGATCTGGCCATGTATGTTTCCTCCATTTTTCCCTCTTTTTCAGCTGCTATCCCTCCGGGACAAAGAGGGGATTCCATTTCCACTCTTCGGATTATGCTAGGCTTCGGTCTCTCCTCCAGGGATCCGTGAGAGTTGTCATCCATACTGGAGACCCAGCTCCTGAATGTATAGTTCCTAAGTCGGTTTGTCATGGGTGTCTACTCCCAATACACTATTTGAAGAGCCGCCCCCATCAGGTCGTTTTGAGGAAGGTGCCTGGGCGTGTACATTTTCTCTGTACTTCTGTCTCCTCTGGTCAATATGCATAAGGTGCAACTGGAGAGAAGATGCATGATTTCTCCCTCTGCCCAGGTTCTTTCTGGACCTATGTGTTTCCCTAAGAGAGGTTGGGGAGGGGGGGTGGTTGCCCCTATGGACCTTCCCCATTCTGAGGGTGGGAGTTGCAGGATTTAGGGTGATGCCTCGGTTGTCATTCCTTCAAGGGGATGTTCATGTTCCAAAAGATGCATGATTGGTAAAAAATGTGCAGGTCCAGACCTGCATGTGAATGATTGTGTATGGGTGTCCACTAATGCCATCAAGTGGAAGTGTGCTTAGGGGGCTCTGGGTTTGTCAGTCTGTATTGGGTGATGGACATTAGTAACCCTTCGGCTGTCCGGCTGGAGCTACCCACAGTACTTGGTAACTGTAACATGTTTCACAGGTCATGGCTCTGGAGATGTCGTGCCTGCAAGGCCGATGTTTACTACATGTTTACCTTGCTGTGCAGGTGATATCCTCAAGGGACAGGGGGTTACAAAAGTGAATACTGGTAGGTCGTGGCGTTTTTCCATAAGCCTTATCCTGCCTACTCCGCTCTTGAGGGTCCAGACGTTTCTGGAAAGCTGACTACTGCTAAGCCTTCTTTCTGTCAAGGAGCATGGCAGCAGGCATGAAGTTGCCTGTGTTGTTTCCCTGTCTCCACTTCCCTCGTTTTTATTATTGCAGTGGTTTGGACTAGTGCTTCCGTCGGCTATTCCCTATTGAAGGCTAACATTAGAGCCAATGAGGGACTAGGTATCCTGCTCAGCGACGGGTTGAAAGAACCCATATAGGGATGGTAGGGAGATCGGGGAAAGCCTCAGGTGAGTGCAGGAAGTCACATCTTCCCCATTCCCTATGAGCAGGGCCCTTTGCTGTATTTGTTTCCCCCCCAGTGTCTCCCCATTTGTTCTTTTGTGAGTACTGTGCTGGATATCATTGGTCTGTGCACATCTTTGCCGGACATCAGTGCCAGACATCAATGGTCTGAAACCGAATTACCTGTTAAGGTACCATCACACGCCACAATCTCGCCTGGAAATCATAAAGGCGATATGTCGCCCCAGAGCAATTGCCGTGAAATTGCCTCACAGTTGTGGCGTGTGATTTGGGAATTTCACGGCGATAAATCGCCCCTTGGCCATCGCCTGATTCCTGAACAATGCTCAGTAATCAGCCGCAATCATTAAGGCGATATTTCCGTGTTGTGGCATGTGACAGGGCGATAATGATGGAAAGAGCGCTGTCTATGATTTCCTGTAGGCGTGCCTCAGCGTGCTAAAGTCCGCATCCCGTCTGAGATGATTGGTGTGGGCTACTGTGTTCCCATTGGCTGTCAGTTGACACCGTGCCATATTTGAAGAGCTGTCCGTTCAGCACCACACACATCTTCAGCTACACAACTGTCTGCAAACTCAGTGCAAACTCCGATAGACAATGGCTTCATGTATTAGCCAGCCTCCCAGAGCAGGCTGACCAATCATAACGCTGTTGCGTTGTCCAATGAGCATGTATGGGGCTCGGTATACACCACTGTGGCACGCCTATCTCCTCGCCGTGCTGAACATGTATGCCCACATTGCCTTTCAGATTGCGGCATGTGAAGTGGCGATGGAATTAGGCAAGATTGGTTCCACTATACGGGAGGCTATTTCCGGAACGACACATCGCCTTAGCTTCAGGGCGAAATTGCGGTGTATGCTGCTGCCTTCGGCGATCTGAGGCAACTAAGAAAAACGTGAGCGCGCACGTTAGATCGCCACATATCGCCAGCCGAAATTGCGGCGTGACGGTACCCTTAGACTAATTCTATTTTCTCTAGTCACCTTCCACGACAGCATAGTAGGTTGTCTCCACAACCTGCTGGGGCACAGGAACACAAAAAGCCCTCCCACCTCTGATCACCAGTGACTTTTAATTATACGCTATTGCATCGGTTATCTTAGAATTCCAAGGCAGTACCATAAACACCCGTGCTCATCCAATCCTGATGTCTCACAACCATTTGTTGTTAAGGTTGATGCGTCTGAGGTGGGGATTGGGGCAGTGTTATCTAAAGGGCCGCCTCTTAATAAGTGTCATGCATGCGCCTGTTTCTATAAAAAATGATCGCTGGCTAAAAAGATCTACGATATTGGCAAAAAGCAACTGTTAGCCATTAAACTGACATTTGAAAAAATGGCATCAGTTTTTGAAGGGGGCAGTTCATCCTGTTACTATAATTATTGATCATAAACATCTCCTTTTACCTCAAATCTGCTAAGTGTCTTAATCCTAGGCAAGCTAGTTGGTCCTTATTTTTTACCAGGTTTAACTGTGCTGTTACCTACTGTCCTAATGTTTTTATTTCCCCTCATCAATAAGATATTTAAGCAAAAGCGAGGCAACGTGCCTCACTCCCCTGATGATGCTGTTTTAGCACAGCATAATGTATGAGGTCTCCTCTCCCTGATGCCCAGGTTGCAGCATTTATTCATTGAGTTTTATCTCTTCTTTTCAGCTCAAGCAGTACCACTTTATTATAGCACACAGCCCTTTTACATCTGGGTCATGTGCATGGCTTAGGCCGGCTTCACACTGCGGCATGATCCAGTCCGGGGCTGTCCGGGAGGACCCTGACAGCCGCAGACCAGATCAGCACACAGGACTGGAGGGCTATTGTTTTGGTACATATCTCTACTGCAACTATCACAATTGGTTTATGTATATGCAGCACCTTTTTAATGCCATAATAATTGAATCAGTGATATATTATATATACACACATATATAATTTTTTTTTTGTACCTGCATATCTTACCACTTGTGCTGTTTACATCAGCTTTGCGTAGAAATTATTTATATCCACATTATATTGTAATTTCTTGGCCGCGTAATTTACACCTATTATTATTTGTTTGTTGCAACTACACATGGGTGCTTCGGGTTCATCATATTTTTACTTGTTTTTCACTTTTTGTCCCTGTCAGTTGCTTTCATGCAATAATATAGATTTTTGTATAATTTTTTGTTAATTATGAGGTGTGCACATTTCTTTATATAAGCACTGTCGTTCCTCCTTATTTCCATTATGTGCTTTACTTTGCATTTATGTAGCACCCTTTAGTGTGCCTAAGCACTAGCTGGCAGGTAGCTGTCACTAACCTGC
Organism: Allobates femoralis; assembly: GCA_033576535.1. Classification (NCBI taxonomy): domain Eukaryota; kingdom Metazoa; phylum Chordata; class Amphibia; order Anura; family Aromobatidae; genus Allobates; species Allobates femoralis. The sequence goes on from JARQOC010000005.1 coordinate 475,614,646, forward strand.
CTGTTGTGCCCGGCCCCATTGACCGCCAACCCAGGAGCGGTCAGAGATCATTCATATCAACAATTTTACCACTTCCGCTGACATCACGTCAACAGAGAGCGCGCTCTGTAGATGGGCGCATAGCCGACCTCACCCTGATTGACAGCCAGCTCCTCCAATCAAGGAGGCAGGGAGTTAGCTGTCAATCAGCACGACCTTTCAGCTATGTGCCCACTTCCACAGAGCAAAGTGGAAAAGCCGCCTTTGTTTATGTTTGCCCCGCCATCCTGTCTCCGGCAGGAGCGATCTGAGACCGCTCTGTGCCAGGGGTGAAAGGTGGGGACTGGTGCCGGGCACAACAGGCAGGTAGGTGGGAGTTACCTGCCTGTTAGTGCATGGTACATTTTTTTTTTTTTTTTAAGTAAAAATCCCTTTAAATAGTTGGGAGTAAATACATACACAAGAATTAAACATATCTGGAATTATGGCAAAATAGCAGTACATATTAGGCAAATACTGATAAAATGCACATTGTTATAATAAATTAAAAAAATATTAATTTTCAAAATCATATATTACCACACCATATATTAAAGATTACCGCAGGTAGTGAAGAGCCCCGACTCTTTAATATATGGTATGTCAATATATGACTAAGTGTAATATTCCTCATTACTGTAAAGTGTCATTTTTGTACTTTTCATGTTTTAACAGGATAATTTCTGTTGTTCATCATTAACCCAAACAGCATTGAAAGCGAGGAGGAAATGGATCCAAACACAGTATGGAGCAAGAGGGAAATTTGAGTTCACAGTAAGCGATAGGAAGATTAGACCCTAGGTGAGGGAGGTGATGGGTGTGACACTGTATACAGAGCGAGGGGGAATTTGATGACACAGTATTGGAGAAGGGGGCATTTGAGGACAGTATGGGGAATGAAAGGGTAAATTGAGGACTCAGTATGAGGAGTGAGGTGGCGGGATGTGTGCGAACAGGGTATGACGAAGGGGGGAATGTATTATGTGGACACAGTATCAGGAATGAGGGGTATGTTTGCAGAGGTAATGAGGAAACAGTATGGGATGAAATAAAATGGGGTAGGCAAAGAAGAGACTGGGTAGTGTTGGGGGCCAATACGGAGAGGGGGTTGAATGGGGTAGAGTGTGCAGTCATAGCACAGAGGGGACAGTATGTTGGGGAGAGGGTTTGTGATGTGGAGGACAGTAGAGGGACTGGGCAGTTTAGGGGGGGTGGGGACACAGTGTGAGAGGACTGTGTGAAGAGGGGGCCCAGTATGCAAAGGCGAGGGCAGTGTGTGGGGTGTGTACCATAAGAGGGACAGTGTGTACATCATATTTTCTGCAGCGAACACAGTGAGGGGCAATCATTTATTCAGGCGCACAGCATAGGGCAGATATTTTTTTATTAAGGACCATTATGACATTGATATTTTAAGGTGTACGATGAAGAGATAAGCTGAAGACGGCCAGAGAAAATGGAGTCTTCAGAGACAAGCTGTGACTGTGAAAACTCATTGTGGCATCTGAACAAGATGGAAAGAAAGAACTCCATTCTGAGTTGTCTACAAGGTAACTGGATGTAAATGATTATTTGTGATACTAATTCTCATCAGTACCGTGGATCCTGTATGGCCCTCTGTCTGATAATTACTGATAACAACAACTCCCAGTACTCCTTACCATTGTTAAGGACATACTAGAAGTTGTAGGTTCATGCATGCAATAAAAATACATATGGGTTTGACCTGACATTACAGTTGATATTCCATGTACTGATGGTGGTCCTGGTGATTTATTCACATGCTGATGAGGGTTTTGATGCTGTGTTTCTGTTGCTTCTCATGATGAATTTCTGTACTGCTCATGGCCTGTTATTGGTTCTGATTCTGTACACATGTAACAACCCATAATATAAAATGTTGTGTCATCTGACAAGTTAAAGGTTTTATTTATGTTAGGCTGGGGTCACATACACAGATATCTGGGCAGATATTGTTCACAGATCTCTGGTTGCTGTGAAATCATGGACAGATTGCTCCATTTGTACACAGCCACAAAATGGAACCATGTGTCCATGATTTCACTGCAACCAGAGATCTGTGAACAATATCTGCCCAGATATCTGTGTGTGTGACCCCAGCCTTAGGGGCATTAAAGGTGTTATTCAAGTTTGTGATGAAAGTCTGCAGTCACTCTATGTAACGGCAGACTTCTGAATTCTCATAGTGCGCACATTGCAAGCTGTCAGAATTCTCTGGTGTCGGCGTTCAGAGTGGGAAGTCACAAAAACCGCAAGTATGTGATTTACATACATGTAGTTATGTGCTGATCAGACATGCGAACCTGATCACATCTAGTAGGAATGTGACCACAAGTATACAACTTCATACTTGTGCTCACATGACCGTCTACTGTCCTATTGCCACTGGCAAGGGAGTAATGTAAACGTGACTGCAGACTTTCATCACAAAGCTGGAGAAGCCCTTTAATTATGAAATTAAACACTATAGTCTCCCCAATTTTAAAAGCATGTAATATTTTTCACTGTCAGGATTCAGTTTTGCCTGCTGGTTTCCACAGTCATCACATGGACACTCCAGTCATGACTTTTTCATAATTTCTTCCTACTTCTTTGTTTTTCATTGAACATTGATATTGAGAGAATTAGGAAGAGTAGCACATCAGCATGTGACTAAGTGCGCAAATCACATATCAATGGTTGGCCACATGACGACTACTCAAACCACTTCGGGGCGAGAGCGAACTGAATTCTTCCCCCGAATGCCGGAAAACCTAGACACACCTTTGTAAAAATCAAACTTTATTGGACAAATATCCCAATGATAACAGTAATTTTTTTCCAAACTAAAAAAATCTCAGCATGTACCGTTCCAAATTATTATGCACAAGAGAGCTTCCAAACATTTTGTAGGTTGTAAAAAACTGGAAATTCAGCATTTAAGAGGTCATATTTACTGAAATCATAAGCTTTTCCAATCAAAAATAATAAACATTTTGGCAAAATTTCCAATTTTTACACAAATAAACGCAAAAAACATCATCATAAATTTATCACCTAACACGAAGTCCAAAATGTTACTAAAATAATCTCAGAATCACTGGGATCCGTTGAAGTGTTCCAGAGTTAGAACCTCAAAGGGACAGTGGTCAGAATTGGAAAAAATGGCCTGGTCATTTCAAAGATTTAAAGGGAAACTCCAGGGAGATTACAAAAATTTATTTTCAGTCCCTGCACTCCTAGACAATGGTAAGCTGCCTGTTATACTTATATAATGTTTAGAATTAATATAAATCAGTTATTCACGAATGCTGCTTACCAGTCACCACTCCCACTGTTGTAAATACAGCACTCCTGAGTGAGCAGCTCTCCCCCCGCGCCCCAGAAAGCTTCACTGCTGTCCAACACTTCTTCATTCCTCCTTCAATCACGTCAATGTGATGTCACCTAAGGTCCTGTACACTAAGCTGTGCAGAGAGCAGGAGGGAAGACCTGTGTGATAGAACCTGTTGTGACATCACGCCCACGTGATTAAAGGAGGAACTGTCGGACTGCACTGAAGCTTTCTGAAGATGGAGGGGGAGAGCTGACATATTGACCCCAATGGGAGTGGTGACTGGTAGGCTGCATTAGTGAATAACTGATTTATATTACTTCTAAACATTATACAAATGTAACAGGCATCTTAACATTATAGTCTAGGAGTGCAGGGACTGTACAAAAATGTTTTATCTCCATAGAGTTCCCCTTTAAATATTAAATTAAAAAAAAAGCCCTCAAAACCTAGAAATATATTAAATTGTTTTATATTTTCTTTGATCATGCATTCCTTTTAAGACACAAATATTTACCATGAACCCCTTCCTCTCGCAAGGCAGACGCGATTTGTGAATATTTCTAAAGAGCCTGCACATGGGGAGCGTAGAACAAAAAGTTTCGGCGTATTGTTACGTGCAAAAATGAAGACTACCACTGGATTTAGAGGTTTCCGCTGGATTCTTGGTACTTGGTGTCTACTTCGGTTTCAAGGCATTCCTCAGCCTAATGCAGACGGGACCATTCAAGCAGGAACACAGAGGATCCGATCCGCTCTTCTCTGGGTGAGCTGGAATATCTTTTTGTTTTTTCTATATTGGAGGTGCAAAAATTAAGACTCTGAACCCAATATTTTCAAAGAAGCAGTTTATTGGTTACTTTTTTTTTTTTTAACATACCCTTAAAGTAGTACACCAAGAGTTTACAGTAGCAGTCAAGTAACCATGTCTCCACACACACAACACTATAGGCTTTCACTAACTGCAGATAGCATCTCCACAGTACAATTGCTAATGGGTGGCGGCGGCTATCATGTGTTAGTGAGTGTTCGGGGTTGTGTCAGAGACAGTAGTGCAGACAACATCCAGAGCTGGATATTTGATACCTGATCTTTATATTATTCATAACATATCAGGTTAAGATTACACAGACCCAAGTCTGTGTTCCCCCAATGCAAATCTACTTTTAGTGCAGAAATGTAGAATATTTGTTGACGTGGCATAGTAATGTCCACCAACCAGTGTGAGTTTCCATGCAAAAATGCATAATTCAGGCCAACAATAACACCTAAAAATAACAAATGTATATATCTCACCATCAATAAAAATCTCATCTTCATCGAGCATCTGCTCCCGGCCTCCCTGTTGTTTTTATACCAGGAGTGTGAAGGAAGGTGGGTTACATATCCAATAGTGTCACGCCCTTTGATTACTAATACTTCACACACTAGCCAAGGATTCTGCACCACAGGGGAAGGAATACCATCCTGCCCCTTCTCATGGGGTTCTATGACTTTACACAGGTCTCATGGTCTCCTTAGGCACAAAACATCACTAAAATATGGGAAACGGGCCGATCGTCCCAACATGGCGGGATGTAGACTGGTATAAATCATGTCTTCTATGCTTCCTCCTGAATAGCATCTAGTTGTCAATATAGTCAATTAAAGGGAACCTGTCATGTTCTTTTTTTGTTTTTAAACCACCCCCAATGTTATTTAGATCATACATAGTGATGAACGAGTAGCAAAATATTCGTAATCGCTATACTCGTAACGAGTACTTTGTAATACTCACGTACTCATTTGAATAGCGAGTCCAATGTTAGTCAATTAGGGATAGGCTCCGCCCACACACATCCGGCCATAAACCGAATGTTTCCAGGACAGAGCGGGAGGGTGGGCTTTTTTGCATTGTCAATGCATAAAACACCTGTGCAGTGCCCCCCAGAGACACCCTGACATTCAATCTGCTCTCACTGGGGGTTGACTACCTTTGTGTACTGAAGGGAGCTGCCAATTTGTATCAGATCATTCATGATCGACACATCACTCACGAGCACCAGCGATACTCACAGAGTAATGAATATCGTGAATATTGTACTATTCATGCGAGTTTCGAATAGCAACGATACACTCGCTCATCACTAACCATACACTGAGCATCAGTAACCAGATTTAAAAAGAATCTAAGGATTTATCATAAAAAAAAGCACTTAAGATGCTTAGATATATCTTCACAGAACAGTCATCAGGGTGGGTCTTCAGTCACCTCAATTTACGCAATCATTAAAATGTACTCAAGCCCCCTGCATTGTATTATGTTCACATCACTAAGTGCAAACATACATGATGTAGAAGGACCTGTGGTAATGTCATGACCATGTGACTGTAATGGGTGGAGCTAAACCCAAAGGGTCTTTGACTTGAGGTCTGCTAAGCTCCGCCCATTACAGTCACATGGTTGTGACATCCCAACAGGTCCTAAAGCACAAGCAGGAACATTAAGTGATTAATTTCAATATATTACACTGCAGGGGGCATGTCTAAATTTAAATAACTGCGTCACAGAAGTGGATTGGCATGACTGAGTGCCACCCCAATGACTGTTTATGGAGCTACATAATGCAAAAAACTAAGCATCTAGAGTGCTTTTTTATTATAAATACATGGTAATAATTTTAAACCAGGTTAGCGATGCACAATGCATGATCTAAATAATATTGGGGACAGTATTGACAGGTTGCCTTTAAGATTGAAAATCCAGCTTTAAGGGGAATTGCCAGCAAGTTTCTGCTATGTTATCTGAAATCTGCATGATGTAAGTGTAGAGAACCTGTTGCCAGGGACATGTCACTTACTAGGCTGTTTTGTGTCATTTTGATAGCATCCCTGTTTTCTATGTTTTAGATGCAGCAGTGGTCAGAATACTGAGTGGTGTATAATCCCATCCACATCCCTGACCGACAGCTTCTCTGTACGTTGGCAGCAGTGGTGGAGGTGGTGTTATACAGATTAGCTAGACTATCTGGCATGTAACATCTAGTCCTACAATGATAATCTCCTGGTGATATAACACTGATTATACTGAAACCACAGCAGTTAGCCGTAGTAAGTGACACGTCTGGCTGAAATTAAGGTCTGTTCCCCTACATTACGCTGCTCCAATAGCAAAAACCTGCCGAGAAATATTGATTTGTCTTGAGGAAGGGGCCAGGAGTTAAACGCATCGACAAATAAATTGATATTATATTTTACTCATCAAATGTACGGCTACGCAGCTTTTGACCCTTTTCTACACTTGGTTATCTCCAAGATATGTTGATTAAAATTACCTTTGTTCAAGGGAACTTCTTTAATGGTGGCACTATGCTCAATAAGAAAAAAGGTTATTTTCATGTTTGGTGTAAACATGTAACGCCACAGGATTTATACAAATAGGACTCTCAGCTATTCTGTGTAGAAGGAATATATATGTAAAGCTGACCAGCGCAGTGACAAATGTGGGCAGGGACATATTAGAATTGCATTAGACTATCAGGCAGGCACTTTCTACGTCAGCTTCGTGAAATCATACAGGGACAATCCTAGGCCATTTTTTGGGATTAGAGGGGTCGTATGGAATCAGGTTTTTTTTTTCTTTGCAGTAACAGTGCCCCTGTCTCCACAGTCTGTTTCTGGTATTGCAGCTCAGTCCCGTTCAAGTTGTCAGAGCCAGTAATCTTTTTGGTAAGTACAATTTTTTTTTTAGGGTTACCAAGTGGTTCAAGGATAACGTTACATTAAGAGGCACTAACAGAGCAATTTACCAAAACATCTAAATTGCACCTTGTAAGATATATTTTTGGTATTAACACTCTAGTATTTGGATGCCACCACTTTTTTTTTACTTCTACCACATGACAAATATTTTTGGAAATGTTTTATGTATGTAATGTACCAACGGTCTAGATAGGGATATACCTTGACACTTGTGGTGTCCATTATATATAGATAAGCTTGTATAATGTGTAACCTGGCATTAATTGTATGGAAAAAGAGACATCCATCACCCCACACTAAGCCATGCAATGAAAATACCTTATGTATATAGGCTTGCCTTAAAGCATAATATATATTTAAGCAGCCTGTAGAGATGTTGCTAATGTATACAAATTCCCATTGTTTACGCTTCTCATATTTAGATTGTATTAATTCATACTGGTAATACTTATATACAGGTGCACCTACGTCTAGAATCCAGTAAACTATGGCTGTATCATCTGTAGCCAATGTAACGTATACGCAACACTGCAATTAGTATGTGAAGGTCAGCTAGGTATGTAGTGTAATACCCTTTATTATAAATTAATCACATGGATGAGATGGCGCAACAGTAATACTGGAGGCCAACAAATACAGCAATCTGCAGTACTCTAGGGGCAACATTTCTTGAAGTTATATCAGTGGCAATTAAAAACTAGAGCAGGTTGTAACACATTAGATGATTGTCGGCCAAACGATGTTTTCGTCCAATCGTTCGGCCAACAGCTATATTGGCCGGCTCTCCCATACTCAGGAGCCCCTGCGAGGCTGAGCGCTCCTGTGATAACTATGAGAATGGCGTCAACAGATATCCCCGCCAATGGCTTATCTC